>CM053582.1:500643602-500678432 GCA_028627135.1 Pseudochirops cupreus
GATATAGTTCCAGGGAGCACTTAAAAGAAAGTAATATTAATCCCTGGAAATGATTCAGAGAGATGAAAGAAGAAAAGGTCCTTGTGTTTTATGCAAACTCAGTGCCTCCAGGCATTTTTACAGGCCTGTTCACTTCCAGTTGAACTCCTTTGCTTTGAAGAAATCATGTTTTAAAGCAGGAAAATTGCTAGAGATTCTCCATATACAGAATTTCACAAAGCCATGTTTGCAAAGAACTCTGAAACAGGGCAAAAATAAGATTTGGTTCTACTGTCTACTAAGAGGGTGCAAAATGCCCTTTGACCCCGCAATGCCACTTCTAGGGCTGTATCCCAAAGAGATCATGGAAATGGGAGAAGGACCCACATTTACAAGGATATTCATAGCAGCTATTTCTGTTGTGGCCAAGAACTGGAAGTTGGGAGGATGCCTGTCAATTGGGGAATGACTGAACAAGTTGTGGTATATGAATGTAATGGAATACTATTGTGCAGTAAGAAATGATGAACAGGCAAACTTGGGAAAAACCTGGAGAGACTTATATGAACTCATGCTGAGTGAGGGGGAGCAGAGCCAGGAGAACATTGTGCACAGTAACAGCCACAGTATACAATGACTGACTTTGATTGACTTAGCCCTTCTCAGCAATGCAAAGACCTAAAACAATTCCAAAGGACTCATGATGGAAAATGCCATCCACATCCAGAGAAAGAACTCTGGAGTCTGAATGCAGAGGGAAGCAGATTATTTTTTTTTGTTTGTTTGTTTTTTCTTCCTCATGGTTCCTCCCATTCATTCTAATTCTTCCATGCAACATGACTAATGTGAAAATATGTTTAATAGGAATGTATATGTAGAACCCATGTCAGATTGCATGCCATCTTGGGGAAGAAGGGGGAAAGGGGGAGAAAATTTAAAACTTAGGGAAGTGAATATTAAAAACTAAAAATAAATAAATTCACTAAAAAAAAAACCAGTGTGCAAAATACCTCAGGAACTTTGAGATCACCTTTATCTTACCTTCCAACAGGATTTAGAGAAATTCTGAGGGACATTGGGTAAACCTCATCCTTTTGTTAATAAATAGAAAAAGGGAAAGAATCTAGACAATATACATGTCCTGGGAAAATCAATCAGGGAAGTCTCACTTTTTAAAAGGTCTATGTGCCTAATGGTCTACAAATCCTTTTTAATACGATTGTTACAAATAAAGGTCTCACACCACCTTCCCTTGTCTAACACAAGAACAACAGCATCAAAAACCTCACTAATAATGCAAGTGGATTGCTGTTTGCAAACTATAAAATGGTATTGTCATCTACTAAAATATTTATACATTATGGTGACTAAAGGGCCCAGGAGGTTGGTAATGAAGTATTGAGCATTTTTCCATTAATATGCTGATTCAAATTCAGCCCAGATTTGTGAGGACTAAACATTGTTGTCATTTCAGTTTTACTCCATCCCACATGATACTTTTTGATTGTGGAACATTGTGAATCACTTCATTTCCCCGGGTCTCAATTGCTTCTTCTGTAAAGTGAGAGATTTGGAGTAGATGGCCTCTGAGGTATCTTCCAGTTAGGGATGTGCTTATAAATGTTTTATAACTGGCTCTCTTTTTAAAGAAAAGAACTGTACATTCAACATACTTTTAAATTTAATCCTCATGATTAACATTTTCTTTATCATTTTCTTAAGTCGCTAGACAATAAGCAAAATGATAAATCTAGCCCTTATCTGTAACCTTTGTGAATTTCTGAAGTATAAATGCTCATGCTGAGATTTGACAATTGGCTCTCATAAACTGGTTCTGCCTGGCTCCAGTGGGTTCCCACACACCCCTACTTCCAACTCTAGATCTATGATTCTTCCTATGAGAATGATGGTAATATTAGAGCTGGCTCTAGGTAAACTTTTGAAGTAGAAGTCTGTTTTCACTCTGTCATCTCTATCCTCCTCTCCCAAGTTTATCCATTCTTCTGTCCCCAAGGACCTAGGATCTGACGGTTACCTGCCAGGGGCTCGCCTGACTATAGCAACTGAAACTTGGGACAGTTCTTTCTTCTCCCGTCATCAAAACATATCTGCCTTGGACTCTATCCCCTTGGGACTCTGGTTTTAATAATTTACAAATAGTTAATCTAATTAATAATAGCCTGTGGTGATGTGCTAATGGGAATCAATGAGTTGCTGGCAATATGTCCATCTTGGGCGGGGAGGGCAGGGCTTTGGAAAGAATAGATTAATTCGGTCTTGCTATACATAATACCTGGTACATAGTAGGTACTCAGTGAAAATGTGGTTGAATGATCAAATGGGATACTCAGTGTTGGGAATTTAGCATAGTATAATCAATGCTGAACCTGGAGTCAAGGTAGTAGACCTGAGTTCAAAGCCTACCTCTGGCACCCAGTTAGGAGAAAGAGAGAGAGAGAAAGAAAGAGGAAGAGAGAGAGAAAGAGAGAGAGAGAGAGAGAGAGAAAGAGAGAGAGAGAAAGAGAGAGAGAGAGAGAGAGAGAGAGAGAGAGAGAGAGTAGCTGTAATGCCTGCTTTATAGGGTTAGCGTCAGACTTAAATGAGATAATATGCTGTAAAGCAGTGATGCCAAACTCAAGCAGAAATAGACCCCAGTGGGCAGCAGACCACAAACTAACATTATATTGTGTTGTATTTTTGTTTATTTTGTTAAACATTTTCCAATTACATTTTAATCTGGTTTGGGCAACCCTTGGGAGTGTTGCTGTTTGTATGCTTCCCCTACACACACACACACACACACACACACACACACACACACATTTGACTCCTCAGTTGTAAAGTGCCTTTGTAAACTTTGAAGAGCTATAAAAAATTAGTAGATATGATGATGATTCTTCTTTTAGTAGATATGACTTTAAATATCAGTCCTGGAGAAACTAGATGTTATTTAGACATGGTCAGTTTGAGATGCTTAAAGGACATACAGATATCTAGATGTCTGAAAAAGCAGTTAGTGATGCTCAGAAGAGAACTAAATATGTTACCACAAAACACAAAGTCTTTTTTTCATAGATGGTATTTTATTTTTTCCAATTAAGTCTTAAGATAGTTTTAAGCATTTTTTTTTTTTTTGGTGAGGCAATGGGTCACACCACCGTAGGTGTCAAATGTCTGAAGCCAAATTTGAACTCAGGTCCTCCTGACTCCAAGGGCTGGTACTTTACTGCACCACCTAGCTGCCCCTAACATTTATATTTTTTTATAAGATTTTGAGTTCCAAATTTTTCTCCCTCTTTCCCCTACCTCCTCCCCAAGATGGCAAGAAATCTGATATAGGTTATACATGTGCAATCATATTAAACATATTTCCACATTAATTATGTTGTGGAAGAAAAATCAGAACAAAAGAGAAAAACCATTAAAAAAGAAAAAAAACCCAAAAGTTAAAATAGTTTGCTTCGATCTGCATTCAGATTCAATATTTCTTTCTCTGACTGTAGGTAGCATTTTCCATCATGAATATTTTGGTCTATCATAGTTGATCATTGCATAATGTTGCTGTTACTGTCTACAATGTTCTTGTTCTGCTCACTTCACACAGCATCCATTGATGTAAATCTTTCTGGGAAACACAAAGTTTTAGTCCCATTCACAAGAACTACACAAGGAAATGGAGTATTTTTCTTTTTAAACAATGACACTCACTGAATGCAACTTTGAAAACAAAAGAAGAAAGTTTCCTTTTAAATTATGCCACTTGTGACATTTTAAATGTTTGAGGGGGTGACTAGGTGGTGCAGTGAATAGAGCAACAGCCCTGGAATCCAGAGGACCTGAGGTCAAATTCGGCCTTAGACACTTAACACTAGCTATGTGTCTTTGGGCAGGTCACTTAACCCCAATTGCCCTGCCTTTCTCCCTCCAAAAAAGCAAAAAAAAAAAAAGTTCAAGAGACATAGTTTCTGGGTGATTTGTCATTTTATTAATAATGCTTGCATGTTATTAATAAAAGAAGCACTCTCAAATGTCAAAGACCCCTTGTAATGGCAGGCTCACAACTTACATGCCCTTGGAAAAGTGGATGTTCCCCTGAGGATGACAATCAACTCTAATTTGGTTAACAATGAGAAAATGAATATTATAATGAGATGTGGGCTCATTCTGATTAGGGTCTTAAGATATGAAATTTGGCTTTCCCAAATCCTGGCCAAAGATACTAATCAATATACATATCAAAGAGGGAATTCACTTCTAACTCAGACTTATCTGAACAAACACAAAGAACAGGAATTCACCAATTCTCTCAGCTTGGTTGGGTGAGTTTTCCCCAACATTTCCCTTACTGGTTGATTTCTGGATGAGGAAGTAGAAAAGAGGAAAAAACCTTAGTACCAATTCAATAATAAGTTATTAAATACAAGAGAAATGTGATCACACTTAATGATCTCAACAGTTCTTTGGAGTTGAGTCAAGTGTCAGTTTTATGCAGATAATCCTCACATTTGTACATCTAGCCTTAGTCTCTCTTATGAGCATCACCAACTGCTTTTCAGACATTTAGATATCTGTATGTCCTGTAAGCATCTCAAACTGACCATATCTAAAACAGAATGAATTATTTTTCTCCCAAACTTTCCTCCCTTCCAAACTTTACTACTATTGTTGTCAATCTTTAGAATTTGGTCTACGAAAGACAAACAGGATTAGATTGTATTCATGTTTCTTTTTCTTTTTTCTTTTTTTTGAGGGGGGAAGGAAAGGCAGTTGGAGTTAAATGACTTGCTCAAGGTCACAAAGCTAGTTAAATGTCAAGTGTCTGAGGTTGGATTTGAACTCAGGTCCTTCTGACTCCAGGTCCAGTGCTCTTTTCACTTCAAACCACCTACCTGCCCCCATGTTTATTTCCTCTCAAAGTGGGAGGTATACATACATAGGAGACCATCTAGAACTGTGCTCATTTTGGGGTGAGGGTGCACAGTTTATATGCCGTTTCAACTGGGGCTGATGTCACCCCATATTCATTTCACCTCTGGACAGAGGAAATACCTTTTTTTTTTTTATCAGACTACTTCCAGTCATATGGGACCACTCCTAGCCTTGGGCTATCTAGACAAAAGAATGTCTCCACCTAAGCATGAGTATAACACAATTTGCTTCCCTACCTTAGATTAAATTACTTGCATGCTTGGGTGGGGTCTGAGCAGAATAAGGAGAGTCAATGCAATCTCTTTATCAGTAATGTCCTTCTGAAGAAAAATTGAACGTAAAATGAGGATTTTGGAAGAAGGGGGCTGAGGGAAGTTCTGAATCTCCAAGATACTGATTATTAATAATAATTTTTCACATTGTCAAGAGCACTATGATAGAGCTGGCTCATGGAAGCTCCAGAGTTGATTTTTAAATTTTCAGTGTGAGCATTTACACTGAGAAATTAGCAAATGCTATAATTCTGGACTTGATTATTGTTTTGCTGATTATGTTGTAACCTAACATCCCCCATCTTCTCCCATCATGGATAAGTTTGCCTAGGAGACCTGCCCAAACCCAACAAAGCTCCCTGAGGCAACAAACCTGCCAAATAAACCTGCCTGTCTTTTGGTTAGCTCCTAGAATAGCCTTGGGAACTTTCCAGTTTGGCAACAAACTGATCACTGGGCAACAATCATTAGGCAATGAACTGATTGCTACCTTTTGCTTCTGTATTTTCCCCAGCTTGTGTAGCAACTGACTAAGTTGTGGTTTTCCCCTTGTAACAGTTATGTTATGACTTTTGTCTAGATAACCCCTGAGGAAATGCATCTCAGGGTGCTTGATTTGGGTAAACTTAACCCCTTGCAATCGCTGGCTTATTAAACTCCACTTAAAATGAATAATGGTCTCACTGGCTCATCTCTTGTTACAACATTTATCCATACCAAAGAAAGTGATGGGAAAAATTATAATGGTGTAGACTAAACTAAAAGGTATGTCAGAAGTACATTACCACCCCCTCCCCTTCCTCAGATCTGGTTATTAAAAAAATTACCAGAACATCCTGAGGAACTACCATCATTCTATTTACCCAGAACTGCAATCGTGGTGTTTTCCTCATCTCTTTTACTCATGTTCACACCTTGTATATCCAATCTGTCACCAAGTCTTATAATTTCTATCTTAACATCACTCAAATGTATCTTCTCTCCTTTCACACAGCCACCATCCTAATACATTACCTCTCTCTTGGATTATTTCTATGGTTTTCTAATTGATCTCACTGCCTCAATTATCTCCCTACTCCAATCTATCATTCATTCTGTTTCCAAGGTGATTTTCCTAAAGTGTTTCCTAAAGTCTGATCATGTCACTCAATAAACTCCAATTGCTCCACATTGCCTCCAAGATCAAATGTAAATTCCTTTGTTTAACATTTAAATATCTTAATAATCTGGCCCCTTCCTCCTTGTCCAGCTTTATAATTTACTTCCTTTCACACATGCTATTGTCCAACAACACTGTCCTAATTGTATTTCCATACACAAGACCTTCTGATAGGGTATAGGCTCTGGAAATCCCCACCTTGAACTGATGGGGTACAGGGTCTGGAAACCCCCTTGAACTCTCCTTAAATCTTCCCAGTTGATCTGACCTTCACCTGAGGCTATAATCCCCTCACCTGACCTTTCATTATTGCCCAATTCTCTGTTATTCTTAAACTAATCTAGCCCTCCATTGTCCATTATCTCTGGATCTCCTGCAATTACTTCCTACCCTTGATCCAATCAAAACCCCATTCTCTTGGTTCCCTGCCCATCAAGATCTTCCCGAGAGCCCTCCCAGAGTCACCCCAGACTTCTTGGCCAACCCTAGATCACACCCACTGTCTTTTTGTGTTATAAGGTCCATCTTTGCCTCCTTGAAGGTGCTCAGATTCAATCTGGCCTGCTTACACTAGCATTACAGATGTTCAGATTCCTTATGAGTCTAGCCAATATGGCAGATCTTTAATAAATCTGTTTTTTCTTTGGCTGAAAGAAGGTTTGAATTGAATTCGTTTGGGCAGGATCTGTGCGTCACTATTTTGGGGTCCCAGCACCTCTAAACCTCAACACTTACATGTCCCTTCTCTATGCCTTTACACTGCCCAGAATGCATTCCCTCCTCACCTTTACCTCTTAGTTTTCCTGGCTTCCTTCAAGTCTCCACTAGCATTCCATCTTCACAGGAGACCTCTCCCAATCTGCCTAGCTGTTAATGCTTTCTGCTATGAAATTACCTCTCTTCTAGTTTGTATGTCTTCCATATACCTAGTGATTGACATCTTGACTCTTCCATTAGAATGTGAGCTTAGTGAGGGAAGAGGCTATTTTTATTTCTTTGTATTCTCAGTGAACAGCACATTGATTGGAACATAGTAAGTGATTAAAATTTTTTTTTTAATTGATCGCTATATGATACTTATCTGTACTATAAACAAAAGGACGAATTTTTTTGAGGGTTATAATCCTTGTTGAATAGTTCTACAACATTTCAAAACTGCAATCAACATAATGTCATCCAAAAACAATAACATCTGATGGACCCCACCATCTATAGGAAATCTCTCTTCCACTGGAACTCTGTATTTGACATCTCCCGTAACAGTGGCAAACTGGTGAGCATATCTCTCCTTGTTTCATATTTTGCTTCATATTAATAATGAATAAGAGGGTAGTTGAACAAAGTTATCTCTGTTGTTATGTCTTACAAAGGATTCTTGCATGATTTTGACATATATGTAAGTGACAACTTCTTGGAGCGCCATCTTGGCAAAAAAATTTTTCCTATTGGATGAAATGTTTTTTATACTTAACAAAGGATCAGCTTGGTTGAATCGTGATTTCTCTGTTCATTTCAGTATATTGTGTGACTATAAATATGTGGTCAGCTATAGAATATTATTTGTGAAATCCTGCCTATTCCTTTCTTATATTTATATCAAGAATACCCTTGATACATATGTAGATTATTTTTCTAAAGATCTTGTTAAAATGAGAATATAAGCATATGTATTAGTAGTTACTGGTATTCTTTTTTCCCAGTTTTTTGGTTAAAAATAATAATGTTGGGGCCAGTAGGTAGCATAGTGAATAGAGCACTGGCCCTGAAGTCAGAAGGACCTGAGTTCCAATCTGGCCTCAGACACTTAACACTTACTAGCTGTGTGACCTTGAGCAAATTACTTAACCCCAATTTCCCTGTCCTCCAAAAAGAAAAAAACATAATGTCCATGATTTTGTCCAAGGGTTTGACATGTTCTTTCTTTCAAATATCTTGAGAATTGTTCCCTCAATGACTTAAAAATGGTGTCCCCTCCAGTACTGACTTCCTATAGGTATATTTGATCTAGACCAGCTACTTTTTCCATCTTTTTTTAAGTATCACTTCTACTTCCCCATATAGCACATTGGGAACTGGGATATTATTGTGATAGTGGCAAACAAAATGGTTTGTTGTAGAAATATCAATAAAAATTTTTCATTGGTGCGTTTTCTTCCAGTTAACCTTAAATAACCTACCATAGTTAAGTCTCTTGCCAAATTTTCTGTAAATTTTTTCTCTTCCACTTAATCTCACTGTTTTATGAGGTGATATTTCTCATCATTTTCCACCAACTTCATCTGTAAGATTTTTTAAAATTGGGTTTCAAGGGGTAGAACCAAGCTGGCAGAGTAGCAAAAGAACTCAGCTGATCTCTCCCAACATTATTCTCCAAACAACTTTAAAATAACACCTCAAATCAAATTATGGAGTGACAGAGCTGACAAAAGGCAAAAGTGGGACATTCTTCCAGTCCAAGGCAACTTAGAAGATCAAAAAGAGAGAGAGATGTGAAGCAGGGGAGGAAGCAGATCTAAAGTTCATGTGGAGAAAACATCCACAGTGGGACAAGGTAGTGGTGATAAAAACAACAGCAGCTTTAGACTCTCTCAGGTCAGAGATGGTAAGGAGACCTGGCAAATGATCAATAAGAGATTACAGGGAACCCCTGTGCTAGCATTGGACATACGACCAGATCCTATTTGGCAACTCCATTGCCTTTCCCCACTTCTGGGTCATAGTTCAAGGGTAGAAAGTATCACTTTCAGTCAAGAGAGAATAGAATCTCTGAAGGGCAGCATTACTTTCAGTCCCAAGGGATCAGGAACCTTCCTGTGTAAGGACCAGAGTGAAGACCAGGAGGGCAACGACCACACCTTTCCACATATCACACCACCTTGTAAGCACTGAAAATTTCCAATCCCTTAGAACAAGTTCTGAAAACAACAGCATAAAAAAAGCCTTGCTTGGGATAGCATCTTCCCACCCCCTGGTGTGCAGAACCCAACTTTAATATAAAGTTCAAAGTCAAGAAATAGACTGGAAAAATGAACAAATAACAACAACAACAACAACAACAACAAAATTTGACTGTAAAAAGTTACCATGGTGGCAGGAAAAAAACAAAAAATAAACTCAGAAGACAATATGAAAAAGGTATAAACAAAGCCTCAAAGAAAAATTCTAGTTCTACCCAGGCCCAACAAGAATTCTTAGAAGAGTTAAAGAACAAGATAAGAGTGGTAGAGGGAAAATTGGGAAAAGAAATGAGAGTGTTACAAAAAAAATTATGGAAAGAGAATTAAGAGCTTGCTAAAAGAGACACAAAAATACTAAAGAAAATAACACTTTTAAAATGGAATTGGCCAATGGAAAAAAGAGGTATAAAAGCTCACCGAAAAAAATAATTCCTTAACAGTTAGAATTGGGCAAGTGGAAGCTAATGACTCTGTGGAACATCAAGAAACAATAAAAGAAAATCAAAAGAAGAAAATTGAAGAAAATGTGAAATATCTCATCAGAAAAACAGCTGACCTAAAAAATAGACTGAGGATAGATAATTTAAGAATTATTGGGCTGTCTGAAAACGATGATCCAAAAAAAGATAAAAAAGAGCCCAGACATAATATTTCAAGAAATTATAAAAGAAAATTGCCTCCATATCATAGATCCAGAGGGTAAAATAGAAATGGAAAGAATCTACAAATCATTTTCTGAAAGAGACCTCAAATGAAAACTCCCGGAAATATTATAGCCAAATTCCTGATTTCCCAGGTTAAGGGGAAAGTATTGCAACCAGACAGAAAGAAGTCATCCAAATATCCTAGATCCACAGTCAGAATCATACAAAATTTAGCATCTTCCATGTTAAAGGAGCAGAGAGCTTGGAATAAAATATTCTGGAAGACAAAGGAGCTAGGATTACAACCAAGAATGACCTACCCAGCAAAACTGAGTATACTTCTTTGGAGGGGAAAATGGGTATTTAATGAAATAGAAGACTTTTAAGCATTCCTAGTGAAAGACCAGAGCTGAAATGAAAACTTGGCAAACACAATACTCAAGAAAAGCGTAAAAAAGGTAAACATGAAAGTGTTATCATAAGAGACTCAATAAAGTTAAACTGTTTATATTCCTATGTAGGAAGATGATGTGTACAACTCCCAAGAACTTTATCATTATTAGAGCAGTTAAAAGGAGTCTACTGACTCAATGATATTTGGATGATCTTCTCCACTCTCAACTCCCAAATGAAGGGGCAAGAAAGAGGAATGCACGGGGAGAAGGGGAGAGGGAAAGGTAGAATGGGAAAATTTTCTCACATAAAAGAAGATTGTAAAGAAGAGCTTTTATAGTGGGGGAAATGGATGGTGGGGCAGGCAATGCTTGAAGCTTACTCTTACTGGAATTGGTTCAATGAGGGAAAATGTAAACATATACACACATATATGGGTGTATGTGTGTGTATACACTCAGTTGGATATAGAAATCTATCTTACCCAATGGATAAGAGATGGCAGTGGAAGGGGTGGTAGGAGTTAGGCAGAAGATGATAAAGGGGAAGGTAGATTAAGAGAGGCAGCAGTCTAGTCAGAAGCAAAACAGACTTTTGAGGAGAGACAGGATAAAAAGAGAGAGAGAAGGATAAAGAGAAAAAAATAGAGTGGAAGGAAATACATAGTAATCGTAAGTGTGAATATGAATGCAATGAGCTCACCCATAAAATGGAAGTGGATAGAGGAATAGATTAGAAATCAGAATCCAACCATATGTTGTTTATAAGAGACACATTTGAAATTGAAAGGCACATACAGAGTTAAAATAAAGGGTTAGAGCAGAATCTATCATTCTTCGATTGAAGTAAAAAAAAAGGTAGGGGTGGCAATCATAATCTCAGATAAAAGCAAAAATAAACCAAATTTAAGGAAATAATCAGGGAAATTATATTTTTCTAAAAGGTACCTTAGACAATGAAATAATGTGAAAAAATTTTATGGCACATTTCTCTGATAAAGGCCTTATTTCTCAAACATATGAAGAAATATATTGAATTATAAAAAATAAAATCTATTTGTTAAAGTCTATGTTATCAAGGGATATAAACAGGCAGTTTTTAGAAGAAGAAATTGAAACTATTAATAGTCATTTAAAATGTTCTTAACCACTATTAGTTAGAGAAAGGCAAATTAAATTAACTCTGAGGTACTACCTCACATTCATCATAAATGACAACTTCTGGAAGGGATAAAGAAAAATAGGTATAGTAATAAGCTGTTGGTGGAGTTGTGAACTGGTCCAGCCATTCTGGAAAGCAATTTGGAACTATGCCCAAAGGGATATAAAACAGTACATACCTTTTGACCCCGCAACTTATAGAAAATATGTATAGCAGCTCTTTTTGTGGTAGTAAAGCATTTGAAATTAGGGAGTGCCTATCAACCGGAACAGACACTGTAACTGAACAAGTTGTGGCCTATGATTGTGATGTAGCAACTAGGTGGTATATAGTAGAGTATTGGGCCTGGAGTCAGGAAGACTCATCTTTCTGAATTCATATCTTGCTGCAGACATTTCCTACCTGTATGACCTTAAGCAAATCACTTAGCCCCATTTGCCTCAGTTTCCTCGTCTATAAAAAGGGCTAGAGAAGGAAATGGCAAACCACTCCAGTATCTTCATCAGGAAAACACCAAATGGGGTCATAAAGAGTTGGATATGACTGAAAATAACTAACCAACAATTATTACCCTGTAAGAAATGGCAAGGGTAGATGGCTTCAGAAAAAACATGGCAAGATCTACATGAACTGATACATTGTGCGCAGTAACAGCGATGTTTTAATTATGATGAGCTGTGAAAGACTTGGCTATTCTGATCAATACACTGATTTGAGATCATTCCAAATTATTCATGATGAAAAAAATGTTATCCACCTCCAGAGAGAACTGATGAACTCTGAAAACAGATTGAAAAATACTTTTTTTTCAAAGTTTTTTTCTTCTCTTGGGCTTTTTTGTTTATAATTTCTTTTGCAACGTGGTTAATATAAAAATGTGTTTTACATTGACTTCACATATATAACTCATATCAAATTGCTGACCTTCTCAAGGAGGGGAGAGGGGCACAAAAAGGGAGAGAATTTGGAATTCAAAATTTTAAAAATGACTATTAAAAATTTTACATGTAATTTTGAAATATTTAATGAGACAAAAAACATATTTTTAAAAATGAGTTTATATTCTAAACACTTGTTACCCTTGGCTGTCATATCTCTATTTGGCAGGGTGATAAAGTGTTTGCTGTTTGAAATAGTTTCTCTGATATTTGGCATTCTCCTAGTGACAACTGTTTAAATTAGTGAACTTCTTATGAAATAGTAATAATCTATGTCTGTTTGTCCTTTTGTCCATTTTCCATTTTTCAGCAACACTTTCTGCTTAATTGAGTCAGGTTAGAATTATTTAAATAACACTCCATATCATCCCCTTTCATCCATTCTTTTAATTTGGTAGTGACCTTAATCTTTGTTCTAAGAAGCTGATGATCTAATTTGGGCACAGACTACTGTTTTAGTTTAGAAATTACTCTCATCACAGTAAATAGTTTATACATGCACACACATGTATGTATGTATGTATATATATATATATATATATATACACACACACATATATACATTCGTGTGTGTGTGTGTGTGTGTATGCATTAAGTTTTGTGAGGTTATTTGGCATTTGCAATGTCTGATTTTCTATAAGCCAAAGGCTAGAATCATTCAAGAACCTTTGGCCTAACTACTTAGACAGTAAAAATCCAAGTGGAACCCATTGTCCAGTCTATTATGTGCAGTTGGATGGGCAACACATAGACTTGTCCCATCAGTACACACACACATACATGCACACACAAGTGTGTGTGTATATAGATATATATATATATATATAGATAGATATATATATAGATATATATATATACATATATATATACATATATATATATACATATATATATATATACCCACAGAAATATATGTGTGTGTATATTTAGAGTTAGGGAAAACAAACAGACCATCCACATGTTCCATTGGTATCCAGGCAATCTCAAGAGATCTAGAGAAAGGCCCTTAATACATTGACTGATACCTTGGGTAAGGATGGTACCACCTGGTCCAAGAGTATGTGCAGGGAGGATATGGAGCAGTGTTACTCAGGATGAGAAAACATGGATGGATTACAATCTGTAGCTACATTGATGAGTTCATAGAGAGAGCAAAGTATCAAAGTAAGCAACAAATCAAGGTTTTTGTGTGGGTTTTGGAAATTTTCCATTATAGAAAGTCAAATTGTATCCTCAATAATAACATATCGTTTTAGTTCTAAAGCCATGTGAAACCTGAACATAGAATGTGTAATTCTACTCAATAAGAAATACTGGCAAGTGGCAAATGATGGAAACTGTCCATTGGGTTGGTCAGGAGATGGCTTAAGAATAAAGGTTTTGTAGGAAATGTTAGGTAATATTGAATCACTGAATTGTTAATGATATACAAACATACAAACAAAAAATATGTTTGCAAAATATTCTGTCATTCTTAATTTCTAGATGGCATTAGGTAGGTAGAATTCATCCCAATTAACTGAATTAATACTTGCATTCTCTTTTCCTACCAGATAATAAAACCTAGTTATATAATGCTTCAAGCTTTTTAAAGGTCATTTATTTTAATTCTCTGTGACTGAAGCAAAGGCTACCTCCCAACCCAGCTTCAGGACTTGCTGCATGCTGTTTCAGTGGAACTAGCCTGGAGATGTTTACTCTTCACAGGGACCAAACCTCAGTCCAGGGATCTTAAAGGGTTGTCCCCAAAGGACCACTGTTCTGCCCCAACTTTTTGCTCTGCTTTTGCCCTGAGGCACTCTTTTGTCTTGTTTGTGGGGGAAATCTGGAGAGCTTGGAATTTTCTAACCTACTCCATCTTCTTCCCGGAATTCCCTCCACTTTTTTTTCTTCATCTGCAAAAGGTATCTATTTCAGGAATGTTATAAGGATCAAATGAGGCAAAATATATAAAATTTCTTTGAAAACTCTAAAATGGTATACAAATATAACCTCTTATTACTATTAAAGGCTGGAAGGAGACTATTGTGAATTGACTAATAAATTCTGATTTCTGTGTTGGCCTCTTCCAAACCATGACACTAGACACACCCTTCGAAGGACCATGGTATAATAGATTGAATACAAAACTTGGCATGTGGAAGGTATAACCTACTAGTAAGAATTTAACAGGAGTTTTTAATAAAGCTTTTAAATTTGATTTTCACTAGTATTCTTCTTGCACTTTCTTTGGAAAGAGATTGTTACTAGCATTCTTGCAGGTGGGGAGGGAGTTAGAAAATGGAAGTTCTGTGTTTAGTATATTATCTCAAATAGTTCACTTAATGTTCCTGCATTATGCATTCCCAGCATAAAAAATGATTAATGGATCCAAGCTTTTGAGACAAGAACTCACTATTTGACAAAAATTGCTGGGAAAATTGGAAAGCAATTTGGCAGAAACTAGGCATAGAACAACATCTCACACTGCATACCAAGAGAAATTCAAAATAGGTACACAATTTAGACATAGCGGATGATGTCATAAGCAAATTAAGTGAGCGTGGAATATTTTACCTGTCAGATCTATGGATAGGCAGTTTTCATAAGAAGAAATAAAAATTCTATAGTCATATGAAAAATGTTCTAAATCACTATTGATTATAGAAATGCAAATCAAAACAACTCTGAGATACCCTCTCACACCTCTTAGATTGATTAATATGGCAGAAAAAGAAAATAACAAATATTGGAGGGGATGTGGAAAACTGGGACACCAGTGCATTGTTGGTGGAATTATGAATGGATTCAACCATTCTGGAGAAAAATTTGAAACTATGACCGAAGGGCTATAAAACTTTGCATACCCTTTGACCCAATAATAGCACTACTAGGTCTGTATTCTAAAGAGATCAAAGAAAAAGAGGGGGAAAGCCCTATATGTACAAAAATAATTGTAGTGAATCTTTTCGTAGTGGCAAAGAATTGGAAATTGAGGGAATGTCCACTAATTGGGGAATGGTTGAACAAGTTGTGGTGTATGATTGAGATGGAATACTATTGTGCTTTAAGAAATGATAAGCAAGATGCTTTCAGAAAAACCTGGGAAGATTTGCATGTACTGAAGCAAAATGAAGTCAGCAGAACCAAGAGACCATTGTACACAGTAACAGCAATATTTTATGTTGTCTCATTGTGAATGACTTAGCTATTCTCAGCAATACAATGATTCAAGACAATCCCAAAGGACTTACAATGAAAAATGCTATCTAGCTCCAGAGAAAGAACTGGTGGAGTGTGGATAGAAGCATACTTTTTTTATTTCTTTATTTTTTATTTGTTTGTTTTTGGTATGTGTTTTCTTTTGCAACATGGAAAAAAACCAATCAATGTATTTCTTTTTAAAAAGATGCTTAATGTCTTAGCAATCCTATAATTATTGTTCTTATAGGATGTAGGTGATTTAAACTATGGGTATATAAGTTGGGGTTTTTTCCTAGTAAAAATCAATAAAATGGTAACTCAAAATGTAATGAGCTTGGAAGATCTAGGTACACTTGTGTATAGTCAGATTACATTAAAGATATTACCAGAGTCTTAAAAGCCAGACTATTTGAAATAATGACTTTTTTTGGTAAGAAATTGATATGCTCATAATTCTTAAAAGCAGTCTCAAATTTGAATCTTGTACTGAAGTTTTGGTTCCTGGGATTTAAATTCAATGGACTATGATATTCTTCTAGGCAGATAAAAATTGAACATATTCAAACTGAATGGAAGAATGACAAAAAGAAAATTCAGAGAAGCAAAACAAATTGGTAGAAATTAAGCAATGAAAGATTTAGACAACTTAGGGTCAATAGGATCTCAATTGCCCTCAGTCTGCAGAATTAATAATTTAAAACCAAATTTAGGGGCACTCCACTAGGAAAGTATTACATTATCCAACTTTCTGTTGTTACCCAGAAGTGTAAGCAGCAAGCTGATTAAAAATTAATGGAGTAATCAGACAAATTCTATGACTATGCGTGAGTTTCTCATTAATGTTTCACTAGACAGCATTTAGAAAGACTAAATAGACTGCACTAGATTTAGAAGTAATAAATGGACTTCAAAAGCAAAGTAACTTAATGACCTTCCAGTAAACACAAGGACTTGCAGCAAAAAGAGATATTTGAAACCTATAAACAACAATGTTTAACTGTCTACACATTATAAAATTAAGTAGTCAGATAATTAATTTAATAGATTAAAAATGGAAATTTAAGATAAAAAGAATTATCTTGTCTTACATTTACATTAATGGACGTTTTACATTTTATGGACACAAGGAATTTCAAAGGAGCTAAAACAGAATAATTATGTAGTCCAACTCTTTCGTTTTATAGCGTAAAAACTTACACCCAGAGTGGCTAGAAGTTTTGTCCAAGATCACCATAGAAAAACCAGAATTTAAACACAGGTCCTCTGATGCCATAATTAGTGCTTTTCCCATTACACTATGTGCCTTACAGAATCCAGAGCCTGTGCATGAATGGCTGGCAATGGCAGGTTTATGTGACTTGACAGAGCCTGTGTTCATATTAGCTACTGAATTTACCAGGTGTATGCTGGTACAATTTTAACAATCAGCTCTCCAGGCATGGGGGGAGAATATATATATGACATACTTATATACATGACATACTTTTATGTTTGATTTGCATTATTAGCATTTTCTCATTTCTGTGTGTCTAGATAATCAACAAAACAATAAATCAAGTCCTGGATTGTAACATTTGTCATTTGCTCACACTGATAATTTAAATATCAGCTATCTGAAGAAGGAGAGGCTGAGTTGGGTCCATCACTCCCTTGAAATTGTATTATAATTTCTTCCTCAATGCCTATGTTTATTCTTTAAATTTGTTTTTCTTGTTTTATTGCTACAACTAGTCTTTCCAGTACAATCTTGAATAATAATTGTGATGATGGACATCCTTATATCACCCCTGATCTTATTGGAAAAGCTTCTAGTTTATCTCCATTATAGGTACTGTTTGCTCTTGTTTTAGATTGTTGTTGTTAGTGTTTGTCCTTCATTTTTTAAAGAGGACCAATGACATTATGGATGATGTCTTGACTTGCCTGTAAATTGAATTTAAGTGAGTAAGAGTTCAACAAAATAGTCAGCTTCACTTTCTCTTCCTTAGTCATGGAAGTCAAGTGGCAGTATAAGTTAAGATGACTGCAATGACCCAGGATGTACTGTATGATCTTGGCATCTTTTACCAAACTCCAACTATTCTACAGAGCCTGCTTCAGCTTCCTTTATGGCCATTGGAACAAATTGTTCCCATCCACCCATTCCAACAGGGAAAATCTTCACATGCTTGGGGTAGACATCCCTCTAACTCACTGACAGGTTTGAGGCCTATAAGTTACCCTCAATCTAGTTTAGCCCATTTGCCAAGACAGTTTATCTGAGTGAAGTCACTGTGTGAACCATAGCTTCTTGGAGTCACAGGTGAGAGCTGGGTGAATCAGGTGGACACCAAAGGTGGATGAGCAGCACTGGAAAGGGCTCAGCAAACCTTCTAACCAGAGGTGCTGGTCCTCCTTAGCGCCCCATGCACCCCAGGTTTTATATAAATATTAGTTATCATTTAAAGAAAATCTCCATTTATTTTTGTGCTTTCTAGTGTTTTTCATAGGAATGGATGTTATATTTTGTCCAAAAGCTTTCCTGGTATCTATTGAATTAGTCATATCATTTTTTGTTCTTTTTGTTATTGATATGGTCAATTATGCTTCTAATTTTCCTAACATCAAATCAGCCCTGCATTCCTGTTATAAATCCAGGCTAGTAGTAGTGTATGATGTTTGTGATATACTGTAATCTCCTTGCTAGTATTTTATTTAATTTTTTTGCATCAATATTCTTTAGGGAAATTGGTCTAGCAGAGGTTCCTAAACTTGTTTGACCTGTCCCCAAAAGAAAAATTATTCAGCAGCCCCTTGGAAATCTGCTTTGTTTGACCCTTTAACATTTTTTTAAAAATTTGCAGCATTTCAAAAAAATATTTTTTTAAAATGATGCATTTAATAATAGTTTTACAATAAATTTGGTAATTTATTACAAATTTGTGGGGTTTTCCGCATTGAATTTTTATGATGTGATATTGTATATAACCACATAGTATCTTATTACAAACAAGTCATTACATGCATATATTCCTACCATTGCATGCTGGACTTCCTGACAATGCATGACACACCTGCCAACACTTGCTTGTTGAGATCTGTCAGGGGACTTGACCACTGATCTGTTATAACTTGTATTTTGTGTATTTATTTGGAAAATAATGTAATCACTACAACTTTAACTCTGTTAACAAGAGATGAAATATGTACAAATAGTTTTTCAAAATTTTCTTCTCTTCTCTTCTTTCCTTGTACTTCCACTGCCCCCTTATTCTTATTCAATGGCCCCCAACTGCATCTGAGGCTTCTACCACCTCTTCCTCTACTGTTTCAGCACCCCCCAGTGGGTGGTATCACCCACTTTGGGAACCAATGATAGTTTTCTTTCTCTATTTTTGCTTTCCCTGGTTTAGGTGTTAAAGTCATATTTGTGTCATAGAAGAAGTTTGGTAGGACTCCTTTACCTTTTTTTTCAAAATTTATATAGTATTAAAATTAATTGTTCTTTAAATGTTTGGTAGAATTTGTTTGTAAATCCATCTGGTTCTGGTGTTGTTTTTTCCCCTTAGTGTGCTCATTTATGACTTGTTCAGTTTCTTTTTTCTAAGGTAGAGTTATTTCAATATTCTATTTCCTCTTCTGTTAACCTAGGCAATTTATGTTTTTGTAAATATTTATCCTTCTCATTTAGATTGTCAGTTTTATTGACATGTAGTTGGGCAAAATAACTCATAATTATTACTTTGATTTCATCTTCATTTGTTACCATAATTCTTAACATACTAAGCTTCCTACCTTCTTCATTTCCACATATGGAAATACTACTCATACATCAAATGTCATCTCTTCTACTCTGCCTTCTGTCTAACAAAAATGATCCTTCTTTATTTATATAACACTTACTTTGTACTATTTCTTTGTTAATGGTTATAGACTGTCTTGTCTTGTAGTTATTTGTGTACATTTCTTATACTTTGTATCACTCATATATACATGTTTATACATTGTGCTCAGCACAATGCCTTGTACAAAACAGGAGCTCAATGCATTTTGTTGTGGAACAAATGAATTATAGTTTTTGAATATATAAAACCTTGCTGGGAGCACATACTAGTTTAAGTGGGTAGAATCAGGCTTGTAGTGGCTTTCTGTCTATGTGAAATACATGAAAATTAATTTAAGATGATTTGGGACTGTTTCAAAAAATAACTGTCTTCCCTCCCTATGGCTAATGTAGACTGTAATGCTGAAAACCCAATACTTAAGACAGTTGACATTATTCATCAGTAGATAACTTTCATTCTATTTTTGTTGAAGAACTCCAGTAATGGAAATCTGTAACTGTGTATTAGTGTTTGGGGGTTAATTTTATGATCCAAATTTAATATTCATTGTTCTTTTGAAAGAAAATAATCATGGTTTAAGTAATGAAAGAGGTTTTGTTACTTTGTAAGTGCATGCTGCTCTAGAGAATAGTTGTAAATTATTTTATATTCCCAAAAGAAAGAGTGTCATTCTAAATAACACCATTTTATACATTGTCAAGGTTGGCAATCTTTAGGGAAATTAAGGCAGGGTATACTTTATTAGACAACCATAGCCTATGAGTCTTCTAGGATAAAAGTGTGAATTAAAGATTTGCCATGTGGTTATTATAAAAATTAAAACAAAAATCTATTTTAAATGATCATTATTTTTGCTTCTCTTATTTTTGCTATCAATTGATTGTAGCTAATTCAAGTGGGTTGGTAAATGAACAATCTCTCTTAAGGATGGATCTAGACTCTAGAAAGATTTTTTTTTCCTACCTGGAATGCCCAGAAATCTTCAAAATGATTTAAAACTGGAAATTAGAGGTAGCTAGGGGGCGCAGGGAATAGAGCACTGGCCCTGAAGTCAGGAGGACCTGAGTTCAAATCCGTCCTCAGACACTTAACACTTACTAGCTGTGTGACCTTGGACAAGTCACTTAACCCCAATTGCCCTCCAAAAAGCAAAAAGGAAAAAAGGAAAAAAGAAAAAAAAAGGAAAACTCGAAATTAGGATAATTGAGTTGACATAAAATGAACATGTTTCATCAAAAGATTCTGCTGCTGGCTTCAGTGGGAGAATGTTGTTTGTGAAAGGGAGTGGGAGAAGGAAATGGAGATTTAGAGGGTTTTGTAGTTATGAAGAAGGCTAGAGACTTAATTTGCAGAGAGGAAATATCAGAGGATTTGGGGAGAAACTGAAGCATACCAACTGAAAGAGAAGAATAAGAAGAGGATGCATAGGATCATAGGTATAGAGCTGGAAAGGACTTCAAAGGCCATCTAATCTAATCTATTCATTTTACAAATGAAGAAACTAAAGTTCAAAGAAGTTAAGTGACTTGGCTAGACTAAAGGTAGACTACCAGAGGCAGCATTTATACTTATATTATCTGATCCCAGAGCTAGTGCTATTCTCAGTATACCATTATGACTGAAATAGAAAGACCTAAAGAGAAGGATTAGGAGAAGCAGAAGGAGGAGAAGATCCAAGGAAAAAAAAAGATGAAATAGTAGCAGATGGAAAAGGTGAATGTAAGGAAAAGGGAAAGAAGGAAGATAGTAAGACAAAGTAAATAAATGGAAGTAAGTAAAATAAACTGGTTAAAAAGTAGTTGGTCAGATGAGTTAAGAGGTTAGTAAAATTATGTAAAGGAATTTGGATGTGGCAGTTAAGATAATAGTGAGGTGATAAGGTGCTCCAGGAAAGAAGGAAAACATTCTCTCTGAGTTATGAGATTCCCCATCTCAAGTAGCTTTCTATAGCTGTTCTGCAGCAAGACCTTCTAGAGAAAAGGATTCGTGGGGGTTTGGTGCATCCTTATTCCACCTAAAATGGCATTGCCCCCTTTGGGGACTCACCGTTGGAAGACAAGAGAAATGGCACATGTGTGGACATTCTTTGCTGGTCTACCACATGGTTGGGAACAACCTCTTTCCATTAGCTGCAATGGAATCCCTGACCCAGGATCTGAATTCATGGGAACCTTAGAGTCTAGGATTCTAGGTAGATGTTGCAGCCAGGTTAGCAAGGAAGCCCTGAGAATCCTTTTCAGGATGCTGACCCAGGAGGCAGGGACTAGGGACTTGAATGTGGTGGAATTAATGCTATGTAAGAACTGAGTTAAATTGTGAGCCTAGTCCTCTTTTCTCCTCAAACATTGAGATGGTAGAGAGTGGATTATGCCCCAGGTATTGGGGGAAATGTTTATGTGTGTTTTTCTTTTTAGATCTTTGAAGTAAATATTCCTTTGTAAAAGCTAACCTGATTATTAAGTGGCTAAATGGAACTGGAATGGTTAAACTTCCAAAATTGGGAAAACATAATCAATGGAGGCACTATCCAATGGCAGAGATGGGAGGCTTCCCCACCCCTACCCACACTCTGACCTTTTAGGCTACTGGAGAACCCTGGAGGAGAGGTAACATGTAAAAGACCCGACAATCAGGAAAATAGGTGTCAAAAAGAATTGTTTAACTCTCCTGCAAATATGGATAGTAGAATTTTGCAATGGCATGGATAGGGTATATAGAATTTGTATTTTTGCCACAGCAAGATGACTGTAATCTATGATTAAAGAGCAAGCTAGTGTCCCTTCTAAAGAAAGGTAATGGAGTTAGAGGTATTCCTCCATTCTCCAGGTTTATCAGGAAAAATGAAGCAGTCCTTAAAATATGAAACAAAAGCTGAAAAAAGACAACATTAGAAGGACCAGGCATGCCAGTTGATGCAAAAAAAAATTATTATAATTTAACTTTAAAATGAAAATTTTTATCCAATTATCTCTATTTTCTTTGCCTTATAGATTAAAAAAAAAAACGCACTGTATCAACTAGCACAGCTTGTTCCTTTAAGGTATTATTAAATTCCTGTCTTTCTAGTGTCAAAGGGGCAGAGGGAAATCATGCCCTGTGGTAGGAAGTTGAAGGTGTGACCTGGATGACAGAATGACCACTGACCATTTGGAGCTGAGAAAAGAAAAAAATCCTCTAAGAAAGAAACTTCTTGTTTGCTCTCCAAGGATTAATGATATGATGATGTCACGTGAGAGATCATTTTTGTTGTTGTTGTTGTTATTTTATTTTGGAGCGGGGAAATTTGGGGTAAGTGACTTGCCCAAGGTCACATGGCTAGTTTTTGTGTTAAGTGTCTGAGGCCGGATTTGAACTCAGGTCTTCCTGACTCCAGGGCCAGTGATCTATTCACTGTGCCAGCTAGCCACCTCAAGAGATCATTTATTAAGGGTCAGAAGAAGAAATAAATGGTGTTTATTGATGACTCCCTGGAAGGGAGGGAAGGAAGATGAGTACTGAGGTAGCAATTTTTTTTATCAGTTGCTCTGCTTTGACTCCACAGAAAGAACATGACCCTATCCTGGATACAAGCTAATCCCTACCTTTTAAGCTTCCTTTTGTGGGATATCTTGCCCCATTAGATTGCAAACTCCTTGAAGGGAGAGATTGTCTCTATTTCATTACATACCCAGCACTTAGCACAATGCCTGGCACATAATATATGTACTTAATAAATTCTAGTTCAGTGCCTGGGAATCTTCAGTAATGATACGATCTGTTTGCCTTAAGATTTTGATCCCTGTTGAATCAGATTCCTCTTGGATTTCATTTAAGTTGTTGAAAATCATTTACAATTTAGAATGAGTGAGGAACTTGGGGTGGTTTTGACTGGAATGGGGTGGTAGCAGAATGAGATGGGACCTGAAGTAGTTGGGAAAATGCCTCTGAAGAGAAAAAGACAAGTTTCTATCCTCACTGACAAGTTTAAGTCATTTGTGTTTGATATTGGCACACTGAACCTGCTGAGGTTTAGGAGTGCTGGGACCTCAAAATGGCAACATGTAGGTGCCGCCCTGATTAATTCGACTCAAGTCTTCTTTCAGCCAAAGAAAAAGAAAGTTTATTAAAGACCTGCCATATTGGGTAGACTCTTAAGGAATCTGAACATTTGTATGGCTAATGAAAGTGGGCCAGAGTGAATCTGAGTACTTAATGGAGGCCGAGATGGATCTCACATACAGAAAGATAGTGGGAGAGATCTAGGGTTAGCCAAGTAGTCTGGGGTGACTGGAGGAGGGGTCCAGGGAAGATCTTGAGGGGAAGTCTAGGGAGGATCTTGCTGGGACTGGGGTGAATTAAGGTCAGGAACCAAGAGAATGGGATTTTGATAGAATCCAGGGTAGGAAGTTGCCAGTAGGCAATCTGGAGTTAACCAACCAGGGAGGGCTGGGGTAGGTTAAAGGTAAGGGAGATTTGGACATAGCTATAATGAAAAGCTTATGATCTCATGTGAATGCCAGATTAAGTGGCAAGATTCAAGGAGAGTTCAAGGGGTCCCCCAGAACCTTTACACTATCAAACTTATATCCTAAAGATAAACATGGATGAAGACAACTTCAGTCTGTTATGGTCCTTTTTTTTTTTTGATTTGTGGGGAGAAAGAAATAAAATTTAATATTTTCCAAATTCAACATGTGAGAGTGGTGTGTGAGCCACTGACAGAGCTGTCAGAAAAATGGAGTGTGAGAATAGACAAAAGAAGTGAGAAAAACATCACTAAACAATGGTTTGTACATTTTGGTGACAATTTAAAAATGCTTCAAATAAATGTATTTCTCTAAATCTTAAGTTGGAGCCAAAGGTAATGGGTGGGTGGGAGGTTTCTGGGTATGATCTAGGTATTCTCCCAATGAAAAAGGAAAACTCTCTCTAAATTCTAGGCCTTTATATTCTAAGGCACTCTAAAGAACACAGCTGGTGCTTGTCACATTTTCAACAGGGAACCAAGTCCTGCTCTAAGATTCTCATAAACAACCCTCTCTGTGAATGGTTCCTGTATATCTGAGCACAGAATCTGGTCTTCGTCTTTCTTTTTCACAGACATGGAAGGAAATCTATAGGGAATTCTTTATTCTCTTTTAACTTGTCCAACCAAGAAAATGACCTATCACCTGTATTTAATGGCTGTTTATTTACATTAGCCTCCTTTAAAAAAAAAAAGCTTTAAAACCCTACATTCCTTTGTGATACTGTAATTTGTTCCTCCTTTCATAATTAGGGAATCACTGCTTAGAAAAAAAGCCTATTTTCATAGCAAGTAGAATAATAATAAATCTTACTAATTTAAACTAGGAATCAAAGTCCCACTGAGATTTTAGTTAGGAAGAAATCAAAGGACTGTAAAATGTACTTCATTTGTTTTCCCCTGGGTGGTCTGATTCTTCTAATGTCAGACTCTGCTTGGTATCTGTCTTAATGGTCTCAACTAAGCAGATATCAAAGATAAGCCATTACATCTTATACAATGCCAATTATCTGTACTGCATTTCCACATTTACTAATATTTAGTTCTTTTGAAGGGAAAAATAACCTGTATTAATATATTTTGCTTGACTGGTATCTAATTTGATTATTGGCTTAAAATTATTTGTCTAGCTGAATCATTTATCATTCTTTTTAGAAATCAGAATAAGGGAAAATATAAGGATATCCTAAACTCAACATGATAAAAATTAAACTTTGTTTATAGAAGTGTGGGTTGATATTCCGCATTATCCATAATGTACTACCTCTACCCTCCCCCCACCTCACGCCTACAGATGAAGGAGAATTACCTCAGAGAATTGAGACCATTATCAATTCTCATTCAGAGAAATAATTATCATACTAAGTACCCTAACAGTACTCAGAAGCCCATTATTATTGAAAATTGGGTATTTTAATTCAGCCCAGAGTAAAAATGAAAATCTATCCCTTACTGGAAATAATGAGTTAAGTCTTTGAAAGAGGAAGTAACCTCTGATCAAATCAATCATAGATCTAGAGAGAATAGCCTGGGTAAACTTCCAGGAAATGTTTAAAACATTCAGATACGAGCCCTTTGGTCACTCAAAGACCTAACATACAGCTTTTTGGGTGGTAACTCTTCCCTTCAAAAGAAAAAAACAAAACAAAACAAAAAGAAGAACAGGCTGGAGCCTTAAAATGAGTCATTGAACATTCATATTCAGTTAGATTTTTATTACTCTTAACTATGCAACAAACCAGAGGCTGTCTGTATGATTTCCCATCATATCAATGGCTTTAGAAAATGCCATGTTCCAACAGCATACAGTAAAATATCTGACATCATCTGCAAAAAGACATAGAGCTCTCTAATCTCCACAGGCAATCATGAATAGAGTGGCAGGTTGTAAATAACATCACTTAGCCTATACGGGCACTGTTCTCTTCATAGTAAGCTCTACTCTATTAAGACCAAACTACTTCATGCTGCAAAGCAATGACATCCTGTTTCTTTTTTCATAGGATAAATTAAGCTAAGCACGCTCTACCATTGGCTTTTCTGATGTCTGTTTTTCAAGATCATTTAAGGCTGAGTAGGGTTCAAGAAGTAACAGAGCAGTTCTGATCTGAAAGGAAAAGTCACTTTATGTTTGCACAATGTCCCACACAATGCAGAAGAAATAGTAGATGCTCCATAAATGTTGATCAATTGCTTAATGATTTCAGCTAAGATCAGTAAAAGCAGGTCTCCAACATCTTAAGGAAAAGAGAGTGACCTGATTCTGAACCCTTGTTGGCAATTAACCAAGTAATTTATCATGACTGGTTCATCCCAATTCTCCCTTTTCAGCTCTGTAGATTTTAAGAACACATTTTTTAGAAGCTCCATTAACAAATAAATCTTCATTTACAATGTTTCATTTCCCATTTCATAGGGTAGAGGAAGAAGGCACAAAGGTTTTTTTCTCCTTTCTATCTAAGCCTACCATGTGAATAATCAATGATGATATAGAATCACAGAATTTAATAGCTAGAAGGGATTTTTAAAATTTTTGAGGCAGAATATCTAACAGGGTGGGGGAAGAAGAATATTAGCAGATTAGAGGGGCACAGTTAGAAAGACATGCAAATATTTTAACTTTGGGGTTATGGTTCACTTGGAGAAAAGGAAGATTCTGACTGGAAATCATTTTCATTATTTGTTGGAAATGCACTGGGCATGTTCATGTCATATCTTTTTCTAACATAAATGCCTAATGACTTTTATAAAATCATTAGACTATTGGAGTTAGAAGGGAGATAAATGATTGAATGAAATATTTATTAAGCATTTATTATATGCAAAACAGTATGGTAAAAGTATTGGATATACAGACAGAAAAGGACGACAGCCTCTCCTCTCAAAGAGCTTACTTTCAAATGGCGAAGATAATACATATGGAAGGTTTCAGGTGCAAGTCAGATAGAAAAGTCCAGTAGTTCTTAGGGTATAGTAGAAAATTTAGTTTATTTCAAATTCTTCCTAATGCCAGAATCCCTTCCAAAATATCCTTAATTAAGAAGTTAGCAGATAATGTTAATGATGAAGAATTCAGTAGCTTACAAAGCAGACCATGCTATTTTAAGGCATCTCTGATTGTTGGGAAGTTCTTTCCTATCTTGATATGAAACCTATAACTTTTACCCATTGGACTTTGCAAGCTGTACTCTTCATAGAGTTTCAGAAATAAAGGCACTTGTGTTTAAATATATCTTATCAACTTTCTGGCTTCCAATATAGATTTCTTGGTGAAATTGGAATTAGAGTTAACATATCATCAACAATTCAATGACTTAAACACGTTTCTCTTTGCCATAAACTTGACCACAGTTACTGATGGCCTTTGCAGGTTAGTTCTGATGATACAGTACATAGCCTATCTGTTGAAAATTTTGTAAGTCATCATATCTTGGCGGAGCATTTAATAGTGGAATGTTTCTGTGATACGTTTTTAAGATTTTCTCAGGGCGGTTACATATGAAGAATATAGAAATAGCTGTGGTATTTGTTATTCATAGGGGAACACCTGAGCATTTTATGTACTTAGCAATCAGAAATTGCTTATTCATGACTTAAGGGGACCAGCCTGTAGGGAATTTGTCATGGCAAGCCATGATAAAATACCAGAAAATGTTCCCTTGTAGAATTTCTTTAAAAAGTCCTCCTGTTGAGATTTGGGGGCTTAGGGGGTACTGGAGACCCCAAAATACCAACACACAAGGTCCTGTTAAATGAATTGGATTCAAGCCTTTTCTCAGCCAAAGTAAAATAAAGTTTATTAAAGATTCACCATAATAGGTAGATTCTTAAGGAGTCTAAGTATTTGTGATGTTTGTATTAGACAAGGAGACCAAAACAATCTGTCACAGACTGAGTTTGAGCTAGATTGAATCTCAGCACCTTCATGGAGGCAAGATGGATTTATATACAGAAAAACTGTGAGAGGGAGCTAGGGGATGGGTTTGGGGAGGGTCTTGAGGAGGAATCTAAGGAGGATCTTGACTACTAAGGTCAGACTCCAGGATGGGATTAAGGATGGGAAATAGCTGAAGGCTACCTGGAGATGACAGACATTGGAGGGCTAGGCTAGTTTAAGGGTAACAGATTTGGGTATAGATATTTTGCCAGGATCAAGGGTGGGGAGTAGTTGGACAATAGAGGGCTAGGCTAGGTTAGGAGTAACAGAGATTTGTGCCTAGAATAATGAAAGGTTTATGGCCTCAGGCAAATGCCTCATCAAGTGGGAAGATTCAAGAGGGTTCCCAGAGCCTGTACCCCATCACTCCCCCAAATCCTGAACGAATATAATACATTTAAGATTTCACTTATATGTGTGATTGTTGTTTAGTCATTCAGTCATGTCCAACTCTTTGTTACCTAGTTTGGGGTTTTCTTGGCAAAGACACTGGAGTGGTTTGCCATTTCCTTGTCCAGTTCATTTTATAGTTGAGGAAACTGAGACAAACAGGGTTAAGAGACTTACTCAGAGTCACACAGCTAGTAAGAGTCTGAGATTGGATTTGATTTAGGAAGATGAATCTTCCTGACTCCAGGCTAGGAATTCTATCTGACCAAGACCTTTGCTCCTTACCCCAAAAGAGTTTAGGTTCCATTTGTCTAAAGGGCCCTGGAAAACCCCACCTTGAAATCTCTGTCTGAGACCAGATTTGAACTCAGGCCCTCCTGACTCCAGGACTGGTGCTCTATCTACTGTGCCACCTAACTATCCCCTTATAGTGACATCTTGACAAAAGTCTTTAGAGTGAATTTTCTATAAATAGGTGATAACCACAGCTTCATGAAAGATACTGAGACAAATTATTTATCTAGCTTTTTCCGCAAGGATCAACAGGGAGCCTGGAGAGTGGAGGGAGTCTACAGGGGGTAGTGATGGTGAGGGCCATAACTTTTTAAAATGAGTGACCAAAGAAACTAATAGGATGACTGAAATGGAAAACATACTCTAGGGATATCTTCTTTCAGGAAACTGCCACAGAAGAACAATTAATGGACTGAGAAGCAACATAGTGGATCATAATTCTTTTAAGGAAGGTAACAAAGATGCAATGATTAATACTGTGCTGTGTAGGAAAGGAGGGAAGGGGAAGACTTTATAGTTGCTTTACAAGTCATTTATCAGAAAAGAATGTATCTTTCAGGAAAATGATATAGTGTCTAAAAATGCTTATCTGACAACTATACCTGGTAGGTGATAGAGAGTAACCTCAGCACATCTTAACAATAACTGGAAAATATAATTTATATTCAGGAAATACGTAAAAACTATATAAATAAGATGCTCAAAACCAAGTTGGTTATAAATTCTAAAGTAAATCCAGGCTAAAAAGCTCAAATCCAGTCCTGCTCTTATTTGTGAATAATTTTATAGATTTGCAGCACTATGAATACCATAGGTAGAATTCTCTATATCACCTAAATCTGGTAAAATATAGCACTTTCCCCACCTAATTTATGAAATTAGCTACCAAATATTCTTCCAATGACTGTCAAAAAAGGTCAGATTTTATTTTCTTTCCAAAATAAATAAATCCGGGGGGAAGGGGAGGAGGAAACATTTATTGAGTATGGATATTACCTTTGACTTGAAAGGTCACGGTGAAGAGGTTTAAGTTTGGGGGGATTTCTATTGAGAAATCCTTTCTAGGTTCGGCATCTGAAAAGAATTACTGGACTCAGCTGTCCTTGGCAGAGTTATTGTTACACTGAGGCAACGGGTGGGGTAAGAAGACCTGCAAGCTGATAGATATTAAAGGCAGAGTTACCAAGTTAGTGTGACGCTCTTCAGTGGGCAGATGGCCTGCAAAGACCAGGGTTTAGAGATACAATTTTTAAAAATACAAAACCGTCAGTCATAGGTTCATTAGGCTAATTAGGTATAAAGAGGTGGAGTTAGAGAGGGACCTGGGAGGAGCCAGGGAGTGACTAATACTTAAAGGAACATGCACCCTTCACATCAACTGTGCATGCATTTTGCCCATAATTCACTGGGAGAAATCTGGGAGGGGCTAGAGAGGAGGTGTGGTTTTTGCCTTGAAATGTCATAAAGTCAACCAGTGGTCAGATTTGAGGTTAAATTCCTTTGAGAAGTACCTCATCCAGTTTGCGAATAGATGAGTCTTGTTTTGGCTGGCTACTAGAACAAAAGGAGGTAGTGCCTTGAAAAGATTCTTGTTATCGTAGCTATAGAGTTAATGGTTTCAGAGGAAATACCTCTAGGCTGGGGGCAGGGCAGGCATAGAGTTAATGCTTTGTGGCTGGGGTCAGGGGAGAGACAGAGTTAATGCTTTACAGCTAGGGGGGAAGAGTGACTTTTACAACTTGATTGCACAGGCTGATGTCACAAACCAATATCACATACCTAGGTGCCCGAACACAAATGAGATTTTTACAGACTGAAGTTACAACAATGCCAGTTATAAGATCACCCCAAAATATTCAGAGGCACCTCGTCAATGGTATTGTGACAATCAAAAAAAATTCTGAGAGACCAAGTTTCTAGGTAAATTGCAATCAGTTTTATTGATTACATCTAGAAAGCGGTCAACAAAAAGAAGCTCATTGTCCCCTCAGCAGCCAAAGAGACTGAGTCTCTCGAATCTTTGGTATTTATAAAGTCTTTTGAAAAAGGGGTACACCTGAGGGTGAAAATCAACTCTTACTGATCAACAAGAGAAGGAATATTATAATGGGAGGGTTTAAATTGAGGGTCTTGGGGTTTGTGACTTGGATCACTCTCATCTTGATGTAAGGAGACATAAATTTCCATATCTCTCATCTGACAAACAGGGAGAAGCAATACTTCCCAAATCTGCCAGAGCCCATTAGCCTAAAATTAGAACTTCTTTTACTGTCTGTTTAGATCTTGGCCTGAATAAATCTTTAAGAGAAGTTTCCTGCACTAGTTGATTTCTGGATGAGGAAGTAGAAAAGGGGGAAAACTTTGATCCTTATTTAATAATTAGCTATTAAATATGAGAGAGAAATAATAAACTTCTCACAGTATATTGAACAGAATGTTGGACATGGGTGTAAAGAAGTGGATTTTATTCCCAGTCTTACCACAAACTAGGTATATCATCTTGGACAAATCATTTTGCCTCTTGGGCTCTCAAATTCCTGATCTATAAAACTTGACAGAGTAGACTATAAGTTGTATAATAGCCTAATTTACAGTTATTCTTTCCTATCCCCAATTTTACAGATCTCTGTAGCTTCATATTCCCTCAAAAATCCTGAGAGATTATGAGCAACCACAAACACGTTTATTTTTTCATGGCCAGGAAAAGGGCATCGTTAGTTGAAGTAAAGGCACAAAATAAAATAGCATATTGAGGAAAGTAGAAAGAATGTTCATTCTTGATCCTTCTTCTGCCCAAGCTGTGTGAGATATATGAGCTCGTAAATATACTTACCATTCACAGGAAGAGAAGATAGAACTAGGGAATACATGTGGAGAAGCATACATATAAGGAATATGTGGGACCAGTGTAATGTATGGAGGCAGCAACTTATACCTATAGCTTTGCAGATCTCATGATGTCATGGTGCTGTTCCTACTTCATCTGCTCCCTAATGGTTTCATGCATGCAGTATCTGTTAGATATATAATCTCTACGGGCATGTAAGTATGGTATATAGTCTCTGGCAGGGAATGCTCATGTCAACATTGACAAGCACTGGTCTCAAGGATGTTTGAGCTTCTCATTAAATCTAGGCTTTATTTCTTTATGATGCATGTGAGTGAGAGAGGTGAAAACTACTAGTAAGGCTTTTTGTGGGAAACAGGCCTGAGTTCCCCTTCACCAGAAATCACATGATTTACAAGGACTCAAAACTCAGAGCAGTAAGGAGTCACCCTTCTCCTCAGTGATACCTCAGCATTAGATATGCCAAATAAGGACAGAAGTGCTTTCTCAAATGTACATTGGGTGGTCTACTCTTTCCTTGTTCTGGTACTCAAGGTAGATTGCCATGCTTAGATTGTGCACCTGACTTCTAGCCAATGGAAGAAAAGGGTCAGCAGGGGGGTGGGGGAGAATTTCTCGGTAGGGCTTTATAACTTCACCATTTCTTTTTGTAAACTGCTTCTCCCCCCTGACTATTTGTCAGAAGGGGGCATTGCCCTTTCTCGAGATCATAATAAACCATTCTTTTCTGCTTCCTACCTTGAGAAGCCTCTGTGTATTATTTGGGTGAGGATCACTGTTGACCATAGTTTTGGGGCACACAAAAGGGATATTTATTACGGTAGCATAGTTCATATAAAATATCTCCCCAGACCCAGTGCAGTCCCCAAGGGGAAATTGGTTTCTTTCTTAGAGAGCCTATGTGTCAAAAGATGCTTCAGAGCTTCTGGAAATCGTTTTGCTGGAATTTGCCGCTTCTTTTTTTTTTTTCTGGGCTTCTTGTAGGGGCTTGAATCTGCCTAACTTCAGATATAGATGTTGCCACCAAATGTTGATGTTCTGGGGACACTGCTCAAATACTTACAAAAAAGACCAAACAGTCCAGGGCTCTGAAATTTACAAAGTCTTCCAGTCAAGGTTAGTGTGGGGAGAGGAAATTTGGAATGCTGCTTCTTGTCCACTTCCCACTTGATTCCTTCCCAGAGGTTTAGATAGAATGCTCTCTCCTCCCCAATGCCAGGCATTCAAATCTCTTGAATTCTGAACTGATCTGCTATTTTAAAAAAAATCCTCAGGACATGACCAAGTATCTCAAATAGTCTCAAAGTCTCAACAGATTTTTTTTTGTTCTATTTAGCTGAAATTCCTTTTGATGACCGATTGTTGTTCAAGCCTTGTTTAGAAATGGTTCACATATCCAATTGAGTCAAATGAAATGTGTTCTTACCTGACAATAGTATTAGCTAATTTCTTTTCAGTTACTTTAAGTAAGGCCTGGGTTTCTTAAAAAAAGGTTAAGAACCCCTGGTCTAAGTTAACTACCACCCCTTCACAAGGAAAAATAATATTTTGGGAGAAAGACCAACACTTACTTCTTAGTTCTTTCTAATTCTAGGTTCTATATAGTAATTGGTATGTAATCAGAATGTAAATTAATAAAAAAATAATTTTTAGCACTTCTTGCCTAAGATTGACTTTGCTTCAAAAATTCCAGAATTAGACAAAGCCACAAGAAACAATAAAATCACAGGTTCTTCAGCTGAAATGGAAAAAAAAAGTTCTTAAGCCGAACTAAACATTAATATATTTTTTAAATTGCTGAACAGAAATAAAATACAAAGCAGAGTGAAAAAAAAGAATCTAAATTGCCCCCAGGCAACTCTCAATTCCACAAGTTAAAACTTAAGTTTACAAAAAAGATGGTCTTTTCTATATTCAATTAAGTAATAATCCATTGAAAAGGTTGAAGCCTTCCGCTGTTCAGAGACATTAAATAATAAGTTGGAGAATTGTTTCTCTGCTTTCTGGCCCCTACGCGTAGTCAATGTTAAATAAGACCATTTTCAACCAATTCCACAATAACAAATATAAATTGTTTTTGCAGCTTTGGGTAGTAGCTTTAAAATTTTAAGTGTTATATTTTATTAAAAGCTTGAAGGGAGTTGTATATATGTGTATATGTGCATTTATTTCCTATCAAATTTTTTTTATTATGAGTAATAAATTTCCATTGTGGGTGACACAGATTACTAAAGAAATAAAGAATGTTCTTTGCCTTTGGAAAATGATCATAGGATTTTGTTTTTAAACAATTATTTATCTCTGCTAACTTAAAAATCAAGGTAAGTGGTGCTTTCTCCTAAGCTGTTTCAATCCATGGCCATGAGAATCTGTTATATTTTATAGTGAATTTGAAGTTGTTGCCTTTTCCTTTAACAATATGAATAATTGCAGCAATGGTGCCCAATCAGTCAGATCATCACATGGCCAATCTGATAAAGCTAAAATAATAACTAGGTGAAATAACTGCTACGGTGGTTAATTCTGATACTCTCAATGACAAAATCTGATAGACCATGCAATATTTTGATCTGTAGTGTGTGATTGTCCATTAATTAACTATGGCATGGTAGATTTAGTCATGTCATTTATACATGACCACTCTAGGTTTATGAAATTCCATTTGGTTCGACAATTCACAAACATTTGCTGAACTTTTTTTTGTCAGCAAGGCATAATATTTGTCTAGGTCATTACAGAGAGTGCAAAAAAGAAAAAAATGAACATGATACAGTATGTTCCTTTGAGGAATTTAGAATATAGTAAGAGAGCTAAGACATGTCTCTACAATACTCTTTAATGTAGAAAGAAGTGCTTGTGTGGCATACTATGCTATTATGTTGTACTATAATGTAGAAAGAGATAAGAACTACAAATGAGGTACAAAGTATAGGAATACAGCAGAAGGAGAGATTATTTTTTGGCTGACTGAATAAAAGAAGTTCATAGAGGAGGTTCAAGATAGAGTACTGAATTACAATAGGAACAGATAAGAGAGAAAGGTATTCCTGATGCAGTGAACAGTATGAATAAAAGCACGGAGAAAGGAAAATACAAGTCTTGTTCAAATGGATTATAGTCTAGGATAGTTGGAACATAAGGTATATTTGGGGAGTAGAATGGCATTAAATTATGGAGTGGTTTGAATGCTATATGAATGAGTTTGAACTTTATCTAATAGGCAACAGAGTGCTATTGGAGCTTTTGAGGTAGGGGAGTAATATGATGAGAGCTGTACTTAAAGGTGCTTGCTTTTGTCAGATTTATGGAGTAAGGAAGACTTTATGACCAAAGAAGAGTTGGAGAGCATTAAAATGCAAAATGGATAACCTTGATTACATTAAATTGAAAAGTATCTGTACAAACAAAGCCAATGTAA
>CM053582.1:500678932-500702116 GCA_028627135.1 Pseudochirops cupreus
ATCCCCCCTCTCATTCCTTTCCTCCCTACTCTCCTGTAGGGCAAGATACCCAATTTACTGTGTATGTCATTCCCTCCCTAAGCCAAATTCCAGAACAGTAAGGTTGACCCATTCCCTTTTGCCTTCTTGTTCTTCCCCTCTGTTGTAACAGTTATCCCTTGCCTCTTCTATATAATTTACCCCATTCTGTCTCTCACCATCTCCTCTCATTATATTCCTCTCTTACCTCTCAATTTCACCTTTTAAATATCATCCCTTCCTATTCAATTGATCCTGTGCCCTCTGTCTATGTATACCTGTACACATATATACACCCACTCACATATGTATTCATATGCACATATACCCTCCTATATGGACATATATATATGTGTGTGTATATATATATGTATATATGTATATATACATATATATGTATGTACATTTATATTCCCTTCAACTATCCTCATATTGAGAAAAGTTTCATAGGTTACAATTACTGTTTTTCCATGTAGGCATATAAATAGTTCAACTTTGATAAGTTCCTTATGATTTCTTTTTCACATTTACCTTCTCATGCTTCTGTTGCTTCTTGTATTTGAATGTCAAATTTTCTATTCAGTCCTGGTTTTTTTCATCAAGAATGCTTTAAAGTTCTCTATTTCATAGAATGACCATATTTCCCCCTGAAACATTATACTCAGTTTTGCTGGGTAGGTGATTCTTGGTTTTAATCCTAGCTCCTTTAACCTGCATAATATCATATTCCAAGCCCTTCAATCCTTTAATGTGGAGCTGCTAGATCCTATATCCTGATTGTGTTTCCACAATATTCAAATTGTTTCTTCTTGGCTGCTTGTAATATATTCTCCTTGGTCTGGGAACTCTGGAACCTGGCTGTAATATTCCTAGGAGTTTTCTTTTGGGAATCTTTTTTAAGAGGTGATTGGTGAATTCTTTCAATTTCTATTTTGCCCTGTGGTTCTAAAATATCAGCGCAATTTTTCTTGAGAATTTCTTGAAGGATGTTTTCTAGGTTCTTTTGTTGTTAAGTTGTTAAGTCATGTCTGATTCTTTGTGAATCCATTTTTATGGAATTTTCTTGGCAAAGATACTGGAGTGGTTTGCAATTTTTTCTCCAGGGTCTCCATTTAACATTTGAGGAAACTGAGGCAAACAGCGTGCCTAGATTCACACAGTTAGTGTCTGATATATACCTAGAAGTAAAACTCTACTTCGCCCCCAATTTCTAGCTCCAATCTCACTGAGAATGAAAGGAGATTTTAAAAATTTATATCTCTGGGGTTGTGGAGGCATTATGACTGATGTCAATTTCAATTAAAAAAAGAAAGAAAAAGAAAAAAAGGATAAGGTAGAAAAGAGGAAAGGTCTCTTTATTTGGATTGCATATATGTAAAAATATTCTAACCTCTCTACATAGTTCCCTTTCTCCATCAGTAACTCGATGTAACAATGAATTATATATGGGATAGCTCTCTGAGATGTGATGGGGAGAGATATTGGGAGAAATTTTGGTGATGTAAAAACAAAAAAGAAAAAAAAGCTTAAGCCCCCCAAAGACATGAATAAAAATTCCTTAAAAAAATGTCCCAAAAGTCTTAGTGAAGTTCTAAACTTCAATAATTTTCCTAAGTCCCTGGCAAAATTCCGCCTTCTATAGGGAGCCCTTGGGGATCCTCCTTCATTGTAGCGCTTTCCCTGTGTTATTTCCAATTTATCCTGTTTCTAGATTGTTTGTACATTGTTGTTAGTGTGTTGTCTCCCCCATTTGATTGTAAGATCCTTGAGGGCAGGCATTGTCTTTTGTATCTCCAACTCTCATAAACAATACCTGGCCATAGCAGCTGATAAATGTTTATTGATTGATACTGGCTCCTCCACCAAGACTGTGAGTTCTTTGTAAGTTCTCTTCTCTTTCCCTGTGTTATTGCCAGTGCTTAGCGCATAACGCCTACACATTTAATTAATGTCTATAATATAAAGAAAACTGCCCTAAGACTTTTGGACCATAAATACACAGGATTCTAAGTGTACATAGAACTTTTGGGGAATGTTTGTCTCCAAAATACTTAGCCTGTCACCTTCATCTTTGCCCAGTCTTTACATTTTGAGTCAAAATTTTTTGAGTTTTAAAGAAATATTTATTTTCAACATTTCTTAAAAAAATTTTTTTTGGAGTTAATTCTTTCCAAGGCAAGCACTATATCAATTATACATATGAAATCATTCCAGTCAAAATTTAAAGCTGCCAAAACATTAAGCAATTAAAATTAAATCCAAAATAGATATGCCAATCTCATTTGTCTTGGGGGTAGACAACTATTCTTATTTTATGAGTAGTTACTATTAGTTATATGGTTTATTATTATCTGTATTATTATTATTATTAGTTCATTTATCACTGTGGCTGTATTATAGCCTTTGACAAAAAGTCTGGAAGGTCTACAGTAATAATGAATGATCTAAGAGGAAAAGGTGAGGGAGCGCTTTTCCCACAGGCTGCTCAGTGCATTTTCCCGTCAAATCGGGCCAGGAGGTGGGGAGACAGCTTTAGACTCCAACCAAGAACTGCAATTCCCAGCACTCCCCGGCGTTAGCGGCAGCCAATCCGAATCACCCCAGGAAAGAAGCGGCGAGGCCTCGGGAACGCGCACTACAACTTCCACCAGCCTCTGCGCCCGCGGTCCTCCCCGGGAAGGTGAAGGACTACAATTTGGTAGAAGCCCCAGTAATTCAGTTGCTGGTGGGCGTGTCGCTCCTTGGTTTACGTCATCAGCCTGCGCTTCTCATTTAAGGAGGACTAGGTTTCGGTTGGAGCATGATGGCCGCCTGCGAGGCGGTAGCAGCAGCGGGTACTGTGGCAACAGCGACAGAAAGGGCTGAAGAGGCGGCGAAAGCAACCACCACGGGGACGGCCGCGTCGGCGGCGGTCTCAGCCAAGGCCGCGGTGCAGTCCGCTGGGGGGAAGACGACGACGGTGGCCTCGGCTGCCGTGACGGAGACGGCGACCGCCACAACGGCCGCGGCGGGAGGAGCGGCGGCCGTCCGCTCGGCGGCGGCCGCCAAGCTGCTGTCCCTGAGCGGCGTGTTCGCCGTGTACAAGCCCAAGGGCCCCACTTCGGCCGAGCTTCTGAACCAGCTGAAGGAGAAACTCCTGGCAGGTAGCGCAGCCGGGGCTCGGGCGAGGCGAGGCGAGGCGTCAGCGCGGCGGCGGCGGTGGTGGAGGCGGCGGCGGCAGCGGCGTGAGGGGCAGGCGGAGGCGGGAATCGGGCTTTCCCTAATTTAACCCTTTCTTCAAGCGCACCTCAGGGAGCTGCTCTCGTGGCCAGCCCCCTGGCGGCTCTGGCGCTGAGACAAAGGAAAAAAACCAACAAAACAAATCAAGAAAGGAGGACCTCGAAATGAATGGAGATGGAAGTAGGGCCGGCAGGCAGGACGAGGACCCTGCTCCGGGGAATAATCCTCTGTATCTTAGGCATTTTGAGAATGTTGTACAAACTTGTAGTTTGTACAACCTCCTTCACACTTTCCTTTTCGCGATCTACCCTGGCAGAGGCCGTGGCCTTGGGTAATTAGTGTTGCCACATGATCAGAGGAGCAAACCTAAAGGAAACAGACCTAGTTCCCGAGAAGTTTGCATTCTTAGTTCAGATTGTAGATACTGGTGTTTTTTTTTTTCTAACAGAAGACTTTTAGTTTTGTATATCTGGTATTTTACATAGAACTCTTTCTTTTTCTGGCCTCATAAACACTATAAACACTTGATAAATGCCATGATGGGTCAAACTTATGGTCTCCAGTTGCACAATATAGTAATATTATCCATATGTCTGTATAGTTCGTTCACAAAGCACTGGGAGATACTAACTGCTTTCCTTGAGATTATCCCTGCAATAATAGCTGACATTTATATAGTGCTTGAAGGTGTTCTAAGCACCTTTTATGTATATCTCCCTTTGGACCCCACAATTATGAGTTGCCAGGTACTATTACTATCTTTATAAGTAAGGAATTTGAATCTGAGAGAGATTACTGTGACCTGCCCAGGTTCAGGCAGATAGTAAGGTGAGATTTGAACTTAGGTCTTCCTGACTACGGGCCCCAGCACTCTTTCATAGTATTCCACATGGATTCCATCACTTTTAATGCCGTGTTATGGCTCTTGTATCACTTTGTAGGGCCTCTAATGATAATTTTGGTTCAGCTATGAGACCCTCTACAATCTGCCTCTGAAGTACCATTCTAGTCTTACCAAAGATTAGTGAATGCTAACTTAATAGATTTCTCTGTGCTAAATATGGAGATTCAAGAAATTACAAGGCAGCTCTTGTCCTCAAGGTTTTTATAAGCTAGAATGTAAATGAGTCATTGATGTTATCTTAACTATTTGAACCTTTTATACACTTTTGCAAAGCTCTGCTTTGTGATAGATTTATTTACGTGCATATTTATATGCAGTTTCAGAATCAGAATTGCAGGATCTTTGAGTTGAAACACTTAAAAGGTCAATTTAAGTCAACTCACATCTGACCAAGAATCCCCTCTCTAATATCCCTGACAAATGGGACATCTAGCCCTTGCTTGAAGATTTCTAGTAAGATGTAAGCAATATCTCCCAAAAAACCCCATTGTTCCCCTGTTAGGTGTTAAGTTTTTTAGAGCCAGAAGCACATGTTATTCATTTTCATGCTCTTCAGCACCTAGCATAGTGCCTTGTACATACTATGTACTCCTTTAATGTTTACGGACCTATAACACAAAGCAGGGTATCCTATTGTGGCTTCCAAATCAGCTTTGGAATCAGAAAGACCAGAGTCCAAGTTCTGCCTCCCATATGTATTAGCTGTGTAATAAACAAATGACGATCCATCAGAGCAGGATTCAGTGATCTAAGACTGTTAAGTTACAGATGAGTTGCCAGTCTGCATTGGTGATGGGAATTTCATTACTGGGCGTTTCCCACAAATTTGAAACCTCAGGTTCAAATCAGAACAAAATAGAATGTGATAAGTATATGAGAGGTTAAAAAAAAGTGGTTTGGAAAGAGATTACTACTTTCACTCCACCATCTTAGCTGAGCTCCCTAGAGGATTGCTTCTGTCTGGGTTAAAGGGATCAGGGAAAGCTTTATGGAAGAGATGTTTCTTCATAAATTTATATATCATAAATTTAGATTTATAGATCATAAATTTAGAGCTGAAAAAGATCTCAGAAGTTATCTAGTATAACTCCTTCATTTTACAGATGAGGAAGCCAAAAAACCAAGATTAAGTGACTTGTCTTAGGTCAGACAGGTGGTAAGTAGAACAGCTAGGGTAGTCCTTTTAATGAGCCTTAAAGGAAGAGTAATTACAGTGATTAATGGGAAGGAGGAATATAGCATTCTGGGGGGAAGGTGAGGAAATGGTGTGTACCGTGGCAAAGAACTTGAAAAACATTTGGTTTCTTTGAATTAGAGGGTGTGGTGGAAAGAGTTAGAAAGTCTGATGTGATAGCTAGGCTCCAACCTTTACTAGGTATGTGTGATTTTAGGCAAATTACTAGACTTCATTAACCCTCCCTCAGTTTAATTCTCTGAAAAATGGGAGTGAATAATACATGTACTACTTAACTACCCTATGTGATGAGGAAAGCAATTTGTAAACTTTAAAAAGCTATATAAATTATGTTGTTAGGGAAAGGGAAATATTAAGAGGCCATCCAGGAAAGGTTGATTGAAAGCAGATGATGGTCAGCTGCTGTTGTTGCTGCTGCTACTGTTGTTTAGTGTTTCAGTTGTGTTCACTCTTTGCAACCCCGTATGGGGTTTTCTTGGCAGAGATGCTGGAGTGGTTTGCCATTTCCTTCTCCAGCTCATTTTACAGATGAGGAAACCGAGGCAAACAGGGTTAAGTGACTTGCCTAGGGTCATACAGCTGTTAAGTGTCTGAGAACACATTTGAACTCAGGAAGATGAGTCTTCCTGTCTCCGGGCCCAGCATTCTTCATAGGTAGTTCTAAGTGGTATCCACTTCACCATCTCTCCCAGTGGTCACCTGGAGGTCTTTAAATGTCAGGCCAAGAACTTCAAACTTGATTGTTTAGGCAGTGAGAAAACAGTTGAAGGATTTTGAAATCAGTAAAGAGAGTTTATAGGACTAGAAGGAACCTAGGTATCCTAACTCGCAGTCTGGTGTTCTTTTCAGTATAGTTCTCCTTCCCTTTGAAGACTTATCTGAACCTGCCCTTGTTCACAGTGATGTTTTAGTCTAGTGGATTCTTGTTGGACGTGATTTCCTCACGGTCTCAGCCAGTAGTGTCCAAGTTGGAACTTGAACCCAAGTCTTCCTGCTTTCAAGCCTTGTTTGCCATCCACTCTACAGTGCTTCTGCTTTATATTTAATTTTATGAACTTAAAGTTGTTACCTCTTTAATGCTCTCCAAAGTCATGTTTGGTTAAGGATTCTCCCACCAATGCTTTTTTCTTTTTTTAAACAGTTTTTATTAATAGCTATTGGTTTTAGATCATCTACATTTCCCAATATATTTCTTCTTTTGGGTAGCCATCCAATTAATAAGATGATTGATGTAGAGCAGGAAGGAACCTCAGAAGCCATCTAGTCAGTCTTCCTTTATAAAAAATAAAAATGAGAAAAAAAACAGTTCAGCAAGCAAAGTTAATACAAGCACATTTGAAGTTAGAGAGTTCCACACCTGTAGTCCCTTCCTTTGCAAAGAAGGCAGGGGGGTGTGTTTTCATCTCTGGGATTAAAAATTTAACTTATTATAATTGCACTGCATTTGTTTCATTTATTTTGTTGTTATGCTTTCCTTTTATATTGTCATAGTCATTGTATATGTGCTTTCCCTGGTTTTGCTTACTTCATTTTGTGTCAGTTCATATAAGTGTTCCTTCCTTTGTGTATCTGTTTATAATAATTTATTACAGGGCAGTAAAGTTCTATTACATTTATGTATCCCAAACTGTTTATCATTCTTCAATTGATGAGGGCCTCTTTTGTTTTCCAGTTTTTGGCTAGTGTAAGAAGTGTTGTAAATATTATGGTATATATGGGACCTTTCACCACATATGCATCAAATTGGTGAAGATAATAAAGGAGAGAAATAGTCAATATTAGAAGGACTACAAAATGCCTACCATCCTAATATACTGTTGGTGGAATTGGGACATGGGCCAAATATTTTAGAAAACATTTTGGAATTAAGAAAAATCGCTAAATTGTTCATATTCTTTAATCTAGACATCCCACTCCTGGATTTATACTTTATGGAGGTCAAAATCAGAAAGATCCCATATAATGTGCCAAAATATTTATAGCAGGACTTTTTGTGAGAGCAAAAAGCTAGAAACAAAATAGATACCTGTCAATTGGGGAATGGTTGAACAATCATTTAGCATTAAGTTCCTATGTGTCAGGCACTGTGCTAAGCATTGGGGATACAAAGGCAAAAAACAGTACTTGTCCTCAAGATTACGTGTTACTGGTGAAGCCAACATTTCTGAAGACATACATTTAAGAAAACATGTAGTCAGGGGGTCCATGTGAATGTGAATTAGACTAGTCACATTGTTCTTCTAACCTGTAGCTGAATCCTTTGAATGGAAATTATTTTATTGATTACTTAGGGAAGGGAGGCAGATACTTTGGAAGTCTGGAATACTTTGGGTTTGAAGAAGAAGTAGGTGGAGGAGGGCTTAGATCTACATGACGATACTAGGCACTTGAAAGTTTATGGAGAAGGATATGTAATTGAAGGCTATCAAATACAAACTTTGACAGATTTTTCTCCTAAGACTGGCAAAAATCTCTTGCTTTTTACCTTTGGGGTATGATGACCCCTTCCTTTACTTTCAGAACTTGAAACTAAGCTAGTTCTGGCAGAACTTGGCAAACTTGGCAAATTCAGCCTATCATTGTTAAATGGTAATATATTGGGCAAATTCATGTTAATAATTATAATTGGCTGTTACCCCAATGATATCATAAGTCTCTTGTGACCCTACGTTGGAATACATTAACCATGTTATTTCAGAGAACAATAAAGTTCAACTTGGGGTATGTCCTTAGTTGTATATTATGTTAAAAAGACTTGAGTAATCTGGAGACCCAACAACTCTTTACAACATTGTTTCTTTGGTATCTATGTTTCTGTGTTCAAACAACTGATTTTACAAATGAGCTTTTGGTATATAACTCATTTTAATTTGGTAGACTTTCCATTGTATTTGTCATAATCTTTTGTTAGTAGTGTTAATTATATTCTTGTTATGATGAGTTAATTTTATGTATATGTGCTTTTTAAATAACTTGTTCCCATTAATTGGAGGGCTGTCTGGTTTTATTTGAAGATACAAAGGGTGATTACTTTTTTCATTCATTTTTCTTTAATAGAAGCTGGTATGCCTCCTCAAGATGGGAACAAGAGGAAGAAACAGGCATTAAAAATTGGTCATGGAGGAACTTTGGACAGTGCTGCCACAGGAGTTCTGGGTAATAGATATAAACAGCATTTTAATCTTTAATTTTTACAGTGGTTTTCCTTAGTTGGTAAGAGAAAATTGTTTGAAGTAGTTTCATTTAAGATATAATATAGATTAATTTATGATTTACTTTAGAATCTTGCTTGTTTTGTTGTTACATAGGACGTATGTTGTCTTTTTTGCTTAAAAGCAGGAAATAAAATAGAATGAAAAGAAATAAAGGCTAGCTACTTGTTTGTACAAATGGACCTTTAAAGAATGATGTAGCCTTTTTTCCTTCCTATATTGTTTTTTAAAAATAAAGTTTATTTTCTTCAATTAGATGTAGCAAGAACTTTCTTTTACAGATATGCTCCCATTGAGAACATTAATGTTTGTTTAGAGAAGTCAGTAGAATTGATTGAAGAGGGAAATCCTTAATGCTTTTTATTTCCTGTTTTGTTTATTGGCATTGGTTAGGATTTGCAGTGCATGTCTGTGGCTTGACAAAACCTGTGTATATATACTATAGCAATTAACAAAAAAATCCCATAAATTCAGTGCCAAATGATGTTGACATAAGAAATAAAGGGGGCCGGGGGAAGGGGGGGCAGTGGCTAGGTGGTACAGTGAATAGAACACTGGCCCTGGAGTCAGGAGGACCTGAGTTCAAATCTGGACCCGGACACTTAACATTTACTAGCCGTGTGACCTTGGGCAAGTCACTTAACCCCAGTTGTCCTGTCTTCCCCCCTCCAAAAAAAAAGCAAAAGAGAGAAATAAAGCAAAGGTAAATTACTCAGAAAAATTAAAAAAAATTGTTGACAGAATACATTTTTCCAAACAGTTTAAAAACGTGAATTTATAGTTTTAAAAAGTTCTAGATATGGTGGAAAAACTTTTCATTGAAGTGGAAAATTTTGTTTTCATTTTGAACAAACTAACCTAGACTACTTAGTTATTTTCACATTTCCTCCATTTCAAAATTCACTTTTCAGATTATATACCTCTTTCAAATATAATTCTGTTTATTAAAACAGTTTACTAAAATCAACAGTCACATGAGGGCGTTGCTGGGATGGCAATCAAAAAGAGAGTGAAGGGGGCAGGTAGGTCATGAAGTAGATAGAGCATTGGCCCTGGGGTCAGGAGGACCTGAGTTTAAATCTGGCCTCCGACATGACACTTAGTAGTTGTGACCCTGGGCAAGTCACTTAACTCCAGTTGCTGTGCCAAAAGGAAAAAGTGAAGTAATCTTAATTTTTGGATCTTTACAGATCTTAAGAAAAATAATTTAGGAAAATAATCGAGGGGAAAATGTTTAAATGAATTAGAAAATCTTGATGGATTTATTTTCACCAGTTAAGAATCATTGTTTTTTTTTTATCATACTATTCACTTAAAAAAAAAAACACTTATTAAGCTCTTAGTTTGTGCCAGAGTATGTTCTTAGTTCTAGGGTTACCAAGAAAGACAGAATTAGTTCAAAAGTTGGTTTGAAAATGATCAAAATGATATCACTATGCTAGACTAGAGTTACAGAGTGTCTGGCTGTAACTGATCAGACTAATAGAAACTCAGAATGTTCAACCACAGGTTGGGCACAGATAGTCCATGTGAACATTTGGGGTCGATTGTCTAAATTTGCACATCTTGTGTTTCTTTTGAACTACTTCAATTCTGCTTTGCTTGTGGAGTACAGCACCTTTTCTGACGAGGGTACATTGTGCTGTGAATTCCTGTTTCAGTGTCTCCCATGTCACAGAATTGCAAAATTCCCAAGCACACATTGAGTGAAAGGTGAGAAATTTTCACCCTTAAATTTTATCTTAATACTGTGAGGGGGTAGGGTATGGAATACATCTGGCAAAGATTGTAGGTGTGATAGGAATTATTTTAAAATAATTATCCTTTAGAAGCTTTGAGCTTATAGAATCTTTAAGTTGGAAGGCAGTTCAGATATCATCTAATCTAACTGATACCTGAAGTGGAATTTCCTTTATTACCTTTCTAACACATTATCCTTTTTTTGTTGTTTAGTAGTGTCTGACTCTTTATGACCCCATTTAGGTTTTTCTTGGCAAAAATGCTGGAGTGGCTGGCCATTTCCTTCTCCAAAGCAAGTGACCCACAAACCCTCAAAATTTTTTTCAATTAATAAGCACTTATTTTTCTTCCATTCCTACTCCCATCCCTACTGGGGAAAAAAGAAAGAAAAAAACCTTTGTAACAAATATGCATGGTCAAGCAAATCAAATTTCCATATTAACTATGTCAAAAAAATATGTGTCTCATAATGCACCTTTACTCCATCACCTAACTTTCTTTCAGGATGTGGGTAGCATTCTTTATACTTGGTCCTGTGGAATCATAGTTTATTACTGTGTTGATCAGAATTCTTAAGAATTTCAAAATTGTTATATATTGCAATGTTGTATAGCATAAATGGGTCTCTCGTTTTTGCTCGCTTCACTCTGCAATGATTCATAGAAGTATTCCTAAATTTCCTTTTAACTGTTTCCTTTGTCTTTTCTTCCAGCACCATAGTATCCTCAAATGATGGGCACTTTCTTAGTGTCTAGTACTTTGCCACCACAAAAAGAACTACTATAAATATTTTTGTACCTATGGGTCATTTTCCTCTTTCGTATTTAAGGTATAGATCTCATACTGGGTCAAAGAGTATGCACAATTTAATAGTTTTTTGAGCCTAGCTACAAATTGATTTCCATAATGACTGTCCTAATTCATAGCTCCACCAACAGTGCATTACTGGTCCTGGTTTTCCAAAGTCCCTCCAGCATTTGTAATTTTTTTTGGTGGGGGAGTGGTCAGCTTTACCAATCTGAGGTGTGTGAGATGGAACCTCAGAGTTGATTTAATTTGCATTTCTCTGTTAATGACTTGGAGCATATTAAAAAATATTGACTATAAATATAGTTTTCTTCCCTTGAGAACTGCCTATTTATAGTCTTTGACCATTTATCAATTGAGGAATGACTCTTAATTCTTAGACATTTTGAGTCAGTTCCTTGAATGTTTTAGAAATAAGACTTAGCAAAGAAACTTGGTGCAATTTTCCCCCCCATTTAACACTTTCCTTTCTAATTCTTAGTTGCATTGGATTTGTTTTTGTGAGATTTTAAAAATTTTATGTAATCAAAATTGTCCCGTAATCTGTGATTCCTTCCCTCCTTTGGTTATGAACTCTTCCCCTATCCATGGATCCAAAAGCTAATTTCATCCATGCTCCACTAATTTGTTTATGAGGTGACCTTTTATATCTAGGTCATGTATCCCTTTGGAGTGATCAACAGACTTTTGCTTGCCAAGTTTCTGCATCTCATTCCTCTTCCTTCTGGGCCTCCCTTGCATTTTGACACTGCCAACTACCCCCTCCTTCTGAATGCTTTCTCCTCTGACTTGTGACACTGCTCTTCCTGGGTTTTCCCCCTACCTGTTTGATCACTCTTCCACCTCCTTACTTGGACCATTATCCTTCTTTTGCCCAAAAAGTATGGATGTACCTAAAGCTCCATTCTGGGCTCTCTTTTCTCTCTCTCTCCTCTCTTTGTTGGTGTTCTTATCAATTTCTATTGGTTAAATGATCTTTTCTATACAGATGACTACCAGATCTGTCTATATATTTCTAGTCTTTCTCCTAAACTTCTTCCTGTTGCATATTACCAACTACTCTATGTATATTTGGTGTGTACCTAGTTACTTATATGTTAACATGCAAAAACATATAGAATATATGTAAATAATAAATATAAAACACATATATTATGTAAGCTTCTAAAGGGCAGAGACTGTTTTTACTTTTCTTTGCATCCCCAGATACATAATACCAAAGAATCTATCATCTGGTGACTAGCCTATTAGACATAAACTTCTCTGTGTTAAATTAGACAGCATAATGTATTTCTGGAAGCTTACTTTGAAGCCTTTCAGCTTGGTAGAACCTTGAACTCAGGGTTGCTCCATGACCGTGATGAGGCATCAGAGTAGCACTTGCGTGAAGCTTGTTAATGTTCCCCACAAAATTTGGTTCCCAGAAAGGAGTAGTATACATCTGATGTGGTTTAACCAAGTTAGTTTAATTCAGTAAGCTTGATTAGCACCTATTCTGTGCAGAGCATACAGTGTCCAGAGAATTTACAGCCTCTGTTCTCTTGGATTTTCTAGGCTGGTGACTAGATTCAGATTTAGCATGGCATGGCTTTAATCTCTCTTGTTCTAGACATCATGCATTTGTAACTTTAAAACAGCATTGACTTTGGCCGTCTCAAAATGTTTTATACTGAACATACAAGATCCCTTAAATATCTGATTTTTTTTCTTCTTTTAAAAAAATGTATTTGATTGATAGCCTCTGTTTTAACATTGCCTAGATTCTCCCCACATTACTCCCTTTTCCTGTCCCAGGGTGCCATTTCTTATGACAAACATTTTTTGTTCTTTAAAATTTGTTTTATGATGATAATTTTTTTGAGATTATCCTTGTTTTGCCCAGCTGGAAATGCAGTGACCACTCTTGGGCCCAATCCCAGCATAGGAGCTTTCACATGCTCCATGAGCTGGTTTGAATCTTCTTAGGTAGTGGGCAGAGCCAAGATGGCAGAATAAAAACAGGGATTCAACTGAGCTTTCCCTCAGAACCCTCCAAATACCTTTAAAAAAATGAGTCTAAACAAAATCTGGAGCAACAGAACCCACAAAAAGATGGAGTAAAGCAGATTTCCATCCCAAGACAACTTGGGGGGTCAGTAGGAAAGGTCTGTTGTATCAGGGTAAGAAAGGAACTCAGTCTAGCACAGGCCACGCCACCACAGACCCGACCCCGGCAGGCTTGGAGCAGACCTTGGGGTGACTGAATCATTGGCAGCTGTGGTGGTTTCCTGGCCTCTCGGCCCACAGACATCAAAGACAACTTGGAAGGTCAGCAGGAAGGGTCTTTCGTACCCAGGTGAGAGTGGAGCACAGACCAGTGCAGGCTGCGTCAGAACAGTCCCGGCCCCAGCAAACCAGGAGCAGGCCTTGAGAGTGACTGAATCAGCAGCGGCAACTTCTGGAACTCTCAGCCCACAGACGGTAAGGGGGTCGAACAGCTGACCCGAAGGAGATTATAGGGGTCTTTTTGCTAACACTAAGGCAGGACTCTGTTGTTTTGCCTATACTTGGATCCTGGTTGCAGTTCTGGGTGGCAGTCCCAGGATGAGGTCCGGAGTTCTACTAGCCTAGCACAGCTCATGACCACAGTGGAGGGGGAACTCTCCTTAGAGTTCCAGGGCAGAGAAGAGTACTTTGTGGTCACTCAGAGACCAGAGCACAGGCCAGGAGAGTAGTGAACACCTCTCCTTAGATCATACCACCTTGGAAGAACTGAAAAATCACAGGTCCCTAGAAGTATCCCTGAAAACAGCTGCACAAAACCCCTGAAGCTTGGGACAGTGTGCCCTCCACCCTGGAAGCAGGGCCCTACTTTAACAAAAAGTTAAGTCAAGTAATAGGCTGGGAAAATGAACAAACAACGGAGTCTTCTTAGGTGGTCTAGTGCCCTGTTATTGCTTCCCCTTTGGGTGGAGCTGCCTGTTCAGTGTAGGACACTGAAGCTCTGAACCTCTGAGCTTAACCTTCCACCATTCTCAGCCTCCCGGGCAGTTGGGATTAGAGGTATATACCACCACACCCAGCAGCAAAGATTTAAAAAAAGTGGAAGAAAAGAAAAAAAATCTGTAAAACTGATCACCACTTGAAAATGTCTGGCATTATATGTAGTGTTTTACACCTGTGAACTCTGACCTCTGCCCAAGGGGAGGCAGGAAGGTATTCTTCTACTATTTCTTCTTTGGAGCTAAACTTGTTCCTTATAATTTTGCAACATTCAGTTCCAGTTGTTTGTGGCTATTGTTGGTCTTTCCATTTACATTGTTGCAGTCTTTTGTATATTGTTTTCCTGGCTCTGCTTACTTTACTTTGGCATTAGTTCATGTAAGTCTTTCCTTGCTTCTCTGTATTCATCACACTCATCATTTGTTACTGCAGTTATATTCCATTTCATTTATGTACTATAATTTGTTTAGCCATTCCATAGTTGATAGGTATCTTTTGTTGGCATGGTGATGAGATTATGGAACTTGGAGTCAGAAAGATCTGTGTCCAAATTTTGTGACATTGGGTCTGTCATAGAACCTTTCTTATGTCTCAGTTTCCTCAGAAAACAAGCAAAAACTTTTAGCAGGACCTGGCAACGGGGAAGGTTGCTACTGATTCCTCTCTTTTGCAGGACGGAGTTCCTGAAACTGGAAGAACAATGAGAAGACCAGTTAAAAAACTAGCTGCTAACTATTGCTGTGATTTTAAAAAAAGTTTTTAATGGGCAAGATAATGCAAAGGCTGCAGTACTGAAGATTGGAAAAAGGTGATTTTTATTGATGACACTTTTTTCTTAAGGACTATTCCAAAATCATTGTTAGGAGCAATCTAGGTAAACCTGTAAGATCTAGATAGCTACACCAGATTCTAAAACATCCACCCCCCAAAATGGGAACCTTGGGAGTCTTGTACCTAGGGAGAGAATGAACTCTGGTAGATATAGATAATCAGAGAAGAATTTCAAAACTACAGGATTTCCCTCATCACACTTGGACTATTACAATAGCCTTTTGGTTGGCCTCTCTGCATCAAGTCTCTTCCCACTCCAGTCCACCCTCATCTGTCAAATTAATCTTACTAAAGAACAGATTTGACTATATCAACCCCCACCTCCACCCATCCTCCTTAAGTAATCTCTAGTGGCTTTCAGTCACTTTCAGAATGAAATAAAAGATCATCTGTTGATGTTTAAAGCCCTTCATAACCTGGTCTTCTTTCACCTCTCCAGTCTTAGACTGTACCACCAAGCATTTCATGATTGAGTGACACTGGCCTCCTTGCTGTTCCTCCCATAAGACACTCTGTTACCTAACTTGGGGCGTTTTTGCAGCCAGATTCCCTGCCTGGAATTCTCTCCCTCCTTATGTCTATCTCTTGGTTACTTTGGCTTCTTTCAAGTCCTAGGTAAAATCCTAGCTTCTTCAAGAAATCTTTCCTTATCTCCCTTAATGCTAGTACCTTTTCTTTATTGGTTATTTCCAATTCATCCTTTGTATAGCTTTTTCATACATAGTTTGCATGTTTTCTCCCCTATTAGACTGAATTCCTTAAGAGCAAGGACTGTCTTTTACCTTTTTTTTTTTTCCTATTTTTGGTATCCTCAGTGCTTAGCACAATTCCTAGGATGTAATAGGTGCCTATAAATGCTTAGACTGATAGACTGCAACCCAGTGTTACATCATGTAACATGTCACAAAAGGTTTCAGCATTTATCTAAGAGATAGAAAGGAATGTACTTCGGTAGCCTGGGAGCTTCCCTGATTTAAACCTGATTGAAAATTTATGGACTGTATTCAAAGGTTGATTAGGAAAAATGGACTTTATCAAAAGTTTAGTATCCAAAATGATAAGTTAGGTTTCATGATGAAGGATTAAAGCATATATGTCAAGACCTTGTGAACTAAGTGCCAAACTATGCAAAATAAGTGATTGCAATAAAGGGAAGACATCTTGCATATTGAATTTTTTAGAGTTGTAGGAAGTTTTAAGGTTAATTGTGCTAAATTTAATTATTTACTTTGTCTTAGTTGATTTGCATGGCACTGTAGGTGCCTAATAAATGTTTGCTGATTGATTAAGTCTTGTCTTTGACAAAATTTAAGTCTTTAGAAAAGGGCTATATTTAATGTCAGTTGTAACAGCATACCGCTATTAATCTTTCCATATCCTGTAGTGTCTAATATGAAAAACATTCTTGGGAGAGAAAAAAATAAATTGATTTGTAAATGATGTCACAGTGATTTTTATGGTGATTTAATGTGCTAATATATCAACCATTTTCCTAATGCCTATTATTACAGTTGAACATCAGACATTATGCTAAGGTGATGGTATTCATTATCAGCATAACTATTGATTTTGAAGTCTGGCATTTTATAGTTCAAGAAAGAGTATTACAACAAAACAAAAAGACAGACTAATTTTGAATTACTTTTTTTGATAAGAGGGAGCATTGAATATGTATGGGGCAATGGGAATTTCACTTTAAAAGATTTATGGATTGCTTTTGCTGACTTTATTGTATGACCAAAAGCAAAGGTGTAATTAAAATTGAGCTAAGAGTTTATGATGATGATTCTGAATCCTGATATAATTATGAAGTTGTCTCAAGTCGCAAAAAATTCTCATTTTCAAAGAAACAAAATTAACTTTAATTTACTTCAATTTAAAAGAAATACATTCCCATTTAATACTTTTTTTGTGGTAATAATAGTGGCTACAAAGTAACCGATCAGATACTGTGACTCTACTTGCAAGTCTTCAGTTGGCATTTCCTTAATTCAGTAGCCAAAGACTCATCTGACAGGGCAGTTTTTTATAGTTCTTTACCTAAGGTCTGTTGATGTAAATTAAGACTGTGACTGGTTTACAGTACAGGTGGAGGGTGGGGTTACCTTTTACTAACTTCTCATGCTGACTTACAGTAGGGCATCTCCAGAATCTATAGCAACAGGGAAAAAGCAGAGTTGAACAACATCCTCTGGAAAGTCTCATTCTAGATGCCACCTAACACCAGAGAGACCTAGTGCTAGGCAAAACATCTCCTGACCAGGTTTGCTAATGTTCATTTATCTTCCTTCTTGAGACAGGACCAGGTTCTGGCTCATAAAATTAGGGAACCTAACCTCTTACAAATTCTGCTGCTGAGGCCTTCACAATTAAATCCAAATCTGATCCATAACTATTAGTTTCAGTGATTAAGGTTCTTACCTATTAATCAATTAATAATCAATCTAAATTGCACAGGGAAAAAGTGGAGAAATCATAGATTATTCTCAGGTTTCAAATATAAAAGACAAGAAAAATGGTGAGAGATATTGTTGACAGAAATTGAGGGGGAGGCCAGAGTGATTTCCATCTGTTTGTCTTCTTTTTCAAGCAAGTTGGTATTGCAGACCCTAGATGTCTTTGTTTTTAAATCCATAGGTTTATATGTTGAATTTTACATGTTAAAAATTGTGAAACTTCTCTCATGGCATTTGTTTTTCCTTATGTTTCCTATAAATCTGTTGCATACTGCTTGTCTGTATCCCCTTCTATTCTTTTTCATCCTTAGGTCATACCCATTCCCAACACATTATCGTTTTGTCCAATTAATAACCAAAAATACTTGGGTTATTAAGTGTAGAAATGACCAGAGTTCCTTTCCTAACCATATCTAACTTGACTAGTGAAATGTGTTGGCATAAAGTGAGTTGTTGCTTCAAATTGAAGAGCCAAGTGAACTCTGGTGTACTTTTACATGTGGTTTATTTATGTATGGCAGCTAGGTGGTGCAGTGCATGGGGTGCTGGTCCTAGAATCAGGATGACATGAATTCAAATTTGGCTTCAGAAGCTTAGTAGCTTTGTGACTCTGGGAAAGTCATAAACTTTGTCGTATATTCTTTATCTGCAAAATGGGAATAGTAATAAAACCTACCTACCGGGGTTTTTGTAAGGATAAAATGAGGTAATTTTTGAAGAGACCTTTGCAAATTTTAAAATATTATATAAATGCTAGCTATCATTATTATTGTTGTTATCTTTTAGCATATTGGTTCTCAAAATATAGTCTGAATCCTGGGGATCCCTGGTGTGTCCAAGAGACCAGAATTCTTTTCATAAAAATACTAAAAAAATTTTTTTTGTTTATTAAAATACTCCCTTTTCCAGCTACATATCTGTATGAGGCCAAACTTTCTTCAGATACATACTTCAACCAAAACAACATATTGTAATATATTGAATATAGAAACAGATATGAGAACCTAGATGTCTTCTATTAAGCCTCTCACATATATTTTTTTTGGTTTGGAAAACAGTTATTCTCATATAACTTTTTATATTAACATGTAATGGGCTTATTATTATTTTTAAATAAATTCATAAATATTTAAAACAGTTTTAATTTCTAATAAGGTAAATGTCAATAGATATAAATCACATTTTAGAAAAAATGTAAAAGCGGTTGTGAGACAAAAAAGTTTGAGGACTGATGATTTAACATATAGCTTCTGCTGTATTTTTCTCTGTGTAAAGTTGATTCCTCAGAATGTTGTCTTTTTTCTTGATAATGTACTTCTGGGCCCTAACAATTTTTAAATGGTGCATTAACCATGATGATGGTTTTGCATGCTTAATAATGAACTCTGTAAAAGACATCATCAAACCAGACCCCAGGATGTTAATTGCTCTGTGTATTCTTCATTGATATTCATATGAAGTTCTGCTAAGTCTTAGAAGATTTTTATCAACATTTTTATTTTTGTAAAGCATAACTCTAAATTTAAACCTCCACCATTTTAACATACATACATAAAGATGAAAAAAATTGCACACATCTTCCAGAAATAGTCCCTTTCTCTCCCTTGTTTTTTTTTTTACTGGATGATGAGTTTAAATGATTGGAATAATAGAAGCTGCACCAAAATTGTGCTGAAACAGTGCTCTTTTTAGCTTAGTATAATGCATGACAAAAGATAATAACAGATGTATAGATTTTAAAATCCTGTTACCATAAGAGAACATTATCATATATTTTCTTTAACTTGCAGTGGTTGGAATTGGAAAAGGAACAAAAATGTTGACCAGTATGTTATCAGGTTCTAAGGTAAGAATGATAAATTTTATTAACTATCCTTTAATGATCTGTGTTGGAAATTTTTGATTAAAGATGTGTCAAGACTCTTGGACATTTGGATGCTGAATAAATGATTTGCATACTTGAAAAGGCATTTTTAGTCACTTTATGTAAAGCACCATACTGAAGGATACAAATAGAAAAGTGAGAAAAAACCTCGCTCTTTTTCCCCAAATATTTTATTTTTTTCCAATTACATGTAGAAAATGTTTGACATTTTTAAAAAAAATTTCTTATTTTCCAATTTTTTCCCACTCCTCACCCTAAAACCTTGCTTTTAAGAAGTTCTTATTCTAATAGTAGGAGACATCAATTTAGGAAAGTTTGCTACAAGATAGATAGAAAAGCCCTATAGTCTTTAGGGTACCATTGCAAAGCAGGTGGTAAGGATTAGAGTCCTTAGAGTACAGTGTATTGAGCAGATGGTCTGGAGGGTGGTATGGGAGGGCACTGGTCCTCACATATGAATAGCATATATACAAAAACATAGCTGCACCTGTACAGTTTGAAAAGTTAATATTTCTAAATAGTTATTATAAAATAGAGCTTTATTCCTGGTAATTAAACTGTCTCACTGGAGTTCAGTGAAACCTTTTTACTTCATTTATATTAAAGATATATTTCATCAACGGTTGCTGAAATCTATTTTGTTAGAACTTGGTTAGATAATAAAACTTCATTTTTAATATTTCTGTTTTGTATTTTATAGGTGGAAAAGTATTTTATTTTTTTATGGAATCTATTTTATTTTATATTATTTATTTTTTCAAATTAAATTGATTTGTTTATTTACTTTTAGTTCACAAGATTCAGTTCCGCAATCCCTTGAGTTTCAGATTTTCTTCCCTCCCTCTCCCCTCCCTCCCATGGTAGCATGCAGTCAAGTATAGAATCTGCAAATACTTTCACATTGGACATTAGTCTGATTGTAAAGAAGGGTTGTAACCAATGGAGTGAACAATGGGAAAGAAGAAACAAAATCAAACATGGAAAAGAACGATAGCATGTAGATTGCTTCAGTCTCCATTTAAACTCTGTTTTTTCTAGATCTTCTCTGAATATAGATATCTCCTTCCATCCTGAGACTTTTAGAGTTGTCTTATAACTGTGTGTTGCTGAGAAGAGTCCAGTTTATCGAAGTTGGTTGTCACATGTACAACGTGTCTGTGATTGTGTACAAATTTTTCCTGGTTCTGCTCTTCTTACTTAGCATCAGTTTGTATAGGCCTCTCCAGGTGAATATGAAGTCCATCTGCTCCTCATTTCTTATAGCACAGTAGTATTCCATTACACTCATATACCACAACTTGTTTAGCCATTCCCCAATTGATGGGCATCCCCTTAATTGGAAAAGTATTTTAAATATTTTAGTTCAGTTGTGATTAACCTGAAGTCTGTGAACTTTAAAAAATTGATAACTGTGTTTCAATATAATTGGTTTCTTTTTTAATCCTATGTGTTTTATGCTTTTAAAAACATTATTCTAAGAAGAGGTCCATCAGACTGCTAAAGGATTAGTCACACATATACAAAGTTAGGAACCTCCTCTGCCGTAGTCCAACCATCTGATATTATAGAATAATATTTATAACATGCAAATTAATTATAATAGTAATAATAATATCTCAGAACATTTGGCTTTCATCTTGAGTTCTTTGTTGGTGGTTGGATGTGGCGAACCTGGGGCTGAGGCCCATATAATCTTCTCTTAGTACTATAGAGTGTGAATAGTCTCTGAAAATTTAGGGATTTAGGAGCAATGGAGCTGTTAATAGTGTTGAAGCTAATCAGGTAGTTAGCATTTTCAAAGAATAAATATAAGAGGTGATAATACTTTGAAACCACCTAAATGAATAATAACATTACTACACTTAACTCAGAATTGACTGACTTATTCTTTTTCAACTTTTGTATATATAGTGCTTTCTTTTCTTCCTTGTATGATTATGTGTATATCTGTCTCTTTCCCTTCATATCCCTTCTGTTCCCTAATTTGCCATAATGTTCAATTAATACATTAAAAAATTAGTTGTATTAAGTAAAATTTTACATTCTTTGACATGAACTATTTGGATTAAGATAGTTATTCTTCTGGAATTCAATAAACATTTATTAGGTACTATGCTAGGCAGTTGGTTTAAATATTTTGTTATGCTAATTGCTTAGTAAACGCATTTTAAAAAATATTGTAGGTAAAAGTGACAAATGACTAGTTAGTGAAATTGAATTTTGGAGAAGTAAATGTCTTTTTACTGTAGACTTCATTTACATTATGTAGCTGTTAAATCATTTGGGATTGTTTAATAGTGCAGGTAGCTAGAGCCAAATAAGCAGTAATACTACCCTGAATTTAGGTTTGGACCTTGACCTGGAACAGGATTCTTAGAGCTTTAGTTCATGAGTCTTGGGGCTAGAAGATGGGCTGTTAGAGTAGTCTTGAGGTCTAGGGCCATAAGGAAGAATTGTATCGTATATAACACTGGTGCAAGGCCTCCATTCTTTTCTTCACGGGGAGTTACTTTTCTTGTCGTAGACAGCATTTAAAGAGTTTGTGGCGTGGTGATTTAGTATATAGAAGACCAGCCTTGGGGGTTAGGAAACCTTAGTTCAAGACTGCTTATTGAAAGGTACTTGGCCCTTAACTTCCTAGTTCCCTCAGGCAATTCTAAGATTATAAACTACTCTAGTTATTACTGTGCTTTGGAGAGAGTTTTTGCTCCCTATTGAGAATTCTCCACCTGCATAAAATCATATGTATTGACAAAAAAACAAAAAAAGCACACACAATTGGGAGTGCCAGTCCCAGATAGGGTAAGAAAAATTGCTGCCCTTTGTTCTACCTTCCCCATTGCTTCAGGAAGTGGACAGTGTAGTAGTAGCAGAACAACCTGAAAATAAATTAGCTAATGAGGTAACATACATAAAGATACATGTAAATGTATAAAGGTAAACTGTTGCTATGAACTATGATTATCAACTAAGTAGATTCCTTTGAACTACACAACAAGTCCTGAAAGGAAAAAAGGAACAGACTGGTACTAATTATTGAAGAGAAAGATAGCCAGTGAAGGAGAGGGCATGAAAGTCTTTACTTTTGTCTTTCTCCTTCCCATCCCATTTGTAGTCTAGAAGATCACAGGATACAAATGGATCTGAAAATATTAGTATGAAAGATTTATTTCCATTTAGCTCTGGCACAGTTAGAGGATGATTATTGAAGACCCTTAAAAATGAAGTTCAGAAGACATGAAGAAAAACATTTCTGAGTGACAGAAAAGGGAGACTTTGATATGGATGCATGGAGAACTACCAACTGAGATTTAGAAAAACTAAACAAAACAAGAAAATAACATGTACAAAAGTCTAAAGGAATAGGCATGCTATTTTTAGGGAGTGGTGAGACCAGTTTGCCTGTAGTAGAAGGTTTGTATATAGAAACAATGGGAGATTAAGTTGAAGAAATAGATTGGGACTGGATTCAGGAGGGCTTTGAACAATATGCTAAAGAGTTTGCATTTTATCCTATAGGCAATAGAGACTATTGAAGATAACCTCTTTACTGTTAAACTTCTAGAAAGAGAACTTCTTTCATTTCTTTACTGTATACTTATCCTTCAACCCCCTGTAATCTGACTTCTGTCTCCATTATTTCTTTCATTAATGACCTTGTTGTTCAGTCACTCAGTTGTATCTGACTCTTTGTGACCCCATGGACCATACTCTTTATGGGATTTTCTTGTCAAAGATATTGAAGTGGTTTGCTATTTCCTTCTCCAGTGAATTAAGTCAAAAAGAGGTTGAGTGACTTGCTCAGGGTCACACAGCTAGTAAGTGTCTGAGGCTAGATTTGAACTCAGGGCTACCTGACTACAAGCCCAGCACTCTATCCACTAAGCCACCTAGCTGCCTTCTCCAACTCTGTCCCCCTAATTCTCCTCCCCCCC
>CM053582.1:500702616-500721149 GCA_028627135.1 Pseudochirops cupreus
AGTTTTTTTGTGTGTTAAGTGTCTGAGGCCAGATTTGAACTCAGGTCCTCCTGACTCCAGGGCTGGTGCTCTATTTACTGTGCCACCTAGCCACCCCACTTTCAAGCATTCTTGATAAAAAAAAAAAACCTGAGCTGAACAGAAAATTTGACTTTCAAATACAAGAAGCAAGAGAAGCAAGAGATGGTAAACAGGAAAAAGAAAACATAAGGAACTTATCAAAGCTGAACTATTTACATTCCTACATGGAAAAATGATAACTGTAACTCATAAGACTTTTCTCAGTATGAGAATAGTTGAAGGGAATATATATGTATATATTCGTATACATACATATATATGTATGTATAAGAGGATGTATATGTATACAAATATATATGTGAGTGTGGGCATTTGTAGACAGAGGACACAGGATGAGTTGAATATGAAGGGATGATATCTAAGAAATAAAATTAAGAGGTGAGAGAGGAATTTATTGGGAGAAGAAGAAAGGGAGCAATAGATTTGGGTAAATTATCTCATATAAAAGAGTCAACAGAAAACTATTACAATGAAGAGGAAGAGCAGGAAGGTGAAAGGGAATAGGACAACCTGATTCTCAATGAATTTGGCCTAAGGAGGAAATAACATACACGCTCAATTGGTTATCTTACCCTACAGGAAAATAGGGGGGTAGGGGATAAGAGGGGTGAGGATAGAAGGGAGAGCAGATTAGGGGAGAGGGTAGTTAGAAGGAAACATTTTTGAAAAGGGTTAGGGTCAAAGGAGAAAACAGAATAAGTGGGAGGCAGGATAGGATGGAGAGAAATATAGTTAGTCTTTCACAATATAACTACTATGGAAATGATTTGGATAACTACGCATATACAATCTATATTGAATTGCTTATCTTCCCAGTGGGGGTGGGTGAGGAGGGAAGAAGGGAAAAAAATCTGGAACTCCAAGTTTTAAAAACAAATGTTTAAAAATTGGTTTTTTACATAAAACTGGGAAATAAGATATACAGGTACTGGGGTATAGAAACCCATCTTGCCCTACTAGAAAGTTAGGAGGGTGAAGGGGGAGGATATAAGAGAACAGATTAGAGGAAGACGTATTCAGTAGGCTTGCTATTGGGGGTGGGGGGAATAGGGGAAAGATGGGGAGAGAAAAAATTTTAACTCAAAATCTTGTGAAAATAAATGTTGAAAACTAAAAATAAATAATTTTTTAAAAAATATTTAGATAACAGAATATTTTGGTTAATTCTGAGGCTGAGAATAACTTTGTCAATGGCATAATAAAGAAAAATAGGTTTCAAAATATTTTCATTGATAACCTTTCTAAAAAATGACTAGTAAATGTTTTCCACTAGTATAGCATATTTTTATTATTTAGGACCATCACATAAATGAATCATTATAGGACAACAAGGTGGCACAGTGGGATGGAGTGCTAGATCTAAAGTCAGGAAGACCCAAGTTCAAGTCCAGTCTCAGACCCTTACTAGCTTTGTGACTCTGGGCAAGTCACTTCATTGTTTTCTGCCTTAGTTTTCCCACTCTAAAATGGGAATAATAATACCTAGTAGGCACTACCTACCTCCCAGGTTTTTTTGAAGATCAAATAATATAATGTTTATAAAGCACTTGACCTGACACAGAGTAGGAGTTTAATAAATGTTTGTTTCCTTCCTTCCTTTCTATGAGGTAAAGGTAATATAAACAGAACACATAGGAGATTAGCAAATTAAGATATGCCCAAGAATCTTTTCCCTCCAAAAAAAAAAAATCCTCCTCAATATGCTAATTCTTTTTATTTGGCTCTCTTCTCTTCCCTAAAAGTAGGTGGGGTGAAGGGAAATGGAGAGATGGAAAAGTTAGTTAATTAAGAAACTGGTTGAGATGAAGTGGAGGAGAGCTAGGATCCTCACGGTGGTGGTGGGCCAGCAGATCAAAGATGAATACCAGAGGACTTGGATCTCAGCTAAAGGACAGTGTTTCAGTGTCTGAACTTTCAGCTAGTGCTCCTTTTGGAAACCATGATATTCTTCAGAGAGGTTTTTCTTGTGTGAAAAATGAACTTTTGCCAATCATCCTCTTGAATTACCAGAAAAAAATTTCCAGCTCAATCAAGATAAAATGAATTTTTCCACACTGAGGAATATCCAAGGCCTATACACTCCCCTGAAGTTACAGATGGAATTCAAGGCAGTGAAACAGGTCCAGCATCTTCCATTTCTTCAGAGCTCGAATCTCTCCCTGGATATTTTGAGGGGTAATGATGACAGTATTGGATTTGAAGATATTCTTAATGATCCATCACAAAGTGAAATAATGGGAGAACCACACATGATGGTGGAATACAAACTTGGTTTACTATAAGAAAAATATGTGAAGGAACAGCATCCTGTTTATAATCGTCTTTTTGTTATGATTTGATGTGTGTAGCATAAATGTACTCATATTTATGTAACTGTTCTTATGGCTAATATGTCCTATCAGTAATTTGAATTTGTTTCAATTGTACTATGTTGTACTATTATGTAACCACATTATTCTGAGGAACTGAATATTAGAAAGTGAGACAACAAGAAAAACAACCTTAGTTCTTAAATATGAAGAACAAATTTTTGTTGTATATTTAGAGGCATCATCATAAGAACATAAAACAGGTGTTCTGATTAATCTCATTTTGATATATCCTCTTTTAGCACTGACACCCAACTGATTTCTCCCAGAGAAAAAAGGACCTTTTTGGTGACAAAGCCCTCCAACTCTGTAACTTTAACTGGCTTTACTTAGCAAAGGAAGAGACCAACACTACTCTCTTCTTTTCTTGTGTAACATTAATTGCCAAATCCAAAGTTAACCTAAGCAGAATTCCAGTTCCTGTTTGAATTAATACTTAAGTTAAAAAAAAATTTAACCCTATATGAAAGTAGTCAGAGCTCTTTGGTTGCAAAGTCATCCACATTTCCTGGCTGTGCTACAAAGAGAGCTGCCTTAAGGTTTACTTTACTCTTTTAATTATTTTGCTCTATTGATGGCAGTTACCCCTCCTGGACAGTAGAGGGTACTGACTAATGAACTTACTGTCAAAAGAAAGTGAAATGAATGGGTTTCATTGTCCTTTAGCATGCCAACTGTGTAACAGAATGAGACCAGGAAAACAGATTTTTATGTATTAAAAGAAAACAATTCACAGGATATATTAGGTAATCTAATTTCTAATTGGAGGGAAGAGTAGGGACTTTCCAAATTGGGAGGGGGAAGCCAAAAGGTCCAATTCTTTAAAATCAGAAAAAGAAGTGTGCCACTCCCCCAAATGTCTCTTCCAGCGGTGGGTACCTGGTGGCCTTGAGGTCATATGTGGCCTTCTGGGTCCTTGGGTGTGGGCTTTTGACTGGGTCCAGGTTTTGCAGAACAAATCCTTCTACTAAGGGGATTTGTTGTGTGAAGTTTGGATTCAGTCCAGGGACCATACTTGAGGACATAGAGGTCACATGTGACCTGGAGGCTACAGGTTCCCCAATCTGGATTCAATTAAAGGAACATGGAAATAGTAACTGACTAGACAAGGGCCAATTTTCAGGTAAGACATGGATTGCTTGAGACATAATTTTGAAAAAACTCCTTGCATCAGTCTTTGGATTTGACTGAGTTTCTGGTAACCTAGGTCCTTATTTTAAAATCTCTAAGCAACAGGCAGAAGTGATCCAGCTTCCCAGCCACTCAAGGCTAGATCCAAACAGTACAATAAAGTCTTCTCACAAGTCCCATCTTAAGTTTTCTCACAGGACAGAAATTGGACTAGACCCATAATTGAATAGGAAGGAAAGTGAAGTAGATCCAGAATTGAGTCACAAGATGGAGTCAGTGTGGTTCACTCAATTCCCACATTATTACACACATCTCAGTCTAGGACTTTCCTTGTCTCTGTTTTGCTTTTGTAAGTTGCATCCAGATTCGAGTTATTTTACAAAAAATAAATTGTACTTTATGGTTAAAATCTGGCAAAACAGAAAAATCTACAATAAAAATATTCCAGATTACCTGTGGGAAAAAAAGAAAAGAAAAGAAACTGGTTGAGATTTATGTTTTCAATGGTGTGGGAAATTCCCCAGTATAAAACTCCCTCAACCCTGGGAGACTGGCAATTTATTTTCTTAAAAGTGGCCCAGGTCACCAAGTAAATGACTCAGTGATTTGTCTGTGTGTCACAGGACTTGAACACTGCAGCCTTCCTGACTCTTAAATACCACAAGCAATTGAAAGATACTGCCAATTAGTGTTGTACCATAATATTCTATGAGACTGTCAGAAAAATAATTATTCCTACCAATGTGATCTTCATTTTTTTCATTTTAAAGAAATAAAAAGCTTTTTTAAAAGTATTTTTTACACTAAAGTCATACTTCAATATACTATTCACAGCAGGAAGTAATCCTTGATTCTCAAAGGCTACACCAGCAGAATGTAAGCTTTCAGACTCATCCAAAAAAATTTTCTTTGGATGTAAATTTTGTGTGAGCAATGCTATAGTCTATATTGAAACGAAGCTTAATTTCAAGTCTACTTTCCCAGAGACTGGAGCAGCAGAAGGGAAAAGATGTTCCAGAGGTGTTGGGGAAATAGCTATACATTTGTTCTTATTTTATCCTACTATAACCTTTGAAGTAAATATTCCTTTGTAAAAGGATAGTAAGTGGTTAAATGAAACTGGTTTTTAGTGGTAGAGCTGGCATCCTAACTCACCTGCTCTATTTCCTCTCCACAATTCCAATTCCAATTTCAGTGGGTTTACATATAGTCCATCCTCTATTCCTACAATTCACTTTGTCCTCACTTCTCTGTGTTTTAGTATCCCTAGCTTCCATCAAGGCTCCATTCAAGCGCTACCTCTTACAAGAAGCCTTTCCTGACCTGCTCTTTCCTTCCCACTTGGCTATATTCCATTGGACTTCATTATTATGCCCCAGGAACTTCATCATCCTGCAAGAACACTTCAAACCAGACACTCATACCTCATCAGTACTTCCTTGCCCTGGAGCTCTTCCTTATCAGTGGAGAATGGAGATGGAAACCTCCCAGAACCTCTGTTTGATGAGGGGACCCAGGTTAACCAGCTGGACTTTATCATCATGTCCCATGCTACCATACTTCCTTTCTTCTCAAGTTCCTTTGTGTATCATCTTTCCCCATTAGATTGTAAGCTCCTTGAGACTACAGACTGTCTTTTTCATTTTATTTAAAAATGTTCTCAGCATTTAGCACAATACCTAGCACATAGTAGGTGCTTATTAGATATTTATTGACTGATAACGAATTTTCTTGTAATGACTTATTCATGTACATATTGTCTCCCCCAACAAAACATAAGCCTCTTAGGAGCACAGAGTTTCACTTTCCCTTTGTATTCTTTACATCATCATCATAGATATTAGCATTTCAAAGTTCACAAAGCATATTATGTATTTTTTTTAAATAGCTAGATACTTCACTGTCCAAATGACAGCAAAAAAGCCATAAGTTTTTTGTTCCTGACATACATAACAAAGGTAAGGATTCATGATAGGTAGACAGAGAACCTTATCCACTTTGCTTAACTTAATTCTAGCTCAAATTTAGATGCATACCAAGCACAGGAGCATCTTGAGAATTTTAAACCTTAAGTCAAACAGCAGTCTGGGACAAAGAACTGTGATTTAGCCTCAGACAATAAGACAATTTAAAAGATAGACAATCTTAGCCCAGGACAATCTGGCTGGCTTTTGTCCAAGGCTTGTTCTAGGTGTGTGGCAAATATCTCATTGGGTCTATAGCCATAGAGAACTATCAGAAAGAAACTATTAATGGCAACAAAGCAGACATGGCCTGCACTTGGTCTTGCAGAAGCCAGAGAAGCAGCAAACAGCAAGTAATCACAGGTTACTTGCCAGCAGTTACAAGACCACAAGCAAGCATCCAACAGAAACATCATGCATAGTGAAAAGCAGGTCCAGCACAAAGTATAATGACATCACTAAAAGACACTGGTGTCCCTGAAACATCAGTGGTGTGAGTTGCCCCTCAATTCATATATCCTGGCCATTCATGTTCCCTGTGTGCCTTTCCATACCATGCCCTAACCATATTCCATACATGTTCTCTATGCATGAACATTTTTCCTACTGATGATATGTATATCTGTAGGAAACAGGGCCTGCAAGCTTAATTGGGGGGAGAGGAAGGAACATTCTATAGCCACTTTTCTCACCATTCTATTTGGCTAATATCTTTGCCTTGTATTATGTGTACTTTTTCGATTCAGCCAGGGGACACATTCAGAAGAACTCTAGAGTTCTGAGTAGATGCCCCTGTGCTACACATATATTGTCTCATCTGAACCTCACACCAATCTTTGAGGTAGGTACCATAGTTGTTATCACAATCTTACAGACAAAGGAAATGGAGACTCATGTAATTTTAACTGGTTTGTCCCTGGACACAAAGTTAGTGAGCTTCATAGGCTGGATTTGACTCAGTTCTTCTAGACTTCAAGGAAAGCACTTTCCACTAAGCTGGCCTGCATCCCAAACACCTCACATACTCCCTTGCACATGAAAATGCTTTGTAAATTTCTACTGAATATGAGGGGAAATTAATTCTCAATTTTAACACCTAATATGGAAAAGAAATTCTATAATATAATCTATTAGTTGTGTTTCATTTTTATACTATCTTTTTACTGGATAATGAAAAAACAGAGCTTAAAAGTTCAAGCCAAAACAGAAATGTATGATGTAACACTCTCAACACTTGCACCAACTTTAGAACATAAGTCAAGGTTTACAAATCATAAAATAAAATGCTTCTATCCAATAAAAATCTCTTAAAAAGTAGTGGATAATCAAATAGAACATGACTTACTTGTAGAGGTGACAAAAGCAAGGCCTTAGGAGAGACTTGCAGCAAAGTCATACAAATGATTAAGGGGCAGAGTTGGAACTTGAACCCAGGCTCTATAACTATAAATCAAGCACTCTTTCTATTGTACCCTTTAGAAATGAGTACGTTCTATAGCTATAAAGGGTGAGAGTCAGTTGAGACAAATAATCAATCACATCACAGTACCTTGCTCAAATACAACTACTTTTATTGAATCACTGACTCCAAAACACTAAATTAATGTGTGCTCACTCATGCTCTGTGGTTTTTGTATAACATAGTAAGTTAATTTGAAACTCTGGTATTTGTGTGTCTGACAGTGTAAAAGAGAGCCATTCCAGTTAAACTCCTATGACAAAATGATTTTCAAGGAGAAAGACCAGCCTCAATCTCCTCCTCACCCCCTTGACCAGAAGAGGATCTGTATAGATTTTGGAAATGTCAAAGGATTCTGACTTCCAATTAGCATCCTAGCAGAAGCTCAAAGACATCAAAAGCTAGAGGCAGTGCCTTTGTCAAGAGCTGAAGACAGGCAGCTTCAGGACTCTACAAGGAGTCCAGAAGAAAGTTAGACCATGTCTAAGGAAAACTTCATGAATATCTCGCAAAGGGAAAGAAAAGGAATTCAGTGATTAAGAGCTATAAATTGCTCTTTTGTCACATATACTCTCACAATTTGAACCTACTTTCCCTGGACTCCCTATGCAATGGTAGGAGAGTGTTATCACACACTTTCGAAGGGATACTTTGTACCAATTGTTTATACTATATACTACCTTAGTAAATAACTCTTTCTGCAAACTAATTAAGTTTGGTTGACTAATTGATACCAATTGATAATTGTGGGGGGAAAGCACTGCAATGGAGTCTTACAAGCCTTAGAAAGCCATCACTCAGAACCCCTTCTGTCCCCTTCCATGCCCAGAAGAAGCAGCTGTCCTCTGATGACCCAACCTGCTAGTGCAAGTCAGTCAGGAGAGTAGCTCCAGAGTCTATGCATCATCTTGTATATTATGTCTCTGTTCCCCTTACAATTTTCACACTGATGCAATCCTTTGTTATTTTACTATATTGACTATAATATACTATATCTGTTATTTGTTATTTACCATGTAATATAGTTATTTACTATATTTTACTATTTGTTATTTACTATATTTACTATATCTTCATGGTAAATAAAAAAGGTACTGTAGTTTCAAGGACATTTAATACTAGAAGTCTAGTTTTTCAAAAAGGTCTGGGTGTAGTTTATGCATTGAGACAATCTGGCAAAAATTGTTAACTTGAACCTGCTTCATTAGAAACATTATCAGGACAGCTAGGTAGCACAGTGAATAGAGCAGCAGCCCTGGAATCAGGAGGACCTGAGTTCAAGTCTTGACCTCAGACACTTGACACACTTACTAGCTGTGTGACCTTAGGCAAGTCACTTAACCCCAATTGCTATGCCTTCTTCCCCTCCAAAAAACCAAAACAAGAAATATTACCACAAAATATTTAGAACTCTTTAACCAGAAGACAATCTGAGTACTAAAAATCTCTTCACTCTAGTAATTAATTTCTCCTTAATGTGAAGTCATAGTCCTTCTAGATTTCATACTTGTATAGTTGCTATGAGGTACATTTCTCCTTCCCTTACAACATAATGAAGCATATTCAAAAGACACTTCTTCAAATTACTCCAGTAATTATTCTAATTTTAAAAGCTCTCTCTTTAATAGGGATGTTTTAAACCTTAAAACATAGCAAATTTTAAAATCAATATACCATGCATAAACAAGTCTGGATAATTTAATTTCTATAAATAAGATTATTTATCATTTTCTTATTCATGGTTAATCAAGCTATAATTCAAGAACACAGTTATGCTAACACATGGCATTAATATTTCCTTTCCATGAGATAATTGAAGTAATGGATGGTATTTTCATATAAAATGTTTTCATGTATTAATATAATTAGAGTAGTCAAAAAATTAAAAATGAAGCACAGTATTAAAACATGTCAAGGATAATAGAGCTATTGTTTTCAAAAAAAACCAAACAGATGGAATCAGAAGGAATGTCCAATTTTACTAGGAGAGTCCTTTTTCAAAAATTTGATATTTTAACTAAAAAAATGTTTTTAAGCTCTAAAGCAAATTTCTGCATCTCATGTACCAGTTAGAACATAACTAAAGTTCTTTCCTTTAGTTTAACCAGTCGACATCTATAAAATGAAAGGGCTTGATAAGATTATCTCTAAAGGTCAATTCCTGCTCTAACATTCCAATTCCTTTTTCACAAGTCCCTTTTAGCTATTTACATTCTATGGATAAGGTTTTATCTAAGATTCTTTCTATTTCTTCTGTGTTGCAAAGTCCCTTATGGTTCTTAACATTCTCTTTTTCTTTAACATTCTAACACTCTCTAACATTCTAGTGGTCTAAGGTTCCTTTCAAGTCTAATATTTTAAGAACCTTTCCTGTTCTACCATTTTATATTCTCTGTCCTACGGTCCCTTCTTCCTCCAATGATTTAAAACTCAAAAGTTCACTTGTTTACATTTAAAATGAAAGTCAAGCATAGTTTGAGATTATTTTCTCTGATAGTCCATTACTCAAACTTTACATGTACCAAACTGGTTAATTGGAGTATTATAACTGTAAATGGAAATAATAATCTTACCACTAAGCAAAGTTAACAATGATTGAGAATAAATTCAAACTGAGAAAAAGAGGTTGAAAAAAGTTTTATGTATTAACCAGGATTAACAAATTGTTTCTCTGTCAGTTAATAGTTTAGCTACTAAAAGACCCCTGAGAAGCTTATTAAAAATAGAAGCAGAAGTGAAACTTAATTTTTCTCCTCCTACTCCAACACAGTAGAATGGCAGCCTCAGGCTCTGTAGGATTTAAACATTACCTTTCCAAAAAGGAAATGTTTATTTTAAAACATTTTTTCTCTCTTTTATATCTATTACTACTAGATTTTGACATGAGTTATAAGCAGTTTCAGATGCTCATTATTATAGCAATTCAGAAAAGGTAACCTCCCATCTAGTATTCCAGTCTACAGTCTCTTCTCTTCCACATGTCTTTAATCTCACTGCCATATAATCTTTCCAATCCAGCATTTTCATCAAATCAGTAAGTAGCTCTTCATTTCTGATGCAATAAAGTACAAATTCCATGTTCTGGCATTCACTATCTAGTTACCTTTCTGATCTTATCCTATACTATTTCCCTGCTTATACTTTATTTTACAAGATTATACTTCTTCATCATTCCCTGACCAGGTGGTCTAGACAACACTTCTTAATCCCACAATCCCATGTGGAGTCTCCAAAATTTGTCAAGAGTAAAAGGTTTCTGAATGTGCAATGATCACAAGTTAATTCAAAATCAAATTCATAATGAATCCGAGGTGTTTCTGGCAGCAACTGCCAGTATTGCATCATGCAACTTAACAGCAGCCTTGGTTCTGAACACAAAGTATCCACACTCTACACTTCCCATGTCCTCAGGCCACACAATGCCAGCCAAAGCTGTCAAACGTGAAAAGAGGTCAGGAGTGGAAAAAGTTTAAGGAGCCCTGGTCTAGATCCACCTATTAAAATCCATCCCTTCAAAGCCCACTTCTATCATAAAGTCTTTCCCAAACGGAAGTGATCTTGCCCTACTCATACTTCAAATAATATGTTGTGTGGACCTTACCTTTGAACTTCACATTCTATCTTACATTACAATTATTTAGAACAAAACTTGAGTTTGTATAGCACTTGAATGTTTGCAATGTATTTTCCTTACAATGAGACACAACATGGTATATGGAAAGAATACTACATTTGGAGTCCAACACACTCTGTTCTGGCCCTGTCTTTGCCACTTTTTATCTGTGTAACCTTAGGTACACAATGTCAGCTCTCTGAATCTCAGTTACTTTATTTGCTAAGGAACCCTTCCCAATTTAACTTTATTATACTATGAACCCTTTGAGGTAAGTTGTACAAACAATATTACCTCCATTTTACAGCTGAAAAAACTAAAGGTCTAAGAGATTAATTTACATGGCCATGCATCCAAGAATTGGTTTAATATCTTCATCAGGATTTGAAATCAGGTCTTCTGATTCTAATTTGAGTATTCCAATCACTATTCCACTCTGCATTTACATATGTCATGAGTTTGCCTATTAGATCATAAACTCCATTAGGAAAAGAACTATCTTATTTGGCCTTCTTGTCACCAGTGCTCTTCATACAGTATATGCTGGGGGGGGGAAAAAAAATATATATATATATATGTAGACACACACATATGTATATACTTTTACATATATACATATTTATAGTACAGTGCTTTTCATAGAACATATGTTGAATATTGAAGTAAATGAGTACATGTTTATCATCTGCTACCAGAGAGGCTGAGTCCAGTGAAGTCTAAAAGTCAGGAATTCTGAGCAACAATGGGCTTTAGGGATCAGCTTTACATACTAAGTTCAGAATGAATATAGTGAGTTCACAGGAGAAGGGCACCTCCAAGTAGGAAACAGAACAGTTCAAAACTCCCATATAAAGCAGAAGTGAGATCAGGCCTGTGAGTAGCCCCTTCATTTCTAGCCCAAGTAAGAAAAGGAAATCCAATTTTTAATTTTTTTTAAGAAAAGTATAGACTGATGAATTGATCTCATCCAAGCAAAGATAGCAGAAGGAAAGGGAATATGCATTTATAAAGCACCTACTTTGTAGAAGGCACTATGCTAAGGGCTTTATAAATATTATTTCATTTGAACCTCACAACAAAGACAGGTGATATTATCATCCCCATATTACAAATGAGGAAACTGGGGTAAATAGAGGTAAAGTGACTTGCCAAGGGTCACATAGTTATGAAGTGTCTAAGGTCAAATTTGAACTCAGGTCTGCCTGATTCCAGACCAATTGCTTTAACCACTGAATCACCTGGCAGCCTCATAGGAAAAGTGAGGGAAAATCTGACAACCACCCTAGGTTTGGGGAAAACACATTTCAAAAAATCCAGAGAAAGAATTGGTAGGATCCCAGAGGCTAAAATTCTACAGGAGAAATTAAGCAGGAAGCTGTCAAAAAATGACACTGAAGAAATGGAGAGATACAATTTTAATGGGAAAGAAAAAAGGAAAGTTAGTTGTCCAAAGAGAGCAATGTGGATGCAAAGAGAACTCATCAACCAATTCAAGTTTTTAAAAGGCATGAATCTAAGATAAAAGCTGAGAGATTAATGCAAACGCATAGCAAAGTCCTATAAGAATGTGTCAGGAGTGCTAAAGCTCAAAGATCTGAGATTAATGAATAAAGCAAAAAACAGCCATTAAAAAAAGAGTTATTTTAGCTAGTGGGGGGAAGGAAAGGAGAATAAAAGAAGTGACAAAACCACTCTTCATTGTACGTGGAATAATTACAAATGGGAGAAGAGAACTGCTGACCCTCATTTTACTTTTGTTTTCTATGCCAATGGGAATGATCCTTGACCTGGAAAGGGTAGAACAAAAGTGGTGAATAGAGAGTGAATACCTGAGATAAAGAATAAGAGAAAGAGAGAGAGAGAGAGAAAGAGAGAGAGAGAGAGAGAAAGAGAGAGAGAGAGAAAGAGAGAGAGAGAGAGAAAGAAAGAAAGAGAGAGAGAGAGAGAGAGAGCAAGCACCTCACTTTCCTCAATGTGTTTGAGTCACCAAGCCCAAATGAACTACAGCCTAAGGCACTGAAAGAAATGTCATCTTTGAATGATCATAAAGAACAGGTTGGGAAAGGAAAATGCTCAGGTCTACAAGAAAGGAGAAGAGACTGGAATATGCAAACTATAAGCCAGTGAGCTTGATTCGGATTCCTGGTATAATTCTAGAATATATTGTTAGAGGGTTGGTCAGTAAATACCTAGAAATGAAAATGATAAGCACAAGCCAGTGTGGCTTCATTACCAGCAAGTCATTCTAGACTACCTTCAGTTCATTTCTTTTTGCCAGGGTTACTAGACAAGTACATCAGCATAATGCTACAAATTTCCCCAGATTTCAACAAAGCATTTGATAAAGTCTCTTAAATCATTCTTGCAGCTAAGATCAAAAGATGTAGGCTAGAACCAGTGATCTCCAAATATTTTTATCCTAGAAGTAAAAATGTCTTGCATATAAACTAATATACCAATAATGTGTGTATTTATTTATATATATATGGTATAAATGTATATACACATATGTATATACTCTACTGATTATATATTCAATATGGTTCAACAGTTATATGAATGAATGAATGAAAAAGCATTTATTAAGTCAGTGTTATCAAAATCAAACACAAAAAAAGGCCACTAAACCATCACATAAGGATCCCTGTGGACTGTATATGAACTTAGAAAAGTTCATACTTTCTATGTTTTATTTTATTTTTATTTATTTTTGTCAAATATTTCTCAATTATATTTTAATCTGGTTTGGGCTAAACCAAACATATATACTTGTGTGTGTATTCACACACTAGTATATATAACTATATTAGATATATACTAATAATATATATTTATTTATAAAGTATATGTATATACTTTTCTATTAATTAATCCTGCTATCCTCTCAGGATTAGTGAAATATATTAAGAATTTCAGAAACTTAGAGATGTTTGTAAGCAACAGGGAAAGAGTCAACAATTAAAGACAGATTGAAGATAGAAGATGGGAGAGAACGATCAATGCAGCAAGCTCCCAGAAGAGATGAGAGGGAATAAAATAAAGGGCACAAGTAGAAGGCATTAGACTTAAAAAGAAAGATCACCTTTTTCTCATAGATTGTTACAAAAAAGGTAGTAAAAATATGGAGACTTTCTAAGGGTAGAGTTTCTAAGTGGAAGAGATAAGGAAACCCATGATATATGACCTCAATTTTCTTAATGAAGTAAGAGTTCATCTCCTGAGAAGGAAAGCTGGTGGAGTCTGAAGAAAAGTTTTGTTGTAGTCACTGTGAGGAGCATAACAGAGCATCAATCAGAAAAAAAAAAAAAGGATTTTCAGGTTGAGCTTAGGACAAATGAAATTGTAGTGACACTACCTGATGTATTTACATGCCTTTCTCCAGCAGCATTGAGAAGCACTGGAGTAGGAGCAGAGAAGGTAGGTCAGCATTTACAAATCATGATCAGTGATAGGAAAAAGAGTGAGAGGGACTGAAGGCTAAAGCACAGTTTATGGTTGGACTGATCAAACCTAAAGTAAAAGCTGTGATGAGAAGAAAAGGAGGCCAGGCCAGAAGTGATAAGATGAACAGTAAAGGATGAAATGACTAGAGGTTACAATGAAGACAAAGAACAGTTTTAGGAGGAGTAAGGGAGAGGCAGAGAGAGACAGAGAGAGAGACAGACAGAGACAGAGAGACAGACAGAGGCAGAGATGTTCATGTTATTTAATACTAGAAAGGCAGAATTAATGTTAATATGCTAGACTTGGAATCAAATACTTAGGTTCAAGTCCTGCCTCTGACACTTAGCCTTATGATAACAAGCAAATCACTTAACCTCTCTGAGACTCTGGCAACTTAACAAGACTTAAAGTTAAAGACAGAATCTGCTCTACATGAGTGATAGGAATTTCCCTATAACAATGAGGAATTCTCCTACACCAATGAAATCATGAATAAGTTATAGCAGCTCATACTGATAAAGCATTTTGAATCCTATAAAGTGGGTTGTGATACCTCCTATATTATCTCCACCCTGGTAATGGGGCAGTTAGGTGACACAGTGGTTAGGTACCGGGCCTGGAAGTCAAGAAAACCTGGGTTCTAAATCTGATCTCAGATTACTAGCTGTGTAATCCTGGGCAAATCACTTAACCTCTATTCATTTCAGTCTCCTTATCTGTAAAATAGGGATAAAAATAGCACCAACCTTCCAAGGTTGTAGCAAAGATCAAATGAGATAATATTCATTAAAAAGTTAACACAGTGCCTGACACATAATGGGCACTATATAAATGTTGGCTACTATCATCATTATCATTATTAGTGATTTAAGAATTAACACACCCCCCTTAACAAATATATTATTATATGACATTTAGCTAGGACAGCAGATAAATGCAACAGAGATCTGAAAAAAGATAGACAAAATCTTTGCTTTGTATTGCTTATATTTTCCAAAAGCATCATCAAACACAAGTAAGGAAATGCAGGTCAGCTGTTGATCATTTGGAAACATCACATATTTATATAACTTTCCAAAGTAACATTATTTTCTTTCTAATAACACAAATTTAATGAAGAAATGCCATACCCTATTTTGGGTTACACCAACAGTTATAATAGGTTTGTTTTGGTGTTTTCTTAAAGCTTTAACATTTATGGAAAGTTTTTTTTCTTTTACTTTGAAATATGAATTCTCTTTTTATAATTTCAGTTGGGGATTATTCAATGTGTATTTGTGTATTTTAACATCAGCTCAATATTGCTGAAAAGACCAGAAATGAAAAGAAAATTTGACACTCAAATACAAGAACATGAGAAGGTGAACATGGAAAAGAAATCATAAGGAACTTACCAATGTTGAACTATTTTCATGCCAACATGGAAAAACAATAATTGTAACTTATGAAACTTTTCTCAGTATGAGGATAGGTGAAGGGAATACAAATGTATAAATACATACACATGGCTATGTAGGAGGGTTTATATATGTGTATGAACACATATCTAAGTATGTGTATATATGTGTACATAGAGGGCACAGGATCAATTGAATAGGAAGGGATGATACTTTAAAAGGTGAAATTCTGAGGTGGGAGAGGATTAGAATGAGAGGAGACAGGGAGAGACAGAATGGGGTTAATCATCTCATATAGAAGAGGCTAGGGATAATTGTTACAATGGAGAGGAAGAACAGGAAGGCAAAAGGGAAAGGGCAACCTTACTTTCATTGAATTTGGCTCAGGGAAGGAATGACAAACTCTAAACTGGGTATCTTGCCACACAAGAGAGTAGGGAGGATGGGGATTAAAGGGGGGATGATGGAGAGAAGGGCAGGGTGGAGGGGAGGGTTGCTGGAAGTACACACTTCTATAAAGGGACAGGGATAGGGTAGAGAATAGAACGAGGGGGGGGCAGGATAGGAAGGAGGGATACATAATCAGTCTCTCACAATATGTCCACTGTGGAGATGTTCTGCGTAATTACACATGTACACATGTACAATAATTATATATATATATATATATATATATAATTATTATTATCATTATTATTTACATGCAACTGGGAATTAAGTTATACAGGCACTGGGCTAAGGAGATCCATCTCCCCCTACCAGAAAGTCAGTGGGGTGATGGGGGAGGATATAGGAGAGAGCAGATTGAGGGAGGGCATATAGTGGGATTGCTGTTTTGGGGTGGTAGGTAGGGGAAAGATGGGGAGAAAATTTGTAATTCAAAATCTTGCAGAAATGAATGATGTAAAGTAAAAATAAACAAAAATTAATTAGAAAAAAAAGTTATTTCTTAGGTGGAACCTAGCTCTCTCTTCCTTTGATGGATTGGGATTATTTACTGAATAAAATAAAAACTCCTCAAAAAAAAAAAGTCCTTTCACAGTGGGTTTCCACAACCACTACAAATAATAAAATTATGAAAGGTACAGGCCTCCCTCAATGAAGGAAGTTTCCTATAATTTCATCATAATGTGTGGATAAGTGCATTTGAAGTGATCATAGGACTTTTGGCCACTGGATGAAAGACAAGGCCATGCCACCCAACATGCATCTTCTGATTGGTTAAGAAGATCCAGGATTAAATATAAAAGCCTCTATTTAGCTTTTAAAATTCTTCATAAGCTAGCCCCCTCTTGCCTTTGCAGTCTCATTACACTTTACTGCCTTCCACATACTCTACAATCCTGGAACACAGGCTTCCTTGTTTATACTGGCACAAGATATTCTATCTCCCAATTCTGTACTTTTTCACTTGTCTGTCCTCCATACATAGAATATTCTCCCCATTTACTTCTGCCTCCTTGCTTCCCTGGATTCCTTCAAGTTTCAACTAAAATTCCACCTTCTGCAAGGAAGTCTATGCCTTTCCAGCTTCATCTTCGTACCATCTAAGATTACCTCCAATTTATCCTGTACATATCCTGTTTATATGTTGTTTCCCCAGTTGGAATGTTATCTCTTTGAGGCAGGGACTAGTCTCGCCTTTCTCTGTATCCACAGTACTTAGTAGTGTGCCTAGCACATAGTAAGTGCTTAATAAATGCTTGCTGACTAACACCTCTTGAGCTACATACAAAAATAGACCAGTCAAGCAACGGCCCAGACCAGAAGCAAACAATTCCAGGTTCAGGGTCCTGAGAGATAATTAAATAATAGGGGGAGAAGGAAAGGGAAGAAAAAGTTTCTCCCTCTCTTTCCCCCCTCTAGCCCACTGAACTGATTGCATCACTGGGGAGAACTATTTGAAGCCAAAGCATCCAGCTGAGAGCAGAAATAAATTATGAGGATAAAGGATCACCTAAGAAAGCAGAAGCTATATGCAGTACTTGGGAATAAAAAGAGATGCACCAAAGAAAAAACATGAAAGCAATTATATGCAGAAGTACAAGGCAAGGGGAAAAGCAGCTTCAAAGGCTGTGACCCCTTGCAACAGAGAAGAGTGCTAACAGAGAAGTGGGTATCTAACAGCGGATAGAACACTGGACCAGAGTCAAGAAGACCTGAGTTCAAATTTGGTCTCCAACATTTACTATCTGTGTGACCCTGGGCAAATCACTTAGCCTTGTTTGCCTCAGTTTCCTCATCTTTAAAACTGAGGTAACAACAGCAATTACCTACCAGGGTTGTTGCAAGGATCAAATGAGGTAACATTTATAAAGTGCTTAGCACAGTGCTTGACACATAGTAGGTGCTACATAAATGGGAGCTAATATTATTGTTATTATTATTATCACCTCTGGCATCAAGAAAGGAACTTCATGGCATGAAATGCCAGGAGTTGTGAATTACCTCTTTGACATTTGTGCATCTTCCATGTTATTTACTATGATTATGCTCTAAGTTTGAACCCAATCTCCCCATGAACCTTTGTGTATTTGTGGAAGAGTTCACTCCAATTTTTTAGGGGAATATTTTTATTATATCATCTTGGTAAATACCTTTGCTAAAAGATGATTGAGGCTACAATTGGAAATTCTCCAGTGGGAGACTGTAAGGGACAGTACTAGAAACCTAATCCCTCAGGGTCATTCTTAGAACCTTGAGAAAAACAGTAGTCAGCTGCCAGGTGGGAACTTAGCCTTTGAGTACAAGCAGCAATCAGGAAAGCAGCCCCAGAAAGGTAGACAGAGCAGCATAGAGGAAAAAACGTGCCATGTCACTGACTATATGCCACTATGGCCAAAAAAAGGAGTAAAAGAAATATCTAAACCCACACAATTTTTCTACAATGTGACAAGGGAATCATTTTTTTTATATATACCTACTATCTAAGTACTATATCTATCTAGTACTATACCTACTAATACCTACTATCACTCTGAACATGTTCAACAAGAAGGAACACATATTAAAGCAGTCTGGAAACCAAGGAAATGCATCACCTCTTTCCCCCCCCCCCAAAGGTTCATCTATGCA
>CM053582.1:500721649-500740023 GCA_028627135.1 Pseudochirops cupreus
TTTCCCAGTGATCACTCATTGGTTACAACCCTTCTATATGACCAAACTATTGTACAATGTGAAAGTATTTGCAGATCCTATACATGATTGCACGCCACCATGGGGGGGGGGGGGGAAGGGAGGGGAGAAAATCTGAAACTCAAGTGATTGTGGAACTGAATCTTGTAAATTAAAAGTAAATGAGTAAATAAAAAAAAAAAGGCAAAATGAGACCACCAAAAAAAAAAAAAAAGAACATTATGATTTCTCTACAGAACGGTGTTTCCCTTTATGACCAACTATCCTTGGCAATGTAATTAGCCACTTGGACTGTTAAAACAGATGGGAAATGCTCTTCTAAAAGTATAAAACCAAAATGATCTCTTACACAGCCTTATGAAAAATGCCAATTAAAATAGCTCTCTCTTCCCAAGAAAAATTGAGAAAAAAAATCTGTGTAAGAAATTATTACACTAACTGTCAGGAGAAATTTGTTTCTGAAGTAAAACAAGCAAAACAAATCCAGTCCATTAAAATTGGGAACAGATTGCCTTCTGAAGTCAAGTTCACAGCTGGAGATTTTTAAAGATTTGCTGGAAAATTTACTGTTATTTCTATTTTTAGTGTAACAAATAGATTCTTATTGTTTGTTGAGTTTGATATAAAACATTACCTTTTAATCACAGGGTACTTGGTTCTGAGACAGCTCTTGAATAGCTAGAAATTTTTTTTTTCTAGTGATGATCAGATAATAAAGTTGCTATTAGGGCCAAAATCTGGGGGCTGCTTTCTTTTACTTGTTCCACGTGATATCTGAGGCAAACGACCACAGATTTTAACTTCAAACAAATGCTTAACAAACAAATGAAAGAATCTCTTGATAAATTTTAAATGAATAAATTTAAAAAAATTATTAAGCCCTTACTATGTCTAAAGCACTGTTCTACATGCTGGGGATAAAACTGAAAATTAAGATGGTACCTGACCCCAAAGAGTTCACATTTTAATAGGGAGAGTCAGCATATAGAGGTTTCAGCTTTAACTAAATTGAAAAGCCCAATGGTCCTTAGTTTTAGAGTTGGTTCTAGGAAGACCTTGGTTTAAACACTGTTTCTGATGGTCATTATGTGCATGATCTTCCTTTATGTGTTATCTTCTTCCATTAGACTGTAAGCAGCTTGAGAGTAGGGTCCATCTTGTTTTCTTGCTTTTGAATCCCCACCTTGCACAGTGCCTGGTATATACTAAGCATTTCTCTCTCTGTCTCTGTCTCTGTCTCTGTCTCTCTCTGTTGCTTCTCTCTGTCTCTATCTCTGCGTCTTTGTCTGTCTGTCTTCCAAATTAAGCTCTTTTTACTACACCAGGCAAAATTTGTCTGCAATCATTAAATGGTTTTCAAAGTCAATATGTTTAGCAAAACAACAATAATAGTGATATAATGTAAGTTATTTCTAAAGTTAAATCATTTACATTTAATTGAATTTAATCTTTCAGGTGACTAGCCAAATGAAATTATAGAATGGTTTTGTGACATTAGAGGGGGATTTGATTGTAATGTATTAATGTAATTGCAAAATGACAGTGATCAAGGCAACTTTATGAGGAGATATGCTTGTAAACTTTTTTTGTGGATGGGCAGGGGAAAGCAATCAGGGTTCAGTGACTTGCCCAGGGTCACACAGCTAGTAAGTATCTAAGGGCAGATTTGAACTCTGGTCCTCTTGACTCCAGGCTTATTACTGTATCCATTGTGTCACCTAGTTGTCCCTGCTTGTAATTGAGAAGGAAGATTCTAATGACTGATTTGATATGGTCCAGAATTAAAAGACAAAGTTGGAATCATTTTAGCACCTGCCGCAACCTCAAAATATTTTTGGCAATATGGAATCTTTCATTCTAAACTTGTCTTTTCCAATGTCCCATATATGAGTCAAAATCCATGTTTCCTAGACATCTTCCACATGGATATAAAATCCTTTTCTCAGAGAAACTGGTGGTGGGAAACCCAAACCAAATCTTTGGTAGCATATTGAAATTTTAAACACTAAAACCACTTGTACTTTTTTTAAATTAAAAAGAGATTTTCTTTTTTCTTTACTATTTAGGGTTCATGACACTATGTGGAATATGGAATACACATATTGGCTGATGTTTATACAATGGTGTGAATTTTAAGGAAAACTTTTTTTTTGGTTATCTGCTTCAGAGGACATGGGTTCCACACTGACAAAAGTCACAGATCTTTGAAACACTGAAAAAGAGAAAGATGGATAAAAGAGGGGAGGGACTAGCAGAAGGGAGACAAGGTTGGACACCATTATAATAATCTAGGTGAGAAGCAACAAATTTCTGAACCAGAGAGGTGTGATGATTAGTGTGAGTCAGGAGAGAACAGATTTAAGTGTAGAACCAACAGGAAATTGAATGGCTGTGGGGGCTGAGGGAGAGAGGAGTCAAGGATGAGTAACAAGACTGGATAACTCAAGGATAATGCTAACACAACAGAAATAATGAACTCACTCAACCTCTCTGGCCTTTTGTTTCTTTATCCATAAAATGGGGGTAATAATAGCTACCCCACAGGCAGCAGTAGAGCACTTTGCAAGTCTTAATGGGCTATCAGTGTGAGCTATTATTATTAGTTTGTAGGTAACAATGTCAATTATAGCTCATATTTCTACAAAGAGTGCTTTCCTTATAACACACCTTATGATTGAAACCTATTTCCCTAAATCCAATGTCCTATGGAGAAATTAAATCTCAAAGAAGTCTATCAGTCAATGGTTGCTAAGTGCCAGTGTCCCACAGCTATTTCAAGTTCAGAACTGGGTCTCATCTGAGGTTTTCTGACTCCAACTCTGAGAGTTCCTCTATCAAACTTCACTGACTCAATAAAATCCTTGAATCACTTCTAAGCCCTATTGCGGCAATCAAGAAGCACCTAACAAATTTCCTGGACAAATGGAACCCAATAAGTTAAAAAATATTATGTATTGAAAGAAGTGCTTAAATTATTTTATAAACTAATTTTGACTTTTGGGGAAAAGAGTCTAGCCATTGTTTTGGGTTGTCCAAAGAAATCATATGCTCAAGGGGCAGTCATAATCAGAAAAGCAAATAAAGTTTTGGACTGGGTTAGAAAATTTGTAGACAATCGCAAGAGACTTATGTCAGTATACAAAGTATACCTGCTTATTATGAATATCATATTCAATTTTAATCTCTTCATTTCAGATTTGACATAGTAAGGAAAAAAAGAACTCAAATGAGGTCAGCTAAAATAATCAGAGGCAGGAAAGAGAAGCAAGGACAAGTTGAATGACTAGGAGTATTTAGCTGATGAAAGAACAGAATAAGTAGAAATGTGATGATAGATATGAAATAATAAATGTTAAAGAATAGGATAATTTGGCACTTCTCTTTATTCTTTCTAAGAATAATAGAATAAGACATGGGATAAAAATTTTAAAAGAAGAAAAAATTTAACTAATAAAAAGGAAGAGGGTTTTTTGTATGACCATTAACTAAAAAATTAATGATAGTATATTATTGAGGCACATGGTTTAGGAAGGTTTAGAAAGATTAGGTATTCTTAAACCCCAGAAGAGCTCTTGGAGTGGCAGAGCTAGAATAAAAAGCAATGAGTGTTGGAAATTCCTTAGACTTCAGGCTGTATGTTGATCACAGGTTAGAGGAAAGGTTTCTCCATGACACACAATATTATAGAAATGCAGGTGGAGCTAAGCAAGGGAGTGAGGGTTAGGCTGTGTATGTGGGCCATACTTGCTGCCCTATGTTTCCTGGAGAAAACCTTTTTGATTTGCTTTTTAGTTACTCATACCTTTAATACTATTACCCTGAGTCCTATAATTTTGCCACTGCTTTGTTGATTCATATACTGTGTTGTGTAGGTGTGTATATGTTGTGCAATGAATACTTCCATTTTTTTCTTTGAATGAAACACAGTTCTTATTTTCAGTGAGAATTTCTTGTTTCATCTTGTCCAGCTTTTAATATTTCACTTTCACTAGAGTGCATATTTAAAGTCAGATGTATTGAGCCAAAAATATGTTGGTAATGAATATCTAGGTAGAGGAAGCTTGTATTAATCTTGGAGATTCATTTTTCCTTAAGTACTTTCTATGCCAATGAGAATAGGTGAAATATTCCTAGTGGCCATTCCCAGATTTGAATATTAGGGGCAATGATAATGGCTCACACTTATATGACGTGTAGAAGCATCAAGGGTCAGGGTAGTTAGATAGTGTTGGACTTGGAGACAGGAAGACCTGCATTCAAATCCTGCCATAGATGCATACTTAGCAGTATGACTGTGGGCAAGTCATTTAACTTCTCTCAGACTCAGTTTCCTAGTCTGTAAAATGGGTATGATAATAGAACCTACCTCCCAGAGTTGTTGAGAGGGTCAAATGAGATGATATAAGTAAAGTACTTTCTAAATCTTATATTTCTATACACATGTCATTAAGTTTAGCACTTTACCATTTAGAAATACATTCTGTCCATTAACTTATTTGATCAAAGATTCTGTGAAGTAGGCAGGTGCTCTGATACTGGCATGCCAGAATAAATGAGGAAGAATTAGGAAGGGGTTGACAAGAACAGAGTAATCAAGAAAAACCCTTTGCTTATCTCAATGCCTGAGAGGATGCAGATAATAGCGTGGTCTGGTATGGGAAGTTCACCAGGTAACTTCAAAGCTGTTGATGAAAAGTAAAGGAGACTTGTGTTCAAAACTTCTGCCTGATATTTACTAGTGGAGTGATTATGGTGGGAAAGTATCAACTTTTCTGAGCTTTAGTTCACTTATCTGTAAGATGAGGGGATTGGATTATATGCTCTGTGAAATCTTTTCTAACTCTAAATCCATGATCCTGTGATCGCGTGTGATCTGGGAACTCATTCACATCCTATAATAAATTACTGAAATTTGTTTAATGTGTTGCCCATTCCAGGATTTTCCTCTGGATTTTAGTGCCAACAGCATGCTATGGTAATAATTTTTAAAAAACCAACTGTGATTTTAGACAAAGAATTATTAAAGGAATAGTGTGTGGCTTGAGGCTTGCCTTTCTTTGTTAGACCACATCTGGAACCTTGTATTCTGTTCTGGGTGCCACATTTTTGGAAGGGCATTGATAAATTGGAGAGCACCCAAAAGAAGTCAGTTAGGATGCCTTGAGATCATGCCGTATGAGTGTCAATGGGAGAAAATGGGAAGTTTTAGCTCGGAGAAGGCTTCTGAGAGTGAGATCATAAGATTTAGTGCTACGAATAATCCTACAGGTAATCTCAACCCGTTTCCTTTATAAATGAGGGCAATGAATCTCTTAGATATTACTTGCCTCAGGGTACACTTCTAGGAAGGAACAAAGCATTTGAATCTAGATCCACTTCAAATCCAGAGAACTACTCAGTTCCTCCATCTTCACATATTTGAAGGGCTTTCATGGGTAAAAATATTTGTTCTGCTTGACATCTGAGAACAGAACAAATAACAAAGGATAGGATTTACAGATAAGTTGGTTTAGGCTCCATATAAAGGAAAAAAAACTTCCTGGTATTTAGATCTATCCAAAAGGAGAATGGACTTTCTCAAGAGGAAGGGTATTTGAGGACTTCCAGAAAAGTCTGGATGATTGCTTGTCAGGGATATTGTAGAAAGGATTCTCAGTCAGATATGGGTTGGACTAGATGAGTTCCAAGACTTCTTCCAACTGTAAGATTCTCTGATTCTGTTATGAATTATCTTCATTTCATAGATGAGGAAACTGAATTAGAGAGAGAGCCGCCCAATGCATTGGAGAGTTTCCTGTGGTATTCAAGGGTATTCATAAGCTCTCAGGGGGTTGACATCCAAGAAGGGGGCTGGAAATATGTAATGTTAACTCTTCCCACTTTATAATTTTGCCTCAGGCTGCTAGTGGTGTCAGCTTGCATAGTCAAATGTTTCTTCATGTTGTACAAAGACCATGGTTCACTTTCCAAATGATCTGTATCTGTGTGTGTGCATCTCATGCCTAGTCCCAATCAATCTAGATACCCAATGTTGTAATATACACAATTTACTTCTTTTGCCAACATTTAACTTTTAACGCTAACAATATTCCCATGAACAACAAACTTTTCTCTCTCTCTTTCTCTCTCTCTCTTCCTCTCTTCTTCTTTCTCCCCCCCTTCCCTCTCCGTTTCTTTCTCTTTTTCCACTTCATTTTCTGTCAAACAAGAGGGATTGCTACAAAATTCAAATGAAATACATACAGGGTGTACTTTTCTCAGCTATTTCCATGTAATCTTCCTTCCATTTGAATATGTATAAAGAAAATTGTGTTTTTGGAGAGAGTATACATGAGTTCTTAGAACTATGAGGCTTATGTTCTGTGCTTTTAAACTATGGCTGACATTTTCCTTTCCAGGTAGGTAATTGAGTCAGATCAGCATACAATCAAACTGGTCCATATAATCTTCCACTTAGCAGGGCACATTTTAGAAAGGGGACTGCTGTTGGGCATGAAAAGAGGATTAAGTCTGAAGAAAAAAGAGTAGCCTGTTTTAGAGCAGTATAACCAATAACTATAATAATCAAAGCTGTTCAATAATGTCCTGAAATAATAGGAGCCTATCACTGGAAATCATAGACTTTCAAAATCTGTAAGTTGAAAGGAACTCTGGGGGCCAACTAGCACAACCTATATCTGAACAAGAATCCCTGCTGCATTTTTGCCAGTAAGTGGTCATCTAGGCTTTAATAGATCCACTGTCTCTCAAGGCTGTCTATTCTACTCCTGGCCAGTTATGATTATTAGGAAATCACTCCTTAGGATGAGCTGAAATCTGCTTCTCTGTAACTTCAATCCATTGCTACTGGCTCTACTCTGAGGGATGTAACAATATATTTTCCATAAGATAGCCCTTCAAATTCTTGAAAATAGCTTTTTTTTTGGTCCCCACCCCCCCCCCCCCAAATCCCACTCTATGTAGTTCCTTCAACTGATCTTATATGGTATGCTTTCTAGTCTTTCTAGTGTCCGTACCATCCTGGTCGCCTTTGGACGTGCCCCAGCTTATCTTAAAATGTATTTTCCAGAAGTCCAGTTGTGGCCTAATCAAATCAGAATTCAATGAGACAATCACCTCTCGTAGTCTGGAGGTTGTTGTTGTTCATTTGTTTCAGTCATGCCTAACTCTTTGTGATCCCATTTGGGGTTTTCTTGGTAAAGATACTGGAGACGAGGAACTGAGGCAAACAGCATTAAGTGAATTGCTGAGGGTCACACAGCCAGTAAGTGTCTGAGACTGGATTTGAACTGAAGAAGAAGAGCCTTCCTTACTCCAGGTCTAGTACTCTATCCACTTCACCACTTAGCTGTCCCAGTCTGAACATTACGCCTCTTTAAATGTAACACAGGATAGTTTTAGCTTAAATGACTGTCATGTTACAACTGTTGACTCATATTGAGGTTAGAGTAACTAAAATCAATTGATCTTTGTCATACTCATTGTTAGCCAGTCATTTCTCCCCTATATTGTGCTTGTAAAATTGATTTTAGGAACCTGAGTGTAGAACTTTACAATCACAACTATTAAATTTTATCTGATTAGATTTGGCCTATAATTCTAGTCTTTTTTGGAAACTGATTGTCATCCTGTATGTTAGCTATGCCTTTTAATTTTGGAACATCAGCAAACTAACCAGTATACCGTCTATGGCTTTATCCAAGTCATTGTCAAAAATTTTAAGCAGAACATGTCCAAGTACAGATCACGGAAGCATTTCTCTAGAGAATACCTTCTAGGTTGACACTGAATCATTAGTAGCTACTCTGTTTCTACCCATTTAATCAGTTCTGAATAAACCTAATTGTTCTATTGTCCAGTCCATGTCTCTCGATCTTTTCTATTTGAATAACTTTAGTCAAATGCTTTCCTAAAATCTAGGTGTATCTTCACTAGTCTCCTGATCTACCAGCCTAGAGACCTCATCAAAAAAGGAAATGAGGTTAGTCTGGCATGACCTGTTCTTGATGAAGCTATATTGGCTCAGTGCAACAAACACTTTCCTTACTTCATAATTTATCCTAATGATAGTTCTACTGATGACTGCTGTCATAGACTGACAAAGCCCTAATGTACCCTGGACACATAATAGTCACCCAATAGATGTTGATGAAATTACATGATATATTGATTTAGGCTGAACTAATCCTGACTTGTGATTTTCTTATGGTTGGTTTATTCTCATATGAGATGGAAACAATATTATTATTGCTGACATTAGTAATAAGAATAATGATTTATATTCATAGTGGCCTTTGTAGCTTACAAAGCTTTCCTCACAATAGTCTTGTGAGGTGGGTAGGGCAAGTGTTATTACTTTTAATTTACAGTTAAGGAAGCTGGGGATCAGAGAGGCTGGGTGACAGCTAAGGACACATGTATAATAAGCAATAGATCCAGGTCTTCTGAATCTGAGTTCAGTGTTTTTCTTCTTAGACAACTTTGCCCAATCTTTTGCAACGATCTTGTTGTCTCTTTGTCTGTCTGTCTTTTTGTCTCACCCCTCCTCCTTTTTCTATCTCTGTCTCCCCTCTCTCACTCCCCCTATGACTCTCTTTCCTTCTTTTCTCCTTTCCCCACCCCATCAGGGATTTTTCAGAGAGCAAATCATTACAGCTTCTCTGTGAACTTTCCTGGATTGGTAAATATGTGGACAAAGTAATATATCAGAAAAGAAATTCTCCTTGACAGAAGTGGTCAGTGACTTTTTGGAATTCATAATACTCTTAGTTTTGCTTCAATTAGTTCCCTTTCATAGAGTGAGAAGTAAGTACTACCTTTTATCTCTCTGCTTGTATTTTAGGCAAAAAACACCCATGACTTCCATAAAATTTCTTTCATGCCTTGAATCTAGCTATAGACAATACACTCAGATTTTGTAGAAGATTTTGTTAATGCAGTGGTATCTGTGTCAGTATACAGTATCAGTGATGTAATAACCCCTCGAGGACCAAAGAGCAGGGTTAACACTTACCTCATAAGAATCCCATGAGGTAGATCATAGAAAGATTATTCCTATCTGAAATGTTCACTTGGATAATCTTTTTCTCTTTTCTTTTTCTAGATATGAATCCTGTCCTTCTAATGCCCTGACAGACTCAGTTTAAGCAGCAATCTTTAACGGAAAATTTGGGGCTATCATGCTAAAATCAGCAATGCTCATGTTGATTTGCCTCATTTAATTGAAAATTTCACATCATCCTCACAGAAGGATACGGGTGAAGGACTTGCAATAGGAAGAATCATAAACGTGGTTCTAATTTACCAGTATACATTTTCAAAATCACTGTGCTTAGAGTCATCCAAGACTGATGTTTTTAATAAAGAGGATGTCATGTTATCGGGATTTGTGGGGCCTGGCTTTCATCTGCCAGCATTGGTTGTGTTTTTGGGGGGCTGCTTTTTTCATTTGTTTTAGCCTTGAAGTACAATGCAATGTGATTTCTCTACCTTCCCCATCTCTTGTTCTTTCTTAGTTTGACAATAATTCTCATGTAAGAACTGAGAAACTATTTTTTTCTTGCAAATGTTAGCATATTATTGTTAGTGTCAGGACCTCTGGAAAAACTGATGAAAGCTCATATTTGTGGAGACTCTATGTTCAGACACTTCTATTCTCCCCACAATGATTGACTTTTCATTTATAAAATAAAAAGAGGGGGAAAAAGGCATTTCAGTTGACTTGTTTATAAACATTCAACTTGATCCATCTCCATCGAAGATCACTGAAGAGTCTGGGTGTAACCATAATGGATTGCAGCTTACAGTCAAAACACTGCTCTCAATTCTCTGAAATTACAGATATACCTCTTTGTATTTTCAGTTACATGAACTGTTGTGTGTCTGATGCCTCTTAAAGTCATCCCATTTTCATTTTAAGAAAAGACAATGGAGAGCAAAGATTATTGACTAAAGGCATTATTAATTAATTAAAAACAAAATTATTATGAGTTCCACCATGAAAATAGTGTAGTGATTCCTCTCCTCTTATTATCTGGGTTAGTTAACACATTGAATTTGTGATCACCTGAAGTGAAAGAAAATTCTTTACCTACATAGGCTTCTATTCCTTCTTTTCCATGAAATGTTAGTTAGGCATAGAAAAGAGAAGAGGCATTCCTAGTACCACAGTCCTTTAACCTTATGTCTGCTGGAGGGAAGTACCTAGATGGATAAAGCTGCCACAACAATGTAAAGATAAATCCTGAGTTAAGTAAAGCCATTTGGACCGCACATGTCCTTCGTTTAGGTATTGAGGTCCTTCTGACTATTTCTCTTGTCTCCTTTATTAAAACTTTTTCTTCCTTACTGTATCCCTTTCTTTGTGTGTGTGTGTGTGTGTGTGTGTGTGTGTATTTGAGAGAGAGAGAGAGAGAATGAGACAGAGCCAGAGAAAGAGGAGAAACTGAAAATTGAGAGAGGTAATACTGTTAGATCTGAAGTAGTTGTTCACTACTTATGTAAATGATTTTATATTCATAAATATATCATCATCAATACTTTTTTAAATAGCACCTGAGTGCATAATACTATTCTATACTGAATTAGATAGTTCTGCTTTGAGAGGCAGATGTAAAATAAATACATTTTGAAAATAGTTATGTATTTATTCTTCCTGACATTCCATTTTCTAAACTCATCAATAGTTTTTTCTCCTTCAGCATCTTGAACCTTTTGCCTTTCAAATAGCTAAGTCTACTAACGATGCCTTTGTGTGAATGTTTGTGTTTCTCTCTGCTACCTTATCCACAGTGCTTGTTATCCTGAGAACACAGGTGCTTCCACTTAGCCTCCAGTCTAACACAAAGAGCAGATAATAATTGGATAACATTCTGAAATCAAGCAACTGAGGGAGGAAATTTGTGTGCATCAATCAAAAGATCAATAGATCTACCACCGCCCTTTATTCCTTAATGAAAAAGAATCTATAAGTTTTCCTCACTAAATTCTATTGATTTCATCTATTACATAATAGCATGAAAGGCTCATGAAATGAACTTTCAAAAAATCTTCAAATATTTAGAGACCTATGAGTAAAAGTGGATTGTTATGAAACAAGCCAAAGCATCTTTCTGTTCTGGGGGGTGTGGAGGAAAAGAGAAGGGAAGGAAATAATCATTCATATAGTACCTCCTACATGTCAGGCACTGTCCTAAGTGCTTTGCAACTATTATCTCATTTAATACTCACAACAACCTTGCCAGGTAAGTACTGTTATTACCCTCATTTTAGCAGTTGAGGCAGATAGAGGTTAAATAACTTGGCTAGGGTCACTTAGTAAGTGTCTGAGGCAGGATTGAATTTAAATCCTCCTGACTCCAGTCCCAGTGCTCTATATACTGTGCCACGTAGCTGCCTCAGCTTGGGGGGAAAAGGGGATCAGGAAAGACCTCCCAGAGGAAGTGGTACCTGAATTGAAAACTGAAGGAACCTGGTGATTCTGTAAGCTAGAGGTGAGGAGAGAAGATATTTGGCAGAATGTTGCCCATGGAATTCAGAGAACAGAAAGTAATCCAGTTTGTCTAAGAATGTAGAGTGTGTGAAGGGGAATGATACTGTCTGGCCAGGTATAAACAGCCAAAGTGACTGATAGATTCGTGAATGCAGTTCCTCTCATCTGTATCCCTCTCTCCAAAGAAACACTATCAAACCCAGTGTGCGTCTTTATCTTGCTTACTCATTACTGATGGCTTTGAAAGTGTCAGGAATTCATTGTAGTTGAAAAGGTCTTCAATTCCTTTGCCCTCCTCAATATAAAACAGTACTACTGTTAACTACCATTACCATTTGGACCTCCTTGGAACTCAACAGGCCCTGCTGGACCTATTACATATGCTGCTTTACCACTCAAGGAACAGAGCAGACAACTGAGATTAAGTAGCTAGTGGAATGGATTGGCATATGCACACTTGTGTGTGTGTGTGTGTGTGTGTGTGTGTGTGTGTGTGTGTATACCATCAATGGTTTGTAAGTTATCAAGAAACTCTGTAGAATTAGAAGTAAGTAATATACAGATGTGCTTCTGTTCCTTGAGAAGGAGGCCTGTATTAAATTTAGGGTTAAGTGATAGAAATGTGGAGAGGTAGATTGGAACCTGATTTTGGAGGATGTTAAATACCAGATTAAGGAGTCTGTATTTTATTCCAGAGGGAAAAGAAGAGCCACTGAAAGTTTTGAATAGAAAAGTGACATTTATAAATACCTCAGGAAAGTTATTAGTTGTCTCCGGTTATCTCTAGTATTCCTAGAGTTCTTTGATCTGTCCTTTGCCCCCCTTTATTCCCTGCCCTATATGTGCTTGTTTATATTCATGTTGCATCCTCCTAGTAGAGTTTCCTTTTGTTTTTGTATTTCCAGCAACTCTAGTAAAGTAGCTTGTCTATATTAGGTCCTTAAAAAATGCTTATTGATTAACTGATTGGTAATCAGGAGAACCAAACCTCTAGATCAGCCCTATAAGCTTTGTGATCATTATAAATCATTTACCTTCATTGCCTTTCTTTACACCAAAGGGAATTAGTGAAGAAAAATGAGATAGTATGTATGTGGAAAATACCTTATGATCTTTAGGAAGGAAAGATGCTCTAAAACTCCAAGAGATGCAGCTTGATTTTCTTTGGGGGAATGAGGAATGGGAGGTCTTCAGGAATGTATCAGTAAAAAGTTCAGAATTTACCTCACAGTTGTCATATATCATATTGTTTTAATGTGTAGTTCCATTACCAAAATAAAGGCAATAAGTAGTGTACTGATGACTAGAAATCTCTCTTACTAAATGGTGGCCGCTTTCTTTTATGAATTAGCTTTGTGTTCGTTGACAGGTTTAAGAACTTGGATTTCTCAGGCTGGTGCTTTTTTTTGTTTTTCTCTTTCTTTCTTTTTTTTAAGTCCTTGCTGGAGTAATTGAAGATACTTTCCATACATCTGCAAGTACATCAAATGTTAAGAGCATAGAGCTGATTTTAAACTTTGATTGACTGGAGGGGAATGGGAGAAAAGACAGTCACAAATGTTCAGATATTGGTGAGACATATTTAGAAAGGGCTTTTCCCTTGGAGTTCATACTTTTACATTAAATGTGGGAACTATAATGAAGATTTCAGACAACAAGACAATTTCTAGTTTTACTTGAATTACAGCTCCTACACTAGATTCCTAAAAACAGATATGATCATGTTATTACACTACTCAGAAATCATTAATGGCTTTTTCTCTAGGAAAAAGTTTTTAAAAATAAAAAATCCTTACCTTGTCATTGAAAGTACTCCACAATAGGTCCAGAACATATCAGACCTTTCCAGTCTTATTTTATACTACTCCCCTCCATGAGTTCCTGTATTAGTCAAATTGGGTGATTAATTGATGCCAGAAAATGATATCCCATCTCTGTGTTCCACGCCTTTGCGTAGATGATCTTCTTTGACCGGAGTGTTCCTTTTTCAATTCTTAGAATTCTTAGTTTTGTTCAGAGAACAGGTCAGGTATTAACCGACTAACCTTTTATATGATACCTTTCCCAAACTTTGCATTTGATAACTTGTCTCCTTCTTGAAATTACTTTATATTACCTTGCTTATATTTATTAACTTATCTGTGAATTTATATTATCCCAGTAATATAAATTGTAAATAAAAGTATCTCCTTGGGAGAAGGGATTTTTAAAAAAATCTCCAGTTCAAGACATGGTGCCTTAAACAAAATAAGCCCTTAATAATTGTTTGTGGAATTTATTTCCCAGGAGGATGCAACTCTGCAAATCACCCTTTGTTTATCCTTCCTTTGATCATAGAATCATAGAATATTAACAGTTGGCTTGGTGGTCATCTAGTCCAACCAAAAGGGAATCTGCACTGTAACATACTTGACAAGTGGTTATCTACCTCTGCTCAAAGACCTTCAGTGAGAGAAAACTTACTATTAGTTGAGGCAGTCTGTTCCACTTAGAGATAACTCTAATTGTTGGGAAGTATTTCCTAATAGTAAACCTAAGTTTTGTTGTTGTTCAGTTGTTCAGTCATGTCTGACTCTTTGTGACTCCACAGACCATATCATGCCAGGCCCCTCTATCCTCCACTGTCTCTCAAAAATCTGTCCAAGTTTATGCACCACAATACTATCTATCATTCTCATCCTCTACCATCTCCTTCTTTTACCTTTAATCTTTTCCAACATTAGGATCTTTTCTAATAGATCGCATCTTCTCATTATATGGCCAAAGTATTTAAGCTTCAGCATCATTATTTAAACTTACAGTGTATAGCCTGAAGTAAGTATTTTAGTATTTAGTATTGATTGACTGGACCTCTTTGCTGTCCAAGGGACTCTCAAAAGTCTTCTCTAGCACCACAAATAAAAAGCATTGATTCTGTAGCACTAAGCTTTCCTTATAGTTCAATTCTTAATATTGCTACTGTAAAAACCATAGCTTTGACTATAGAGACTTTTGTTTGCAAGGTGATGTCTTTGCTCTTTTCTTTGCTGTCCAGATTTGCCATGGTTTTCCTTCCAAGGAGTGTCTTTTAATTTCATGGCTGCTGTCACTGTCTACAAGTGATCTTTGAGCCCAAGACTATGAAATCTGACATTGCTTCCATTTCTTCTCCCTAGTTGCCAAGATCTTAGTCAGTTTTTTTTGATGTTAAGCTTCATGCCAGCTTTTACACTTTCTTCTTTCACCTTCAAGAGGCTTCTTAATTCCTTTTTACTTTCTGCCGTCAGAGTAGTATCATCTACATATCTGAGATGGTTGATATTTTGCCCAGTAACCCTAATTTCAGTTTGTGATTCCTCCAGCCTAGCATTTCACACAAAGCCCTCTGCATACAAGTTAAATAAATAACAAGACCATATACAACCTTGTCATACTCCTTTTCCAATCTCAAATCAGTCAGTTCCAGGTTCGCTTTTATCTATTGCTTCTTAGCCCACATACATGTTACTTAGAAAATGAGTAAAGTGATCTGGTACTCAGTGATCTGGTACTCCCATCTTTTTGATTTCTCACATTGTGCTGTGATCCACAGTCAAAGGCTTTAGTGTAGTCAATGAAGCAGCAGTGGATGTTTTTCTGGAATGTCCTTGCTTTCTCCATAATTCAGCAAAATGTTGTCAATTTGGTTTCTAGTTCTTCTGCCTCTTCAAAAACCAGCCCATCCTTTAGGTAGTTCTTGGTTCACATATTGCTGAAGACTAGCTTGCAAAATCTCAAGCATAACCTTGCTGGCATGTGAAATGAGTGCAATTGTTTGGTAATTTGAATATTCCTTGGCATTACCCTTCTTTAGGGTTGGGATATAAACTGATCTTTTCCCATCCAGTGTCCACTCTTCTGTTTTCCAAATTTGCTGGCATATTGAGCAGGGCACTTTAACAGTAACATCTTTTGGGATTTTAAATAGCTCAGTTGGAATTCCCTCATGTCCAATAGCCTTATTGTTAGTAATGCTTCCTAAAGCCCACTTGACTTCATTCTCCAGAATGTCTGGCAGTAGATCAGTAACCAGACCACGGTGATAATAGGTGATGTTAAGATCTTTCTTGTATAGTTCTTTTGTGTATTTTTGCCACCTCTTCTTAATCTCTTCTGCTTCTGTTAAATCCTTACCATTTTTGTCTTTATCATGCCCATTTTTGCATGAAACTTTTCCTTGATATCTCTATTTTTCTTGAGATCCCTTGTCTTTCCTAATCTATTGTTTTTTTGCATTGCAAAAATTTTCTTTGCATTGCTCATTTAAGAAAACCTTCCTGTCTTCCCTTGCTGTTCTCTGGAATTCTACATTCATTTGGATATATCTTTCCCTTTCTACTTTCCCTTTCCTTCTTTCCTTAGTTACTTGTAAAGCCTCATCAGACAGCCATTTTGCTTTCTTGCTCTTGCAATTTCCACCCATTATTCCCAGTTCTTACTTCCAGGGCAAAAAATAACCAGTGAAATTTCTCTTCCAAAAACAGCCTTGATGATGATCAGTGAGAGAAAGCAGAAAAACCTAATTTTTACAATTACTCCAGCAGGGATTTAAAAAAAAGGATAGCACCACTCTGAGAAATTCAAGAAATTTAATTAAGAAATTCAAGGAGAAACTAGAATAAAAATGTTTTGCTAGCTGAGTCCACACAAAGAGGCCAATGGACACTAGGGAAGAGATCCAGTCAGAAAAATCCAGCTGGTGGCTTGGGGTACATTAGCCTTCTGGCATAAGAACCAGGGTCTAACCAAGGATGTCTTGGCCCTTCAGTTTTATCATCTGATCCTAAATTGGACCTCAAAAGCACATGAAGCTTAGAGAAGGTAATAATTATGGTATACCCTGGACAGATTACCCAATGTATACCAACCCAGCAGAGACCATCTGCATAGATACAGACAGACGCGATGCAGTCCATCAAGACAGGCACTGCTCCCAGGTAGACCCTTCTCTCCTCCCTCTATTCCAGCACATTTGCTGCTTATATCCTTGCAGAATGTATTGTTCATTATTTGGACACTAGATAAAACAGCTTAATCCCAAAGAAAGCTTCACCTTTCTTTCTAGAACTACACAGAGGTTGGCCCTGATACAAAGTTCTAATTTACAAACTAAGTCTGGAGAAAAGAGTAAACAGAAAAAAATACCTAAGAGAAAGAACTATTTTGGGGTCAGGGATACCCAAGAAACAAACCTAGAAGAGATTTACTCCATATCATCTATAAGCAATGCCTCAAAGGAATTCACAGTTATGTTACAGGTTTTACTGGAATTCCTAGAAGAAATCAAGGGCTAAAAATCATAAATAAAATGATATCTTTAGGGGAAAGAATCATAGAGCAAATGGGAGTGCTAAAGAAAGAATTGGAAGAGAATTAGCAGCTTAGTATATGATGAGTAAAATCTAATGACAATTCTTGAAAAACAGACTTATCTTGTCCTGAGTCTTTTCTTTTCCAGGGTTAAACATATTCAGTTTCTTTATCTTATCCTCCCATGACATGGACTAAAAGTCAATCTATCACTATTCTAGTTATCCTGTTCTAGATATTCTCTAGCTTACTGGTGTCTTTCCTAAAATGTGACCCCAGAATCAAACATAGTCCTCCAGAGAAGGTCTGAAGAGGGCAGTGTAAAGCAGTGCATAGTCACCTCCTTGTTATTGGAAGTTATGTCTCTCTCAACATAGTTCAAGATCACCTTGGTTTTCTTTTGGGTGCCATATCACACTGTTAATTTATATTGAGGCTGCAGGCCACTAAAATCCTTAGATCTTTTTCAGACAAAGTAACTATGATCACCACCTTGCACTTTTGAGGTTGATTTTTTTGAACTGAAGTACAAAACTATGTATGGCAGCTAGGTGGTGCAATGGATTGAGTGTTGGGCCTGGAGTCAGGAAGACTCATCTTCATGAGTTCAAATCTGGTCTCAGATACTTACTAGCTCTGTGATCCTGGACAAGGCACTTAACCCTGTTTGTCTCAGTTTCCTCATCTGTAAAATGAGCTGGAAAAGGAAATACCAGTAATTTTGCCTAGAAAACTGTAAATGGAGCCATGAAGAGTTGAACAAGAATAAGCAAGACTACACACACACACACACACACACACACGTTTCTCTCCCTATTAGATTTCATTTTACTAGATTCAGCCCAGTGTTCTAACTTGTCAACATTATTTCTGACCTCAAATCTGTGATGTAGTAATGTTAAATTATTACTCTCTGTTTTGCATGATCTACATATTTGACAGGATTGCCATCTAAGCCTTTATCCAAATCATTAATTAAAAAAAATTTAATGGCATACAGCTAAGCATGGAACCAATGAGCAGTTCAGTAGAGGTCTCCTGCCATGATGACATTGAACCATTAGTTTGAGATTGAATATTCAAACATTTCTGAAGTTTATTCAAGTTGACTATGTATGTATCTGTAGCACAATCGCAATACTTATAGTGCCCACAATCATGATAAAGACCATGACTATGAGTATTGCATGATGGTCGATCACAAAATATACTAGATTCTCCAGATAGAGGATAGAACTGAAGCATTTATTCAGAAACCAGAAAACCAAATCCCCAAACCAGAAAGCTGATTCCCTTATAGTATCAAAGATATTCAGGAGCCATAATAACACTAAAAACCACAGTATCCTTCAGCCTTCCTATAAACCAATACACCTCCCCACAAACCAACACAAGATCAATATTTATTCACAAACCTCTCTATCTCCTTAATGAGCGCCCTCTCTTCCCCACCATCTGGCTAGCTCTGACTACCTTCCTGTGGGCTCTGCTTCCTTTCAGCAAAACTCCTCCCATCACAGGCTCCATGTGACTACAT
>CM053582.1:500740523-500773621 GCA_028627135.1 Pseudochirops cupreus
TGAAGGTCTTTTGACAGTGGCTGGGGCTAAAAAAAAAAAAAAGGCATTATCCCATGGCTAATCAAATGATAAATCTTTATCAACTTAGTTAGACTGATCCTCAGTCAATCAACAAGCATTGATTAAATATCTATTGAGTTCCAGGAATTATGACAATACAAGAATACAAGACAAAAATGAAATAATCCCTGCCCTCAAGAAACTTACATTCTATAGGCAGATATATATTTTATCACCTAGCCAATATTTATAGCTTATGCTCTGTTAGGAGTTCTTTCAATAACCCAGGGCCACAAACCCAAAAGACCCCCACTACTGGTTACTATATGACAAAAACTGCTGGAAAAACTGCTGGCAAATATCTCATGCCATATACCACAATCATTTCCAAATGGCTATATGACCTAGAAATATAAGGTCACCTCAGAAAAAAATAGAGACACAGAGAAGGAGATATCTTTCACAACTCTGGATAGGGGAGAGTTCTTGACCAAAGAAAGGATAAAGAGGAGCACAGGAGACAAAATGCTCAATCTTAATTACATAAATTTGAAAAGCTTTTGCACAAACAAAATCAATGTAACTAAAATTAGAAAGGAAACACCTGGGGTGGAGGGAATCTTTGTAGCAAGTTTCTTGACTATTTAAGATACATAAGGAACCAATTGAAATACATAAGAACAAGAGTCATTTTCTGTTAGATAAATGACAAAAAGTTATGATTAGGTAGTTTTCAAAAGAAGAAAAGCAAGTTATCAATGACCAAGTGAAAAAAATATTCTAAATTACCAATAATAAAATAAATGTGAGTTAAAACAAGTCCCATCTAATTGGCAGACTAGAAAACTATGTGTAAAGCTGTGTTGAGATGCCCTTCTCCTTGCCAAGGCTAACCCCTCTACATGTACAAGTGATCCCATTCTATCTCATCTCTTCCAGCAGATTGTCTCCTCTATCCTCCTCACTCTCACTTATCTTCAATCTTTCCTTGTCTACTGGTTGCTTCCCTACTATCAATGAACATGCCCATGTCTTCTCCATTCTCAAAAAGACCTCATTTGATCATATCCAATACGGCTATCATCCCTTATCTCTTCTAGATTTTGTGGTTAAACTCCTTGAGAAGGCCATTTATAACAAATGCCTAACTGTGGGTGGCCCGCAGGACCCTGCTCTGGGCTCTCTTTTTATATCCTTCTCTACTACTTCATTCGGCAATCTCATCAGTTCCCATGGATCCAGTTATCATCTCTATGCTGATGATTCTCATATGTACTTATCCAGCCTAACCTCTCTGCTGACCTCCAACTTTGCATCTCTAACTACCTACTGGATACTCAGACTTGGATAGAGAGAGAGAGAGAGAGAGAAAGAGAGATGGATAGATAGATGGATTGATGGATGGATGGATGAGAGAGAGAGATTGAGAGAGAGAGAGAGAGAGAGAGAGAGAGAGAGAAAGAGAGAGGTCAACTATGACTCCAATGGAATGAAAATGAAGCATACTTCTCACCTGTTAACTGAGAAGGGGTGGGTTAAAGGTGCAAATGAGGCATGCATCTTTAGACATGGTAAATGTATAGATTTGTTTTACTTGAGTATGCAAACTTGTTATAAAAGAAGAGTTTTTGGAGAGTTGGGGCTAGTGATAGTGATTGCTCAGTTTTTCAGTCATTTTTCAATCATATCCAACTCATTTGGGGTTTTCTTGGCAAAGATAGTGGAGTAGTTTGGTTTTCTTTTTCCTCCAGCTCATTTTATAGATAAGGAAACTGAAGTAAACAGAGCTAAGTGACCTGCCCAGGATTACATAGCTAGCAAATATCTAGCAATTAGACAAATTTGAACTCAGGAAGATGAGTCTTCCTGACTCTAGGTCCAATACTTTATCCACTGTGCCAGCTAAATATTTAAAAAGAAAGAAAAAAGTGTCAATGAAGCAATTTTTTTAATGCACAGGAGAACAAAAGGAATTCCAGAGGGAAACACAAACAAGTAGGACAGTTTTAAAACTAATTTTCTGAATTTAGTATCTACCTTTCTGTAATACAAGATGTATAAAATGAAGAATTAAGGTTTCACATGCAATTCCTTTTTTTTATTCTCCCTTGTATATGAAAACATTTTTTGGTGTTCTCCAGATCCAGAATAACAAAACAAATTTAAGGAACCCAAGGTCATTGCTAGACAAATAAAGGAGGACTTGGAAAGATAATCTGTTTATCATTTTCAAAGGTACAGGCTTCTTGATGGAGATTGTTGTTTTGATCCTCCTACATTTACAATCATACTGTGTCCTGAAGGTATATGTAATTTTTGGAAAACAAAAATATTTATTGAACATCAATAATGACATCAAATGACAAAAAGTTCTGTGTTATAAAATAAAACAGAATAGATATATAATTTCTTGTATGATTTAAGGATCTACTCCTAGGGACTTCTATTCCAAAACAACACAGGAAGAGCTGGCCACCAACTAAGTGCTATACTTTGAAGGATTGGAACACAGAATGATAATAAGTGCATTTTTAGAGAGCTTTACATACGTTATTTCATGTTTACAACAATCCTAAGTATATAGTACAAAAAACCATAGAGACATGTAAGAAAGTATTAGATTTAAAGACAAGGATTAAGATAGGAATCCTGTCTGGAGCACTTCCTACTTATGAAGCCTTGGGCAAGTCACTTCCCTTTTCTCTCTCTCTCTCTCTCTTTCTCTCTCTCTCTCTTTCTCTCTACTCTCTTTCTCTGTGTGTGTGTGTATCTCTGTCTCTCTGTCTCTGTCTCTGTCTCTCTCTGTCTCTGTCTCCATCCAAGGTTCTTTATCTGCAAAATTAGAGGTCTGGACTAGAGGTCTCATAAGGTCCTTTCCATCTTTAAATCTATATTCCTAATTTTTCCCCCATAATTATTTTCATCACTGTAGGAAACTGTCTAGGATAAAAACCTTTCATTGATACAAATTAACAACTCATCTTTAACTCACAGTCTTAGTCAGTTTGCCTGGGGACGCTGAGCATTTAAACTAGACTATGGTCATATAAATATTCTGCGTCAGGAGTAGAATTTGAATGCAGGTCTTCCTGATTGCCAGACCAACTCTGCATCGGTTCTTTTTTTTTTAATGTACAAGGAAACTACGACAGAAAAAAAGCTACTCAAGTTGTCCAAGTTATACAAATATGGAATTCCTTGCGAACATGAACTCTTTTCTGTTTTTTGTACACCTGGAGCCTAACACAATGCCAAGCACATAGTAGGTGTCTAACAAACCCTTGTTGAATTGAATTGATTCATGCATAAATTGCATTGAAGTGAGGCAGAGATGCATGAAGTCATCAGCCTCACTCTCTATAAATCCATGCATGAGCAGCTTTCCAGAGGACAGCTGCTGTGAACACCTTTCAAGATTCTGATTATACAGTATAGTGAACACTATTTATTCGGTAACAAATCAGAGCAAAATATTCACAGCAAATCAAGGTACAGCTTTCACAATGTTACAACTTACCACAAAAAATCAAAGTACAACATCCACCATGTCATAACTCAACAACTTATCACTAAAATGGCCACATAGTTTTTGCCATAGTAGTCACATAGTTTTGAACAAAGTACAATCATTTAGTCAATCAATTACTTAGTAACTCAATCATAAAGCACAAAAAGTCAAAATCTGCCATCCATGGGGCACACTAAGTTACAAATCAGTCACTATTCAGTCATCAGTCACTACTCAGTATCCTGCTGAGGAATAGTGGGAAATATACACAATTTCATCACTACTCAGTACCCACAGAGAGGTCTTTTCATCTTGACTCAGGGCAGGCTTTCAGCTTCCCTGGATCCTCTTCCATGGTCCCAGCTCCTACCTGGATTCACCATACTGTCGCCTGGGTTCAAAGGCAGACAGCTCCCAATTCCTTGTCCAGCTCTCCATGCAGTTTCTGTTCCACACTAAAGCTCACAGTGTCCAGTCCACCTTAAATCTTTCACGGTCTCTGTTCCCGGGAAGTCAAGGCTTAACAAAGCCACAAATAGGTTCATATAGAGTACTGGCATCACAGTCATGCTTCCTCAGTCTTCTGCAGCTTCAGCTGGCCCTTGAAAATCCTCAGCAGCTCCAGCTGGCTCTCAGAAGTCTTCAGCAGCTTCATTCTCAAAATCAAAATCACTTTCTCCCATTCTCAAAATCAAAATCACTTTCTCCCATTCTCAAAATCAAAATCACTTTCTCCATGGAAGTTCCAGTCCAGCAGCAGCAACCCAGCCTTCAGGTGCTCATCCAAGAAGTTCTGACTTTCCCAGCTGGGGTTTTTCCTTATATACAGTATTGTCCCTCCCTGTTCAGCCCCTTCCTGTCACATCAGCAACAGAGGTTCATACCTTCTGTTTCTTTAACAGAGGCTTAATTTGAAACTAGGTGCTAAGTACCTGTCAGTTTCCAATATAAAGGGACCTTCAAATTTCATTACTATTACATTCTCTCTTCCAGAGTTATCACAGTCCAGTGGCAAGACAGAGTCAACACAACTGGTAATGACTGGAGACACAGTGGTTGACCTTGGTAGCTTAGATGCCTGAAAAAGCTCTAAGAGCTCCACAATGCCTGCTTCAGTCACCTTCATGGACATTGGAACAAATTGTTCTCATCCACCCATTCCACCAGGGGAAGTTTTCAAATATGTTTGAGACCTTTCAGTTACTCTCAAACTGGTGTAGCCAATCTGCTAAAACAGCTTACTGGAATGTGGCCATTTCTCATAAAACAGCTTCTTGGAGACACAGGTAAGAAAGTTGGGTGGATCAGGTAGACACCGAGGGTAGAAAGGAATCTTCCCTGAATACACCCTACACCCCTTGAACTGAGCTAACGTCAGAACCCAGGCCTTTTGACTTCAAGTTCCATGTTCTTTCAATTATGAAGGGAAAGGACAGGGGAGAGAAGAAGAGGAAGGGGGAACTAAGAAGAAAGATAGAAATTATTTTATCAGTCAGATACAAAAGTAAAGTAACATGGTACTGGAGGAAAAGAGCATGTTAACTATATATAAATACAAAATATGTAAAAAGTGGATAGAGTGCTGGACCCTGAGGCAGGAAAACCTGGGTTTAAATCAGGTATGAAAGTTGTCACCAGCTCTGATAAAGCCCCTTATGTCTGCCTCAGTTTCCTCCACTGTAAAATAGAAATAATCATAGTAACTTCCTCCCAGGGTTGCTGTTAGGATCAAATGAGAAAGCACTCCCAATGCCTGGCATTTAGTACGTTCTGTGTAAATACTAGTTATAGTTATTATTATATGTGAAGTAATTGGGGAAGGAAAACTAATTGCTGGTCAGATAAGGGCCTCATGAAGGAGGAAATCATTCAGCAGAAGAAGCTAAGGATTGTAATGGGCAACTATGCAGCACTGTGGATGGAATGCCAGGCCTGGAGTCAGGAATACTCATCTTCTTGATTTCAACTATGGCCTCAAACATTTACTAGCTCTGGGATCCTAAACAGAGTCATTTCACCCAGTTTGCCTCAGTTTGCTCATCTGTAAAACAAGCTGGAGAAGGAAATGGCAAACCACTCTCACACCTTTGCCAAGAAAACCCAAAAGGGGTCACGAAGAGTCAGATATGACTGAAGAACAAGGATTCTAAGATGGAAACATGGAGATAGTAGATGACATGTCACATGTGATGAACGGGAAGAAGACCCTGTCAACTAGACTGTAGGGTTCACAAAGGGCAATAATGAGAAATGAGCTTAAAGAGGTAGGCTGGGGACAGATTGTGAAGAGATTTAAATGACAGAAGAGTTTGTGTTTTATCCCAGAGGCTTACTATTGTAAGCTACTGGAGCTTTTGGAATAAGAGAGTATCAGGGTCAGAATTTGCGTTAGAAATATCACTGTTAGAGTTGTGTCAAACTCAAATAGAAATAGATTCTTGGCAGCTGCCTGTTGAATTCCAAAACTACAATTAACATTATCTGTGTTGTATTATAGTTTTATTCACTTTGCTAAACACTTCCAATTGCATTTTAGTCTGGTTCTGGTGACAATCTGGAGTTTTGCTGGTGGCACGGGAGGTGGGGGGTGGGGACAGTGAGCTTAACATCTCTGATGTAATGGGTGCATTGAAGAAGTAGGGGACCTGTGTGAGTGGAGAGAGTAAGTAGGTGAGTATGAAAGATGTGGAGATAGACTGGACAAGACTTAGCAACTCATTAAATATGGTGGAGGTTAGGGGGAGTGAGAAAATGAAGAGTCAAGTATGATTGAGACTTCATACTTCAGCAACTGGAAGAATGGTGTTGTCTTCAATAGAAATAAGGAAGCTGGAAGACAGGATAAATTTCTTCTGAAAAAGTAAGTTTTCTTTTGAAGATCATAGGATCACAGAGCTAGAGTCAGAAGAGACCTCAGTGCTGAGTTTGAGAGGCCTGCGGGACACAGTTGGAAATGTCCAATGGGCAATTGACAATGCAAGAAGATACCAAAGATAACCTTTTCCCATTTCTTGTAATACTACAGAAGTGACTGTCCTACAGGAATAAGATTAAAATAATTAGTTCCCTGGCAAGCCATAGAGGATTTTTGTAGAAAGTTAGGTATCAGGGCTAACCTCTCTATCAGCCCCTATCTATAACTTTTTCTGACTTCACAAATGAACCCTTCTGTTTTTCCATTTGTTCAATGCAAAAAAAAAAAAAGATATCTGAATCCTTGTTCTTAAACTCAAATATGGAAATTTCCACAGGCAACCACATTTAAGTGGTGATAAGTAAACCAAGGACTAATTTAGTGTCATCAGTGGGATGATTGGGTTCAACTCAAAAGAACTCTCAAAGAGTATGTAGATGAGTTATTTTAGAGGAAGGAAAGATTAAATGCATTTTAGACAACGAACCAACATTTTTTTAATTACTTAACAAAACTACTTCATCCTGAACTAAAAAGAGAAAAAAAATGATGATCATGCCTACCAGTAAAGAGACAGAGACTAAATTTCTGGAGAGGGGACAGGAAAAAGGCTTTTCAATTTCTGAGGCTTCATGACATTCCAAAGCATTAGCAGTCACAATAATAATGGTGACTCACATTTCTACAGCCTTCTTCTCATAACAGCCTGAGGAGGGGTTGACATCCCATTTTTGACCTGTTTTGACCTTCTGGCCCAAGTACAAAAAACTGAAGGATTAAAATAAATAGGAAAACAAACCATTACATTCATTTGAACCATCTATCAAAACATTAAAAGGGCTTTTCTTAGGTTGGCATTGCTCCAGGAGAAAAAGAAAGAGTAAAGAATTGTAGAGGGAGTGAAATGGAGCCAGCAAGGCCTTTAGCAGATGCTAAGCATAACAGTTGGGATCATTTCTGGTGCCTCACACATATTAAGCCACCTTTGGAATTACTTATATAAATCTTAAAGGTAGGTTCTCTTGTCTGCTAAGGGTTAATATCTAAAAAACAAGCCCATGTTTTGGAGCCCAAAACAGTTCAGGTTTTTGTAACACAAAAGACTTAGCCATTATGGATTTCCTCCAGACCAGACCTTGGTTTTCAGATAAATAAATGAATTAATGAAAACAAGGTTAGTAAACTCTGCTGCATTTTCTCTAAGGAATATATTGAACTATTTCCTCATGTGATTTCCTTTCAGTTGCTAAGAAAGATTTTCTGTGCCTAAGGGGTTTTCCTCATTCATCATTATCTTCTATATCTTAAGCAAGGAATGCTTCTGTGAATTCTGGGAAATTTTAAAAGGGAGGAGAGGGTCATTGTTATTGTTTTTAGTGTTCTATGTACAAATTACAGGCTTAGGTCTCAGTGGGTGACTTTGCAATAAACCTGAAAATACTACATACAGTGGCAGAAGATTAAATCCAGTGGCAGCACAGAATGTTCTGAGAACATTCTATTTAAACAACATGAGTATGGCCAAGAGATGAAGGCTTTATTTTTTTTTTTTACTGTTTACAATGCTTTTTTTAACCCAGGCTCATTAAGATTTAAATTGGACATAATCTCACAGGGTCAGAGGCCCAGTTTCTCTAATGTCTTTGGCTTGATTTTATATCTAGGGTTTCATTTGGTAGTTGGGATCAAATGGAATTGAAAAAAAAGCCCTAAGCTTTGTAATGTAAGAACAGAATTCAGCATCCTGCTTTTTAAAAATATTATCTGTAAAGGAAGAAATGGTTCGTTGTGCAGGATAGATAGTTAGTCCCAATTCTGCCACACCTCCTTCCTCCTTCCCACTATGCTTGACATTATGGAAGAAGTCAACTATGATAAGCCAGAAGACATGGCTGTAGGGTATTGAGTAGAGCCAACCAACGACTGAAGAACTGGAGAAGTAGCAATTCCACCCTTCCCAGATGAAACTTTTATTAAAGCTACTTCTAAAATAGCATTTTAAAACTTCTCTTCCTGGTGGCCATGCTGTTACCAATAGGATCATGGGATAGGTACTATACCTGTGATTTTCTTGGTAAAGGCAACTCCCTTTAAATTGTGGCAGGTTACCTTTTCTTAGGCCCTAAAGTTTAAATGAGTTGCCCAGGGTCACACAGTTAGTATGTTTCTGAGTCTAGACTTGAATCCAGGTCTTCCTGACCCCAAGCTAGGTTTCTATCCATTATGTCACACAGTCTCTCATAATAGCATCATCGCTCACTCTTTTTTACTTCCCAAGGACTCCTCCAGAGGCCAGCCCCAAGCCTGGGGATCCACAATTCACATTTTAAAAGCATGTTACAATTTCCAAAGTCCTTTCTTCACAATAAACTTTGTAAGGCAGATAGGGTTGGGTGTTTATATATCCATTTTGCAGGTGAGAAACCTAAAGTTCATAGAGAAAATGTGCCCATTATCACAGGACTAATAAGCTACTATCGGTAATTGGGCAAATTTCTCAATTCAGCAATCTTGTAGACAGGCAGGAGACTCTCACTAGGTAGTTCAGTGACTCAGGAAGAACTAGGTTCAAATCTGATCTCAAAAAAGTACCATAGCTGTGTGACCTTGGGCAAGTCATTTAACCTTTGTCTTCCTCAGTTTCCCCAACTATAAAATGGGTATAAGAATAGCACCTACTTCCCAGAGTTGTTGTGAGGATCTAATAAGGTAATATCTGTAAAGCACTTAGCACAGTACATGCCACATAATAGGTGTATCTCTTTGCTTTTCTCCTCATTGCTTGGTCGAGCACTCTCAAATTTTAAGCAGAAAATAGGTCCTCTCATATATAAAAAATTAAAAGTTCTGATTCCTTTATAAATACCTCTCCCTAACTTTCTAAATATTGTAGTACCTCCTTCTTTCCATCCAGCTATCTCTGTTCCTAATCTCCCTAGAGTTATATACATATTGAAGAGGTACAGATGATCACTGAAAATCAGCCTTATCCACTTGAAGGGATTTCTTTCAATGCAGGAATATTCCCATACCTTTAAAAAATAATGCTTTTCTTAATCTTGCCTGAAATTCCACTATTAGATGTTTGTTCATTGCTTTCTGGCATTATTTTCCATTAACATACAAGTGCCCATGTTATAGGTATAACTCTTTATAAACTGAAGTCATCAAAGCACCTAAATGTGGGGATAGCTCACTCTGAGGCTGACAGAGAAAAATCAGGAGATGAAAGTACAGGACAGCAGAACTTCTGGACTGGTATTTGGTAGGCTGGCCCATTCTCTTGCTTTTGCAAAGCTGCCTGTCGTGTGGAGAAGGGGAATGGGAAAGGGAACAATCTGGGTGAGACCTGCTTGTTGGGGGTCAAAGTAGTTATGAGGTCCTGCTGTTCCTGGGGGGCTTGCCCTGTATGCCTCTGTTTTTGTCCCTCAGAGAAATTATGTGGCAGGCCATGCTATGAGCTGCCTGTGCTCTAGCACAGAAACCAGAGAATCTCTGTCACAAGGTCAGTGACAGCAACCCTTGCCAACTCCCTTCTGAATTCTTCCTTCCTTATTTTCTCCAGCATGCCAGTCCCAGGGGACCTTATTTATCTAAGTTGGAGAAAACCTAACCATGACCCTTTTGGACCTTGATTACTCATTTATATGTGTGGATAAGTTAACCAGACCCTTGTCTGAGAACTTCTGAAAACAGAAAAGTCTAAAGCAGTCTTGACCAACTTTGCAGTTTTGCCTCTGGCTGGTCCTGGACTCAGCCAGCTCTGCCAACGTCTTTTCTTGTTGTGGAAGACCATGAGACTCTCCACAAGACATGTCTACAGACAAAATCAAAATCATCCAGTTGGTCAAGGCTGCCTTAGGCTCTTCCAGTTTCCCCTTCTGAAGTTCTTTCCCCCAATCAGGGCTCAAACCTCAAAAGAATCTAACACACAAGTGCTGTTCTCCCTTCCTACATCCAGTCAAAATGTGTTCTCAGACAAGTGTCTGTTTAATTTATTCACACGTGTAACTGAACTTCAACAAATTAAAGTCCCGTGATACTTGGTATGCCCAAGAAAACAAGGAAGGAAGATACCAGAAAGCAATGAGCAAACATCTTTCAGGCAAGATTAAGAAAGGCATTTTTTTTAAAGGTATGTGGATATTCCTTGTGTTGAAAGAAACCCCTTTCAATGAGACTCTCCACAGGATCTGTGTAGGTAGACAAGTCTCATTCCTAATCCTGGTCCATCTAGATCCCCAGTGCTTTATTTGTTACATTTTATTGTCTTTGCTTTCACTTAACTTTTGTTTGTTTGTTTTTTAAGGCAATCAGGGATCAGTGATTTGCCCAGAGTATGTACATAGTAAGTGTCTGAGTCTTGGTTTGAACCCAGCTCCTCCTGACTCCAGGTCCAGCGCTCTATCCACTGTGCCATCTAGCTGCCTCTACTTTGTTTTCAACTATAATTCTACTTACATGACCAATAAATTGCAGCAGAAAGATCTCCATTGCCTTCCTTCTTATCATTCTCTCCCCATCTTATCTCTTCATTCTCCCCCCAAACAACAGAGATTCCTATGAAAATTCATATCAAATAAAGGGTGTTCTTTTCTCACCTATTTCAATGTAATCATAGTTCCATTTGAATATGTATGAAGAGAAACCTTTCATTTCAGAAGGAGTATTCACGAGTTCTTAGAATCTTGAGGTTCATGTTCTGTGCTTTTGAAACTGTGGCTGACATTTTCTTTTCCAAGTAGACAATTGTGAGTTAAATTAGCATAAAATTAAACTGGTCCACCTAATCTCTCACCTAACTGAGCAGCTTTTAGGAAGGAGACTCTGGGGGGCAAGGAAAGAAGAATAATCCTGAAGAAACAAAGGTAACATTTAATATAGATTAATATAGGAAGAACTTGTTAAGAATCAAAGCTGTCCAACAGAGAAACAGGCTGCCTGCCTCCTGAAGTAGTAAGATCCTATCATTAGAGGTCACAGACACTCAGAATTTCTGGGTTAGGATGAACTTCAGAGGTCATCTAGGCTAACCTCTACCTGAGTAGGAATCCTATGAAACCACTCCAAAATCGTCATATTGCCTCAGCTTGAATTCCAGATGTGGTTTGACCCCATTGATGGGACTACCACCCTTTGTGGGCAATATTCTTTTCTTTATGCATACCAGGACAGCTTTAGCTTGTTTGGCTGCTATGCCATATTGCTGACTCATTACAAGCTTGTAATCCATTAAAATTCACAAATCTTTTCTACACCAATTATTATGTAGCTATGTTTTCCCATACTGTACTTGTGAAGTTGATATGCAGAAACCCAAATATAGAACTTTATATTCATCCCAATTAAATTTCATCTTGTTAGATTTGGCCCACTATTCTAGGTTATAGAAATCTTTGGGGATCCTGAATGTCATTCAATGTAGTAGCTCTTAGCTTTGTATCGTCTATGACTTCATTTAAATTAGTGCTAAAAATATTAACCAGCATTGGGTCTAGGACAGATCTCTGGTACACTCCTCTACAACCCTCTCTCCAAGTTGACATCAAGTTATTAATATCTATTTTGGGGATCTATTCATTCAATCAGTTCTGGATGCACCTGCAATATTATTATCCATTCTACCCATCAATCTTTTATCCACAAGAATAGCATGAGGCCCTTTGTCAAATGCTTTGCTAAAAACTAAGTATACTAAATCTATAGTAGATTTATCCTGATCTAACAATCAATTAACTCTGTCAAAAACATAAGGATGGTAGTGTGTTTTATAGATGAGCGTCAACCCCTTGGATCTGAATAGCCCCGAGAAACTTGCTCTCTGTCCTGGCCCAGCCCCTAGTTTACCATCAAAGATTATAAATATTGATCAGAAACCATATCATAGAATCCTTTCATGTTATGGATAAAGAAACTGAGGCCCATGAAAGCTTAGTAACTTACTCAAAGTCATTTTGATCCCAGAAGAGGAAAGATCCAATGATCACCCTAAAATATAGTCTATGAAGGGTCTTCTGTAAGAAATAAAACAGGTACCTTCCTAAGAACAAGACTTGAAAATCATGTAATGTTAGCACTAGGAAGACCATTAGAGGTTATCTAACCCAGTATCTTCATTTTACCTATGAGGAAACTGAGATCAAGAGGTTAAATGACTTGTCCAAGGTCACACAACTGACTTAAGGCAGAGACCAGTCTAGAACCTAGATTATCTGACTCCTTGTCAGTGATCTTTCCACTGTTGCACACTTCCCCCCCCATTCATAACCTCACCTGAGAAAGATCCATGTGACATTATACTTTGACCTTTAGCCCAAGTCATGGTAACAAAAGAGGGGAAAATGGTCTAGCATACAACACATGGGAAAGGATACCTTCTATTGCTCAAAAAAAAGTAGGGAATATGCAGTTGGCCAAGGGACCCTAGCCAAAAGTAATTGTAGCAAAAGAGCATTGAAGTTGGTACTTTATCACAATCAATTAATATCTACTGCATGCCCACAGGGTGCAATGGTTCCCCAGATGCTAGGGGATCAATGACATTGGGAAGATTATTTGGAAAAGAAGAACTAATAGCCTCTAGGGAATTTCCTTAGAATTATATCAACTAAAAAATGACAAGACAGATTCCATCCCCTCATCTTTTTCCTGAATATAGATATGACTGCCAACAATTCTTTTCTAGAAGTACCTTCCCATAAGGAAAAAGAAAAGTGATGGCATGGACTAGAAAAGTTTGTCTACTCATTGCTCCCATTTTCTCTACTCCCACTCACTTCTCAGTCTTTTAAGATCTGACTCCCATCTATACCACTTCAATAAATCTGCTCCCTCCACAGTTATGAACAATCTCTTAACTACCTCTTTCTTTTGATACTTTTGTCAACCTGCCCCCTTCCTGCAAAATCTTCTCTCCATCGGTTTTTGTGACACTGTTCTCTCTGGACTCTTCTACCTATCTGATAGCTTTCTCTTAGTCTTTTTTTTATTTTTTTGGTGGATCCTCCTTTTCTTCCTGACCACTAAATGTAGATATCTCCACAAAATACCAGTCTCAGTCATTGTCCTCTCTCTCTCTCCCTCCCTCCCTCTCCCTTTCTCTCTCTCCCTCTCTCTCTCTCTCTCTCTCTCTCTCTCTCTCTCTCTATATATATATATATATATATATATATATATATATACATACATATACTCTTTCTCTTGGTGATTTCATCCTCTCCTACAATTACGATGATCAAATGATCATTCTAATATGCAGATAACTCCCTAATATATGTATGTGTATATTATGTATATATGCATTATAATGACATATAGACACATATATATGTGTATATATACATATATATTCAAAAGTAAAATTATAATATATGTGTGTATGTATTATGTATATATGTATGTATATTACACATACATTTTTTTCAGCCCTAATCATCTCTCTTGAATTCCAGTCCCATGTTAACAATCATTTTCTAGAAATCTCACATTCAGCATGTCTAAAAAGGAACTCCTATTTTCCCTCAAACCTGTTTCTCCTTCAGACTTCCCCATGTTTCCATCACCCTTTTAGTCACCAAGGTTTGCAACTCTGGAGTCGTCCCTGATTCTTCTCTCTTCCTCAACTTCCATATTTAATCAGTTGCCAAATCTTGCCAATTTTACTTCTACAGCTTCTCTAGCATCCATTTCCTTCTCTCAATTTACATATCCTCTATCTTACTTCAGGCATTGTAGCATCAATGCAATAGTCACAGCACCAATGGCAACTGTAAATATGCCAGCATAGTTCTCAATCACAAAATATGAGATCTCCATATAGAAGACAGAAGCAAAACATTTATTCAGGCACTGGAAAACTGAATCCCAAAACCAGAAAGTCAAATCCATCACAGCAGAAAATAAGTTAATACACCATAGCATAGCATGAAGCCACAACATTTTTTAGCCTTCTCACAAACCGACACTCACAAGCCTAGCTGTCTCCCTGGGTACATCCTCTCTCTCTCACCATCTAGCTGCTCTGAGTCTCAGCTTCCTGTCGACTCTGCTCCCCGCTTCAGCAAACTCCTCCCACCACAGGTTCCATGTGATTATATTCAACATATTAGGGGGCAAGGAAGATCTTTGCAGCAGGGAAGGTCTTCAAATTCCCTTAGGCTTATTAAGGGGCAGGGAAGATCTTCAAATTCCAGGCTCTTGTTACCTCTCACCTGGACTATTACAATAATCTACTAATTGGTCTCCTTGCTTATAAACTCTCCAATCCATCATCTTGGAAAGGTCCAACAGGCATACAAGTTAACACAAATCATGTATAATATACTACAAGCCAATTTCTAGAGGGAAAGTAGGAATAACCAGGGAGATGTGAAAGGCCTCCTATAAGAAGTGGCACCTGAGATGTGCTTTGGAGGAAGTTACTTTAGGAATCTTGTGAGATGAGAAGACAGTATATCCTGGGCATGGTTAACTATTAATGCAAAAGCAGAAGGAGACAGGATGTCATGTATGGGAAACAGGTAGCAGGGCAATTTGACTGGAATGAAGAATGTCTGAAGGTGAGTCATGAAATAAGAATGAAAAGATGGATGACAGACAGATTGTAGAGGGGGCTTAAAAGTCATGCTAAAGACTTTTTATTTTATCTTAAAGAATAAACTTATTAAACCATTAAAGATTTTTGAGGTGGTAGTGGGAAGGAAAGGTGGGCAGAGCATAATGTGGTTAAATTTGTGCTTTAGCAATATTAATTTTGCAGTGTTATGTGCAAAGTAACTCTAACCAACTCTAACCCTAATTTTTTTTTTTTTTGCTTTATGGGGGGGAGAAGGTAGGGCAATTAGAGTTAAGTGACTTGCCCAAGGTCACATGGCTAGTTTTTTTGTGTGTGTATTAAGTGTCTGAGGCTGGATTTGAACTCAGGTCCTCCTGACTCCAGGGCTGGCATTCTATTCATTGCACCACCTAACCACCCCTAACTCTAATTTTTAGCCTGAGTAGGTGACAAAGTAAACTAAAACACTCTACCGTTTACATCATTTCTATTGTTACTGATGGGGTGGGGGGAGCAAGCTACTAAGTGCACTCTCTTGAGTGATCAGAACTGAACAGAATTTATTTCAGATCTGTTTGTGTGGATGAAAAAATGGTTATAGACATACATACAACTGCAAATTTGACATTCCTAAAACATAGATCTGATACCATTTCAGTCTTTGTCTCTCTCATCTTCAATGGTTCCTTATTGCCTCTAGGGTAAAATATACAATCCTCCACATAATATGGATCTTCATATGGCTTCCCTTCCCACATTCTCCATTCCAGTCATACTGCCCTGTTAAATGTTTCTCATATATGAATTTGCCTCTCTCTTTGCCTATGAAGCAATGAAGCCCCATGCCCGGGAACATACTCTCTCTACCTCAAAGACTCCCTAACATTTTTCAAGGCACAGCCCAGGTGCCATCTCTTATATAAGCCCTGATTATTACTACTTTCTCCCTCATGAAATGACCTGGTAGTACTTTGTAAATCCTTGTATTTATTTGTGTACATGTTGTATCCTACCACCCTCCCTAGCAGAATGTAAGTTCCTTGAGGGCAAAAGCTATTCCCTCATTGCATTGTATGGCCTGGTAGATGACTTGCACATAATAAGTGCTTTATAAATGATTATTAAATTGAACAAGTATCTACTAAGGTAACAACCAAGTATGTGGTATTGTGCTAAGAGGTATAGGGGATATAAAACAAGTGTAAAATAATAACAAAAAATAAATAAAATAAAAACAATATTCATCATCAAGGATCTAGTTGGAGAGACAAGACATGATCACCAATATGACAAGATCCATTTATTACTAAACAAAAATATAAGATGATATTTTAAATGGCAAGGTGAATATATAGACAATATCAGCTTTCAGAAACTCAAAGAAAAGAGAGATCAATATGGGCTATGGTAATTAAGAAAAGCTTCAGGAAGGAGGACTATGAGAGTTTGACTCATTGATCTCTAAGGTGCCTTCTGGCTATAAGCATTTATGATTATCTAAGTCTAGGAGGTAGATAGAAGCAAGTACATTAAATGTAATGTGAGTAAATGCTCAGATATGGGAGTGAGCAAGGAAAGTTACAGGAAAAAGTGAAGAGAACAACCTAGCTTTAATGTGGGTTTTCTTCTGGGGAACAGTGGGAAATAAACTTAGACATGGTAGGCTCAGGCTATAGAAAGACTTGAATGCCAGGGTGAGGAATTTGGATATATCCTGTAGTCAACGGGAGCTCTGGAAACTTTTGAGCTATAGAATGACATGTTAAAAGTATCATTTTAGTAAAATTATGGTAGTGATATGCAGTATGAATTGGAGAAGGGGAGATTAGAACCAGAGAGACTACTAGAATATTCCAAGCATGAGGCAATGAGAATGTGGAGGGCAGGGAATAGAAAAGCAGGTATGGAGATATTCTGAAAGTATTAAGATGATGTGGCAACTGACTGAATATAGGGTTGAAGGAAGGAGAGAGTCAGAGAAGATTACTCCTCATTTTCCTCCAAAGTGACCACAACCATTTCTCAACTCTGCCAGGTCCTGCTGTAATAGTGTACACTTACTAAGTCATTATGGATTTAAGAGGTAAAGGTAATAGGATAAAAGGCAAAAGTGAGAACTTGACAAAAACACCAGGAGTTGGGATGCCATGGCATCCCATACACATGACTCAATATGTACAGCTGTGATTCAAATCAATATCTAAGGGTCAGGAGCCCTTAGGTTGTCTTTCAGAGGCAGATGTTCATATCTTTATTTTCTGGTTTCCTAGACTTAACATTTGAATATATTGGTTTAAATTTCAGCTCTCTGTAGCAGCAACAGCAGCAGTAATAGAAGAGTAGCCACAGCAGCAGCAGCAGCAGAAGTAGCAATAGTAGTACCAGCACCAACAACAGTAAGTAGCAATAACAGTAGTATAAACAGCAGCAGTAGTAGCAGCAACAAGAGCAGTAGTAGCTGTAGCAGCAGTAATAGGAGAGTAGCAGCAGTAGTAGTCATGTAGTAGAAGAGTAGTAATAGGAACTGCAGCAGCAATAATACAAAAATTGTAGCAACAGCAATAGCAGTAGCACCAGTAGCAGTAAAGTAGAAGTAGTAGTATCCAGTGTAATGAAAGTGTTACTTTAAAATGAAAATAAGAGTATGCATGAAAATCTTGTGAACTCAATGGCAAAATCACGCAAAACAGGTGATTGCAGTGTAAGGAGGACACGTTGCATATAGGTTTTGGAGGTGTGAAAAAGTTGGAAGGTTTATTATGCAAATCAATAAATTCAATTATTTGCCCCCCCCCAAAAAAAAACATCCAGCTCTATGATTGACTGGCTCTGTAATTTTGAGGGCACTCAATTTCTTCATCTGTTAAATGAGGGGAGTTAAACCAGATGATCATTAAGGTCCTTTCCAGCTCCAACATTCTGTGGCAATATTAGCAATTTTATGTAGCTGAGTTATCTTCAACAAAATTGTGGCTTACTCCTAAGAATGAGTCAAATGAAGGAAATGAGGAAGCAGGTTCAGAGAGGACCAGAACAAGATAAAAATAAAATTCAAATCAAATCAAATGGTCTCAGATGAATAAGAAGTACTTTCTATCCCAAACTTAGTTATGGACAGATTGATGACTCCAACTGAATTCAAAGAGCAGTAAATACAATTAAATGTAGTGTCTAGAAAGTTAAAGTGATCAGTCATAGAGGGAACTTAGATGTCTAGTATATTAGTCCTTTTGTCAAGTTTTTTTTTTCATTTCTAGCCTCTGTAAATTTAATTTTACCTTCAAATTTCAAGATATAATTTGCATTCTTTGGAATTAAGTATTCCATTTCAAATAAGGCTGGCTAGTTCAATGAATTACATTTCAACTATTTTCTCTAGACCTCAGTTACCAGAAACCCTTTTAATGAATGCTTTGAGGACTATCTGTCCATTATGCTACTAAGGAGCCTGAGTCAGCAAACTCTTTTAAATTTAAAAATTTAGTTGGATTACTTCCAATCCTCAATCAAAAGCTAATGTATTTTATTTTCAACCTAACCCTTCCACATTCCCTGCCTAGGGAATATGACTGAATTAAAACATCTCAGGGAAATAGGCATCTCAACCTATAGACCTCTATCGCAGTTTCTTTAGGGAAAGAATATTTTAGTTCTTTTTTTAAAAAAAATGAATAACACATCTACAGACAGTAACCACATTAATCCCACATTAATGTGAACAAGGTGAACAATGCTAGTAGCACTCTAGTAGAGAAATATGCTAATGTGTCTACTAATGAGGAAGAATTTGTGAACTAACATCATGATCAGATATGCACACACATTTCAGGGAAGCAAAATTCTGGGGAGAAAAACATTTTCAAACTATGGGAAAATATTCAAAATCCCATACACATGAGGACCCTGCCACATGGGAATACTTAGAGCCAGTGAATTACCATAATCAAAAATTAATGCTAGAGTGGAAACAAGTATATGGAAAGAGAATCAGAAAGCCTGGGTTCAGAATCTAAGTAGGCCACCTACTAAGCAACATGACCTTGGGCAAGTGATATCATCTCTCCTGGCTTCAGTTTCCTCATCTGTTAAAAAAAAAAAAAGAGGGGGTGGGAGGTGGGGAGCAGTATGGATGATTCCCAATGTCCCTTTTAGGCAGAAATGTTATGAATCACCCTAGACATTTAGAAGCCTTATCTCATCAAGGAACTCCTGGAACTGAGCTGGAAGTTACCTTTCTCCCTATGATCACGGTAAGTTTCCTGTCCTTTACTAGCTCCTGTTGTATATCCTCAAACTAGCATCATTTCCAGCACTGTCTTAGGTCAAATAAGGTTAACTGAACTGTCAGTGAGGAAGCAAAGGTTTAATAATAGAATCATCATGAACAAATATTTATTAAGCACTTATATGTGTTGTCCTAAGTGCTAGAGATAAACACAGACACCTTAAAGCCTTGAAGCCTCACGACTTCTTCCCCTTGTCTCCTAAGTTCCTGTCCTGAGCAACCAACTATCTTTCAGACATTTTGAACTGTACATCCTATAATTCATGCAAAGGTCAAAATATCATCCTGTGATGTCATTGGCACTCTTCAAAAATGAAGGACAAACAAATTCAATATATCCAAAACAGAACGCATTGTCTTCCCTCTCCCAACCTCTCCCCTATTCTGAATTTACTTATTAGTGCACAGAGTATCACCATCCTCCCAATCTATCCAAGTCTTGCAATCTCAGTGACATCATCAGCTCCTCTCTCTTACTCATCCTATATCTCTGACCCATTTCTAAATCTTGTAATTCTTGCTATCTATACAGGTCTCCCATTTGTCCCCTTCTCTTAACTCACATGGATACCACCCTAGTCTAGGCTCTTGTCACCTCCCTCCTGGATTGTTATTATAGTCTCCTATTTAATTTCCCAGCTTCAAGTCTCCAACTACTTCAACCAGTCCTCCACTACGTTGCCAAAGTGATTCTGCCAATGCATAAATTAGACTATTTCACACCTTCCCCCTTCTCCTGTCTCAGCAAATTCTAGTCTCCAAGATCAAATATGAAATTTTTTTATTTGACATCAAAGTTCTTCGCAGCCTGACCCACCTTTCTAGTCTTCTTTGATGTGACTTCCACCTACTTTATGATCCAGACACAATGGCAGATTTTGTTTCTGCTCCTTGAACAGGACCCTCTACCCCCTGGCTGCTTTCAGGCCTAGGCCAAAAATCTTCCTTTCAACCTCTAACTCTTAAGAGTTCATTTTCTCCCTGTCTGCCTTTTAGCCTGAGCACAGGCATCACCTTTTCCTTGAGGCCTTTCATGGTTCCCCCAACTGCTAATGCTACTCCCTCTAGGGTACTCTTGGTCTACCCTGCGTTAACCCTGAACCCACTGATTTATTTATGTTGCCTCTCTATTAAAATGTTACCCCTTGAGGGCACGGACTGTAATTTGTTTTCTTTGGGGGAGTTTGGGATTTTGGTTTTTATGTTGGTGGTGGTGGTGATTTATGGTGATTTTTTTGTGTTTTGTTTTTGTTTTTTTGCTTTTTCCTTTCATCCCGAGAATTTAGTACAAAGCCAGATAATAAGTGCCCAGTAAATACCTGCTGTCGTTGGAGAATACCTTGGGGATTGTCCTTGCCTGGTTGTTTGCATTTTCATAGAGGACTCTAAAAAACTAAGGAAGCATCGGCCACCACTAGTGGTATTTATCAGTCAATGATTAAAGATTTAAGTGCCTACTATGAGCCAGGTACTGTACTAAGCCCTGGAAATAGAAAGGCAAAAAAATAGTCTCAGCTCTCAAGGACTCACAGTCTAATGGGGAAGACAACATGCCAACAATTGTGTGCAAACATGCTATATACTACAGCATTAAATAGGAAATAATCAACTGAGGAAAGGGACTAGAATTAAGGAGGACTGGGAAATGTTTTCTGTAAAAAAAAAATGGGGTTTTATCTGGAACTTGAAGGAAGCCAGGAGGCAGAGTGGAGGTGGGAGCACATTCCAGAGACAGCCAGGAATGGGGGGGACAGTCAGCTAAGACGGCCAGAGCCTGGAGATGGATTGTCCTGTGCAAGGAACAGGGTAGAAAGCAGTGTACCTGGATCATAGAGTACAGTATGAAGATGCAGTAGTGCGTAAAGTGTAAGAATACCAAAAAGGGAGGGGGGACGGTATAGGTTGTGAAGAGCTTTGTTGTTGTTGTGTTTGTCCTTTTTTGAAGAGGACTATGGCATCACGGAATGATGCCATGACTTCCAGTTGACTTTGATTTGAGTGAGGGAGGGCTAAGCAAGGTCACTAGCCTCACTTTCTCCTCCAGAGTCATCTGGATCCAATGACCGGATATTCATCAGGATGCTTGGAAATGACCCAGGATGCAATGAGAGACCCTGGCCCTTTTAGGTTAAGGCCTTTTCAGGTACTGGCTTAGAGTGAGGTAACACCCATTCAGTGAATAGGCCTCTTTAAGAAGTGAGTCAAGGGACGGCTCCTTTAATTAGAAAAAGAAAAAAAAATCAAGTTGGAAGGGGAAGACCCAGAGCTTTAAATGCTACACAAAGGATTTTATATTTAGTCCTGGAGGTATGAGCAGAGGTAGAGAGAGATTTGTAGGGGAGGGTCTATCCAACACCCTTCAAATTATACCACACAATCTTATACAACCTAATTATCCCTCTTCAGTTGTCAGTTGATTCTCTCCTTAGAATGTGAGGAGAAAGCAGAAAACTAATCTTTTCCCTCCTCTGTGCTTTGAGGACATGTTGCTAGTTATATCCCAGGGCCTACAAGAAGACAGAACAAAATATTGACTATCCACGGTATAGTGAGATGTACAGCAATCAGCCTAAAAGCAAAAATCCTGCCCTCAGAGAAGCCTTATAACACGGTTAGCCAGAGCTTTTCAGGTCCCAAATCACAGAGGTGCATTAATCCCTTGGGTTAAGCAACTGGATAGTGAGAAAAAAAAAAGCAGCATCAGAGCACTGGGACAGCACTTAGCAAACTGGGAAAAGTTTGCTACCCAATGGCTATGGAGCCAAATGAATTCTCAAACAGGGAAGCTGTTTTCTCCCAGGGTTTCATTTACTCGCTTCAGTTCAGTGATGCGCTGGAGCCAGCTCATCCTGGCCCCTGATAGTTAAATTTTCAGTGTGAGCATTTACATCTCAGACATCTGCAAAAGCAACAAATCAAGGCTGAATTTATTATTTTGTTGATTGTCTAGACTTAAGAAAGAGATGGAGAAACTGTCAATAATGTAGATTAAAACTTTAAAATGTACACATTGAGGGCAGGGGTGGAGAGCCGCTGTGAAACATGTGCCAGTATAGGGACAACGAGGTGGCCCAGTGCATAGAGTACCCAACCTGGAGTCAGATCTGACCTCAGACACTTGACACTTACTAGTTGTGTGACTCTGGGCAAGTCACTTAACCCTGATTGCCTCGTAAAAAAACCCAAAACAAAAACAAACCCCACCATTTACCTGTATAACTCTGCTTCAATTCCTCCTAAAATCTAGCAGCCCTGGACAAACACCTTACAAGTTACAACTCCATATTACATAAACTGGGACCATTCTTGTGATCCTATTTTTTAAAATTTCCTTAGCTAACCCCTCCAGCCACACTTCACATAAGCATATAACTGGAAAATACTTCTATCTCTCTGATAAGGACCCCAATTGTGACTTAGACCTGTGATTGCTCTGATATAGGAAACTCTGGGGTTAAAGAAACTCCTCCTACTTGTGCTTCTCTGCTATATAGAGCATTAGAGAGTTGCCTGCAACACTGAAGGGTTAAGTGACTGGCCTAGGGTCACACAACTAGTATGTGTCAGAGGTAAGTCTCAAACCCAGATCTTCCTGGCTTTGAGGCCAGTTGTCTGTCCACAATGCCTGCTGCCTCTCTATCCAATATGTATTATATAAAAGGCATCTTTCTATTAATCACTATGACCTTTTTATTGATGTGTTTGAGGAGTAGAAACAGGATTCTACCTCTCATATTCTAGCTAAATTCCAGCCAAGCTGTTCTCTAAACTTGTATCTTCTATGTGCATTTGCATAGGCAGTATCCCCTTCCCCCAATCCCTCCTTCCCTGAACTCCCTGCTCTTTCCCACCTCTCAGACTCCTCTTCTCCTCTCAAGACTTGGCTCAAGTACCTCTTATTCCAAGAAGTTTTTTAAACACCTTCCCTTTCCTAGCTGTTTCTGCTTTCTCTTTTCCTCAAAATTGCTTTATATTTATTCCTATATGCATCCTCTGGTCACACGTAAGCTCCTGGAGCTAAGGAATTGTTTCATTTCTGTTCTTGTATCTCCAGTGCCTCCATATTTAATTGATGCTGATAGAGTTGGACTTAGATTCAGAATACCTGGGTTCCAGGGCTGCTCCATCATTTACCAGCCATGTGACAGTGTCTAAGACTCAGTTTTCTGATCTGGAAAATGTGGATCAATAATATTTGCACCACCTACCTTACAGGAATTTTCTTGAGTAAAGAGCTTCATAAATGTGAGCTATTGTGATAGAAAGCATTCCTGCTTAGACTCATAGCTGCATTCTTATCCTCAAAGAAAAGGCCATCCTCTGCTCTCAGTAGGGGAAGACTATTATTAGCAAAGCAAAACATTGCATGAGAGAGGGAATTGTGTGTGAATGACTTCCCAGATAATTGTACAAATTATCACCTGAATCCAAATGTTTTCTGGTAAGTTGGAGGTGGGGGTAGGGAGTCATTAAAACTGAAGTTAATCAGAATGGCCAGGCTTTCTTCGTCGTCTCTCCCAGTCCACTATTATCTGTCTGATGCTGTGGCATTTCCAAGGGCCAGTCCTGGGTGTTGCTTAGGTTGAGACTGCCAGTCACACTCAGATTGTACAGTGGTTTTGTCATGCAGACACTCGCTTCCCTGTGGCAGCCGGCTGGAACCATGACCTAATTCTGAAGAAATGAAGGGCAAAGACAGGTTGTCAAAGAATATGGGCTTCATTTCTGGTGCTATCTTTCAAGTAAAACTAACTCAAGTGATACAGCAGATTTAATAATAATAATAATAACAAACCATTTGCATAGTATGTTAGGGCTGCACAGGGCTATATATATGCAAATCGTCTCCTTTGCTCCTAACTACATTTCAAGGTTGGTAGTACAAGTAACATTATCCTCATTGTACAGATAAGGAAACTGAGACTCAAGGGGTACAGTGACTGACTTCCAGTCCAATGTGCTTTCCACTACATTATACTGTCTCTAATCTACTAGTATAAATTTAGATATTGGATTCCTGAATGAAAATGTGCTGTCTAGGAGAAAGTAGAACCTTTCTTCTTAAGTTACTTTCTACCTCTAAATCTATGACCTGATGATTCTTTGGGGCTCCCTGAAATCCAAGGAACCACTTGGCCAGTTATGGAATCTATCAATCTATGTCTTCAATCAAAAATGGTAAAGGATTTTATAACTTAGAATCATCTGTTTTAATGTTGGATGGTAGCTCAGAATGGCATCAATCTTTACATTCATAAGCCTGTTATGATTTTTTTCTACTTTGTCCCACATGCTCCTTTGCAGGAAATATTTCAAAAGTAAGGACAGAGTTGTATATTAAAGAGTTAATAACTCTTTAACATACTGGATGGATCTTGTCTCTTTCTTTCGTCTACCTCCCCTTTCTTTCTCTCTTTCTTTGCTTCCCCCCTTTCCCTCTCTCTTCCTCTCCCTCTTCTCTTTTCCCCCTCATTCTTCCCTTTTCTCTTTTCCTTTTTGCCTGTCCCTTCCTCTTCCCCCTTTCTTCCCCTTTTCTCCCTCACAAACAAATCGGGATAAAACAAGTTTATACAGCACTCTGACACACAAAATGCTTTTACTGTTGCTGATAGAGTGAGAGAGCATGCTGCTTAATGCGAATCCTCTTATACTCCCCTGAGGTACACAAAGATAAATATTTTCATTGTGCTGAACTAAATCCTCCTGACACTTCTGTTTGGCCTGAAGCATGGTCACTGGTGATGCTCCTGACATCTCCTGCCATTTGTTCAGCTGAAATCAGTTATCAGGTAAATTAAGCACCTAGAAAAGGAAGGATGGTATAGTGGATAGACCACTGGCCTTGAGGTGAGAAGAACTAGATTCATATTCCATCTCAACTGTGTGTCCGTGGTCAAGTCACTTTACCTCTTCCAACCTCAGTACCCTTATTTGTAAAATAGAGATAATAATAGCATCTACCTTACAGAGTTGTTGCAAGAATTAAATGTGATAACATAGAAGGCATGTTGCCAACCTTAAATTATTATAAAAATTCAACTGCTGATATGTAATGGCACAGTACTAGGCACTGTGGGAGACAAAGAAGTATAAAACAGAATCCCTACTAGTGTAATACACAATCTAGATGAGGACACAAGACATAGGGACATAAATAAACAAATAAATGGTATCTTTGAGATAACTCCAGTTGTACACGGGACAAAGGGGATGGTATGTACCTCATCCTATTCCCACATGACTTTGATTTCTTCTGCTAGGTCTCTAAATTTTGAATATTTTCCTTCCACATAGCTGGGAGATTGTAAGAATTTGGTATGGTGACATCTATTTAAAATGATATTCTTAAATTTTATGGATCCATGTTGTTCTTAGAATTATTGCCTCCTTGTAGGTGATGGAGAGCCCTGCTAGTCTTCTAAGATGGTTAGTGATAGAATGAAGGGAGGTGAAGGGAAATGACTGTGCCATCTTAGAAGGTACAATAGTGAAAGGTAGGGAAGCCAAGCATTTTCTGGTGTGCACTCTGGAGATCAGATTGCAAAGTGTTCACAAACGGTATTGGTAGGATCTCATGGTCTAAAAATCTGCAAGGGAAGCCAGCTATGAAAGTCAACGTATTCAAAACAAGTGAGGTGATTGCAGCGCTGCCCTAATCTACCCCATATCCAGAGTATTGGGTTTAGTTTGGTGTATCACATTTTGGGATAAGCTAGTGGACCTCCAGGAGAGGGAAACCCATGGGAGAATTAGTTGAAAGAATGGAGGATGTTTCATCTGGAGAATAGAAGATTTGGCAGATGGCAAAGAGAGGAGGATGACATAATAGCTATGTCGTGGGCCCACATGGGTACCAGCCCCAAGTGTGAGCAAAGGCGTGACAAAGAATTAACCAGGCAGGCAGTTCCTAGGAAAGAACTCGGTTTAATGATTCTTTGAACAAAGTTTTTAAAGATCCAAAAGACAAAAATTCAAGTATTCCTGTCCTAATCATATCCTGGAATTTTAGTATCAATATAATACCCTGAAAGTAGCTTAGATAAGATAAGGCTTTGTCATCAAGGCCCCAGGAAGTCATAGGGAAAGTCAGTTGACTCTTATCAAGATGTGAGAGCAGGCTTCAGAGCTGGAGGCCAAAGCTGCAATCTCAAAGACATCTGCATAGAAACTGACCCCCAAGAATCAAATACTTTGGCTTTCTACATAGCTGTCTCCAGATATTTGAAGGACTATTGTAGGGACAATTCATTTTCATATCAATGAATTCATATCAATATCATTGATACTCATGCAATGTCAAGAGAGCTAGATGAATGATCTCAGCACACTAGGAGTATTTCTTGTGGAGAACTAATAGAAGAATAGGGAAAAGTGTCAGACTGGATGAAGAGTGAATGGGCTGTCATCTGAGGGAGTTCTTCATCAATGAGATCATGATCCACTGCAGTATCAGAGTTATTTGCAAGAAGAATTAGACCTGCCCCCAGAGCAGAACTTGGAGCAATGGGTAAAACTTAGAGAGAGGCAGTTTTTGACTCCATAAGAATTAGAAATATAATTATTAGTAATAATAATAATTCACAGAGGAAGGCGCTCTTATCATTCTCATCTTACAGATGAGGAAATTGAGACAGATGCTGATTAAATGACTTGGCCATGGTCACACAGATATTAAGTGTCTGAGGTTAGATGTGAACTCAGGTCTTCCTGACTTGAAATTTATGCACTTTTTTTTAATCCACTTTTTATCCACTGCACCATTCAGCTGCCTAGATGGGGGAAAAACCTTTGAGCCCATCATTCCTTTTTTTTAAATGTGAGGAAAGTGAAGCCCAGAGACGTTGAATGTCTTGCTAGAGGTCACATAACTTATGAATAAGGAGAAGAAAGATTTTAACACAGTTTCTTTGACTCCAGACAGAGTGCTCTCTCCACTGTACCATGGTTTTGTTTGTTTGCTTGCTTTTTGGAGGGGGAAGGGAAGGGCAATTGGGATTAAGTGACTTGCCCAAAGTCACACGGCTAGTAAGTGTTAAATGTCGGAGGTCAGATTTGAACTCAAGTTCTCCTGACGCCAGGGCTGATACTCTATTCATTGTGCCACCTAGCCACCCCACCATGTTTCTTTCTTAACGAAATGAGTTGTGCCAAACTGGAATGGGCCACCAAAGAAGACAGAGGGTTCCCCTTTGCTGTATAGGGGATCACTGTTCAAGTATGCTTTGGAAGGGATGGCCTCTGAGCTCCCTTCTGTTTCTTTAGCAACATTTTACTGCATTGCCCTAGGTGATAAGTTATCTGACTATAATGACCTGGCACAGATAAAAATACAGAGACACTTAGTCCTGTGCAGGCTTCTTCTACTTCTGCCATTACTGTGACAGACAAGTGGAAAATGGAGCAGAGGTTGCTAAAAATCACATAGTTTTTAGACCATCTATAAATATTCCTTTATCTACTCTAAATACTCTAAATGTGCTGCTCACCAAGCAACAAGTTGATACGCAATTGGAGGAAGTGAACCACAATCACTGATATCCTTTCCATAAAGAAAATGAAAAGACATGAAGACACTGTAAGCCAAGTGAAAGACTGGACTCACATGTGCTCCTCTGGGTGGCAAATAAATGAGTCATTGCAGTTGGATTTATCAAGCGCCCAAAGGCAACAAGAAGCATATTTGCTTGGGATAATTGATCATCTTATTTGGCATGACCCTTGATGAGCAAAAAGATCACTGTTCAGTTTATATGCCAGCATCACACATCCGTGGAGGATTTGAACTCAGGTCTTCCACTCCATCACATTGACATTACTGGGCCACTATATGATTTTTCTTCCCAAGTGAAAAGACATGGCATACAAGGGCAGCACTGGTTTATAATATAAGCTCATTTATAAAATGTTATAGAAGGGGATAGAAGACTATGAACAGACTCAGATAATAAAACAATTTCTAAATGGTAGAAAAGTATTTAGGGAATATACCATGGGACCAGACTAATTTGGGTCATCCTATTATTGATTATTTTAGGAAAAACTTGTACTTTTGCTGATAATATACTGTAATTTAATCTCTTATCTCATTCCCCACATTGATTCCAAAACTTTTCCTCTCTCTTCTTACTACAAATTGCACCTCACCACCTTCTTTACATTCAGTAAGTAGCCTACTGAGGCCATCTGACATGAACTCCCTCTTTCTCCCTTTTCCATTTCTCAAACCTCAGCATCAGTATTCACTCTCAAAGAGATATCTCTTCTAGTCATTACTGATAATAATTCTAGCAGTTCTTTGATGTCATCTCCTCCTACCTTCGCTGTGACCTTGTTCTTCCAGGAACCCCGTTATTCTCATTCATTTTTAATCTCATCATCACTAATGGCTCCTTTCTGTTTGCCTACAAAAATTTAGCTCTCCCCAATCTTAAAATTGTCTTCTCTTAACTTTTATAGCCTATTCAACTATCATACCATGCATCACATTTCTCTGCTGCACATCACAAAAAAGCTATCTATACCCAATATTTCTACTTGCTAGTGTCCCACCAACTATATACCAACAAAGTATAAGCAATGATCCAAAGTTGTAAAATCAGATTTTGTCCTATATAGTCTGGTTGATTAACTAATATCAGTCAACAAGCATTTATTAAATGCTGTCTATGGGTCAAGGACTTTTCTAGGCACTGGTACTACAAGGCAAAAACACTGTCCCTGCTCTCAGAGAGTTTAATGGGGGAGACAAGAAGCAAATAACTACATGTTGTAGGGATGTCCCAAAAGTCTCAGCACAAAATGCACTATCCTTTATAATAGCGTAAATGAAAATATTCTAAAAGGGAAAGCATGTAAGGCCTGAAAGCCACTGCAGAAGGTAGGCTTTGAGCTGTGCTGCAGGAAGAAAGTGAAGGTGGAAAAGCATTCCAGGCACAGTGAAGAGCAAGAAGGGAGAAGTGTTGTGAAAGGAACAGCAAATAGGCCAGTGTAGCCAGGTCATAGAGGATGAAAAATGAAACAGAAGAAGCCTGGAAAGATAAGAAAAATGCCAGGTTGTGAAGATCTTTAAATGCCCAAAGGAGGATTTTGTGTTTGGTCCTGTAGACTATCAGGAGCCTCTGGATTTTTATCAAGTAGGAATGTTATGTGATCAGACCTGCAATTATTTTTTTTTTTGGTGGGGGGAATAGGGATGAGGTGACTTGCCCAAGATCACGCAGCTAATAAATTAGTAAGTGACTGATGCCAAATTTGAACTCAGGTCCTCCTGACTCCAGGGCCAGTGCTAGCCCCTGTCTACCCCCACCCCCTGTGAATGCATGAGCATTCAAGATGGTAAAGTTTTCAGAGTTCATTATATGCAAGGCCCTTTTCAGTCCTTGGTGTACTCCCACAGGTCTTTCTCATAACCTTCATGCACATGCTGTAATAAAACCCTTTTGTCAAACCCTTCATCAATGCTCACAGTATCTATACTTGTCTTGCAGACCTGCAAATTTGGAAGATCATTTTGAAAATTGAGTAGAGGATGGATTAAAATGTGGAGATATTTGAGTCAAGAGGATCCATTTTCTGAATCAAGAGTAGAGTGTCATCTCCCTCCTGGTGTGAAGTTTAGAAGAAGAATGTCCAGAGGGCACCAAGTGACAGGACTGGTTAAATGTCTTCCCCAAGATGAATTAGCTAAGAAGTGCTACAGCTAGAGCTGGAGTCCACTCTCTTGATTTCCAGCTTTTTCCAAAAAACTGTGATAAAAATAGCCACTCATCCTTAATTATTGCATATTTTATTATGAGAACTAGCTAGTTCTGGATATAAGGAAGTAGTCCCATTCATTATTTCTCCAAGATATTTACTGACTTGTATTTAGCATAAATCTATCCATTAAATAGCTTTTTAGGTATATCATGTCATATATCTAGATGATATTACAAATAACCTTTTTGAAAACACTATGGGCTTTTTATGAAAGTTAAGCTAAATGGGGTATGGCAGAACATGTCTATAATTCCATATACTGGGGAAGTGAAGGCTAGTGATCTCTTACACTCAGGAGTTATGAGCTGTAGTGGGCTAGGCTGATGGCATGTCCATACTAATTCTGTTACTAGTATGGTAAGCCCTCAGGAGAAGGAATTCACCAGGCTGCCTAAGGAGAGATGAAACAACTCAGGTCTGAAACAGGGCTTGTCAAAGCTTCTATGTCAATCAGAGTGAAATCAGGCCTCGAGTAGCCACTGAATTTATAAACAAGGGGACCTAGACTTTTTTTATTAAAAAAAATTAATGAAGTTAAACTAAAAGTAGGGTGTATGTTATACAATAACATTCCTGAACATCTTACATAAAAATGACTTTTCACAAGCTTTTGCAGAGTTTGAATGGTTCTTTCTACACTAAACAGAGCATGAAATGAATTCTTAATATTAAGTGTTTAAGTGAAGAAGAAGGAATAAAAATACATCATGGCTTTAAAGGTATTGATTAATTATATTCATATCTCCATTAAAGTATGTGCCAATATCATACTTCTGTTTGCACACATGGAGGGAGTGTTCAATTTTGCAGTCTCTTAAGCTCAAACTGCTTGTCAATATTCCTAAATTGTGAAGAAATAAAATCCTACCAGTTATAAAAGTTAATTTGAATTCCAAAATACATGCTTTTTATTCTTCTAAAACTTAATGGTCCAAGAGGAAATTTTGCTTATGCATGAATGTAATGATTTTACAATTGCCACTCTAGTCAGCTCAGTAATCTGTTTGTTAATAGTCATTAAAGATCCCATGATAAAGCAGATTGATTTGAAGTTTCTAAAAACTTTCTGTAAAAAGTTTCCCTTGATTGTATAAGGGGAAGAATTCCTTGATCCCTAAAGTTCATTTCCTGGAGAAGAGAAGCTCTTTGCAAAGCAATCAGTAAACTGTCTTTCAGGTTTTAGGTTAGAGATATCTCACCCCTTCATTTCCATTCAAAGAACCGACCCTTGTATAATGAAAAGATTCAATAGTTCTTATATATACACAGCTATGAGAGGGGTATTCTTGAACAACAATCAAAACACAACAGTTGACTTCTCCAGTATTTTTACCCAGATTTGGACATTCATAACGCAGTTTTTTTAAGGTGGAGGGGAAAGAAACCTGTTTTACAGAAATCATACCATTTATGATGTCCAGTTGTAAGAGAGAATATAATGGTATTTTGTTTTGCTCCCACAAAAGTTACTGGAAGATAATCAATACCTGTGGGGAAGCTCTCCCTTATCTTATTTTCCTAAAACCCTGGCCTTCCTGAAACTATGATGATGGCCAAAGGGAACTAGAAAGGTGAGAGTGTGGCACACAGCCCTGACCTTAGAAGAGGTCAGGTCCCATCAGGTCTCAAGTATCCTCACTACCATGCCTATGTAGTCTACATATTATCTGCATATATTAAAGGAATGTTGGGAAATAAAGTGAGGAACTTGAGGAATTTAACTAACCCTAAGTCTACCAGGAAGAACAGAACTGCACAACCTCACTCCTGCTTCAGCATTAGTGTGGGTGTGTCCCTAGTGAGAACCACACCGGCTTCCTTGCTGGATGTGTAATAAACACCTTCCTCTGAACACTCTTTTCTGAGTTCTTTCAGTGAGAAGGGGTTTGCTGTTTTTAGTGCTACATCATGTTGATCTTCCTAAGGGCCCCCAAGGGAGCAATGGACATGGAAACACAACCAGGCTCCCTCCTTGACCCTGTCTTGGAAGTCCTGTGATCCCCCAAAAGTCTGTTTCTCACAGTCATGTGACATTTCTATAAAGGCACATCAAAAGCCAAATAAGGGGGGGGTTTGTTGTGTTGGAGATGAACCTATATCCTTTGTATTTTGACATTTCCTTCAATCCAAGAGTTTCAGTTAAAAAAAAAAGAATCCTAAATTGCATAAAGATCATAAAAAATCTTTAAGAAGGAACACAATATGCAATTCAGATTAAAATGGAAGTTAGCCTAATTCTACAATAGGAGCCTTCCCTAGACTGCAGTGGAACTGAGTACATCTTGAGAAGTCTAAAGTGCTTTAATCTTCATTCCTGTCATCTTGTACCTGACAAAAGCTGAAAATCTAAGTCGAAATTTTCCATAGAATATAAAGTCACGGGGGGGGGAGCCAAGATGGTGGCATAGCAGCAGCAATATATTGCAGCTCTCACATAGCCACCCCAAAATACCCATAAAATAGGACTCTAAACCAATCCTAGAACTCCAAAACGCACACAAAGATACTTCCCACTAAAGTCAGCTCAGCTACGAGGAACCATATCAGCACTGCAAACCGAAACCAGCCTGGCCTCAAGCTGCAGCTGTGCCCCAGGGGCGGCTGGACAGGAGGAGCAGAGGAGCCTCTCAGGTGAGCAGATTAGCAGTAGCTGCAGCTGCGAGTGGGGATTTTGAAAGGGGAAGATAAGCAGTCCGGCCAGAAGGCCTCCAGAGCAGAACAGCGCAAGGCAAAGGTTTTGCACCCGCCTCCATGCTGCAGCTTCCCACCCGTGGCCTGCAGGCAGCAGGGGGCTGAGGGATTGTTCTCAGGCCAGAGCTCTCACGTTGAGTGGCCTGGATCCGGATCGCCGTCTTGGGCCTCAGTCTTGGAGTCCTCGCTATCCAGTCAGCCAGAAGTATATAGGAAGAGTTCCCAGCCTCTTCCTAAGAGCTATGGCAGCCGGGAGGACCCCAGCGATTTGGGACAGAGCTTTCCCTTCTGGAAGCAAGCCCCACAGAGATTTAAAAAAAAAATCATGGTCTGAAGAACCATGAGTAAGAATAAGCATAAGAAGCAAAGTAAGAACAGCTCCCAAACC
>CM053582.1:500774121-500844131 GCA_028627135.1 Pseudochirops cupreus
AAAAAAAAAAGAATATAAAGTCACTAAATTTCAAAAATTATCATTTGAAGCAAAAACTACTATGTTTCCAGTGTTCTCTGATATGCCTAAGACAATATATATGTTGAATTCTAATTTCAACATTTCTAATAGCTTAGCATTAAAAATAAATAAATGAAACAAGAAAAAAAGTACCTTTGCAATTTTTTTTTGCCTTGACTTTTTGAACCACAAATCTGCCTATAGCAGAGCTCATCAAAGTCATGTCTCTTTTCATTAGATAAACCATTCCTCTAATTTTTGCCATGAGGAAGACTCAATGAGTTCAGATGAATGACAAGCATTTGATGTTACAGTTTATGTTCAAATAAGTAACAGATTTCTTATTTGGTACAAATCTAACTGATAGAAAAGACCAGCCAAAACAGACAACCTATAATCTGACTATGCTTTCATTAGTGCTCTATTAAACAAATCTTTTATCAAAGATCTTTTGAGAGAGAATCACAAAAATTATTTGCTTTTATCAAATTGCCAATGTTCTAGGCCTGCTTATATCTTCTATAATTTTGCCAGTTTCCCAAGAGATTGGTAAACCAATGGTCTAACTTTCACACCACCATCAAGACCCAGGGTGAGTCATTTTAAGCACAAAGCTCAAGTCCTTGTAGTTTGTAAAATGATGGTATATCTTCCAATCTAGGTCCCTACCCTCTTACTACAGAGCTTAAAACATGAGATGACTTATGCTAAAGAAAAGTACACGGTAAATATTTTTCCCCAAGTTGTTGAAACAAGTATTGACAATATGCTTTCCAGGTGTGTAAGCAATTAGTTGTTTTGTTTACTAAAACATATATCATTGAATGACAGTCCTCTTGCTAAATAACTTTCATCATCTCTTCACACATAGTTCTGGAGAATAATTTAGTTCCCTTTTTTTTCATTTTTGTCATTTTGTTGTTCAGAAATAATGACACAGCCATGTGGGATGCCTTATTGGCAACAATCAAAGCTTAACAGTAAAAACTGAAGTTCTACCAGAGCTATAACTAGTTTAGAACAAACAGGACTTTTCCCCAGGAGACATCAAGGGGAATGCACTTCATCCCCATGACAATTACCATTCCTGCACCTTATTGCCCCTGTGTGTTGCCTGGAATGCCATCCCCCAGTGACCCATCGACATGGTTCCTCTGCCCCATGGCCCATCTTCCCCTTGTCCTCCAATACTCACAAGGAAAAGGCTGAATTTTCTAAAAGACAGGTGCCCCCCACTCCTAGAACAACTGTATGCAATCAAATGGTCCTCTTTGTCACTGCTCCCTCATCCCTAATATCTCCCTTGCCCCCATTCAACTGTTTTTGTCAGAGATGAAAGAATTCCTGCTCTGACCCCCACTTGGCTTTTGTAGGTAGCTTCCTTAGCTGTTTTTTAAAAATGAGCTCCAAGTAAGGAATTTTATGAGATGCCTAGAGGGTGGGCATCTATGGTCTTTTTTTGTTTGTTTGACTAATTTTTAACAATTTTTATGACTATCATTTGTTTTTCCATTGCCTAGATTTTCCCCAATCCCCCATCAGAGAAGAGCCAACTCTATGCCTGTGAGAAGAAAGGAAGTTGTGAGAGATATAGTGGACATAAAATGAATTGGACAGAGCAACACGTTGAATATGTGGGGTGAGGACACAGGTAGGCATAGAGCTTGGAACGGGTGTGCCAGCATACCTTGGGGGGAACATTCCCATTTCTCTTCCTTTTCCTCTCAGGGCAAGAGCTAATTGGAATGATCTCCCAAGGTGGGCTGGCATATTAGCCCAGCAATCATGCCTTTGGGTGAGGAAGGTGGAAGAGTCAAAAATGATTCCAGGGTTGTCAGCTTGGGTGCCTGGAAAGATGGTAGTATCATCAACAAAAATTAAAAATTAGGAGAAGGGCAGGTCTTGGGGAAAAGATAGTGAGTTCAATTTGCAACATTTTGAAGTACTAACCAGATATCCCACTGGCAAAATCAAGAAAGTAGTGGGAAAATAGGACTGAAGCCCTTTGAAGAGCCTAGTCATGTATATATAGAATTATAAATCATCTTCATAGAAATGAATGTTCTAACTATAGAAATAGATGAGATCACCAAAGGTGAATATAACAGAAGAGAAGAGGGGCAAGGACAAAACCTTCACAGACAATTATGTGTGAGGGACAGGAGGAAGATAGGAAGCCAGTGAAGAAAATGGAAGAAATTTTCATCAATATAGGAGAACTAGAAGAAAATATTGTTGTGGAAGCTAAGAGGAAAAAAAAAAGAGTACCAAAACAAGAAAGGAGTATGTATGATGGAAGCAGGCAAAGAGCATATAAAAAGAAAAGAATGCTCTACAATGTCAAATATTGGATGAGATCAAAGTGTATGGGGAGAGGAAAAATGTCAGTTAATTGGCTTTTCCTTGTAAAATACTGGTGGAGTTGAAGGAATGCCATATTACAGGAAAAAAGATTTCAGATCTCCTCTGCCACCTATTAGATAAGTGACCTTGGATGAGTTACCCTATCTGGACCTCATTAGTCTCATTTGTAAAATGGGGATTTTTTGCTTGTTCAGGATCCAAATACTCTAACAATCAGAAAACAAAAACTTCTTAACTTCTCTGTATGCCTGTGACTTCTCTCCATTTCTTCCGGTGACCATGATGCTCAGGACTCAGCATCTAGGATAGCAAATCTGTTTAGGGCTTAGGGCAACAAGAGAACACAAACATACTGAAATCATTCTGTGAGGGTCATTACTGGACCCAGAGCTCTCACCCTTCTGGCCATTCAAGGGTGCCTGCCTACTTTCCACACACAGTGCAGAATAGGTCTCCAACATCTGTACTCACTCAGGGCTTGTCTGGCTACACCCAGACATGGAAGTGATTCTGAGAGTCCACACCCTGAGAGGCTTTTCCTTCCGACACCCTCTCACCTACTTGGTTGGCCTACATTGAACAACACTCTCCTCCCCCCATCCTCCCCCCACACAGACACCCTCCTAATTTTCTCTCCACTTCTCACACTTCAGAGCCTCAGAGTTCCATTCTCTCAACACTAACAACTCAGCCATAACCTCCCAGCCCCCCAGTGGGCTCATTAGCCTGGTCCACCACAAACATATCCCTTGAAGCTCTTCTGTTGTGTAGGGTAATTAACCATAGCTGTTTCTCTTCCTATTCCACCTCATGACCATCAGGGAATCATTTCCCATCATTTCTGGTCTCCATACATACATTAATGCTAAAATCATCTCTAACTCCCTTCCTCCTATTTGGACATGTTCATGAGCACAAATTTTGATGAGAGCTCCTTTTACTTACTTCACTTTTTAGTACCATTGATTAAAGGCTATACGTGGTTAGAAGGGAATATAAAACCTTCGTAACACGCAAGATTCCCCACAATTTGATGCCACTCCACAATTCCAACCTTATTCTGCAGACACACTGGACTACTTCCTGTTCCCAAAGTACACTCAAAATTTCCTCTCCCCCCCGCCATGACTTTGAACAGAGAGCACATGCGAAAATGGGGAGATTGCCAGACTTTGAGTCAGAAGACCTGGGTTTAATTCAATATCTGACACTTCAATATATGACCCTGGGCATATGTTTAGGAGTTCTCTGCACTCTGGGAAACCCCAGATTGTTCACATATTCATGAAATTTTCATCAAACTGTTAAGTTTGAAATACCTTCTGGCTTGCTGCTACCTACTTAATTCCTGCCCCTCTAAATTTCGCCCAATTTTTTTAAGTGAAAAGAATTTTTTTATTTGTTTATTTTTAGTTTTCAACATTTATTTCCACAAGATTTTGAGTTACAGATTTTCTCCCCATCTTTCCCCTGCCCCTACCCCAAAATAGCAAGCCTACTGAATACCCCTTCCCCCAATCTGCTCTCTCTTATATCCTCCCCCATCACCCCCCACAACTTTCTAGTAGGGCAAAATGGATTTCTATACCACAGTGCCTGTATATCTTATTTCCCAGTTGCATGTAAAAAAAAAAATTTTTTTAACATTTGTGTTTAAAACTTTGATTTCCACATTCTTTCTCTTCTTCCCTCCTTACCTATCCCCACTGGGAAGATAAGCAATTCAATACAGATGGTACATGTGTAGTTACACAAAACGTTTCCATTGTAGATATATTGTAAAAGACTAACTATATTTTCCTCCATCCTGTCCCGTGCCACCGCTTATTCTATTTTCTACTTTGATCCTGTCCCTTTTCAAAAGTGTGTGCTTCTAACTACCCTCTCCCCCAATCTGCCCTCCTTTCTATCATCCCCCCTCTTATCTCCTCCCCCACTACTTTCCTGTAGGATAAGATGCCCAATTGTGTGTATGTTATTCCCTCCTTAAGCCAAATTCAATGAGAGTAAGGCTGACCCATTCCCTTTCACCTTCCTGTTATTCCTCTCCATTGTAACAATTTTCTCTTGCCTCTTTTATTGATAATTTACCCTATTCTAGCTCTCCTTTTCTCCTTCTCTCATTATATTCCTCTCTCACCTCTTAATTTTATTTTTTAGATATCACCCCTTCCTATTCATCTGATCCTGTGCCCTCTATCTATGTATACATGTACACACATATACACACACTCACATATGTATTTATACACACATACACCTTCCTTTATATACATATACGTATGTATACACATATATATATTCCCTTCAACTATCCTCATACTGAGAACAGCCCAATTTTTAAACCCAACACAAATTCCTCTTGAAAGTCTTCTCTGATCACCTTCCCAAATCAGTAATGATCTCCTTTGTATCACCCCTCAAAATGTACTTTGCACCTCTATAATGCATTTGCCATATATTCTTTTATTCTGTCATACATTGCCCTGGCCAACAAATTCATCACCTACTAGTTATCCCTATAAGAGTAAGGTTCGTCCTTGGAGGGAAGATTCAGGCTATTCCTGGAAACCATGCCAACCTTTTGTAGTAGAAGCCTGCAAGACTTACACTGAAATGGGCTGGCCTTGAACAAGGCAGGGTCGAGACCAGATCACTGTGAGGCATCTGACAGGGAATGTTGGGTCATGGTTTCTTAAGTATGCCTTGTATCATGCTAATACACTGTAAGTTTCATGAGATCAGGGACTCTGATTTCTCCAAGCTCCTAGTACAATTCTCTGCAGCAGATAAGTGATTAATACCTGTTTGTTGAATTGAATTGAACTAAACTTTTTTAAAATCTAAGGTTCTGTGTTTGGAGGTCATCCCAATTTAAAGACACCAGAAGACCTCCAATTTCATTTTCAGTTATACTGATGTTTTCCAAGTGGCTCGTTTCATTTTTTGGTATAATATCCTTGAAACTACATGCTTCTCAACATTCTTTGCATTCCTTAACTAGGTTCAAGGACTGGCTTCAGGACTAGCTCTCTTTAGCATTAGGCTGCCAGCAAATAACATTTTCTTTCTCTCTTTCTTTTTTAAAGTGTCAGTATTAGATTCCTTCAATAAGTTCCTCAAGGACAAGGTTCAAGGTAGAAAACATGTTATACTGGTTTTGATGACCCTCTAAGGACAAGTACAGGGACCAGATTATATTAAGGCATAAATAGGTTATTTATTAAATCATATAATGAAATTGACCTTTCATGTCTAATTATCAATGACCACAGGGCCACATGATTTTGCTTGAATGTATTCTTTTACTATGACCTCACTGAAGACCTTTAAACAACAACAACAAATCATCAGGCAATTTCTCCACAAACTGTCAGAGCTGTTTTTGAGTGAATTAGTTAAAGCACTGAAAGACCTGTAATTGGCAAAATGGGATATTTTTCAAAGCACTAGAATGATTCACTCAAATTTTAGAATTAACAGCTAAACTTATTGAATTATATCATTCCCTAAATATGAACATCTATCTCTCCTTAGACCGTAAGCTTATAGAATATTCAAGTAGGAAAAGACTGAAGAAAAAAATCTAATCCATTTTGCAGATGGAAAAACTAAGGACCAGTGAAATTAAGTGATTTGCTTTGATGTTTAAGGGAGGTATAAGAAGCTCCACTTTAAATTCTGCTCAGATGGGCTAAAGCTCTAAATTATACTGGTCTGGTCATTAAAAGTCTGTTGATATATTCTCCTTTCATATAGATCAGGAGCTGGAAGGGAAATCAGAAGCTATCTATTCCAATATTCTCATTATATAGATGGAGAAACTGAGGCTCAATCTGGTCAAGCTACTTGCCCCAGGTCACATAGGTCATAAGTGTGACCTGCAGCTCCAAGCCCATTTGCATGAGACTCTTCTCAAAGTTCAATGTTATTATGCATAGTAGAGGTAGCAAGAGCTTTAGGAAAAAGAAAGATTCATATTTTCTGGCTTCCAGTTTAGAGAAAAAAAACTCATCATTCTAGACCAAGGGTGGAGAGCCTGCTAGACTGTCTTTATGCCCCTGAAGGGAGAGAAAGACTCCAGGAGGAAGCAGACATGTAGAGGAGTTGGCACCTCAATCATGACTCCAGCTTGCTATACTAGAGACTTTGAGAAATTTCCTTTTATGTGGAGATCTAGGATTTTTGGTTGAGCTGAGATATGTCATTCCCAATGAGAGAGTTCATTCACTCTGTGTATTATCTGGTATATTCTCATCTGTATGCCTCTTTTCTGATTTCTGTTTGTTATTGTATTTGGATGAATGAGTTTATGTGGCTATTTGTTATGTGTGTAATGTATAGAGCTGGTATTTGGTAGGAAGAGAATCAAGCATTGGATAAATAGCTTTGTGCACTATCCACTTAAAGGATAGTGATCAAGAGCTTGAACCTAGTCAAGATTGGTTTCTTGGTTATTAGGTCAAAGCTTGAACCTAGTAATTATTTCCCTTAGGCTAACAATATGGGGATGGCCAGGAGGACAGGCAGATATAATTCTAGCCTAGCACTCTTCCTCTGAAAGCAAAATGACCAGCCTCTGGCATCAATTTCCTGCCTCCCTTCCGAGCAGGAATGGGTGTTCTTTGGAAAAGGTTGGGTGGAGGAGACTTTAGAGATATCTATTCATGCCTTACTACAAGGCACATTTAGATAGAGCCACGTGGACAAACATAACATACATGGGCAACACAAACAAAGCTCATACACACACAAACCCCATCTGACATAAGCTCAGAGGCAAGATTTGAACTCAAATGACAGCTAGCCTTTTCATTATACAGATAAGGAAACAGACTCAAGGAGATTCAGTTACTTTCCCAAGGTCACGCAGATAATAAGCATTACACAAAGAATATGAAGTCAAGTCCTTGATTCCTGAGTCAATGCTGCCGCATCTAGCACAAACACCCTCTCCTGCAAAAGGCTTTTCCCAATGCCCAAAAGAAGTTCTCTGCCTCCTAGAGAAGCTTAATAAAAATCATTTAATTGAATTGAAATGCCTCATAAGAAATGATAATGAAGTTATTCATGAATTAAAGCATTGTTACTGAACAACCATGTGCAGAAAGTGTACTTTGAGTGGTTTTCACCCATTATAGAAATGTATTTGCGTTGATCTATCTATATTATCTTATCTACTCTCCTCTGGAACTCATTCGCTGATTTATTAATTCAACAAGCATTTATTAAGTGCTTCCTGTTTGCCAGGCATTGTGCTAGGTACTGGAGAGTTTCAGAAAGAAAATGAAATAGTCCCTGTTCTAGTTATTTACAGTTTTATTGGAAGTAACAACATGCATTTGTGCAAATTATGCCAAGCTAGGAACAGAGATACTAACTGGTATTTGTAGACATTGATATGGTATCTAAGTTAACCAGTATGGTATCTAAAGGAACACATTTTTTTCCTGATAAATAGAGGACCAGAGAATCTGAAAGGGACTTTGTGATCAGTGGATCATAGACAGAGGTGAAAGGGACTTTTGAGGTCATCTAGCCCAATTCTGATGTTTTTAGATAAGGAAAATGAGGCAAGGGCTACTAATTCCAAAGCCAAAGTTCACACCAATATACCATGCTGCCTCCCATCACGTGCAATTTTCTGTAGTTTCATTTGTTTACAATGATGACAATAACCAGCATTTACGCAGTATTTGAAGGTTTTCAAAGTGATGGACGTGTACTGCCTCATTCAATCTTCACAACAAAAACTAGAAAGTAGATACTACTATTATTCCCATTTTACAGATAAGAAGACTGAGAGAGGTTAAGTGACTTGCATAGGATCTTATAGCTAGTAAGTAGCTGAGGTGGGATTTGAATTCCAGTCTTCTTGACTTTCACCCACTATGCCATCTAGCTGCCATTAACTATACATATATATATTTTGGAAAGATTGCTGGAATAGGGGCTAGGAGAAACCTACCTTTATATGCCAGCTCTCACACTAGCCTGGTACCCTGGGCATGTCTCAACTTCTTGGACCCTTAGTTTCCCTATCTGTAAAATGGAGAACCTACTTCATAGAGCTGTTTTAAGATTTCATAAACCTTAAAATTCTATATAAATGAGTTATTATTGTTAATGATCTCCATAAGTGAGGATCTTTTGTAAAACATGCAACTAGAATTTATTATTATGGTTCTAGATTTTCCTAGAATCAGCCAAGTATTTTTTTCTTTTTTTGCATTTTGAAAGGTAGGGCAATTGGGGTTAAGTGACTTGCCCAAGGTCGCATGGCTAGGTTTGTGTGTGTGTCTGTCTGTGTGTCTGTCTGTGTGTGTGTCTGTCTGTGTGTTAAGTGTCTGAGGCCAGGTTTGAACTCAGGTCCTCCTGACTCCAGGGCCAGTGCTCTATTCACTGTGCCACCTAGACACCCCTGGCAAAGTATTTTAAGTCCAGCTTTAACCAGTTGAAACAATTGGTGAAAAGAAAAGTGTGAATTGGAATTACCTGAGCTCTCTCTGCCCCGCCCCCCCGCCCCCCCATTACCACAGAAAATTGAAATAGTACTAGTTCTTTAAGGCTTATCAAGTCTGCCCTGAGTGAACCTACGGCAACTACTTAAAAATGGTGTTTTATAAATTGTTTAAGTTTAATATATAATTGTTGCATACTACCAATTAGTAGGGAACTCATACTAAACTAATGGAAGTCTCATCAGAGCCTGCTCAATTAAAATGATAATTAAAATACTTCCATTTGCAGTTTATGATGGTAGGTTAACTATGATGTTTGGGATCCTTGCCCCCTCTCACTCTCCACCCCCCCCCCCAACACACTTCTCTTCTTTCTCAATTTGGCTTCTCTTTAAAATGGCATGTATTCCTTACAAGTATTTATTTAGTTCTGCTCATGGGTGGCTCATCAATTTATAGTATCTCTCTGGAATGTTCATTTCATGCATGACTGAAAAGAGTAAAACTCATTGCATTTCAGGTACTTTCACCCCTTCCAAGAGCTGAGGGGCCTTATAAGTTCCATAATTTTGAATATCTTTATGGTTCAAATGATCATTGTTGCAGGAAAGCCAATAAAAGTGGCCTTTTATTATTATTTGTTATATAAATAGACAACATGGTATAGTGCAAGGGTGGGAAACCTGCAGCCTTGAAGTTACATGTGGCTCTCTGTGTCCCCAAATGTGGCCCTTTGACTCACTTGTGAGGTTTGGATTCAGTCAAAAGGCCACACTTGAGGACCTAGAGGGCCACACGTGACTTTGAGTCTACAGGTTCCCTGCCCCTGAGCGGGTACCTGACTTTAAGTCTTGCCTTGGACACATCCAGTCTGTGTGACTCTTGCAGGACATTTAATTCTCCGTGCTCTCAGTGACTTTTATTTAAGACAAAAAATTGTAGAGGAAGTATCGACCTGCACTTGTGGAGAGGATTTCCTCACCTGGGAGCTCCCTTTACCAACCGAGTCACAGACTCAGATTTTATCACTATCTCTTGTTATGAATATGGTGATTCATTTCTATAGGACTTCAAAGTTTAAATGAAAAAAGTCCACTTCCTTGACAACAGCCCCATGACATATGCCTATTCTTTCCATTCCTTATTTTGTATTATTTCAAGCGAATTAAGATAGTAGAGTCAAAAAGTCTCAATTCACATCCTAGATCTTCCTCTTACAAACTAAGTGATCATGAGCAATCATATGATACCTCTGAACCTCAGATTACTCTGCAGAAAAACACTGACAATCATACTTATAATATCTACCTCATAAAGCTGTTGTAAGAAATCAAATGAGGGGCAGCTAGGTGGTGCAGTCAATAGAGCACTGGCCCTGGAGTCAGGAGGACCTGAGTTCAAATTCAGACTCAGACACTTAACACTTACTAGCCATGTGACCTCAAGCAAGTCACTTAACCCCAATTTCCCTGCCCTCTCCCCTCTAAAAAGCAAAAAAAAAGAAAAAAGAAATCAAATGAGATAATATATAATAAATGTCTACATATTATATTTAATATTTAATCATAATTTTGTATATACATATTCTGAAGCCCTCTCTGAAAGTAAGCTGTTATTTTTATTACAAGGAAGCAATCAGACACATTAAAGTACTTGAAGGGCTATGGACCTGACTCAGGCTGTTCTCCTGTTCTTATTATCCTCCTGCATTTGGCACCGTTATAAAAAATAAAAACAACAAAAATCTAGGCCTTCTAAAAAGCTCCTAGGCCACAGCAGTTCTCAATCTGTGGGTCGCAACCCCTTTGGGGTCAAACAACTCTTTTACAGGGGTCGCAGGGGTCGCCTAAAACCATCAGAAAATACATATTTCCGATGGTCTTAGGAAACAAGACACCGCTCCTCTATCCATCTCCAGGAGGGTCTGCCCACATGCAGATATGCCCACATACAAGTATTAAAGGATCAGAGCATTAGGAAGGTTGAGAACCACTGTCCTAGGGCATTTGCAATAGACACCTTTGAAATTTCACTAGGTAAAATATATGATTGTCTCAGTAAGAGGTAGATTCTCTTTCTTTAGGAGGAAGGGGCATCTGTAGCCAGGTCTCTTCCACCCTTCCAGGCCCCTGGAGGAATGCTGTCATCTCATTTAAAATGTCATTGAATGCTGTGGATGAATTAAAGACTGCAACTTTGGCAACCCTTTGCACAAACCTTTTTATTCTGTTCCCTCCAGAGGATGCATTACCTTTTTTTAGTGGACTAGTTCGATGTAAAGTTTCAGATGCAAAGCAGCAAGGGCAAAAATACTGCATTGTCTCTTGAGCTAAAATGTTAAGAGAGCAAGGTTTATGAATGTGGTGTCTACATGGAGATCCATTATGAGGGAGAGAAAGGGAAGAGACCCTATCCTTGATGTTATTTAACAGACATAAAGAAGGCAAGGAGGCATAAAACTCCTTTCATGAGCCATCGCTACACTTAAGTAGTATGTTCTCAGTAGAGAGCATTTTCGATTGCTTTGCTCTTCCTTGCTGCAGTCATCGAAGACCTGTCTGCTCAGCAGGAACTTGAAGTACAAAACCTTTTCCAAAGAGCAGAATGTAGAGAACTAAGTGGCTTAGGGGAGTGCAGTTCAGACCTAAATCAAAAGTCATTACCATTATTTGAAAGATATTTGGCAGCCTGAATCAAGTTGCTAGAATCTACCTACACAGTTGGTAGACAGGTAGACTCACCAGCAACATTACATCCATGAAGCCGGTTAATGGTTTGCCCCAAAAGATCATGGATTAAATTAGACACAGATCAACTGAAGTTCAATCCAAGTCATATCCTTCCCCTCAGTGAGCCATAATACACATTACATACTCAATAAATATGTATTCATGTGGATTAGATTAGCATCCTCACCAACTAATATTCATTGACTATTTATGGTCCTAGGATAAGTTCTCTAGTGTTTAATCTAGAGAAGATTCATTTCCCATGACAGCTATGTGAAGGATAAAACAGGAGAAGAGAGGTTTGAAGGAAGGAGACCAACTAGGAAACTATTGTAATGCTCTTATTGAGAAGGAAGGAAGACCTGGACTAAGGTGGTGGTCATGTAAGTGAAGAGGAGAAAAATGCGAGAAATGTTGTAGAAGTAGAATCAAAAAGATATGGCAGCTGAATGGATATGGGGTGAAGGAGGAGGAGGAGGAGGAGAGGGAAGTGAAGCATCAAAGATGATTCCAGAATTGCAAACCCAACTGGCCATAAGGATAGTGTTTATCACTATAGAAAGAGGGTTAGATTTTAGAAGAAAAATACCAAGTTCCATTTTGGACATGTTGAATTTGAGATGCCTTTGGGATATACAGTTTAGAATACAGGTGATACAGGACTAAATGAGAGAAGGAGATAATGGATTACAAAAGGCAGAGAAAACTTCTAAGATCTTATTTCACTTCTTTTTTCTTTATGATGGAAAATTACCTTCAGATTGGGAAAGTGAGAACAAAAATGATAAATATGGAATTGAAATGCAAAATAATTAAGGAGATTGGAAGTGAGCAACAAATAATCCTTAATATAATTCAGTGCAACATTTATTAATCATCCAACACGTTCAAGACACAGAACTGTGTAAGGTAATAAGAAGATAAAAATAAAATAGTCTCTGACCTTAAGATGCTTTTATTCTATTAGGTTCAAGAATACTATGTAAAAAATTCAAGACACAAAGCCTAGATGAACCATATCAGAGAGTAATTGTGTGTGGGAAACCTCAAAATGTAGAACCACTATTAGTGATGGAAAGATGTCTGCTCTTGGTAGAAAGGTAAGAAAAAAGACCTGCAGAATGTATCCAAAGGCCAAATGGATTTTGTTGTATCATTTGTTTTTGCTTGGTTTTATCGCTATTAATATTGTTACAAAGGAGGGTTCTAAGGTGGGATACATCAGATATTGTTATTGTTCAGTCATTTCAATCGTGTCCAACTCTTCATGACTTCATTTTGGGGTTTTCTTAGCAAAGATACTGAAGTGGTTGGTTGTTTTCTTCTCCAGATCATTTCTACAGATGAGGAAACTGAGGCAAACAGGTTTAAATGACTTCCCCAGGATCATACAGGCAATAAGTGTCTGAGACCAGATTTGAACTCAGGAAGATGAGTCTTCCTGAATCCATGTCCAGTGCTCCATCCACTGCATCACCTAGCTGCCCACATCAGAAACTACTATGATACAAAAACAATGGCATTAATGAAACAAACCAAAAAGACTGGCTGTGTTACAAATTTCTGCTCTCCAAACTCAACTGGGCCTTCACAACAGCAAGGTCATCCTTTGATTCCTCCCTAATTCACCTCCTATCTTACTTCCCATACAAGCTATACCAAACCTTCTCATCCCTCCTCAAACCTCTTACACTCTCAGCTGAGTGTATTACTTTACTGAAAAAATCAAGACCATCTGATGTGAGCCTCTTCTCCCTTTCTCTTTGTCCCACAAGCTCTTGACATCACTTCCCCCTTGTTCAGAAATCATCAACCTCTGGTTCCTTCCCTCCTGGATACTTCCCTACTAATTTAAATATGTTTCAAATAAGTTTCCCCTATCTTAAAAAACCATTACTAGGCTGAAAGAATTATTGTATATGAACGTAATGTATTACGATTGTATTATAAGAAATGATGAAAGGGATAGTTTCAAAGAAAACTGGGAAAACTCATATGAACCAATGCAAAGTAAAAGCAGCAGAACAATTTATACAACAAAATAATGATATTGTTAAGACAAATAACTTTGAAATACTCAAGAACTAAGATCAACATAGTAACCAACCAGAATCCAGAGGACCAAAGATAAAACATATTGCCACTTCCTGACAAAGAGGCAATAAACTCAGGATGCAAACTGGCACATATTTTTTGGATATCGCCAGTGTAGAGGATTTTTGTTTATTTCACGAATGTTTATTTCACTAATAGGTGTTGTGAGTATTTTGTTGTTGTTGTTTTTTCTTTTATCTTTCCTCTGAGAAGGGTGGAGAGAGAAAGCAAACAGTTTTTTGCTCATTTTAAAAAATATTTCAGGTATGTTGACATGGACATGTAATCTTTGCTAGGGGAGTTGGACAGTGGGATGAGGATGAGACTGGTGGATTGTTAAGGGTCACAAATAGGTGCCAGGTTGCAAGTGGTAATGTTGAGGCACAGGGTTGTGTTTGAGGCTCGGGAATTAGTTGGGTCACGTGGAAGTCAGAGCATATTGCACCGTCCCTGGCCAGGGGATATTGCATTGCTCAATACCTGAGGTTCCCGACTGATGTCTTCCTTGGGGTCTTCATGCCCTTGTGATTGCAATTCCCCTTTCATAATTTACCTCCCCTCCCTCAATCCCACTCAGCTGGGCTGTGTCATGTGTGATGTGTGGATCTGGGGGAGGTAAAAGGATCCAAGCCTTGGAGAGGCGGGTGGCCTTAGAGTCTTGCTGTAAGGCTTCCCAGGTGTAACATCAATAAACCCTCTTAACATCTACCCTCCAGTCTTACTTTCTTTAAAGAGAAACGCCAGCATTGTCTCCATTGTAAAGATAAGTACCTACTGCCCTTTAGGGCAAGGCTTCGAACCCTGACAGTGGATCACTTGAGCTTGGGACTTCTGAGGTACAGTGGGGCTCAAGCCAATCAGGCAGCTAATACTAAATCTGGCAAAATATGGTGAGCTACTGGGAATGTGTGATTGGAGTAGAGTTGATTGCTTAAGGAGGAGTGAACCCATTCAGGTTAGAAACAGAGATGATCAAATGCCAGTTAACAGTGGGATCTAGCCTGTTGAGAAGCCTCTCCATTATACATTTAACCTGAGTAGAGACCTAGTCTCAAAACAAATTTTAAAAGTTAAAAAATTTCAAATTATCACTAACTCAACTATCCCTCAAATTATTATCCTATCACTCTCCTAATTTGCTCAGCTACATTCCTTTTTTAAAGGCTGTCTATATTCACTTCCTCTCCTTTGACTCCTCAGTCTTTTGCAATCTGTCTTCTAACCTTACAAATCAACCATAGCTGCTCCCTCCATAGTTACTAATTGCCAAATCTGATGTTTCTCCCCCTCAATAATCATCCTTTTTAACCCATCTGCTGCATTTGACATTATTGATCATCTCTTCCTGATAAAAAGTCTTTCCTCTTTGGGTTTGGGGAACATTTCTCTCCTACTTCTCTTCTCTCTGTTTGATCACTCAGTCTCTTTTGCTGGCTCATCATTCATATGTAAGATATATTGTTCCTCTAAGGTCCATTTCATATGAAGCAATATGGTGATCAAAAAGGCAAAAAAAAACATTTTGTTAAATGGAAATATTAATTTTCAAATTGTATAAGATATTGCTGTGGTTATAGAGGAACATGTTGGCACATAATCAGAATAGAAAAAGAAGTTTGTTTTGATATACACCACTAATATATGTATATGAAGAAACAGTGATTTCAGACAGGATTTCAATGGTTTTAGAGGGGAAATTATTTGAGATATAAATATGAAATTTCATATTTCCTTGTGAACATGGAAAGATGCCATACTTGTTTGAGAATGGTCTAATGTTATAAAGAAAGAAACTTTCTTATTCATTAAGAAGTAGAGAAATGATTGCAAGTAAACAGTTTTAAAGAGAAGGATGTTGAAGACTTCTGTAGGCATGATGAGTATTCCTTAGTTCATTTGCACATAACAGTTTTATTTACAAGAGGATAAAACTAAAATGAGAAAATGACATACACATTTGGAGACAGAGATGTGATTTTAAAAGGACTATCAGTTTGTAGGGGAATTTTGAGAACTGTGACTTCTTAAGCAAAAGAGATTCAAGAGTCTCTCACTCAAGTGATTAGAGGCAATATAAATGAACCTGACATAGAAACCTGGGGAGAATTGAGGACCCAGCATGAGGCCTGAAAAAAATCTGCTCTGTTGGAACTGTTTAAGGTAAAAGCAGCCAGCTGATAGAAGGCTTCAGCTGTCTAATTCCTTATTGGCTGAAAAGAGAATTGACTTCATTGGCCAAGAGTTCCAGAGATAGCTATTGCTGTTCAGTACCTTCTCCTGTACTTGTGTCTCACAAGGTTCTGTTTCTCTCTACTGCCACCTCTGGCTTGAGAAGAAAAAGCAGTAGAGATTTTTCTGCTGTGCTGGTTTAAAAAACTCAGCTGGAACTTGGTTGCTGTGAGCTCCATTGTGACTGGACAATATAACATCTGGGTGAGTGAATAAATGACCTGGCTGGTCTATTTAGTCCAGAGATGGCCAGTTTGAGGAGCTTGGCAGTTCTCTAGCTTAAAGAGAACTGCTGTTCACATTAAGAGTTAACATTTTCTAAATACTGTTTTAAGGGTAATGATTAATTGCAAGAATTTGTAAATGCTACTTTTAAGTATAAATGATAAGAGCATTTTCCTAAGAGAGGTAAGGCTCACCAGTCAAGAGATAAGAAGAGAACTAGTTTCATGGGGTGCAGATATTCCTGAATAGATCAATAATTTTGAAACCTAGTGTTCACAGTTAAAAGTTACCTTAAGCACCTGAGTTTTCCTCCCTCTCGTACTTCCCTGCTAGAATCCTGCAAAAGTGTACCCATTCTTCCCCATGGGTAGTTGAGTACATTGGTGGGACAGGATATCAAGTGGAGATCTATAATATTATTATTATTTTTTGCTTTATTGTTAGGTAAATGGCTATAGTTAAGATCTAAAGTATTATTATTGTGAGTGACTGGTTGTATAAACGTCGTGTGTATACTGTATATTGCCTTGTGAGTGACTGGCTATGTAGACAGAAAATGCATTGCCATGGTGCTCAAGAGCCAGATTGGTGAATAGTATTTCCTCTCAACAGGGTTACCCCTAGGACCCTGAAAGAGTTGTGAATGTGACCATGTGGTGGTAGTCTGTCTCTGGAAACTCAGGTCTGTGAGTTTGACAGCATGTTGGAATGAATGAGCCAAACCCAGAGAGTAAGTGAGGTTTTGACAAGCCTAGGTGAAAGGTTTAAGGCCCCTCCCTACATAATATGGATTTTGTCTATAGCTACCATGTGACCCACCAACAATACCACTTTTGTCACATTACACTTTTATCACTGTCCTAACCTTCCCAAGTTTCTGTCCTGTTCCTTTCTCTTTCTAGATAAGGTCATTAGCTCCCATGGTCCTAAATATCATTTCTAAGCAGATCACACACACACATACACACATCTGTCCCCAGTTCCTCCCAAACTTCAGTCCCAAACGTCCAATTAAACATTTCAAACAGGGTGTCCTGTAGACATCTCAAATGCAATATGTCCAATACTGAACTCATTATATTTTCCCCTAAACCCTCCCCTTTTCAAAATTTCCCTAACTTTGTCAAAAGTAGCATCATCATTCCAATCTCCTAGATTCATAGCTTTGGCTATGACTCCTAACTCCTTTACCCTCTTATCCAATCTGTTGCCAAAACTTCTTCTACTACATGTGGCATATTAGATTCCTTCTCACCACTCATACAGCTGCCACCTTTCCTCTGTCAGGGGTGGGGAGCCTGTGGCCTCAAGGCCACATGTGGCCTTCTAGGTCCTCAAGCGCTTCAAGTTTGGATTCAGTCAAAGGGCCACACTTGATAATCTAGAGGGCCACATGAGGCCTCGAGGCCACAGGTTCCCCATCCCTGCTCTAGATTATAGCAATGATCTTCCTGTCTCAAGTATTTCCTGGCTACAATCTATCCTACACATTGCTGCCAAAGTAATTTTCCTTAAGCATAGATCTCACCATATGTCTCCCCTGCTCAATCAACTCTAGTGGCTTCCTAAAATAGAATCTCCTCTGCATAGTTCATAAAGTCCTTCACAACCTACCTCCAACCTATCTTTCCAGCTTCATTGAATGTTACTCCTCTTCCTACATTCTGTGATCCAGCCAAACTGGTTTTCTCTTTTTTCCTCATGCATAACACTTTATATCTTGTTTCTGCACCTCTCCTGACTGTCCCATATGCCTAGAATTCACTCCTTCCAAAACTCTGCCTCATAGAGTCCCTCTCTTTGTTCAATGTGCAGCTCCGGCACCATCCTCTACATCAGTGGTTCTCAACCTTCCTAATGCCACAACCCTTTAATACTCATATGTGGGCGTATCTGCATGTGGGCAGACCCGCCTGGAGACAGAGAGGAGCGGTGTCTCCGTTCCTAAGACCATCGGAAATATGTGTTTTCCGATGGTCTTAGGTGACCCCTGTGACCCCTGTGAAAGGGTCGTTCGACCCCCAAAGGGGTCATAACCCACGGTTGAGAACCAGTGCTCTACAGGAACCCTTTCTTGATCCTTAACCTCCCTCCCAAATTACCTTCTCTTTAACTAATTTGCATTAATATGCATTTATTTACTTTTACTCATACCCTATATATGTATATAGGTACTTGTTGCTTCCCCATTAGAATGCATGTTCCTTGTGAGTAAAGATTGTTTGATTCTTGGAAAACTGGGAAACAATTTTTACAACCAGTGTCTCTAATAAAGGCCTCATTTCTAAAATACGCAGAGAACTGAGTCAAATTTATAAGAATACAATTCTTCAATTGATTAATGGTCAAAGGATATGAACAGGCAGTTTTGAGAGGAAGAAATTAAAGATATCTATAAGCATCTCAAAAAATGCTCTAAATCACTATTGATTAGAGAAATGCAAATCAAAACAACTCTGAAGTACCACATCTCACTGGTCAGATTGGCTAACATGACAAAACAGAAAAATGATAAATACTGGAGAAGATATGGGAAAATTGGAACACTAATGCATTATTGGTGGAATTATGAATTAATTCAACCATTCTGTAGAGCAATTTGGAACTATGCCATAAGGGCTATAAAAATGTGCATATCCTTTGACCCAGCAATACTACTTCTAGGGCTGTATCCCAAAGAGAGCATAAAAGTGGGAGGAGGACCCATATGTACAAAAATATTTACAGCAGTTTTTTTTGTGGTGGCAAAGAATTGGAAATCAAGAGGATGCCCATCAATCGGGGAATGGCTAAACAAGTTGTGCTATATGAATGTAATGGAATACATTGTACTGTAAGAAATGAGGAGCAGATGGACTTCATAATAACCTGGAGACTTATATAAACTGATGCTGAGTGAGGAGAGCAGAACCAGAAGAACTTTGTACACAGTAACAGCCACAGTGTGCAATGACTGACTTTGACAGACTGGGCTCCTCTCAGCAATGCAACACTATAAGACAACTCCAAAAGACTCGTGATGGAAAGAGATATCCACATCCAGAGAAAGTACTACAGGGTCTGAATGCAGATTGAAGCAAACTGCTTGCTCTCTCTCTTTTATGTTTTATTTTGTTCCTTCTTTCTCGTTGTTCATTCCACTGGTTATAATTCTCCTTTACAACTTGACTAATGTCTAATGTGAAGGTATATTTAGGATCTACATTGGATTGCATGCCGCCATGGCGGGGGGGGGGAGGCGGCAAAAGAGGGAGGGGGAGAAAATTTGGAACTCTAGGAATTGTGGAACTGAATGTTATAAACTAAAAGTAAATAAATAATTTTTTAAAAGAAAACACAATAAAAAAAAAATTGTTTGATTCTTTGTACCCATATCCCCAGTTTCCCACATAGTATCTGCCACAGCTTCGACTTCATAAATGCTAGTTGATTGATTGAAAATAAAATTAAAGGGGCGGCTAGGTGGCACAGTGAATGGAGCACCGGTCCTGGAATCAGGAGGACCTGAGTTCAAATCCAGCCTCATACACTTAACGCAAAACTAGCCGTGGGACCCTGGGCAAGTCACTTAACCCCAACTGCCCTGTCCTACCACCTCCAAAAAGCAGGAAGGAAGGAAGGGAGAAAGGGAGGGAAGGAAGGAGGGAGGGAGGGAGGGAAGGAGGGAAGGAGGGTGGAAGAGAGGGAAGGAGGGAAGGAAGGAAGGCAGGAAGGCAGGAAGGAAGGTTGGTTAAAATCCAGGTTCTAGGAGACTGGATTAGGTGGGACAAATGTCTCAATTTCCAATAAATGGGAAAGGGTGGCAAGTCCAAACTATAAGTTAAGCTTTACTTCAATGACCTAGGAAAATTCTGGAAGCCTTTAATAAAAGGATGGTTTGTGAACATTTAGAAAGTAAAATGATGATCCCTAAGAACTAGCATTACTTTATCAAGAGCAGGTCATGCCACAATAGCTTCATTTCCTTTTTTGACAAGATAATTATATTGGTAGATCATGGAAATGCTGTTCTCACAGTATACTCGGTTTTCAGTAAGGCATTTTACAAAGTTTCCACCATATCCTTTTGGATAGAATTGAAAGTTGTATTCTAGATGATTACACAGTTTGATGGATTTGGAACCGGTTGAATGACCAGACCCGAAAAGTAATGAATAATGTAATTGATATCAGCCTAGAGTGAGGGCTAGTGTAATGATTCAGAGATCTGATCTATCCTTGGTCCGGTGCTGTCCGAAGGTTACTTGGATAAAGGCATAGATGGAATACTTATCAAAACTGCAGATAAAACAAAGTTAGACAGGATAGCAGGCCTATTGGACTACAGAGTAAAGATTCAAAATGATCTTGGCATACTAGAATGAGTGGGCCATCTATTATACAAGTACAAAATGGGAAAATATATAGCTGGAAAACAGCTTGCATGAAATAGTTAAGGGCAAACAAGGGACTGCAAACCCGATATGAGTTAGTAGTATGACATGGCAGTCCCTCAAGGCCAATGTAATTTGAGGCTGCATTCGTAGAACAAGGAAGGTGATTGTCCTGTTGTACACTCCCCTAGTCAGGCCATATAGATCACTATGATCAGTTCTGGGTGCCACATTGTCAAAAGAGCTTAAGAAGGACCCTATCATTCAAGTCTTCAAGTAAGGACTAGATATTGATTCATTAAAGTTGTTGTGGAAGGGATCTCTGTTGAGGTGTGAGTTGGATTAAATAACCCCTGAGGTCTCTTCCATATAATTGCTGTGATAATTGAAGAACAAGTCTTGAAAATATGACTATCTTTGTAATATACAGGTTGAATTTTATTTATGGATAGGCAAATTATCATTCTTGCTATCCTAGACTAATGTCATTTTGAAGACAACTTTATTAGGTCATTCATTCATTTATTACTTCTAAGCTCAAGACATTTTACTAGAGTAATACAAAGACAGAAAAAGACATGGTATCTCTCCCCAAGAAGGTTATGGATTTGTGTTTACTTCACTTCAAATACTTCAGGGATCTGGGATCCAGTTGGTGTGACTATTCCTTCCACCAAATCAAATCACAAATTTGTTTTGATTTAATAGTCTTTGAAAGTTTTGGTAGTCAGAAGTTCCATTACCCTACATTCAGCACACAAAAATAGAGAATCTCAGATTAGAACTCAGAAATCATCTCCAGGAGTGGGGAATCTGTGGCCCTCAAAGTCCTCAAGTGTGATCTCTTGACCAAATCCAAAATTCACATTAGTTTGAATTAGGCCAAAGGGCCACACTTGAGAACTTTGAGGACCACATGTGGCCTCAAGGCTGCAGGCTCCCCACCTAATTCTAGTCCAAATTCTACATGAATAAGAAGCCCCTCTACAAGATATCCAATCTTTGCTCGAAGATTCCCAAGGAGGGAGAACCCATTACCTCTCAAGACAGTAACTCTAATTGTTAAGGAATTGTTGTCACTTCCTCCATTAAGCCTTACATAATCCCCCTCTCTCCAGCTATGACCACTTTTTCCTTCTTCAGATATTCTTAGCACACTTTTTTTTCCTGATTTCTCTTGTGTTCCTCTCACTCCTATCCTATTTTATACATATCCCTGTTCCTGTTGTGCCCCTTCATAGCTCCTTGAGGACAGGCATTCTTTTGTTTTTGTCTTTGTATCTCTATATCCCAGTAAAGTGCCTAAAATATTTAATTCAACAAATTAATCAAGTATCTATGATCAGTTAATTTACAAGTTTTATTAAGTACCCATTGCTATAGTCTCTAAACACAATACTAGGTGTTAGGAATACAAAGACAGCCTCCAGTAATTTACATAAGAAGAAGGAAAAAACAGAACAGTTTGAGGAAAGAAAAAGCATTAGTGGCTGAACTGAGTAGACCAAAAAAGGGTATCTTTAGGAGGTGACTCCTTAGCAGAGCATTGGAGAAAACTAGGGATTCTCAAAAGTGGAGATGAGAAAAGAGTGTTCTTAATTCAAATTTAATGAAATTGTTGAACCTAGTGAGAAACTTCTCAAACTTAGCTAGATTAAAGTCAGCGTGTTGTTCAGTCTTTCTAGCTTAGTCAGACATGCCAAAGCTTATACTCTGATGGCAAAATTTTCAAGAATCCATTATGAAGAATCAGAGATCTTTAGGGTCTAGGAGGTTAAACATACACATAAATAAGTATAATACAAAATAAAAATATACTAAGTACTTAAGAGAGGGAGTATGAGAACTCAGTGGTTAAAAAACTGACTTCTGATGGGGCAGGCATGACGGAAGAGGTGGTGTTTGAATTGGATTTTAGAAGGTAGGTAGGATTTCAACAGGCAGAGATGAGGGGATATTGCATTCAGAAATGGGACATGTCTGAAGTATGATGGGTAGGTAGTCCAATGTTGCTGCAACATTAAGTATATAGAGGAGAATAGAAAGAGATAAGCCTGGAAAGGAAATATGAAACCATTGTGGTGGACCTTGAACACCAGCTCAAAGAATTTTTACTTTACACATAGTAGGCATTTAATAAATGTTTGTTGGGGTGAATTATTGAATTGAACTTTATTCAGCATGCACTAAAAATGATACATTATTCTCCTGTAGAATAAAGCCAATAAATATCTGCTCAGTTTAAATTATTGGTATATGAAGTCATGAATAATGAAATAAATATTTAATTCTGCTAAAAATCCAGGTCCTGTCTTTGATAGAAAGCATATCAAAAATTCATCTCATTTCCAATTTCTCATAAAAGCATGAGATCCATAAAAAAGAAATTTCTGTTTCTTATGCTATTATCAGCTTTCCCTTCTTTTCAATATTTAATTTGAATGACTTTCACTTTTACCATATGGCATGATTCTGTTAAGGCTGTTCCTACCTTACATCAATAGATCAGAGTAATCCTGAAACACTGAGAGACGTATATATGAATCAGGATTGCATGATTGGTGTCAGTGACAATGAATACAAGATTCTCTGACTATTCTCCCGTATATATACACACACACACATTTATATACATATATATGTGTGTATATATACATATATGTATGTATATGCATGCATATGATAAATCTATCTAAACATATTTCAAAAAACAATGTGAAAAAGCAATGTGGTGAGGCTGAAAGAGGCATAGACTTACAGTCTTAAGCACTAGGGTTTGAATCATGGCTCTCTCTCCTACTAGCAATGGAACCTCAAAGGAATCACAACCTCCCTGAACTTCACTTTCCTCCTCTATAAAATGGGCACAATAGATGATCCACCTGCTTCACAAGATTGTTATTATCAAATGAATTTATGTGTACAAAGGACTTTGTAACTGCAAAATGCTATAGATTATAATAATACTATCATTTGTATAGGGCTTTAAAATTTGCAAGATGCTTATAAATATTATTTTACCCTCTCAACAATCTTAGGAAATAGGTACCATTATTATTCTCATTTTAGAGATAAGGAAACTGAGGCAGATAGTGGGTGAGTGACTTGTTCAGAGTCACTCAGCTATTAAGTGTCTGAGAGGGATTTGAGCTCTTGTCTAGAGTTCTTGACTTGAGCATCAGCACCCTATGCATTATGCCATGTAATTACCAACAATCTAGTATTGTCATCATTATCAGTAGATTCCTGGATATTGAGCCCTTCTGACCTTTGTGAAAATTCAAAATATTGTCTCGAAGAAAATGTCTTAATCACTTTTAGAATCATATGGTGTAGGAGTGGTTATGTGGCACAGTGAATAGAGCACCAGCCCTGGAGTCAGGAGGACCTGAGTTCAAATCCAACCTCAGACACTTCACACACACAAACTAGCTGTGTGACCTTGTGCAAGTCACTTACCCCCAATTGCCCTACCTTCCCACCTCCAAAAAGCAAAAAAAAAAAAAAAGAATCTTATGGGGTGATAGAATGAGTACCAGATTATAAACTGAGCACCTGGATTTACAAATTCAAAGATGCAAAACTAAGAGACTTTGAAAATCTTCTAGCCCAACCCCTTCATTTTATACATGAGAAAACTGAGGCCTGAGGTAGGTCCTACAGTATTCCATCTGAAGTGGGATTTGAACCCAAGCCTGATTCCAAGTTCAGCATTCCATCTACTATACAATCTGCCACTAATTCATTCTATGACCTTACCCTGCTCTCTGTCTCAGTTTCCCCATCTGTAAATTTACCCCAGATGAACTCTAAGGTCCACTCCAGTGCTAAGATTCTATAAGTTTCCATCTATAATACAGAAGTAAAATGATTTCTATTCCAAGTGATCAACATTTCTATTTACGCCAATAAAACATTCTGAAAGTGTCCCGTATCCATGGTATTCTCTCAACTATTAGTATGTGCATTTGGACCTTCGTGGGTGTTACGAAATACATCAAGCCACCCATCTGCTTGTTCCTTCCACAGGGGAGGAAGCAGTTGCAGGATAACTGTGACACCGGGTCCAGCAATTCTCACTTCATCCTCCATTAAAATAAGAACTGGCATTGATTTAGACTGCGCTTGCAAGTTTGTTAAGTTCCTTACAAAGATGATCTCACTTAAGTCTCACAAGCACCCCATGTGGTATTTTTAAAAAGCGTTACACTGTTCTAAGTGTTTTACAAAAATTATCTCATTTGGTCTTTTTTTGATAAGTATTGCAAGTGATATTATCCCTATTTTGCAGTTGAGGAGACTTAGGTGCAGAGAGGTTATGTGACTTGCTCATGGTCTCATAGCTAGTGAGTGTCAGAGGCAGTATTTGAAACCACGTCTTCCGACTCCAAATCCAGCACTCTACCTTCTATCCCATCATGTTCCACTGGAATGGTCATATTGAAGAAGGCTAAGTGGAAACACTAACATTTTAAAGAACCATTTACCTTGAGCATTAATGCACTGCCAGAGATACAGATCCCTATTTGGAATATGGAGAGCATCCAAGAGCTCTGTATTTCTGCACTGCAGCCAAAATGCTCCTTTATTTCAGCCAGCTGTCTGTGAGCCACCTGGAGCTGATAGGAGCCTTCAGCCTTGCTGCTTTGTCCCTTCTAAGTGCAGATGTTTATGATTTTGTTATTCTTGTTTATGGAATTAAAGAAATGCAATTCATCTCCTAATAAAGTGTTCATGTCCAAAAAGTCCCCAAGCAAAGTTTGTTTCCTAATAAAGACTGGCAAAGCACCCTGAGGAGAAAGCTGCCAAATGTGCATTTCTAAATCAACACAATTCACATCTCCACAGCCTAGTGCACACACAGACCTGACTCTGAGGGAGCTGGTGCTGAGCGGTCTGACTTCTCACTGCCTCCTACCCTCCCTCAAAAAAAAAACCCCTACTAAAAATAGAATCAGTCACAGCAAAGGACCTCAGCCAAGATGGCCACTTTGGAACTTCCTTTATATATGAGATTTTCTGGTCATATTTACCAGAATAGTTGTTAGATGATAAGAGACACTTCTAAGTTGTAGTTCCTTTATATATGGCTTTTCTCAGATAAGTTGTCTATTTTACTCAATGTTGGATTCAACTTGATAGCCAGTTCCTTATCTGGAGCACTACTACTCTTTCCTACTCGGGGTATATTTCCCACTGTCTCCTCCTCACTCTATATTCACCCCACCCCCAACACAAAGATACACATACACACACGTACACACACATACACACAAACACACACCACCTAATGAGTGTCAGAGTGGGAAATCAAATAAGCCTCCTGTCTAGTTCAGCACACTATCCAATTCTACCATTCTGCTTCTTATTCATTCATCGAAACGTGAAACTCTTCCAGACATTGCCAGGGAATAATGTAATGCTTTCCTTGTTTACCAAACCAGCTCATAGAAAATGCTGAAACAGATCAGACTCCACAGGAGACCTATGGACGATGCCCATTTTGGTGCTCTGTATGACTCCGTGACATTTTCAGGCAGCTTATCAGGGTTCCCAGTAATTGAAAGAACAGTTAGGCAATTGTTTTCCAACCATAACAAGTTTCAATTTCTATCACAGAATCTTAGGGTTAAAAGAAACGGACGAGGTCTTCACATTGTTGTCGTTGTTGCTGCTGCTGATGTTGTCCTTCCTTCTCAAAGAGGACCATGACATCAGGAAGATGATGCTGTGACTTACAAGTGAACTAGATTTAAGTGAGGGAGGGCTGTCCAAAGTCACCAGCCTCACTTTCTCCTCTGGAGCCATCTGGGTCCGGTGGCCAGACACACATCCGGATGACTGGAGATGGTCCCCAAATGCTCTTTTTAAGTATAAAAGAGAAGAGTATTTTCCTAAGTGAAGAGTGGTGCGACTCAACACTCAGACATTAAGCAGAGAAGTAGTTTCATGCGATGCAGACATTCCTGAATGGATTAATAATATTGAAACCCAGAGTTCACAGTTGCAGGTTGCCCTAAGCACATGAGGTTTCCTCCCTCGTGTGCTTTCCTGACAGATTCCTGCAAATGTGTACCCATTCTTCACCACAGATATTGAGTACATTGAGTACAATGTTACAAATGAATATCTATATTATTATTTATTTATTTTGTTTTATTATTAGGTAAATGGTTATACTTAAGATCTAAAGTATTATTATTGTGAGTGACTGGTTGTGCAAAACATCATGCACATACTGCATGTTGCCTTGTGAGTGGCTAGTTATATAGACAGAATGTTTCTACATATATATATATATATATATATATACATATGGATATGGATATATCTATATATATATGAACATAAGAAGTTAGAATCATTTCTATAACTTCCCCCACAGGCGGTCATCTATCCTCAGTTTTAAAACTTTCAGTGACAAGGAAATCACTCAACTCCAAAGCATGTCATTTCATTTTTGGACAGCTCTGATTATTAGGACATTCTTCATTATACTGAGGTAGAATCTGCCTTCCCATAACTTCCTCCCATTGATTTTGTTTCTGCCTCTGAGGCCAAACAGAATAAACCTAATCCCTCTTCCACAGGGCAAATGGACACTTTAAATGTTCTATTACCTGTCTATAGCTACTGGAAGTCTTGAAAGTAAACAGGGATAAAGGATTTCAGTCTCCTCTTGGGCAAAGTCCCCTGATGACAAAGCAGTCTCCCAAATTAACTGTCTGTTGCCTTCACTATTGAAAAGATCCCCAGTCTCCCCATCTCAGGTCCTGGCCTGGACTTGTGCCAAAGACTCTTGTTCTGACTCATAGGTGGAGTGGAGTAAAGTAGGGATAGAAGAGCTGGTCCTGTTGGTCACAAGCACTGCATGACAGAAGTCCTTGAAACCTGAGAAATCCATTTCTTTTTAATAGTGTTCTGTAGTGTGAAGTGGTGACTCTTTCCTCAGAATTGGCAACTGTTTGATCATGGTGATAACGCCCTGGATTGATGTAGTCCCTTATTTTATCTGATTCATCCTCACAACTGTCAGGAGGAAAAAGGACTTTATCATCGTTTCTGTTATCTATGAGAAATTGGTAGCACTGGAATTTACTTACCCAGAGTCATAGTGTTAGCTAATATTAGAAGACATTTCTATAACTCTCACTCTGTGCCAGGCACTGTGCTAAGCCCTTTACAATGATTATTTCTTTCAATCCAACCCCAAGAGGTAGGTGCTATCATTATGCTCCTTTTACAGGTGAAGAAACTGAGACAAACAGGGGTTAAGTGACTTGCCCATGGTCACACAGCTAGTATGTGTCTGAGGTTTGATTTGAACTCAGTCATCCTTGACTCCAGGCTTGGCACTTTATCCACCGCACCACCTAGCTGCCCCTTAAACTAAGTGACAAACTAGTATGAAAACCTAGACTTTCTGCCCTTCAGTTCAGTCCTCTGCCCAAAAGATATCAGTTACTTCTTTAGATTTAAATGCTAAGACCTCTTTTTTTTTGCCTTTTTGGAGTGGAGAAGGCAGGGCAATTGGGGTTAAGTGACTTGCCCAAGGTGATACAGCTAGTAAGTGCTAAGTGTCTGAGGCCGAATTTGAACTCAGGTCTCCCTCACCCCAGGGCTGGTGCTCTATTCACTGCGCCACCTAGCCACCCCCTGAGACCTCTTTTCTAGAATCTAAAGGAAACAGCCCTCTATGGTACATTGGTATGCTTCTGATCACACCGTCATTTCTCTGGTATTGGCTACTATTTTGCTTTCCGAAAAGTCTCTAGATTCCTAGTACAGCAATTACTCTTTATCAACCTCTCCAGGCCAAGAGGATTTGCAAGGAGGGTCTGCCTCTATTTTCTGCAGCTGCAATTATTTACGTGCACAAATAATTGTGCCCATAATTGGCTAATGGAGAGTGCAATCGGCCGCATGTGGGCATAATTAGCCACTTGCCCCTCATTTGGAGGGTACGATTATCAGAGCAGACAATCTTACGTCTGCAGATAATTGCACACGCAGGAAAGAAAGCCTGGAAGGAAACACAATCCTTAATTACTTTTAACTTAGTTGTTATTTCCAGACAAGGTTTTCAAGGAAAACACATAAAAAAAAAATAAAAGTCCACTTGGTTCATGTGACAATCAAGTGCTCTCTTAATGTCAAATGAGGATTTCAGTAACAGGGCCAAGGTAAGAGTGAGCTAGAAGCCAATTAGAAAAAATTCAACCAAAATCTTCCAGCCCAGGAAAAAAAAAATCCACCCTGAAGAAACCAATTAGGCTGGACACTCAAAGGGAGCCCACCTAGTGGTGAGCCATCTGTCTGCACACACAATCATGTTCAATCATATTTTTCTCTGCTACTGTTTAAGTGTTCTTCAGGTTTGGGCCCTTTTAAAGTTTCTCTCAATCCCCTGTGCTGCAGATTGTGTGGCCTGGCACAGCCAATTATTCTGTGCTCTACCGAAAGTGGGTCACTGGAGACGCTTTAACAATACCTGGAACTCATCATTTATCTGGGAATGTCCACAGAATCACAAGTTCAGAATACATCTTTGTGTGGTTTTTCAGAAACCTTTGATGACTGAGATTTGACAATCCAGAATCTTTTATTCAATTGTGAACCCTTGATTCTCCTGTGTGCAGCAATACAAACCCTTTACCACTCTCCCACTCAGCCACACGAAAATACACTCGTCAACAGCAGATTCTAAAAATATATGTCACATGCAAGCAGAAGGAATGTTGCAAAAAAGAAAAAAACACGAATTTACTTTTTAGGAACAAATATGCTGAGTTGTTTGGTTTTTTTTAAGCAGCACCTCCCCCTACCCCCAATCTCCTGATAACCAAATCTTCCTGTTCATTTAGGGGGTTCTATCGCTAAGCCCCTTGCAACAGCCTAAGACATTTTAACTGTTTGCCTCAACCCTCCACTTGATTCTTTATATACACTGCCTTGCCTCCCTAACTGGGAGCTGTTCACTGAGAACAGGGATGGTGGGTGTCTAGTTTTTCTCTATATTCTCCCCTCCCTATGACAGAATTGAATTCTGGTCCCAGCTCATTCCAAATTATGGGACTTTGACTGACCAAGTAGTTTGTATCTCTCTGGGCCTATTATCTTATCTATAAAATGAGAGTGTTAGATGACCTCAAAGAATCCTTTCTAACTCTGAAATTCTGTGAAAGAAAGGAGAGAGGGAGGGAGGGAAGGAAGGAAGGAAAAATGTCTTTATGACTCATGTTTTAGCAAGCAATGAGTCCCATTTTCCCCTTGTGCAAAAGAGTTTCAGACTTGTACTGTAGTTGGAAAAGGAAATCCTGACATTGGGCAAACTATATTGTTTATGCTCTGAGAAATTAATATCAGCAATGTAACTGTCAATCAAGAGGTTGCCAAGTATTGGTTTTTTACCTCTATGATCTCTCTAATCCATCCTTTTCTCTCCTTTTCCAAAGCCAACACCCTCTTTCAGACTCTCCTCACCTGTAACACTGACAGCCCTCTAATCCAAGGCGTGCTTTCTAGTCTCTCCCTTCTCTAATTCATGCTGCAAACTGCCAATGTAATCTTTTGGAAACAAAAATCTGACCTTGTCACTCTCCTGCTGGAAAACATTCAAGAATCTATCACCTCTAGAACAGAGGTTCTTAACTTTGGTTGTATGTCATGAACCCCTTTTGGCTATCTGGAGAACTCTATGAACCCCTTCTCAGAATAACATTTTCCAATGCATAAAATACAAAGGATTCCAAAGGAAACCAATTATTCTGAAATACAGTTATTAAAATATTAAACAAGCCAAGTTAAGAACCCCTATTCTAGAATAAAATGGAAATTCCTAGGCTTAACATTTGAAGACCTCCATATTATGGTTTCAGCTATCTTTCCCAGGCCTGTTTCATATTACTCCCCTCCATGTACAGGGCCTAGCTTCTGTTCCCAAATGCAGCATCCCAGCTCCTAGCTCCATGCCTTTGTATAGGCTGCTCCCCTTGGTTTGGAAGGCACTCCCTCACCTACACATCTTATGATCAGTAGCTTCCTTCAAGGCTCAACTCATGTCAAACTTTCTTTTTTTTTTTTCATGTCAAACTTTCTATGGCAAGTCTTTCCTGATCACTCTAGTTGTTAATAAATACTCTCTCTCCTCCTCAAATAATCATGTATATGCTTAACTGTTTACATATTGTATCCTACCCCTCTATAAAAAGTAAATTTCTTTAGATCTGAGACAGTCTTTAAATTGTCTTTTCATTCCCAGCGCTTAGAATAAGGTTTTCTACCTAGTAGGTGCTAAATAAATGCTTGTTGGATTAGAAATCATCAAATATTTATTGAACTTCTGCTATGTGTGATGCACTGGGCTGGAGATGGAAAGGGATTTAAGGAGAAAAAAACATACATATGAAAAATTAACTCAAAATACTTCTATGAATCTGATCTGGTCACTGTGGACCCACCATGCGATCTACTCAAGGCTTTTTCATTCTATTGTCATTCCGACATCATTAACTCACACTATTAGATCATAAAAACTATTGACAACTAAGTGATATAGTTCATCAGTTCTAGAATTCAGAGGTAGGAAAAGATCACTGTAGGCTGGGGTATGATCAGTTGAAGGTTTGATAAAGGTAAGATATTATGTAGCCCTTGAAGAACTAATTTAAGAATTAAGAATTTAAATATAGCTGAAGAGGAAGGAGAAGATATTCCAGGTGTAGGCAATGGCATGAAAAAGGGTGAGGAGGTAGATCAGCCCAACTAGAATGGAGGTTTCCTCACAGGGAAATAGTGTAGTGGGAAAGAAAATTGGAGGGATAGCTAGGGGCTAGATTGTGGAGAGCCTTGAAATCCAGACCAAGAATAAGTATTTAAAACCACTTACCACAAGGGATCAAGGATGCTGGATCTTGCTTTGTACTAGCACCATGAGTTAGTCAAATATATGAGACCAAAAAGGAGAGGATGGCCTTTCTAACACTTCCCAGGAGCATCACCCTTCTCAAAGAGTGAAACATCACTGGATTCTGCTATTAGTATGGAAGACTTTTAGACTCTGGAGAGAAGTTGGAGTCCCCATGGAGGAAAGAGAATTATACTAATTGTTTATGGACCACTGTGGATCCTTTATGTATTTTCTCTATTGTTTATGGGCTCCCATGAGTCCTTGGCATTTGCTACATTTTCTTGGGGGTGAAATAGAGACTATCCTGGCTGATTTTTTTTAAAAAAAAAAGGAAAAGAAAGAAAACCAGACAAGGGATTTTTATCTAGTAGACAATAGGGACCCATTGAAGAATTTAGAGCAGGCTAGTGATGATGAACTAGTGTTTTAGTAAGCTAAATCTGGCAGCACTTGGTAGGACGACCAGTTAATAATGGGCTGTCCTGTAGTCTAAATATGAGGTGAAAAGAGTGTGAATTTAATGGTAAGAGGGGAATAAAAGAAAAGAAGGGAAACAAGAGACATTAGAAAGAAAATAATGATAAAACGTTGGCAACCAATTGACCGTGAAATGTAATGAAAACAGTCATCTTGAACCTGGATAATTAAGCAGGTGAGTGGAGCTTACACAGAGTGGGAAAGTTATGAAGATTACAAGCTCATTCTTAGGGTAACCTTGCTCCAAAGGAAATGATGACATGGGATGTGGCGGAGTAAGGGGAAATAGGGAACTAACATTTTTCTCTCTGCAGCCAAGATAGTTTTACCCACCTTTCTTGGTTCTCAAAGGGTAGAGAGATTTTGTTTTCCTAAAGTACAGATTTAACTATGTCACTCATTAGCTTCTCAAAATATCCTAGTGGCTCCTATTACTTCTAGGAAGAAATATAAACTCATTTGTTTGTCATTTAAAGGCCTTCGTAACCTGGTCCCAAACTTCCTTTTCCAACCTTCATATACATTACTCTTCTTCATGTACTCCTTGATCCAATCAAACTGACTCTTACATTTCCTCAAAAATGGCACTTGATTTCCCAACTCCACACTTGGAATGTATACCCTTCATACCTCATACCTCCACCTTTCAGAATCCCTAGTCTCCTTCAAGATTTAGCTCAAGTACCACCTTCTACAAGAGGCCTTCCCAAGTCCTCCAGAAGCTAACACCCTCCTCCTCCAAATCACCATGTATCTGTTACATGTCTATATGCATTGTCTCTTCCTGCATAATATGAGGTCCCTGAGGACAAGGACTCCTTTACTTTTGCTTGCAAGTATAGTGGCATGATCTAGGGCCCCTCAACACAATAATGTCTCCTCTTTACCTTCAGGAGTTAAGCAATCAGTGCTTTCCTTCTCATAATCTACAGAAGCCATCTACTTTTCAGATGAAAACCATTACTGTTTTCTTAAAGTATTATCTTAAAGTATTCTGAATGAGCAAGAAATGGCTCGTTATTATTTTCTTGATGGCAATTATGAAATCTGTAGCCATATTTCATTCAGAAAAACAGGATTTACTATTATTATTACTACCACACATTCATCTAATCCCATTTTATTAAGGAAGAAACTAAGGCCAAGAGAAGTAGCTGGAAGACTAAGGTTACACAGCTAGTTAGTAGCCAAATGAAGACTAGAACCTAGATTGTCTGGTTCTCAGTTCAGTGCTCTTTCTACTATACCACTGAGAGTCTAGTCAAACTTGGTTTCTTTCCCTACTCACTGAAACAACCAGAGTGACTGCTAAATAGTCATCAAGGGGAGAAAGATGGCATTAGACTAAGTGTACACTGCTATTTTGCCTATTTCTTTTTCTTTTTTTTTTTTTTGTCTTTTTTGGAGGGGGGAAGGCAGAGCAATTGGGGTTAAGTGACTTGCCCAAGGTCACACAGCTAGTAGGCATTAAATGTCTGAGGCCTCCTGACTCCAGGCCTGTTGCTCTAGTCACTGCACCACCTAGATGCCTCTGGCCTATTTCTTAATGGAATAGTCTGAGGTATATATGGTTAGCCTTTACTGTTATATAGTATCTGAGTTCTCTCTCACATGTGAAAGCTACTGCACCTTCACAGTACCTTGTAAACAGCATCCACTGAAAACCATTGGTCCTGAGCCCCCACCAATGAGTTTACTTTTCTCTGGCCAACAGGAAGATATGTTAGTTCAAAGCAAAAGACGTTTGATCAAACAACTGAGCAAAGTTGCATAAATTATTTCCTCCATACAAAAAGATACATTTTCCTATCGTTACCAAGATAACAATGGGGAAGAGGACACATATAGGGAATGTACATAGCCAGATAGCATACATGGAAGGTCAAGTCAACGAGCATTTATTAAGTGCCTACTATAAGCTAATTAGATCACACACATAGGGGATATGTATGACAAGGAAATGTGTGGCGAGTACAACTGACAAATGTTCTAGAACAGCGGTTCTCAACCTTCCTTATGCCGTGACCCTTTACTTTCCTCATGTTGTGGTGAGCCATAAAATTATTTTCATTGCTACTTCATAACTGTAATTTTGCTACTGTTATGAATCGTAATGTAGATATCTGATATGCAGGATGTATTTTCATTGTTACAAATTGAACATAACCCACAGGTTGAGAACTGCTGTTCTAGAACTTATGATGTTCTCTGGTGATATTATTTTGCTATTCTCTGCCAGACATGTCAGTGGAGCTGCTGATATTCTCTGCATGATCTTTCCACTGGAGGGACACCCTCCACTCCCACTCGCTGTTCATAAATTGTCTCATGGCTTCTTCACTAAGCCCCTGCTCTCTCCCACCATCTTGGTTTATCTGTAGGTCCTTGGCTACAATGTAACTTCCTTATTGCAACTGTTGTCTGCAGCAACCAGCTGACCTTCAGCCGTAATATAACTTCTTCCTGATATTGGGAAGAGCTCTTTAATTTGTAGAAGTATCTTTAATTCATGATATAAACCACATCTAGTCAACTAACTACAAAAGCCCTTAGACCTATTTTTTTCCAACCTCCGACCTTTGAAAGTCTATCTTTTGAACTCCTTTTCTCTTGCTACCAGTCAAGACTCTCTCAGACTAAACACTTATTTGAGTTACATATCAAATTCCTTTTAATTATTATCATAACCCTGTCCCACTAGCTAGAATCCACATCTAAATCATCCTGGGACTCCACTTAGCAAAACTACATCACACTCTAGGTGAAGATGAAACAGGTGAGGAAAGTCTTCTTAACTCCTATAAAGCCCCTGGTTTCTACGCAGAGTGACTCAAGAGGCTTGAGTGGGAGCTGTTAAAGTTGCCAACCTATGGTCTGTCTACCCATCTTCTACATCACTTCCCAATCAAAATCACTGTATTCCCTACAGAAACATTTAAAATGGTACTATCAGCAGATGGCTAGGTGGTGCAGTGAATAGAGCACCGGCCCTGGAATCAGAAGGAACTGAGTTCAAATCTGGCCTCAGATACTTAACACTTACTAGCCATGTGACCTTGGGCAAGTCACTTAACCCCAATTGCCCTCCCTTCCCGCCTCCAAAAAAAAAAAAAAAAAAGCAAAAACAAAATGGTACTATCTCCCCTTGTTTAACTAAAGTATAAGAATAGGAAGAGGAGAAGTATTTATATGCTTACAAAACACTATATTTTAACTTTTAATCTTCACCACAATCCTGTGAGGTAGGTTCTATTTATTTTCTCTACTATACACAATATACATCCCTGGTTAGCAGATTGTCACTCATGGTTAGTCTGTAGTCCTAGAAGAACGGTCCAATTTCTGGTTGGAGCTCACATGCACCATGGCATGTCCTAAAATCAGAACAAAAGGAACCTGGGTAACTGTTAAAGACTGGCACATGTACCTTTCCTGTAGTTTTTGCTTTGATAGCAATACCTTATAAGTAGCTAAGTTCCCTGTGAGCCTGAGTTGTGTGTCTATTCCCTACATCCTAAAATCTCATTCATTAAATCTTGTCACAACCATTTTCAATCCCTATAACCCATCCAACATTTCTAGAATGTTCCCTTCTGAGAATCAATATGTATTACTATACACCATTCTCTGTGCTTGGTGTTTAAGACAGAAAGAAAAAAAGCAAATATCCCTGCCCTCAAAGAGCTTAAGTTCATTGGGGAAGACAAAACATGCCTCTGTAGCTACATACAAAATGAACAGAAGGCAATCTTTGAAGATGAATGCACCCGGCAGAATGGGTAAATGAGAACAATTTGTTCCAATGGCCATGAAGGAGGCTGAAGCAAGGGCTATGGAATACTTAGAGCTTTGTCAGGCATCAAAGATGCCAAGGTCACTCACTGCATCCTGGGCCATCTCCAGTCTTCCTGACTTTTGTCCTGTCACTGAACTTGGATGACTCAAGGGAGAAAGAGACTGATGACTTTGTGCAACTCTGCCTCACTTAAATCCAATTCACGCATAAGTCAAGATATCATCCTTGATGTCACTGATCCTTTTCAAAAACAAAGGAGAAACAACTAACAACTTGGAAGGAACAAGAAAGGATTCATGCTTAAGTTGAATTTAAGAGGCAGAGGTGATGAAGGAAAGCATTTCAGGCTGTCATCCATCACCTACAGTTTATTTCCTGTTATATTTTTTTTTTTAATTAAGGTAGTCCTTCTTCCCCCTTAAATTTTTCCTTGTGTACTCCGTCCTCTCTGGGGTTGAACTATTTCTCTCCCCTTATAATTTTTCCACCCAATTTACATAATAGTTTCTGAAATCTACTGAATTTGCTAGTGTTTGGCTTTAGCCAGACTTTTTAATGTGGCTTTTGATATGTTTTTCTTAGCTTCCAAAGAGAATTCTTTACTTCCCAGTCATACTACTCTCCTAAATCATCTCAGCCTTGAACTAGGTACCAAAACCAATACATCCATTCCTTGAGAGAGGCAATTCATAAATATCACCTGTTTTTAATTAAAAATCTACCCTGAAGTGCTTACTACAACAGTAATGTATCTTGAGGATGTTTACAATAAAAAACCAATTCATACTAAGTGTTTGGTGTCATTATGTGAACAATAACATTGGGAGGAGAGTGAAGGGAGATAGAAGATAGGATAGTAGAAATAGACATGACCTAGGAATCAGAAGATAATAATAGTGATAGCATTTATATAATGCTTTAAGGTTTACTAGCACTTTGCATGTTACCTCATTTGATATTAACTCATCGAATAATATTATTACTATTAATAATAATAGCTAACAATTATACAGCGCATAGTATGTGCCAGGCACTCTGCTAAGTGTTTTACAAGTATTATCTCATTTGAATGGAGTATAGTATAATAGAAAGAGCATTAAATTAGAAGTAAATGGGATTAGTGTCAAATCCTGACTTCATTCTTGAACATGGTACATAATGTTTCTGGACTTCAGTTTCTTGAGCTGCAAAAGGAAGGATTTGAACTATATGATACTAAATTCTATGACCCTTTGTCTCAGCTTGGGGAGAAGGCAGTGAAGTCCAGTGGAAAGAGCACAGGTTCTAGGCAGAAGACTCCCCAGAGTTCAAATCCCAATGCTTATGCTTACCACCCGTGTGATGTCAGCCAAGTCATTCACCTCCCTGATCCTCAGCTTCTTCATCTGTAAAATGGACTAGCTGGCCTCTGAAGTCTCTTCCATAGATCTGAATCTATGGTTCTATGGAAAAACAAACAAAACAAAAAACCTAAGACCCAACTGGGCTAAAATTACATCTTAGACATTTACTAGCTGTACAACCTTGAACAAGTCAGTCTACTACCTCTTCAGAGCCTCTGCTTTATATAAAACAAAAATAAGTCAAATTAACAGCAAGTATTTATTTAGTGCCTACTGTATGCATTTGAACTTACAACTTCCCAACTACTAAAGGGTTTAAACGAAAAAATAAAGAAAGCATTTTTAAAGCATAATTGGCTATAAAAGTGAATTATTTATTATTGGATTAAACTTTGTAGCAGACATTTTGCTATGCACTGGGGGTGGGGGAAGACAAAAATGAAAGCAATACTGCCCTTGGAGGAGTTCATAATCTACTGGGGGGGAGGGGAGGGCAGGCGTGGGAATGAGACAAAAATAGTTTGATAAATGCAAAGTGTGTACAGAGTAATTTCTGGGGAATTCCAAAGGTCAGAGTAAAGAGAAAGCATTCTAAGCACATGTGACAGCCTATGGAAGACAGGAAACAGCTAGAGGCAGCTAGGAAATGCCGTGGGTAGAGTGGACTAAAGAAGAACCAAGTTCAAATTCTTCCTTAGACACCAGCTCGGGGCATGCCACTTCAGTCCTGTTTGCCTCCATTTCCTCATCTGTGAAATGGAGATAATAATAGCACCTACCTCCCAAGGTTATTGTAAAGCTCAAATTGTGAAGAGCTTAGGGCAGTCCCTAAGACAGAGTAAGCACTATACAAGTGTTACCTATTATTGGCTATTATTATTAAAGGCAATGGGGAGCCCCTTAAATATGATGGCAATGTGGTCTTATTCATACTTTAGGAATAGCAATTTGGCAGCAGTGTAGAAGATGAACTGGAATCAGAGGACCCAGTTAGGAAATTATTGTAATATCTAGGCAACAAATGGTGGTGGCCTAAATGAGGGTTGTAGCAATTTAACTGCAGAAGATGAGGCAGATTCAAGAAATGATGTGGTAGCATGAATGAAACATGGCACCTGATTAGATACAAAAATAGGGAGATGAGAGAAAGGAAAGGGTCAAGGATGATGCTGAAGTTCCAAATCTGGCTGTGGTAACCCGTCCCCAACCCTACCACAGATAGGGAAATTAGGAAGAGGAGTAAGGTGGTGTTGTTTTTGTTATTTTGGTATGGGAGGGGAATTCTGTTTCTGGTACATGGAAAACATTATAACTACTAGACATCCAGGTGGAGAGACTGAGCAAGAAGCTGGTCATTGGAAACTGGAGCTCAAGAAAGAGAGGAGGGCCAAATATAGAGATTGTTTTAATAAGAATGAAGTAGAATAGGTTCAACAAAGCACCTACTATGTGTTAGGCACCGTACTAAGCACTGAGGATACAGAGACACAAATGAACAACCACACCCTCAAGGTGTATCCATTCTCCTGGGGAAGACAAAAGGATGGTGGGGAATTTGTCGTTTTTGTTCAGGGCTGTCTGACTCTGTGATCCCATGGACCATAATACAATAATACCGTCCATAGGGTTTTCTTGGCAAAGACACTGGAGTGGTCTGCCATATCTTTTCCCAGTGGATTAAGGCAAACAGAGCTTAAGTGACTTGCCCAGGGTCACATAGCTAATAATTGTCTGAGGCCAAATTTGAACTCGGGTCTTTCTGATTCCGGACTCAGCACTCTATCCACTGAGCCATCTTTGCATCCACAAATAAGTATAGCAAAAGGAAAATTGAAGAGAGAATGAGCACCAATAGTGGGAGGCAGGGGATTACAGAAAACCAGATGTCACAGAGGAAGCAGCATCTGACCTGAGCCTTGAAAAAAATCAAAGATTCAAGGATTTTAAGATGAAGAGGGAGTGCATCCATGAATGGAAAACAGATTGGGGCAGGAAATGGAGACCAGAATGGAGCATAGAACAGCTAGTAGTCTAGTTTGTGTAGAAGAAAGTTTATGAAGTATGAGGAAATAGCAGGAAATAAGTTTGGAAACATAAGTGGAAGCCAGACTGTGGAGATCCTGAAATTACAGACTGAGGAGCTGGTAATATTTTATCCTACAGACAATGGGAAATTTGAGTAGAGGAATGACATGATCAGAGCCATGCTTTAGGGAAGATTTTTCTGCCATCTCTATGGAGAATGGATTGGAGAAGGAAGAGATTGGATACAGGGAAGCAAATAAGAGGATATTATAATAATATAAGCATAAGGTAATAGGAAGTTGTCGTAGATCCCATGACTCCTGACTTCCAGTCTGGTGTCTACTGTAACAGTGATTCTCTGGTCCCTATTATCTGAAGTCCAGCCCTGTTACATTCCACCCTTCTCCCAAGTTTCTCTGGTTCCTTTATGAGGTTGGGTGGTATCTGATCTCTGCCAATGCCTCAAACCACTGATAATTATGTTACTACAATTTTGGGAGTTCAAGTACCCAAGTTCCATTTAAGAATTTAACAGTCAGATTAGCTTTTAGAAAGGAATATTTACTTTAAAGACATAGCAAGAATATGCAAATATTGCCCCCTAACACCTGAGGGGGCTACAATCCCTCTATACCACTTTGGTTCTAGGAAGGGGATTAGATTCATAGCTCAATTCAATTCCTGTATAGTGTTAGTCCCACTATCTTCTAAGGTCATAGCTCCCCAGGACTTGTACCCTGGGACTCAGGCTTCTCAGGGCTTCTCTAATGGACTGACAGCAATACCTGATTTGGAATACTGGCTTCCAAGGTCTTCATGGCTGGAACTCCCAGTCCAGGATGCTATTAGCTGCACTTAGAATAGAAAGAGGTTCAAACAAACAAATCCAAGACTCTTTCTTGGGCACCCAGACAAAAGGGGAGGGGAAAGGTAGCCCTTCCCTGCCCAGCTTACCATGACACCCCTCCTGTGAGTAGAGTCCTTCACCCCTAGATCCACTGGAAAGAGAGAAACTCTGCCATCATCAGGTAGATTTAAATTCAATAGCCTGTTCTGACTACTCAACCAATGGAAAGATGCAACTCCCACTCATGTGGGAGACCAACATAAGGAATCTCCCAGTAGTAGATGACTGTTATTTCTCCCAAGTCCTTTCATCCTAGGTGGTCTGGCCCTTCATCAAAGCCCTATCATGCTACTGATTTCTTTGTATTCTCCTCCCTTCGACTGCAAATTCCTTCAGGGAAGCATCGAGTCTTGTTTGACAGTGTTCTTAAGAGTCTCATAGTTATGTAGTGTATAGCATACTTCAGATGCCACACCGTCATGGGATGGGGAAGGGTCCTTTTCTTCTAAAAGAAAAGAAAACATGACCTAAAAGTCTGAGTGCATAATGGGAAGCAGGCAGGAATTTTGAATGCTTTGTTCTGATTTAGCTGATTCTCTACTATGAGTCTTCCCACAAATCTCCCTAAAATAATTCCTGCTGAAAGAATGACTACTCACTGAGTGGCCAGTTTGACACAATACCTCATCACTGATATCACTTGCACCATAATAATAGTAGCTAGCATTTATACAGTACTTAAGCTTTGCGAAGTATTGAAATATGACAAATATTATCTCATTTGATCCTCACAACAACCCTGGGAGGTAGGTACTATTATTATCCCTATTTAACAGATGGGGAAACTGAGGCAAACAGGGGTAATGTGACTTACCCAGGGTCACACAGCTAGTAAGTGTCAGGTATTCTTGACACCAGTACAGTGCTCTATCTACTTTTCCATTTGGTTGCCTTAACATTTGGACCCTTCATGTAGACACAGGAGGAGAATTGGGTCTAAGCATTTTATTTTCTATCTCACAAAAGGTTTGCCTTGGAGATTTGTTTTTTAGAGGAAAGAAGAAATTCCCTATGCCCTGGGCAGTTGGCAGAATAATTTTGGAAAATTCATTTTAGCCCTGCCTTTATTGAGCAAACATGTCAGATTAAGACTAGAACACTAATTCTGCATGATCTTGGGGTCTTATGAAAAGAGGACTAGTTTCAATTCAACAACTATTTATTAAAGCTTACTACTACTGTCCATGTAAGGCAGTAAGAATATCAAGATAAAACCAGAGCCTCTTTCCTATAAAGGTTGTCCTGCAAACATGCAGATAAGTTAACACAAGATAGACCATTTGAGAGAGAGTACTCACATCTTGGCAGAGCAGGGAAACATTTCACTGTAGGAGGTTGGCACCTTCTTGAAATTGAAAACTAACTTGAAGGTAGTTAGGGGTTAGGAGGCCAAGTTGGTCTTAGAGTTCCCTCCCAACTCAAATCAGATAACATACCTAATATTTCAGTGGATTCTAGCTCTCAGGGATCACAGGATCCTAGCTTGAGAGCAAGAAGGGCCCTTATAGTTCATCTAGACCAATGGTTCTCAACCTTCCTAATGCCTGGACCCTTTAATACTCATATGTGGGCATATCTGCATGTAGGCAGACCCACCTGGAGATGGATAGAGGAGCTATGTCTCAGTTCCTAAGACCATCGGAAATATGTGTTTTCCAATGGTCTTAGGCGACCCCTGTGGCCCCTGTGAAAGAGTCATTCGACCCCCAAAGGAGTCACAACCCACAGGTTGAGAACCGCTGATCTAGACCAACCCTGTCATTTGACAGATAAGGAAACTGAGGCCCAGAGAAATGAGGTCATTTGCCCCATATCATACAATCAGTAGAAGTTCTTTCTAAAATGCCACACAAACATGTGTAAAGTGGTTCACAAACCTTAAAACGCTATCAAAATGCCCACTATTCATAGGGACATCAGCTCCGCTGGTTCCTCATTGCTTTTATTTTTCCTGGTTTCCTCTGGAGAAGTTTTAGCCAGATTTAATTCAAGTGCTTCCACACTTAATGCCTCTACCATTCAGCTCCTCCATGACATCAGAAGGAAAGTTCTGAATTTGTGAATTCCAATTAAAAAGCCAATCTGGCAGCTGCTGCCTGAGAGACCAGAAGGCTGTGGGAGACTGTGGAAAGCAGGGTTTTTTTCCATTGACCTCATTGTGCCCTTTGTGAAAGCCAGTTTAAGTTGGTTAGAAGCCTTGTGGCTGCTCATCTTCCCCAGCCATTACTTCCCATCCAGAAACAAGTCCTGGGCCACATAAGATGAATGAAAATCTGTGTTGCTCTTCCTTCAAAGCATCTGCCTGCTCTCCAAGTCATGCATTAGCTCTCCTACTAATTAGAGCAGAACAAAATGTGCTAGGGTTTTTTTTTTCCCTTTTGGTAGAAAATTGAAAACCCAGAAACTATTCTCCCAAAGCCTTCCCCCCACCCTTTTGATGTGACCTTAGGAGAGTGTGAGTAGGAAAGAAACTCATCCATATTTCAAGACAAAATAAAGAAAATGCCAGGATGTTAATCAAATTCTCAATCTCCTCCTCCGGCAAACAGTCCCAATGAAAGGAAGGCAGTGGGGGCTCTCCAGATCAGAATAATTGGTAATTATGATCACTTGCCTCGACAGAAAATTTTATATACACATATGGAACCACCCACATTTGAGGACTTCCAACTGCAGTATAGACATGTTTCTGAGGTGGTCAGTAACAATAACATTATTTTGGCAACTGCATTCATTTTTCCCTCACCTCAGTGCATGTTTTATAAAAACTCCCAATGGCATCTGTAAGGGATGAAATCATCACTGTTGGCATTTATACAGCCACTTTAAAATGCTCAGGTATAGGCTTCATATTCATGCTCTCCTTGGAGCCTCCCAACAACTGGGTGAGAGAGAGGAATGATAGGGTTATTCATTATGGTACAAGTGAAGAAACTGAGACTCAGAGAAGGCAAAAGACCTTACCAAGAGTCACATAGCTAGTAAGTGTTAGATTTGAACCACGTCTTCCTGATTCCAAGAACTACCCACTACTCTCTGCTGCCTCACTATAAAGGCCAAGCCAATAATGGAACTCACTTTCTTAGATGAAGCTAGAAAGTCAATCAGTAAGCATTAATTAAGCAATTATAATGTGCCGGGCACCATGCCAGGTGCTGGGAATACAAGCACAAATAATGAAACGATCTCTCTTCTCAAGGTACTTATGTTCTATTGCAGGAGACAGATAAATATATAAGTCTATACAGAGTAAATATAAAGAGAATAAATTGCGAGAGAAGTAAATACATGGCAGTCATCAGGGAAGGCACTAATGTTGGAGGTGGGGGTGTGAAACTCCTTTCCCCACAACAACTTTGCGAGATAGGTAATGGAAACACTATTATCTCCCATTTTACAGAGGAGGAAACTGAGGCAGAGGTCAAAAAACTTACTAGGGGATATAGAGCTCGTAAATGTCAATGCAGAAATACACCAGCTCCTCTGATCCCATGTCCAGGCCCTGCTCATTCTGCTATACCAGAATGCCTCCTTGAAAACGAGTACAATGCCTACTGCTTACTAATTACAGCTCAAGCCAATTAACTTAATTTAGAGGACTACAAGTGAATGGAGAAGACATCTGAATTTGCAACCCTCAATTAATCTTCAAAAGCCACACGCAGACATCTGTCATCTCTCCACCCAAACAAACAAATCCTTCCAGATTTCAATGCTTTTCCTATTTTCTCCTGGAGAGGACAGCTACAGGGGTTGGGGCGGGGGTGGGGAAGATTGGGAGGACAACCTAACTGAAGGCAGCAAGGTGATCATCAAGTGACCATAGTGATAACTGGAGGCAATGAGGAAGGTGGAGTGAATTAGAAGAGAAGAGATTAGTAACAATTATGGATGGACACTGGAGATCACTGGAGAAGGAAAGGAAAAGCCACTCCAGTATCTTTGCCAAGAAAACCACATGAACAGTATGGTCCACCAGGTTATGAAAAGTCAGATACAATTGGACCGTGACATGGAGGAGCAGCCCAATACCATTAGGGTAGCCTACCCTAGTTCCACCTTTCCCTCTTAAATTCATTAATCATTCAATTCTGATTCATGCTTAATTAAGAAACATAGCTCTCCATCTCTCATGTAAATATGCTCAGAGAAGTAGCTATAAAACCAAGTTGAACTGGAAGGGTGTATTTCATTCAATTGTTCATGTCACTGTAGGCTTTTCCCCCAGGATATATTTCCTCACTTCAAGGCTAAATCAATGAAGGGCAGCTCTGTGAAGAGTGTTCAGAAAATGGAAAATATTTCCAATCTTTCCAGGGAGGGAGCCCAGGGGAAGGAGGGTATCCCATGGTGGCAGTAGACACTGTACACCCTGCCAAGTATTTCATGTGTACAATGGAGTTTCCCAGCTGGATACAAGGATGAGCTCAAGACAGATTTGCACTTTCCATACAGCAGCTGATGCTCTCGTAGCGTCACAGATTTTGAGCTGGAAAGGAAGAACCTTAGAGGCCCAGAGAGAAAGTCACCAGCCAAAGGTCACACAAGTAATAAGTGACAGCCTTGGGATTTGAACTTAGCTCCTGTGATTCCAAAACCAGCATTCTTTCCACTTACAAAAACCTGGAGCAACACAGGGAAATGGGAAGAGACCCAGATTTAGACTTACACTTGGGTCTGAACACTAGCCTCTCTGCTGATAACTGCTTATGTGACCTTGGCTAAGTCATGTCAGTTTTCTGGGCCTCAGGTGACTCTTGCAAAATGGGGTCATTATCAGCTGTATGATTCTATTAATGCCCTCTATTCCTGCCTGGATCAGTGAATTCCTTCAAATAATAATTCAGGGCTCAGAAAAGCAGTAACCCTGCAAAAGTAAGCAGGGTTACTGCTGGGCTATTTGTGCTGGGCCAGTAACAGGGTACCATAAATCTTGTAGGATGAATTGGAAGCTTTTCCAGATGATCTGGAGGCACCTTTACTTTCCTACTAAAGCAAAAATAGTAAAAGGCAGTGGAGGCAAAGAACAGTACTAGTTCACTGCATGGGCATCAGGGTGGAACCAGGGTCCAAATTTAAGTTCCATCTGTTTTTTCTTCTTCACAAAATGAGACTAGCCTCGCCTTTTTTTTCCCCTTTTAACATCCTACCCAATGTATGACAGAATCAGTTTGGGTTAAAAACTTTGAAATTATATGTTAATGCACTCTGCTGAAAGCATTTGCAAATTCCCAAAGTCTCTACAGTAGGAGCTAAGTAGGAGACGTTAGGGGTGAGGAGAGGAAATTCTATCAGAAAACTGGGGGAAGAGAACTTGAGTAATAGATTTTATGATTGGCCCAGAAATGTTTCTTTTACTTGTGGGGCCATATCCATGTTTCATAATCCCTCTGAACTATAATATCTTAAAATGAAGATAATAATATTACGGTACCTGCGGCTCAAATGAGATGGTGTTAGAAAAATACTTTGCAAACCTTAAAGGATATGTAAAAGTCAACCAATCATCCTCCTTAAGATGAGATAATGCCAATTTTGAGCTTTCCCCTTCCCCTATCCCCATTTTAATTCAGTCCTTCCTCACCACCTTCTTGCTGCCCTTTGGCCCAGATGAAGTATCCATTGTTTCTGACTTGACATCATGAGAATTTCGTGCACCAGTTTGGTTACAGCTTCAAAGGGGGAGAGGAAGGAGTAGGGAAAGAGACTGGCAAAGATGATGACATAGGAAGGAGTAGCACAGCCCAAATCTACTCCAGCAAAGATTGGGGAGGAGCATCAGACCTAGTATTGATCAGAAAAGCCAAAGAGAAACAACAGTGGATCATTTTTCCAGCCCAAAGTCACGGGCTGGAAAATATATCTGATATGTGACGAGCAAGAGTCTAGCTGTGTGCTTCTGACCCCAGAGCAGGATCTCAGACTCAACCCAGGGATAAGCGACCAGAGCATGAGCTGCAGACCAGGAGTAGGCCTACATTTCTGTCCCTCTGAACCTGCTGAATCTGCCAGCTAGCTGTCATCAGCTGATGCCAACAACTATTTTTTGGTGTGCCAAGCAGGGCCAAAGCTGCAATTGCTTTGCCCAGACCCAAAGTGGTAGGAGCAGGGCTTGAAAAACTCATACCTACTGAGGAAAGTACTACTCAGGAGAGTAGAAAACATACTGTGACCTACATCAGACTGCTTACCACTGAAAATTTGCAATTTCTCAGCCTCAATCTCCCCTGAGATCCTTGAAGAACACAGCTTGAAATACCCAGAAACCATAGCAGTAGGACCCTACACAACACAGATTAGGATCATGAGAGACCCCAGTAATCTCTCCAGAAGTTCTGAAGCCCATTAGTCCACCTGGGGTTGACCTGGGGATCTGTTCAACTCTAATTTCTTATTTTTTTAAAACTGCACTTATCTCTTCAGGTTTGCCCCCTTCTCTAGCTGTGGGTAAAATCTATCTTGCTTCGCCTTTCCCTTTTCACTCTCATACTTCCAAGTCTAGGAACTGTCCCTTTAGACACAGGATATCTCATTGGGTCCTAGTCCTTTAGGAAGCCTGACTCTTTGTGGGAATACAATAAATGCCCAGTGATATGTGAGATACAGGCCATGTCACAGAGGAAATAGAGCTGGCTCCTTGCCCCTAGAAATATACATTTAAAGGAGGCCATTATAATTTTCAAAGTGATTTGAAGTCAGCCATGACATAACCTTCAAAGATTACAAGAAATAGGGAAGGGAGGGGAAGAAGCCTTTAAGAAAATGACTCCAAAGAGGAATGCCATTCTGACAGCTTTACTTTTACAGGTACATTTAAGATGATTCAAGCCGTCATCCTTTCCAGTAAGAGTTTGCTTTAATTATACAAATATTGAATATTTTTCAAGATAAGAATGTAAGTAGAGAATTTATTTTGTAGTCTTTATCCTTCAAACTACCGTGATATAAAATCCTCATTGAGCCAGGGAAGAAATATGTAAACCTCAGTATTGAGTAACAGGGAATTCTAATGCCCTCATCTAACAATGATTTCTTTAAGGGGCCAACAAAGATGCTTTATGACTTCAAATATCACAGATCTGGGATTTGTCTGGGGGAAATGAATAATAGATATTAAAGAAATGTCAATGAAGAGAACAAGTGAAAACGGGTAAATCATATGGATGGGTCAGTCTTAAAGGCAATGAGTTTTTTTTTGTCAACAAAACCAATAAGAAATAGAAGGGCAAGTTCGATTCAATTCACTTGAGCACCTACTATGTCATTTCACTTTTCTGACCTTCAGAATCGTGAAATGAGGATCCATGAGGTGAACTCTATGGTCCTTTGAAGCTCTAAATCTATCATCCTAAGATCTTATGTACAAGGCAATGCTAGGAACTCAAGAAGCAAAAAACAAAAATTAGACAATTACTATCTTCAAATGGCTTACATTCTACTATGGAGACACAGCTTGTACATAGGGGAAGAAGGAATGCACACCAGATATGGGATAGCAGGGAGAAGAGAGGTGGAGGACCTTGGTGGGGTGACAGCTACTATACTAAGAGAGAGGAATGACAACTAGGTAATTTCCAGTACTTATATGGCACTTTAAGGTCTGTGAAGTGCTTTGCATAGGTTATCTCATTTGTTCCTTGTAAGACTTTGTAAAATTATTATCCCCATTTTACAGATGAGGAAACTGAGGTAGAGGGAGGTTAAATGATTTTTCCAGGGTCGCACAGCTGGAATATGTCTCAGGCAGGATTTGAAATTACATTTTCCTAACCCTATCCACTGAGACACCCAGCTGCCTCCTGGGTAAAGGGAGATAGGTAAATAGGGATACAGAGAGATAAAGAGAAATGTGTGTGTGTGTGTGTGTGTGTGTGTGTGTGTGTGTGTGTGTGTGAAAGAGAGAAAGAGACAGAGAGAGAGAGACGGAGAGAGAGAGAGAAAGAGAGAGAGAGAAATATAGAGACATAGATGGATGACAGATGTAGATAAATAGGTGTAGAGATATAGAGTTGGGTAGTAGGTGGATGGATAGATGGATGGATAGATAGAGGATAGATAGATAGACAGATAGATAGATAGATAGATGTGTAGATAGTGATATAGATGGGTAGATAGGTAGAGACAGATGGACCAAAAAAAAAGATAAAGCATTTAAATGCTTACTCCGTGTCTCTGGGGATAAAACTATAAACTAACGAATCAGTCCCTACCCTCAGAGAACTTAATTTGGCTGGAAGGTAGGGGGCATGGAGAATAAACATTAAATGTATGGAAAGGTAAGTTGAAGCCAGATTGCAGAGACTTTGAAACACCAAGCTGAAGAGTTTGCATTTTGCCCTTGATGAGTAGGATTCGAAGTGGAAATAGAAGCGGGGAATAATTTCTGGATTATACAATGGCATGGAATTGTAAATGAGCCTTGCAAGACAGAACAGGATGACATATCCCTGCTATAAGGTTTATAATTTTTTTTTAACAGAGGATATTAAAAAAGAGACAGGGTGCTATATGAGAAAAACCATGGGGCGTGGAACCAGGTGACTTGGGCTTAGAATCTAGTTCTATTACCTTTTAGCTCTGTGATCCTACATCCCAATTTCCTCCACCCTAAGATGAAGGTGATAAAATTCCCATCACCTACATCACAGAGTTGTTGTGAGAGACACCTTTTGTAAATTTTAAGGACTATATAAATTTGAGCAACTAAAGCCTGTGGGGGGAAAAAAGGTATTTGACATAGTGGATAAAAGATTGAATTTGTAATATGAAAAACCTGGGTTCAAATCTGACCAAAGACATCTCAGCCTCAGTTTTCACATCTGCAAAATGGAGATAATAATAATAATAACATCTACCTCACAGGGTTGTTATACGGTTCAAAGAAGATAATGTGTGTAAAGTACTTTATAAACCTTAACTGTTACATGGATTCAAGTCTTGCACATCCTAACTCTATGACCACAGAAAACTTAATCTCTTAGTGCCTCCAGGCACTAACTTTCTAAGACTATATGTCATAGATGAGTTGTTAATCTGTGTTAGTGAAAGGGATTCCCATTCCTGTCGTTCCCCACACTGCTTAAATAAAAGATCCAGAACACCAACAACAAAAACCACAACCCACAACTGTAAAAGAGAGAGAACAACACGAGACTATATGTCGACCAACCAATCAATAAGCATTTATTAAGACGCTTTGTGCCAGGCACAGTGCCAAGTGCCGGGCATATAAAGCAAAAGCAAAAACAATGTCTGCCCTCAAGGAGCTTACCTACTTAAACCATAGGGATAATGGTTAAGACGGCTTATAATTGTAGGATTCAAATGAGAGGTTCTGCATGACCTGTGATTCTGTTGGAGGGTTTGTTGTCGTTAAATGGAGGCCCTCAAGAGGCCTCCGAAAGGACTACCTCTTCACAAAGCTGAGAAGACCAACCCCCAAACAAACCTGGGGTAGATGAGTAATAGTAAGGCAATGGAAATTGGTCAGCTGCTGGCCGAATGCAGAGAGAAATCTGCTCTCTCAACAACAGCTTGTCATCATTTGTCATTTCTGCTTGGAAAAAAGCTCAGTGATGCTTTTACACCCGACTGAGCCACCATTACCTAGGACACACTTTAGATGTTCATTAGCAAAATAAAAGAACAGAAAGTAAGATTGGAGAATTTAGTGAGAATCACACCGTCCCCCCCCCCCCCATTGTCACATCACACTGTGGGTGTCTGAGACCTGCGGGCAAGAAAGAGCTTAATTTTTACATCTCCTTCAACTCTACTCTTGATGGGATGTTGTTGTTTGTCCTTCATCCTCAAAGAGAACTATGACATCATGATGCCATGACTTGCAAGTGAATTGGATTTAAGTGAGGAAGGGCTTGCAAGGTCACGAGCGTAATGCTGTGCACTGAAGATTCCCAAAAGAATGCTACTGTGAACAGCCTTTATGGCTCAGATTACACAGTACAGTGAACACTCCACTTATTCCATTACAAATCAAGGCAGATATTCACAACAAATCACAATATAATATCCATAACATTACATCTTATCACAGAAAATCACAATATAGTGTTCACAGCACTTAACATTAGAATGGCCACACAATTTTCACTACAGTGGCCACAATATTTAGAACAAAGAAGAAAAGAATAATCATCTGGTGTCCCTGGAGGGGGGGGAACCCTTCTTACTTAATCATTCAGTCATTTCACGACAAATCACAATAATCAATTTTCCTCTCATGGGGCAATTATAGATGAACTTAATCAGTCACTTAACTAGATTCACAATTACTAAGTATCATTAATCACTAAATACAATCATTTGAAAATTACACAAACCCTCGGTATCTAGTACACTTCAATTTCATCATGTGTCCAAGGGGAGGCTTATTCTTCATCTTGACTCAGGGTGGTCTCTCAGATTCTCTGGATCCCCTTCCATGGTCCCAGCTCCTACCTGAATCCACCAAACAGTCACCTGGATTCAGGGACAGATAGCTCCCAGGTTCTCAGCCAGTCCTCCAGGCAGTTTTTGGTACATACTGAAGCTCATAGGGTCCAGCACATCTCAAACCCTTCACCACTTCTGTTGGCAGGAACTCAAGGATCTACCAAGCCACAAACAAACAAAGTCTTATCCCAGTCATGCTTCTTCAGTCCTCCAGCAATTCAGCTGGCCCTAAGAAATCTAGGCCTTCCAGATGCCTTCCAGGCAGCCCTCTCAGCCTTCCAGGTGGCCTTCCAGACAACGCCAGTCTTCACCAGATTCTGGTCTCAAGAAAACTCCAACTCAGTTCTCAGTCAGCTTCCAGATACTGGGAGAGAAACACACTCTCTCTCTCTCTCTCTCTCTCTCTCTCTCTCTCTCTCTCTCTGTCTCTCTGTCTCTCTCTCTCTCTTTCTCATCTGGCTTCAGTCTCCATGATTCTTCCTCCACCAGGAGCCACCAGGAGGAACATTCCTGATTCTGATTCTCTGTCCCTGGAATTCTTATATACACACACTGGCCTCCTGTCTCAGCCAACCCCCTCCTGCCACCTCAGCAACAGAAGACAGAGTTCACACCCTTTATTCACACAGGAGACAGAGTTCATGCCTTCTGCTTCTTTCACATAGGAGACACAGTTCACACCCTCTGCCTCTTTCACAGAAATACTTAGTCCTTAGTTACTGAGGACCAAGTACCTGCTAAATTAATTACTTTACAATAGCCTCACTTTCTCCTCCAGAATCATCTGGGTCCAGGGGAAAGATAAAGATCAAAATGATTGGAGATGGCCCTGGATGCAGTGGGAGTTGATGGGGATGTATGCTTATCCTGAAGCTACAGCTTCTGACAAAGGTCTGATAGCAAAGATATATAAGGAGATGTATGTGTGTGCACGCGTATGGAGAGAGAGAGAGATTGAGAGAAAGAGAGAGAGAGACAGAGAAATACAGTATATAAGAACAAGAGTCATTCCCCAGTAAATGAATTGTCAAAGGATATGAACTGGAGAAAAGAAGAAATGCAAGCTATCAGGAACCATGTAAAAACTTCTTCAAATCACTAGTAATGAGAGAACTTATGATATTCCTGTGTTTAAGAATACGTGTGTGTATGCGTGTGTGTACACTTCTTAGAGTGGGTATTCAACAAATATCAACTGATAAATGATTTCAAATACTTGGAGAGGGTTGAAAGAGAGCCCTTTTGCTTTGAGTATACCAGAAAACTAATGTAGCAATGATTTCCTATGTGATATATATATATATATGTATGTATGTATGTATTAATGTGGTACAGGAAGTTAGGAGACCTGAATCCAAACCCATCTTTGTCATTCACTAGCTGTGTGATCTCAAGGAAGTCCCTTCTAGGCTTTAGTTTCCTTACATGTACAATGAGGAAGATGGATTAAATTCTCTCTATGGGCTCTTTCAGCATAAAAATTCAGCCATTCAATGATTCTATAAATAGGGAATATGAGTTAAAGGTGAGAGTCACTGACTAGGAATGAGAAAACTGGGATCATTTCCCAGAACTTCAATTTCTTGCACTTCCCCATGTGACCTTGGATAAGTCACTAATGTTCCTTAGGTCCATGTTTCTTCATTGATATAATGAGGTTAATAATACCCTCTACCTATCTCCTAGGGATATTGTCAGAATTAATGAGATAATGTCTCCTGCTGTTAGTTCCTCCAAAGGAAGGCCCTATTAAATTTCAAGTAAAACATGACCGCTGTTCACTGTGTCTAGCTTCTCAGATGCTAATTAGCAAGAGATAAAGTAGGTTATCTACTTTACATCCCTGTCTTCTATTCTCTCCTTTCATCCTGTCCTTTACCTTCAGATTTTGTTCTTACTAATTCTAGTTATGAACAAGAAAATGAATAGATCTAAGATTTTTATTTTAAATTATTAAGAAGCACACATCCTTCAGGAGTACAACTGATTATAAGAAAAAGAAATTAATTTTTTTCACTCATTTGATAGACATTTATGGAGCTCATACAAATGGATCCAGAAGAATGTCAGTGCCTTGAAGGCAAGAACTATTTTTTTTTTCAGTTTTTATCATTGAATTCCCAGTACCTAGAACAGACACTGAGGAGGAGACAAAATTGAATAAAATATGATTCCTACTTTTGATCCCAGTAAACCACTAGATTTTTACTAAGCATCAGGGGTTTACAAACTGATTGTGTGTGTGTGCATGTGTGTGTGTGTGTGTGTGTGTGTATTCATATACATTTGTCCCTTCCATATTACAACTTTCCCCATTGTGGCTTCAATATATTGTGGATTGGCATAAGAAATTAAATTGGAATTTTGAGGGAGTTTTGTGGAAGTCACAGAACACAGGAATGTCAACAGACAACAAAGAAAAAGTTTAGAAACTCAGAAAGGCATAAGATATATTTATGGTATTACATAATATCAACCCAAATTTTATAATAAGGTGTTGTAAATACCCTATTTAAAAAAAAGAAAGAAAAGAAAAGAAATCAGACTTCTCTGGTATGAAGGGAGGTCTAATAAATTTTTTTGTGGATTTTCCAGATGACTGGGGTACTACTACCCAAACCCATATGATGTGTAAGGGATGTAATTATATATATATATATATATATATATTTATATACACACACATACACACACATGCACATACATATAAATATATACATATATGTATATATAATACATACATGCAGATAATAGTATTTCAATATTATTTACTTCCATTATAATCTTATGTATCTTTATATGTTTAAAAACATTATTCTGAGAAGGAGTCCATAGGCTTCACCAGACTGTCACCAAAGGGGTCCATGACACAAAGAGAATGAAGAACCCCTGGACTACATGATGAAAGAGTTACACTCCTCAAGGAGCTCCTATACTCTTAGGGGAAATAAGACAGCTATGTAAATAAATCAGAAGGAAGGGTGTCATAAGTGTCATAAGAGAAATACAAAGTACTCTGGAACTAATACCTGGCATTTATCTAGCCCTTTACAATTTGCAAAAGGATTTCCACACATCTGCAGTTCTCAAACTTTTTGGTGCCAGGACCCCTTTATAGTCTCAAAAAATATTGAAGACACCTCAAATGACTTTTATTTAAGTCCTATATATCAATATTCACTCCATTAGAAATTAAAATATCTTAGTATTGTGGTGAAAATCATTTTGATCTCATGAAATAGCATGATTTCATGTATTAGTTTATTGGTTTGTTGGTTTCTAGACTTAAGAAAGTGGTAGGGAAAATATCAATAATGCAGATGAAACTGAAATTGCATTTTCAGCAAGTTGGTTGTTCAACATTTCCCAGCATACTCCTGGATTTCGGCCACATCCATAATACATGAGGAGCAATAGAAGACAAGGTTAGAAAGGCAAGATTGACTTGGAGTTTGATCAGACGTGAGGGGTTATGGAAAAGAAGGAGTCAAAGATGCTGCCAACTTGTCAAGTTTCCAAGTCATGGTGATATCAAGAATGGTGATTTTAATAAGAATCCTGAAAGTTCATGGGGAGGAACGGGTCTGGAGGAAAGATGATGAGTTAGGTTTGTGACATATAAAGTTTCGGGTGCCAGGCAAGATGTCCAAATAGAGAAGACCATCTAGCACTTAAAAATACAGAATTGGAGCTCGAGTCAGAGGTCAGACCTGGAGATTCTCATGAGAATCATCTGTCATTCAGGAGAATTCTAGGGTCCAGCTGAACTGACCTTGCTGCTATTCCTCATATACAAGTCTCCATCCCCCATCTCTGTACCTTTACACAAGTTGTTTCCCATTCCTAAAATGTCCTCCCTCCTCCTCTTCTCCTCTTCCTATCCCAAGTCGTCTTCAAAGTTCAATTTCTACACAAATGAGGTTTTCCTGATCTCCCAACTTGTCTTACCTTATCAACACAACATTATTTTCTGTAATATTTATTTCCTACATCAATAACCTGTAGTTCTTGGAGGCAGGGATTGGTTCATTTTTGCATTTTTTTTTAATCTCCATCACCTAGAGTGGTGCCTGGCACGTTAATAAGGATTGGCTCCGTGATCCACCGATTGTCTGATCTACATAGAAGTGATAGTTGAAATGGAAAAATGGATGAAATTTTCAAGGAAGAGAGCATAAAGGAAGGGGATAAAAGGATCAAAAACAGAACCTCAGGAAGTATTTATAGCATCAAGCTATAAGTAGCATTTCTAATAGCTTAAAACTACAAGAAGACTTTTTGGAACATTCTGTATTTAGGGGACAGTGGTAAGAGAAGCTAACCAAAAAGCCAAAGGATGTAGAACTGGAGAGATCAGAGAAAAATCACCAAAGTTCAGAATCAAAGAAGGTAGGGACAGGTGGATGGTGCAGTGGATAGACCACTGGCTCTGGAGTCAGGAGGACATAAGTTCAAATCCAGACAATCACTAGCTATGTGATCCTGGGCAAGTCACTTAACCCTGATTGTCTCAAAAAAGGGGGGGGAAACTAGAATAAGAGGAAGTAAGGGGAAAAAATATTGCTAAAAAAAAGCAATGATCAACAGTATAAAATGCTTCAGGTGGGTCAATGATACCAAAGAATAGGAAAAGACTATTGGATTTGGGGGACCAGGAATGAATTGGGGACTTTGGAGAGATAAGTTTCAGTAATGTTAGGGGAGACTACAGGGATTTAAAAAATAAGTGAGAGTCAAAGAAGAAGAGACAAGTGAATGTAGAATACTCCTTAGGGAAATGTGGTCATGAAAAGGAGAGAACTGGGGGAGCAGCTTGAGGAGATTACAGGGTTCAGAGAAAGTTTCTTTAGAATAGAGGAAACTAGAGAGCATGTTTCAGTACAGGGGAAAGAGTTCATGGAGAGGAAAAGAGCGGGCCTTTTTTTTTTTTAAAGATGACTGTCAAGTTAAATGTTCTCAGTGATTAAAACCGTATTTTTTAAAGTTAGAGGCATAGTTGATGAAAACTGAGTTCCCAGAATGTAAACATAAGGCTCATAATTGGACAATTATCAAGGCTGCAGTTTAAGATTTATCATGGAATATACTTTACCTGGAAAAATGCTAATGCTTAGCCAATTAGTCATCCGGCAGAAGGCTAAGCAGCAGTTTTTCCAGTGGGCACAGAAAACGGAAATGTTTATTACATCAGAATACTATTATAAGCTGTTGCAACATTAGGGGGAAAAGATTGAAAATATTTATCTACCCTGTCTTAAAGAAGAGAGGCGCTGTGATGAAGTGGACAGGGCACCAACTTCAAATCTATAAAGAACAGGGTTTAACGCATACACCCCCACCTCTGACACATCCTGACTGTATGACCCCCATGGCAGTCACTTAACCTCTAAATACCCTTGGTTACTCTCTAAGAATATAAATTGCAAGGGTACCCACCTATACTGTTAGAGGGAGTTTCTTCACCTAGGAGTTCCTTATACCTAATATACCCCTATAGCCTAAGAATATCCCCTGTATACTAGGTATATTTCCTACACCTAGTCATGTGTATGTATCCTGTCCATTTCAAGGAAACTGCTAAAATCCCCATGAGCTGCAGAACATGATTTAATATTTAGCCCTCTTCCTAGGGCCTTATCAATCACACCCTAACACCTGAGAATATATATATATATATGTATAAATATATATATATATGTATATATATATATATATATATATATATATATATATATATATATATGTACAGAGAAGAAACTACTGACTGGCTATGGAGGAGGAGTTCTTAACTCCTGTGAATTTGTTTTTAAAAATATTTTGATAGCTGCATTTCAACATAATTGGTTTTCTCTGTAATGCTGTGCATTTTATTTTTTGCACCAAAAACGTTATTCCAAGAAGTGTTCCATAGCCTTCTGCAAACTGCCAAGTGAGTTCAGGACACACACCCCAAAAAGGTTAAAAACACCTGCTCTAGAGAAGGAGAACCTGAGTTCAAATGTTATCTCTAGTACTTATTGCCTGTGGAATCTTAGGCCTGACACTTAATCTCCCTGAACCTCAACCTCCTCTACTGTAAAATGAAGGATTTAGGTGAGCTCTGATCAATGAGCCCATGATCTTTAGCAACAAGAGCACAGATGGGTAGGTCACCTCTGGCTTGCTAGGTATGTCCACACACTGGTACGTTATGCCAGTGCTGATGTATTCTCTGTCTATTGCTTTGTGTAAGAAATTGACAGCTGCTTTCCCTATTAGGGAATCATGGATCATCAGCATTGCATGAAAAAAAAATCAGATTTGAAAGTGGGTTGAAGGATGGGGGGAAATAAATATAAGTTGAATGTATTATTTTGTCAAGGTGCAACCAGCATTATTTTAGTATGGGAAGAACAGAAGTTATTACTTTAAACAGATTTGAGGTTGAAAATATTAACCAAGACATAATCTATCAATCTGCTGATTTCTAATGAATATTGGGGGGAAGGCAGCGAGGTGGTGCAGTGAATACAGCATGGGTCCTGGAGTCAGAAGGACCTGAGTTCAAATGTGACCTCAGACACTTAACACTTACTAGCCGTGTGACCTTGGGTAAGTCACTTAAACCCAATTGCCCTGTCTTCTCCCCCAAAAAAAGAAAAAAAAAATCTAATGAATATTGGAAGTTCAAAGTCTTCAAAGACTCCAGTTATGTCACATACATAAGAAATACCAGTCTCCCAACAATGGTTTCACAAGGGTTTATCTTGAGTGAGAACAAGAACACTGATCCATTAAGTTCCTAAATATGAGCAATTGCTCTATGAACTACCAGGGAACATGGAGATTAAATACAGTATTTGATATGAAGTAATTTCAGAGGCCAAATCCTATATTAATTCTCCCTCTGGGTTCTGTCTTTCTTTTCTTGTATAATTCATGAAAAATAAAATGCTTTTCAAAAAAGCAAAAATGCTTTGGAAAATTGGCCTACTTTTTTGACTGAAATAGTATCATGGATGGCTTCAGCAGGTGTTCTTGAAAGAGGATTTAAATAATTTTAGGAATTTTCCCAATGAAAACCACATGAACAATAGTGTATGTTTTCCTGGCACACATAAATCAGACAATTTTTTTTGGATAATTGCAAGTACACAGACTTCAGTACATGAATGGATAAACCTGCCAAATTGAGGATTTAAGTTTCTTGATTTAATCAAAATACCTTCTCCTTTTTTAAGGGGAAAAATGAAACACTTGGAAAATAAAAACTTTTTGCAAAGGAAAAAAATCTATGACAATGATCAGTTGTTGTTTTGAGGCAAACCCAAAGGCCCTAGGTCCACACAAGCTCAATAGATTAGCATGCAGTTAATAAGGAGGCATCAGGAATCATGGAATGCAGAGCTGAAAGGGACCTCAGAGATCATCTGGAGCAGGCCCTCAATGTCTGATTAAAATTAAAATCGGAAAATATTTAACAAAATAAAATAAATACAATAGCATGTAGGTAATGCTCGTATGTAGTTTTCTAAGCCAATATGCAGCAGGAGGACCCTTATGAATGGTTTGTGACCCCATTCCTATTTGAGTTTGACACCATTGATCTAGTCCAACCTTCTCATTTTACGGATAGGAAAACTGAGGCCCAGAGAGGTAAAGTAACTTGGCTGAGCTTAAGCGGCTTTTAAGTGGCAGAAGTAGAATTTGAACTCAATTTGAACTCAAGTCCTCTGACTAAATTCACCATTCCATGCCACCTCTCAACAGGACCTGGTAAATAATAAAGGAGTCCAAAGGGAATAATCAAGAATCAGTAAGTCAAAAACCAGCCAAGGTGAGTACACAGAAGAAAGCGTGGAAGATTCAAAGTGAGATTCAATAGAAGTCACAAGTTGTTTGAATAAAATAGACAATATCAATTATACAAAATGTGAAAGCTTTTGCATGAATAAAATGCATGCTGTTACAATTAAAAGAGAAGCCGTTAATTGAGGAAAACCATTACAGCAAATATATCTGATATCTTATTATATAATTGTATATTGTATTTTTTGTATCGTATAATTGTGTATAAAATTACGTAATTGATGTAATTGATCTAAATATATAGGAGTGAGAACCATTCCTTAATGAGTAGGTGGACAAAATTTTCAATTTTCAATTACCAATTTTCAAAAGAGGAAATGAAAAACAGCAACTACCAAGTAAAAATGCTCCAGATGATTAATAATAAAAGAAATGGAAATTAAGACAACTCAGACCCATCAGATATGCAAAGATGACAAAAGACAAAAATGAAAAATGTTAGCGCATCAGTGGGAAGACAAGCATACTGCTAATATGCTGTGTTGGTGGAGCTGTGACTTGGTCCAACTGTTAAGGAAAACTCTTTGAAATTATACTAAAAATGTCATTAAACTGCATATACTCTTTGATCCAGTGATCTCATTGCTAGGCATATATCCCGAAGAGGTAAAAAATAATGGGAAAGTTTTCGTATATTTAAAAATTTTTCAAAACAGTGCCTTTTATAATATCAAAGAACTAAAAGGAAGGTGAGTGACAATTGATGGGGAAATGGCTGACAGAAATGTGACATCTAAACATAACAGAATGTTACTACACCATAAGAATGTGAAAGTGAGGAATCTGAACAATTGAGAGGCAGAGACTTGTATGAAGCAACATGAAGTGTTCTCCATAACTAGGAGAACAATTTGCAAAATGGCCGTAATAATGTCAAGGAAAGCAACTTGTTTTCCTCGTGTGACTTCATAACTCTGATCAATGCCATGAGCAATCATGACTTCAGAGGACTTCAAACATACTCAAACTGGCAGAGCTGTTACCTCTGTCTGGGTCCAGCTAATAGGCATACATGAGCAATAGAACGGATTGAACAACAAGAATCTGAAGTTATTTAGGGGAACACATGAATTTGTGCCCTTTCTTTTTACCCATACAGGCCATACAATATCCCGGAGACCTACTAGTTTTTGATTACTGAGTATATGACATTAGTTTCAGAAAGTCCAAGAGTATGGTCAGAGCACTATCTATTAAAACTTATTATTTGTTATTAATTATTATTTATTCTATTAAGAACACACACACAACAGTGCTTATTAAAAGGGGATTGATAGGACCTGAAGGTGAAGAAAATCTACCTATTAAAAGCTCCAGAGTCTTGCCAATTATACCTGGAAAATAAAATAATAATATAATAATATAACATAGAATACTGATATAGACTAAACAGGGAAAGGAATGAATCCAGAAGCAGAATGACAGGGAAAATGAAAGGACATTTGGTGAAAATTAAAGATGCTGTATTTTAAATAATTTCCAAGGAAGAAAAATGAATAAGTTTAGAGATACAACCAATGATCCATATTTAACATGCTTTGAAAAGACTCATTTTTTTTTCAGCTATATTTCCATTTGCTACTCCCTCTCCTAATATAGTGTGTGTGAGAAGGGAGAAAATAGAAACTTGAAAAATATTTCCAATGCATGTAACGCTAATAAAACATTTCTCAGAGAGGAAGGACGTCCTCAGCTGTGGGGCTCCCATTGTTGTCTCCTACCTTTCCTCACATGTGGCTGCAGCAGTCAACATACTTTTCATTCAGGACTGTGTGGCATCTCCCTAGGGTATGATAGAGAAAATTCTTCTAATGAGATTTTACAAGTTTCCGTGCTAAGAGAGATTTCAAAAACCAGGAGACAAAAATAAATGGATTAATGAGAGGAAAAAGAAGAAACTAAAAAAATACTTTGAATGTATATGTATAAGATGCATACTCTGTAAGATACGTATTTCTCTTTCCTGGAAATGCATTTCTATCCCCCAAAGGACTGTGCAAGTTGTCTTCACATGTTCTCTAGGAAGCACAAGATGAGCTTTTGCACTTGGGTTTTTATGCTTAACTCTCTAATATTAGAATGAAAATACTTCCCCTGTGTACAGAGTACTCAACTTAGAATGAATAGCCTTTTTTATAAAGTGCCCCAAGGTTTACAAAATACTCATAACAACTCATTGAGGAAGATAGTAAGAGTATTATTACCCTCATTTTGCAGATGAGGTAACTGCATCTTGGTAAGATTAAATGAGAATATCACCGTCACCAGCTAGGAAGTTTCTGACACAGAACTCAAACCCATATATACTGATTTCAGTTCAAGGGCATTGTCTCTGTGCCACATTGCCTCATTATTATAATTTGATTTCTAATCATTTCTAGTTGTTCAGTAGTTTCAGTCATATCCTACTCTTCATGACTCCATTTGAGGTTTTCTGGGCAAAGATGCTACAATGATTTGCCATTTTCTTCTCCAGCTCATTTTACAGATGAGGAAATTGAGGCAAAAAAAAGGTTAAGTGACTTACCCAAGGTCACACAACTAGTAAATGTCTGAGGCCGGATTTGAACTCGGGAAGATAACATGGTCTTCTTCTTGATTTCAAGCCCAGTGCTCTACCCACTGCACCACCTAGCTGCCCCTAATTTCTAATAATACAAATACGTGATTGTAATTTGCAACAGGTCTCATATCTTCTTTTCGGTAGATAACGAGGTGTCATTTCTGTGCCTCAGGCTAGTACTGCCCCTAAAACTTCTGGAGGTAGGCATGCCAAAGAGATGAAAAAAAATCAAAGGGCTGAAGCATAAACTATATTGAGTGTGCCCAGCACACAGAAACTCAGGGAAGATAACAGATTTAAAGATGGAAGGGGCTTAGAGATGGTTAGGCCAACTCCCTTCATTTCATAGATGACCATACTAAGGCCCAGAGAGCTAAAACACCTTTCTAGGGTTACATTGTCAATAAATGTCTGAGGTAGGATTTGAACCCAAATTTTCTTGACTCCAAATTGAGTCAAGTGTAGAGCATCCAATAAATAGAGCTACCTCTATAAGAAAGATGCCATAGTAGCACTACGGAGAGGGAATCTACTTCTAATCAGGAGCAGTGGACAGAGATTTGGACGTGGAGTCAGGAAGACCTGAGCTGAAATCCACTTAGATGCTTATTAGCAGTGTGACCCTGGGCAAGTCACTAAACTTCTATTCGCCTCAGTTTCCTCAACTGCAAAGTGGGGATAATACCAGCACCTACCTCACAGGACTGTGTGAGGATGAGATAATAGTTGTAAAGCATTCAGCACAGGGCACTATGGAAATGTTTATTCCCTTCCCTTCCTTTCTGATTTGACAACTTTTTTTTTCCTGAAATGAACCCTGTGATAATATGGCTTTGCCTCCGATTAGGAAAAGATTCCTAAGGTAAGCAGTGAAGCCACAGAAAGAGAAAGCATAGCCAGAGAATAACAGCTAATTTCAGATTGCCAATGGCTACTCTAGAGGAATCAGAAACCAGCTGAGAACTGCAGTCTCAGTCCCACAACTGACCTGGGAATTGATCTTATGTGAGGCCATGAAGGGGGACACTTGCCAACTATAATATTACAGATACTCACTAACTAATAAAAAAGATTCTTATTAAAGCCAGCATTAGGGATACTTTTAGCACCAGCATTGGGGCAGGTCCCAATTGGCACAGGGAGGTCTGATAAATAAATCTGAGTTTAAGTTATTTTAATTGTCTCTAGGACCTCCTGGGTTTGGTACATGCAGAGAGATAAATTAAGGGTAGCTAGAGTCAGGGAGGAGCCAGCAGTATGAATCCTAGACAGTCAGTCAATCAATCAGCATTCAAGAAGTGCCTACTATCCACTTAATGGTACTGTGCTAAGTGCTGGGGTTACAAAGAAAGGCCAAAGACAATCCCTGTCCTAGAGCAGATTACAATATAATTATTTTAATATATTTGGTTTAATTTCTTTCTTCATTGCTCACAAATAAAGAAGGGTATACACTCAGGGGGGTGGGATAGGATGGAGGGAAAAAAGTCAGTCTTTCACAATATGTCCATTGTGGAGATGTTCTTCATAACCACACATATAAGGCCTGTATTGAATTGCTTCTCTTTCCAGTGGGGGTGAATGATGAGGGAGGAAGCAAAAGAATCTAGAATTTAAAGTTCTATAATCAAATGTTTAAAATATATATATATATAATTATCATCATTATTATTATTATTATTAACTACATGCAACTGGGAATTAAGATATACAGGCACTGGGGTAGGGAGATCCATCTTGCCCTACCAGAAAGTCAGAGGGGTGATGGGGGAAGACATAGGAGAGAGCAGATTGGGGAAGGAGTTACACAGTGGGATGGCTGTTTTGAGATGGTGGGTGGGGGAAACATGGAGAGAAAATTTGTAACTCAAAATCTCATGGAAATGAATGATGTAAACAAGAAAATTAATTAATTAATTTAAAAAATATTTACTTTGCACTTTTTACATCCCAACTCAACTGGTCTATAGTACTCGCTGTTTTCTGTGCATGACCCTCACAAGATCATAAATTTAGAGCTAAAGCTAGGACCTTAGAAGTCATTGAATTCCACTCCCTCATTTCACAGATAAGGAAAATGAACTCCAGAGAGTTTAAATGACTTGCCCAAAGTTATATAGGTAGTAGATGGGAACTGAGCTGAGGTTCCCTGGTTTAAAATTCAGTGCTTTTTCCCCTGTGCAATGACTCCCCTCCACTACCTCCTGTTTGTATGCCTTTATACAAATTACCATCCATGTCTTCAATGCTCTCAGTCTTCACCTCTACCTCTTCAATACTCCCGCTCCATAAAAGGCTCAGCTTAAGAACTTCTAGAGGAGGTCTTATAATCAACCCTCAGTTGTTAGTGCTGTTCCTGCCACCAGAATTATTTTTATTATTTATTATTATTTTTTTATTATTTTAGTGTAATCTCTAATCCAGAACCAGCTGGTATGGGACTTTTTCCTTGTTGGTGGAGATGAACGCCCTGCCCTGCTTGAGAGAAGCAGAAAAGGAAGCTAGTTATAGTGGGAGAAGGACCAGTCACTTTGGGTACTCCTGGTTTCCAGTTGTGAGAAGGAAGATGGAAGAAGCTAATCTCATTTTAGGTGGCTGATGGAAAAGACTATTGGAAAACATAAGAGGAACGTAATGACCCTGTCCCAGCTTGCTACACTAGAGACTTTAGGGAGTTTCCCCTTGGGTGAGGATCCCTCTTATTCCCAAAGGAAGAGCTCCTTCATGCTGTATTGTCTGGTATATATTTCCTGTGTGTACCTTCTCTGATGTCAGTTTTGCTATTATTTGAATAAATGGGCTTCTTTGCTTGTTTTTATGTATGGAACTAGTATTAGATGGGAAAGGGGTCGTCTTGGATACAAAGCTTGGGGTGCCCCTTCCCCTCCAATAATGACAAAAGTCAGAAGTTAGATTGAACTCATTCATATCACCCAAAGTAGAATAACAGTATCTAAAGGAGACGATAGATATAAGTCGAATGTGATGGCCCCTCACTCTGAGGAGAAAAGAGAGGGCTCTGGCCCCAACTTCCTGCTCCTCTTCCTAGACAGGGGTGGGGAACCTGCGGCTTCAAGGCCATAGTTCTATGAAGTTTGGATTCAGTCAAAGGGCCACACATGAGGACCTAGAGGGCCAGATGTGGCCTTGAGGCTGCTGGTTCCCCACCCCTGCCCTAGAAGGAATGAAGTCATGCTTGGAGAAGAGGTATCTGTTCTGCCTCCCTTTGAGCCACATAGGGACAGCCTTCACCACATAGGAGCCTCCTCTACACATGTGGTCTCTTGTTATGCGTTGGGTCCCCTTTCAGTGGCATTAAAAAATATCTATCATGAGCAGCTAGGTGGTGCAGTGAATAGAGAACCAGCCCTGGAATCAAGAGGACCTGAGTTCAAATGTGACCTCATACACTTGACACACTTACTAGCCATGTGACTTTGGGCAAGTCACTTAACCCCAATTGCCCTCCAAAAAGCAAAAAAAAAAAAAGTCTGTCTTATTTCCACCCAATAGAATATAAGTTCCTTGAAGGCAAGACTGGGTAATTTTTATTCTGAAAGCCTAATACAATGAGACATGTAAGAGATGCTCAATAAATGTATGTTGAATTGAATATTTCTGCAGTTAGTCTCCTATAAATTTTGGTGCCCCAGGGAAAAGTCCCAGTTGTCCTGCCCAAGTTATAGCTTTGAGTGAAACCCAGGTCTTCTGACCCAAAGTTCACTGCACTTTCTACTATATTTATTTGGAAGGGGAGAGGTCAGAGAGAGTAGGAGGAAGGAAGAGCGATGTTATTTATTCAGCTTTCTCAGTGTCTTAGCACATTCAAGATCAAAGCATAAATAAAATGGCATGGCTCTCGCTTTACTGCCCTTTCTGGACTTCCTATGACTGACACTGCTAGTGTACTGGGGATTTCAGAGAAGAAACTAGGGTGAGACAGTTAACTGATATAGGAAAAGTGATTTATTATAAGGGTTAAGAGTCTTACATTGCAGGCTTGCTTAAGGCAAGATAACCCCAATGTGGCTATTATCATTTCCCCTCCAGAAGAATGCTTTTGTCCAACTGCTTAAGGAAGATAACTCTGCCGACATCCCCAGATAGATCTCTCCACCCCTGAGCCACAAGCCACCTACACTGCAAATACAGTGAGTAATTGGACTGTCTTGATAGCATTTGCTCTCCCCCAGTTTAATCAATGCTGGAACATCAGAGGGGAAAGAAACAATTGAAAATGTTTGAACTTTAGAAGTGACAGGAAGGAACTGTTAACAGTAAGTATCAACAGAACCTGACAGGGTTCTAAGTTTGACTTGGATCAGTGCAGTCCTGGGATTTTCCACTGATGAGTTTAATGGGTTCCACTGCCTGCCTAGAGGGTCATACATTATTCTAATAACAAGTTCTCTAGGCAACACAGGAGATGATGTTTTGTGTATCGGTTTTCTTCCCAACTTTATAGTTTAATAGGGAAAATACTTCTCTCTCTAAGTGCCCTACTTACCCTCAACAAGTCCCATTTCCTGGTCGTATTGTGGTGTGATTATTTCCAAACAATATTGTAAAAAGGTGATTATAATTGCATAGGGAAGCAGAGTAAGGCAACCTATTAAAAAAGTCTCTTTTCTAAATACCTCAGGAGCACCTTTTCTCACAAGGTAAGGAAATGAGAGCTGGATTTAAATTCAGAACAAATTACTAGAAAGGACGAGAGAATAGTGGCAGCTTCCCATGGTGTGTTACAATGGAAACTGACTTTAATAACTGACATCCTTGGTGAATATTTCTGATTCTAGAATCAAAGCTAACAGCATCCCAAATTCCAGCCTTCCCCCAGAGGGTATTGATTCCTGAGTCCTCCTAGAAAGGCTAAATTTAGTTGATTTATTAACGGAGATGTTTAGCCAAAAGCAAAAATCTACTTCTAGTCACTGTAGGTTGGTTATTAGGCAAGGTTTACGCATATTATGAACTCTCTATTGCCTTTTTTTCTGGCTCTAATATACCCCTTGATTTTCTACCAGTCCTGACAATTGCTGTCCTGCATAATTCATCAGTACTTCTACTACAATGCTTCTTGAAACAGAAGCACTGTTAGTTCCTTAGAATAACCCCCAACAAAGATGCTTCATACAAGAGCTACAGAGTATGCAGGAGGAATAGCCTTTGACGGCAGAGGCAAGCTTCATAGTTCATCCCCCACCTCATTAATTTCCCCATTTAACCATCATGCCACTCTTATGTAGACAGTATTTCCATTTCTGTAGCTGGTCCATGCATTGTACCAGAGAATGGATTAAATAAGATAATCACTGATTTGTTATGAGGTTTCCCTATATGGCACACATCACAAAGGGATTTTATCCTGTGGCCAGCTCTCTAAATGTAATACAAACCAGAGGGGGTCCATTCACACAGATAGGACATTACAAAGCTCTGTCTCTATGAAACAATTGTGTTTCCCCAGTGGGAAAAGGCCTATAGTATAGACAAGAAAAGGAAGTGGAATCAAACCGTTTAAATTACACGTTGAAAAAAAAAGACCAAAGTTAAAGGGCAAGACTGTGTTCCTCGCATTTAATTCAAATCTCACTTACATTTCTAAAAGAAAAAAATATCCAAGTCAATATTTTTTAAAAATTTATGAATTGAGATGTTTTTTAGAGGTACATCAGCAACAGTGAAAAACAAAGCATGCAATGTTTGGGGAAAGTATGTTAACATCTACAATGCCATCTCTAAATAAATTTTCATCTGTAGGATTCAGCAGCAAAGAAACATTATCATTCAGAATTTCCTGGGTGGTTTAGAAATTCAATGAAATTTCAGGGCTTTGGGATAGTGTGACTACAGTTTTAAGGTGTTGTTTTTCAAAGAAAAATTCCATCTAATATAAAGAAAAGCTAAAGGGATCCCCCAAAATGGTTGTTTAGGGTTATTCTTTTTAAGCTTCTGTACACTTTAAATAATTCAAATCAGTGATTCCTATAAGCCTTTAGCAATGCATAACCCAATGGAGGAAGCAATCTAATACTTCATGCATTTTGAGGATTCTATTAGAATAACGTTTAAGCTGGTTCTGCTTTTATTAATGCAAATGTATTCAAAGCAGACAGATTGGAATCTGTACAATTTAGCAACGATCAAAACTAGCATTTTTTTTTTGATGGGGACAGATGTCCAGGCTAGTTACATTCAGGTACTTTTAACTGAAATGGAGAAACTAATCCAAACACATAAGACAAGCCAGCTTCCACCCCTTCCAAAAAGGAGAAAAAAGATAGAAAATAACCACAAATAAGAGCAAGTTATATAAGATTTTATTTCTTCATAGAATTGTATAAGCTTAGAACATGAAGGAATCTTAGGGGTCGTCTGGGCCAACATTCACCTGAGGCAAAAATCTGCTCTGGAATATCTCTGTTACATACTTGGACTCTACTTCAATAATTCTAGTAACAAAGTTTGCCATTTTTTTTACTTCTAAAAATTTTTATTTTTTATTAAGAACTTAATGAACATAAACATTTCAATATACAAAGAGTAGAAATAGGCATATGAAACTGAATTTATGTGTATTTTAAGTACATATTAAATTTAATTCAGTAATAGTAAAACTGCCCTGCTTTTGTTTCCCCTTCTTAACTGCCTTTTGCTCTTTTTTGTGTATTTTTCATATCTCATTGTCCTCTTTTCTTTTTCTTTTTTGCATTACTATTACTCTTTACCCACTCACACTCCTTAATTCTCCTTCCCCAAACAAGATCCTTCTCTTATGCCAAAAATTATAGTCAAGCAAAACAAATTTGTACATTGCTCACGCCATCTCATTCTACACCTCTAATCCATCACCTCTCTGCCAAAAAGTTAGGAGCTATCCTTCATTATGAGTCTCCTGAAAGAATGACTGATCACTGGATGTCTCACAGTTCTTGTCTTTCAAAATTGGCTTCCTTTATATTATTCTAATTTTTGTATAATTTGTTCTCCTGGTTCTGTTTACTTCACTCTGAATCAGATCATACAAGGCTTTCCAGGTTTCTCTGAATCTATCTTTTTCATTATTTCTTATAATTCTATTGACCTAATATTTACATGCCATGATTGGTTTGGCTGTTCCCCAATTGATGGGTACCCATTCTGTTTCCATCTCATTGCTCCCACAAAAAAGTGCTGCTATAAATTATGTTGTACATACAGGTTATTTCTCTCTTTCTTTGACTTCTTTGGGGGATATGAATGGTAGTCATGCTGTTAGGTCAAAAGATACACACAGTGACTCTTTTGGTAGAGTTTTAAATGATTTTCCAAAATAACTGGATCAGTTCATGAGTCTGCTATTCTCTAAGGCAGATTGTTCTACTGTTAGCTGGAATTTGGGGAAAGTTATTTCTTCAACATTTTGATATAGACTAAGCGCTTAACAAATGCACATGGATTTAGTGATCTCATCAGTGTGGGTACATTTCTCTGGGAACAGATCATCTCCATTCCTTCTCATCCTGTATAATTCTGACCCATGCTTGTATATTGAGTTCAAATCAGCCTCCCTATAACTTCCACTCACAGGTCCCAGATTCTGCCTTCTGGAAAAACATCCGCTACGTCTACTCTCTTTTCCACATGGTCGCTTTTCAGAAGTTTGGTCTGTGTTTATTCTTAGTTGTTTATCATCTCCAGAGAAGCAGAAAGCAAATTTATGGTCATTAAAGTTTCAATTATTCTCCAAATGCCCTTCCTTGGAAATTCAGGACAAGAAAAATGTTTGATAAATGAATAGTTATCCATCCTTTAATGGTTTAGGAAAAGCCTACTTAGAGGATGAAGAGTAGATCAGACAATTTTTTCCCCACTTAATAGTATTTGGGGGGAGGGGTGGCTTGATGGTACAGTGAATAGAGCACTGGCTCTGGAGTCAGGAGAACCCGAGTTCAAATCCAGCCTCAGACACTTAACACTTACCAGCTGTATGACCTTGGCCAAGTCACTTAACCCCAATTGCCCTGCCTTCCCCCTCCAAAAAGCAAAAAAAAAAAACGCGTTTTTTTCTAATTACATGCAAAGATAGTTTTCAACATTCATTTTTACAAGATTTTGATTTCCAAATTTTTCTCTCTCCCTCCACCCACCTTCCCTCTCCAAGACAGCAAGCAACTTGATATAAGTTATGCATGTGCAATCATATTAGATATATTTCCACATTAGTCATGTTGTAAAAGAAGAATCAGAATAAAAGGGAAAAACAAATGAGAAAGAAAAAACAAACAAAAAAGTGAAAATAGAATGCTTCAATCTGCATTCAGACTCCATATTCTTTTTCTGGATATGGGTAGCATTTTCCAACATGAATCTTTTGGAATTATCTTGGATCATTGTATTGCTGAGAAGAGCTAAATCCATCAGAGTTGATCATCACACAATGCTGCTGTTACTGTGTACAATGTTCCCCTGGTTCTGTTCACCTCACTCAGCATCAGTTCATATAAGTCCTTCCAGGTTTTTCTGAAATCCGCATGCTCATCATTTCTTATAGAAAAATAGTATTTCATTACATTCATATACCACAACTTGTTCAGCCATTCCCAAACTGATGGACATCCCCTCAGTTTCTAATTTTCTACCACCACAAAAAGAGCTGTTACAAATATTTTGGGTCCTTTCCCCTTTTTTATGATCTCTTTGGGATACAGACCTAGTAGTGGTATGCTGGATCAAAGGGTATGTACAATTTTATACCCCTTTGGACATAGTTCCAAGTCAGATAATTTTTTTTAAAATTTTATTGACATCTTTAATTTTTGTCTCATTTTCATTTCCATAGGTAATGCACTATGCCCTTTATGTATGTTTCTGAGGTAGGTCTGCTCAGAGTTGTAAGAAAAGCAGTTGCTGAAGCAGTTACTCTCTAACTCAGAATTCTGAGGTAGTTATTACAGAGCTGGAATGTTATAAATAGCTGTAAACTATAGAGATAGGGACACCAGAGCTGTTATATGATTAGGGGACAGATGCAGTTTTTCTGATTACAGTGTACTGAACCTAAAAAGATAAAACAGGGTAAGGTGAAAGGAAAGATTTCAGAACAACATCATTTAAGCTAGAAGGTAGAGTCAATGAATATTACACTGGCTATTAAGGAATAAGTCTAGTTGAGTAGAAGAGCAATTTAAAAGCAGACAATCAGTAGATCT
>CM053582.1:500844631-500861538 GCA_028627135.1 Pseudochirops cupreus
GAGATAGTATGCATAGTACGGTTATTAGGTGAATACAGTGTAAGCCAACTCAGCTAAGCAATAGAAGTATCTATTCAATATAGAAAGAGCATTTGTCAAGGAGCTTTTATTATAAGTTACTAAGACAAAAAGATAATACCTAAGTGTACAGATTCAGAATTGCGAACTTACCCTGGGCTCATGGGTTTTTCTCTTGTTCTTCCTTGACAGGTTCCTGGGTGTGTTAACTATCCCCAGTAGATACTGAATGAGTGAAATGATGAAAGTATAATTCAGGTATACATACATATTATACATATATATATGGATTGTGGTAAATTTATTATTTGTGCATTCGTTTTCAATATATGAGTACCTGTTATTATTTATTTTGCCTTATTAATAAATATGTTGAAGATATAAAAGTGTCACTATTGTAAATTGTCTAAATAGAAATGCATCGTTGTGGGCTTAAGAGTTAAAGTGCTATGTAGAAGAAGTATATTCTTTGCTCCTAAGACTTGAGAAAATTGGAATGTAACCACATGATGATGGTCCCTTTCTGACAAAGGATAGAGTGAATGAACCAGCCTAGAGAGTAGGTGGAGTAGGTGCCCATGTGACTGTGTGAGAAATGTGAGTTGCTGCATAATAGCCACCTACACACCTATTACATACACACATATATGATATAGATATATATTATACATATATGCATATAAGCATTCATGTATTGTTGTTTAGTTGTTTCATTCACATACAACTCCTTGTGACCCAATTTGGGGTTTTCTTGGCAAAGATACTGGAGTGGTTTACTATTTCCTTTTCCAAATATGCATGTATATATAGGCTTATGTTTGTGTGTGTTATATGTATGTATATATTGATATTTGGCCACATCTCTCTTTTTTCTCTTCCCTAGAGAGCCATTCATAAAATAACAAAGAATAAAAAAAGGAAAAAAAAAGCCTTTCAGCAAAACTCACCAATACATTAACTAAGCTTAATGGTACCCCATACCTATAACCTTCCATCTTTGCAAAGAAGGAGGAGTAGAGATTTCCCTACTCCCCCCTCCCCACATTATCTTTGGGGCCAAATTTGATCACTCTAATTATACAGTGTTAAGATCCATTGTTTTTCTACTATTTTCTTAGACCAGATGATATTTAAAGGTCTTCTCCAGTCTTACAATTATAAACATTATTTTTCAACTTAGATATATAAATGCTTTCAGAGTCCTTAAATATTCACCTTGGTTTTAAATACATATAAAAGAGAGAAAATCAGACAAAATGTCATCCATTTCAGCATTTAACAGACTAAGGATAGGTTTGTTTTTGTTTTTTTAAATATATTGCACTTGGACATTTGCTCACTGATCTGTACTATGACCAGGAATATGCTAGTAAAAGTTTAACAACTGGCTTTCCAGAAAGGAAAAAAAAAGTATACATGACATACCTTTTATTTTAATCTGCATTATTAACATTTGCTCTAACAGTTTTTTAAATCAGGGTCCTTTAGGTCATGTGGGGCCCTTTGACTGAATCCAAACTTCAGAGAACAAATCCCCTTAATAAAAGGATTTGTTCTATAAAACTTGAACTCAAGCAAGAGGCCACACCCAAGGACCTAGAAGGCCACAAGTGGCTTGAGAGTGAAGGTTCCCCACTCTGGGGACAACCAACAAAACAACAAATCATGACCTGATTAGTAGTTTACCAATTTGGGGGATGTGACTGCTCACACTGAAAACTTACCAGTTTGTAAGCAAGTTAGCTTCAGCACACCGGTGACTACCACCTACGCCTTCCATGAAAAACAAGAAAACAGAAGCAATATAACTGCTAAATTTCACTAATACTGAATCTCTAACAGCATCAGACAAGATACCACAATTTTGGAAAGCAATGGCTTCTAGCAGTGCTAAAATTTCCTCCTTCTCTAGAGCATCCTTTTCATGGTCTTGACATAACAGGAATTTTCCATGTTTGGCAGATAGCAGGAGGATAGTCTGACTATACAAAGTAACTTTTGGGCTGCTCTTCAAAGGCAAAACAAAAGAATTGAGACAAGGGTCCCTCTTTCTCAGGAGATCTTGAGTCAACAGGGAGAGGTAATCTAAAGGTAGTAGAAAGTGGGACTCATCACATTTCTTCCTGGCTTCTCTTTCCCTTTAAGTATCTTAACTCTAAATCATTATGTGATATCAGGGTGGTTTGTTACAACATACTTGCTAGTTTTGTCATAAGGAATGGAGTTTCCATAGCTTGGGGCAACAGGCAGGGTAGGAGGGGGAACTACACTACAACCTAATAGATTTCTTTGTCAGGAAGTTTTTCTTTATACTCAGCTTAAATTTTCATCCTATTGCTGCTTATTATACTGCTTTGGACCATGCTGAATAATTAATCTCCCTTTTTAATGTTTACACATTCCAGATATTTGTAGACATTTAGCTTGTCTCTCCTTAGTCTTTGCTTAGCTAAGCTATACATATTTAATTCTTTTAATCTTCCCTTATAAATCAATTCCGTCAGTCCCTTAATCACATTGTTGCTGTTCTTTGAACTTCCTCCAGTTGGTTTCTAAAAGCCTAAGAGAGATGTCCAAATCTGGATGCATTTTTCCAAGTACAGTCTCACCCAAATGAAACAGAGCAGGAAGAGGTCACCATTTCTTTATCTTACATATGGTCCCAAACCATATGAGCCTCACTTTCTGCAGTCTCATAATAAAAACAAACATCTTGCTTCCACTCTCATTCCTAGTTCTTTATAGACATTTCAACTTTTGTTTCTGACTCCCACTGAACATCTGTGCTTCTGATCATTTTTCTCCAGATGTAAGATTGCATCTCATTTGTTTGTCTTGCTTATATTTCTAAATTATCCAGTATTCTTTATATAGTTCAGCTGTCCTTAAAAAGTATTTGCAGTACATTCCAATCCTGTTTTATATACTGATTTCATTAACTTACTCATTAATCCATAGTTTGATTCATTGATAAAGGGAAGTGTGAAATCAAGCCAATCTTCAGTTTGGATTTTTGTACACAAAGCACACAATTAGATGCATTGATGATTTTCATTCTTAATTCCTTTGCAGTTCATCCAAAGCTTCCCACTTCCTGCTAGATTCTTAATGAAATTCTTAGCCAAATTTTTAAAATAAAAAATTGGAGTGGAAGGGTACCCATTTCTTCATAAGGTGCAGAGAAGTGTCATAACAAGGGTAAGGCAAGTGAGGTACTTCTGTATAGCATGCAAAGGGAAAGGGTACAGAAAAACACAGTGTATATGTGTGTGTGTGTGTGTGTGTGTGTGTGTCTGTGCATGTGTGTGTCTGTGTGTGTGTGTGTCTGTGTGTCTGTGTGTGTGTTCTCCCGACATCACATAGAAATGTGATCAGTCTGCTTCCTGAAATGTAGGAGGATCCCTTTCAGAACACAAGAAGATATTCTCTGCCTCCTGTCAACATACTGTATGGTGATGAAATGCTTTTTAATTGGCTGCTGAGACAGAATTAAATGTACATCTAAAAGGCTCAAACAAATGAAACCTGTCCCTCCTCTCCTCCCTTTTCCTGTCTGCCTTATCTTCCCACCCAGCTGAATGAATACATGGCACTGCTGCTTCTTTGGGTCATGTTATTCATTCCCGATTATAGGAGAATGAGTGTTGGTAATGGAACAAACAAGGTTACAACTTTGAGGTTCAAAATGTTGGAAGAGCTATCAGATGTTCAGCAATTGACCAAGTCAACAAAACAATGACAAACATTTATTGATCACTTATTATGTGCCAAGCTAAGTGCTCCAGCTAAGTGCTGGAGATAAAAATATAAGTAAAAATTAAAACAGTTCCTTTCCTCAAAGAATTTATACTCTAATGGGAGAAAATGACATGTAAAAAGGAGCTGAGAAGTGGAAGGATGGGTAGGGGGCACTGAGAAGGTAGCTGCACAGCAACATGATGTTGAAGTCTGAAGAGTCCAGAGGCACATGGCACATCTCACAGCTAGGGAGAGGCTGAGGCGTGACTAGGTTGGGCCCATTCCCAAAACAGACAATGTGGAAGAACTCCCCAATGGGAGAAAAGGGTGATTCTAGGATGGGAAGGCAGCTGAGTAACAGTACTGAAGACTAGAGAGTCAGAAGCACAAGTGGAAGGAGAGTTTGCTGTTAGTAGTAGAAGCAGCTGAGATTGTTGAGGCCTGTAATGAGAATGCAAAGTGAAATCAAATTGACTCAGCTCTGTTGTGAATCAACCCTGCAGTTGAAACTCCATGTCCTTGCCAAACCAGAAGTGAATTTGGTGGAGGTAATGTTTTATAGCAGCCACTTTAAGTTTCAATCCATTCTCCCCAGGAACTAAAGTGGTAGGGGTCAGTGTACTTGGGATGTTATTATACTGTTTCTAGCTATATCTTCTCAGTGAGTATCCCTTTGTAAAAGCTAATTGGTGTTAATTGGGACGAGAATAACTGACAATTGATATGGGGGTGGGGGAGAGAAAATATACCAGATGAGGGCTGATCAGTGGTAGTACTAGAAAGATACTCTCAACCCCTCAGGATCACCCCTAGAACTCTGAGGGGAATAGTAGTCACAATCTGGGAACATATATACTAAGTCATGCTATGTCATTAGGCAAGGTGGAAGCACAGAGTAGGGAGAAGTGAGACTCAGTTTCTATGTTCTGTCAACCAGAATTCTTCCTAAAGATTCACAGTGTAGAGAAAAAGTCATCTTCCCACTCTACCTCCACCTCCACTTGCTATAATACTCCAACTCCGTAGCACTGAGGACCCATAGAAATCTTGGACCATGGTCCTGAAAAGAGGGACATGTGAAGGATATTCAGCCAATAGTGTGTGTACCTAGAAATGATGAACTTATGCTGAGGTCCCACCTACAAGGTTTCTAAATGCTTTGCAAACCCCAAAGTATTATAAAAATGCTACTTTTTAAATAAATAACAACTGGAATTAAAAAAAAAATAAATGCTAGCTATTGTTATCATTACTACATCATTATTATTTTTGTTGTTTTTTAAGATAAGATAATATAATGAACTCATGGGCAGCTAGGTGGTACAGTGGATAGAGCTCCAGGCCTAGAGTCAGGAAGACCTGAGTTCAAATCCAGCCTAAGACACTTACTGTGTGACCCTGGGCAAGTCACTTACTCAGTTTCCTCATCTGTAAAATGAGCTGGAAAAGGAAATAGCAAAGCACTCCAATATTTTTGCCAAGAAAACCCCAAATGGGGTCATGAAGAGTCAGACATGACCAAAACAACAAACTCACACAGCCAATAATTGGCACTGATTTCATAAAGAGAAAGTCAACTCAAATCAGTCATGTCTGCTTCAAGGGATCTTGGAAGTATGTTGTAGAAATAATAATAAGGAAAATGAAGCTTATTTTGTCAAATTCTATATAATATCTGCTCTTCAATTTAATAGCTACTTATTGATCATCTACCACAAGCCAGGAACTATACCCAAAGAGAATCTCACTATTCTACCAGTAATGTTTCCATTATTAGAACATATATACTTTATTGATTTTTCCTCTATTCTGTCTGTAACTTAGTGGAGGAGGGGGGAAGACTAAGTATTTATGAAGTATCTACTGTGTGCCAGTACTGTGATAGAAGCTTTAAATATAATCTCCTTTGATCTTCACAACACTCTTTTGAGGGAGAGGTTATTCCTTATCTCCATTTTGCAGCTGAGGAAACTGAGATAGACAGGGCACAGTGTCACACAGTTAGTAAGTGTATGAGGCTGAATTTAATCTCAGGTCTTCCTGAATCCAGGCTCAGCGCTTTATTCCCTGTGCCACCTAGTTACCACGCCCTTGTCTCCCTGTTTATATTCTCTCACTCTAGACGAAAACACTTTCACAGGCTTATAGACCTAGAGCAGCAAGGACCTCAGTGGTCATCTGGTCTATACTTTTCCTTTTACAGATGAGGAAACTAAGGCCTAGAGGTGGTAGCAAGAGTGGAATAAAAACCCAGTTTTTCTAACTCCAAATTCAACTTTATTTCTATTATATCATACCATTGTGTTACAGATTCATAAAAATGCCAGACTGGCAAAAGCTAAAAGAAGTCACCTCATTCTATTCTTCATTTTCAGGCATCTGCACATGCCATCCCAGAGATAAACTCCTAGGCAGGCAGGCAGGCAGACAGGAGGGAAGGAAGGAAGGAAGGAAGGAAGGAAGGAAGGAAGGAAGGAAGGAAGGAAGGAAGGAAAAGAAAACGTCCTGTAGTACTCCCAGTTTTTAAAAAATAATTATTCAGAATTCAGAGAAGCACTCCAGAAAAAAGCCCTAGGCTTCTGACTTTTAGAAGGGAAGTAAACAAAAGTGGCCACCCAACTTGGAAGAGCCTTGCTATCTCTTCAGTCAACATGGTCCCTGCTAGATTCCTGCCAAGTGCCTTCTGAGAGTCACATGCTATAGCTCAAAAAGTCAACCTTTTATAAGGAGGTTAAAGACCAATGACTAAAGAAGGAAGCCATATATACCAAGATATTCATAGTAATACTTTGACACAAAAATTATGGAATTAAGGAACTGGAAGGGTCTTTAACAAATATTCCAGTTCAACCTATATTCCAAAGTAATCCTCTCTATAAGATATCTTACAGGTAGTCATCTAGCCTCTGCCTGAAGATCCCCAATGTAGAGGGATGGGGAAGGAAGGAACCCCACTCCCCATTCTGAAGACAGCCCATTCCTCTTCGGGGCATATCTAATTATTAAGAACTTTTTCTTGACAGCAAGCTTACATTCTCTTCTTTGCAATTTGCACACATTATTCATGGTGTTGCCCTCTGGGGCCAAACAGAGTAAGTCTAATCCATTTTCCACATAATAGCTCTTCAAATAATTGGTCATGGTTATCATGGCCCACTCATTCTTCTCTCCAGACTAAACACCCCCAGTTTCTTCAACTGCTCCTCATAAGATATGAACTCAAGGCCCTTCACCACCCTTATTTCTCTCCTCTGAAATCTTTCAGCAAATCAATGTCCTTTACCTGTAGCACCCAGAGCTGAAGGAAGGAGCTCCAGATGAGGGCAGAGAGGATAGAGGAATTATTTCATTCCTGGAAAAGATGCCTCTCTCAACACAGTCCAAGATCATGTTGCTGAGGCAAACCCCTCTACACTCTTGATCTCATTCTGTACATTCTTCTTCTCCAAATTGCTCTCTTCCCCATCCCCAGTCTCTCTCAAGCCTTCAGTATCTCCATAACTACTGTCTGCTTGGTGTTTACAGACATTCTCTATCTTCCCTAGCCTTTAAAAAAAAAAAAGCCTTTACTTGATCCCACCATTTGTCCCATATCTTTTCTCCCTTTTGTGGCTAAACTCCTTGAGAAAGTCGTCTACAACCTGTGCTTCCCCTTTCCTCTCATTCACTTTTAAATTCTTACCATTTTAGCTTCTAATCTTATCATTCAGCTAAAACTGCTCTTTCCAAAATTAGCAGTGATCAATCCTTTAATTGTCAAATCTAATGACCTTTTCTCAATTCTCACCCTCCTGACCTCTCTGCAACTTTTGACCCTCCCAGCACTCTTGTCTTTCTGGTGGTTTGTGATTTTCTCTTCCCCTTATTCCTCCTCCTCCTCCTCCTCTTCCCCTCCCTCTCTTACTCTTACTCCCCCTCTCTCTCTCCCCCCACCCTCTCCTCCTCCTCTTTCCTTTGCTGGATCTTTACATAGCTCTCTTCTCCTAACTGTGGGTATTCTCTAAGGGTCTTTTCTGAACCCATTTTTCTTTTCCCTGCATACTCTCTTTCTTGTTGGCCTCATTGGTGCCATGAAGTCACTCTTCATCTCTATGCAGGTGCATCCCAGATCTGCATGTCCAGATCTAACTTCTCTCCTGAACTCCAATTTTGCATCACCTCCTGTACATCTTAGACGGGATGTCCTGTAAACATGTTAAGCCCAAAATTACATCCTAATAAAAGTCAGCACAAATAGAAGAGCAGCAGACAGTCTGGAAATTACGTTGAGTTGAGGGGAGCCAATTGGCAGCCCCTTCCAAGTAGCACTGACAGTATTGATTTGATTATGGTTCTAGAACTGGAAGACAAGAGGAGCTGGCAGAGAAGAAAGTGAAGGGGACTAGCTAGGGGTGGAGAGTATGAGGCAAGGCAATGGGCAAAAAAGATGGTCAGGGAGAAAAGTGAAGGTTGGCTGGAAACGGCCTAGGTAAAGGACTTATCAGACCACCTGAGGCACTCATCAATTAAAACAATGGGAGCAGGAGTTCAGATACTCAGGATATGGTCTCTGGTCCAGGCAAAAGATTACGGGTGAGTGAGTACTCCAACTGCGCATAGTAGTAGTTATACCCTAGGCTCCCCTTGGGTACTTGGCCCTTCCTCTTTGCCTTCCCCTATTTAACTGAATTTGCCCCAAGTGCTAAAATTCTTCAGTACATTTCAGAAAAGCCTTCTCGGGGCTAAACAAATTATAGTATATGATTATGATGTACTCCTATTGTACTATAAGAAATGATGAGCAGGATGCTCTCAGAAAAAGCCAGAAAGACTTGAATGGCTTGATGCAAAGTGAAATGTACTGTGTACAAAGTAACAGCCATATTGTAAGACGATCAGCTGTGAATGACAGCTATTCTCAGCAATGCAGTGATCAACACACTTCTGAAGGACTTGTTATCCGTCCCCATGGAAAGAACTAAGGGTATCTGAATACAGAATGAAACATGCCTTTTTTTACTTTATTTTTGAGGGTGTTTTTGTCTGTTTCTTTCACAATGTGACTATTACGAATATGTTTTGCATGACTATACATGTATAACCTGTATCAAATTGCTTGCCTTCTCAATGAGGAGAGGTGGGGAGAGAAGCAGAGAATTTGGAATTCAGTTTTAAAAAACAAATGTTTAAAATTGTTTTCATATGTAACTGGAGAAAAATTTAAAAAGAAATAAACGAAAAAACGAAGTCTTCCCCCTCAGATTTCTCCTAGAGCTTTATTTTCCACTCTCTAGTGAAATTCTTGGTATTTTTTTTAATGGCTATCTGTGCTTATCTTATCTCTCCACTAGGTAGGATGTTATGTCCTTCCTAAACTTTTACCAGTGCCCAGTGCAGTGTCATGAACAGAATAAGAGCCTAATAAATGTTGGTTGATGTATTGTATTATGTAGTACGATGCCACCTCTTAAGAGTTTTACCCATTTGGGGTCAGGAGGAAACTGCTCTGCCTTTTGGAGAAAGGCATCCATTCAATCCAGGGACACTGACCTCAGTGTTCTCCTTTTCTGAGATTTTTGGCATTTTGGGAAAGCTAACCCTAACAGGTTTGATTAAATAGCTAACATTCAGCAGGATAATTGTTAATTACAATGTTACACTAATTCAACACTAAGTTTTTAAGTAATCAGTCTTCTAACAGTAGATAACCACTTTCACAAACAGCCATACTATTTGGCTAACTCATGATATGGCATCCATACTGGACTTTGTAGTTATAAGACCTCGGTTTGAGCCCTGAAATAAATACTTAGCTAGCTGAATGAACTTGAACAAGTAGCACTTTATGTAGCTCTGAATCTCAATTTCCTAGCTGAAATAATAGTAGTTGGATGCTGATTGATAGTAGAAAGAGAACTGGATTGAGAGTCAAAGTCACTGGATTTGAATTCTAATTTATTTATTACTTACATGACCTTGGGCAAGTTATTTAGCCCCTTTGGTATCAGCAATGTGGGTAGGCCAGATAAAGTGCCACATTTTCAGCCAGAGGACCTGTGTTCAAATCCTGACATTATCCAAGGCAATTCACTTAACCTGTCTGAGCATCAATATCCTCTTTGGGTAACATGACCTCTAAGGTCCTTTCTTAACACTAAGTTTGTAGTATCACTCTCAGGACTCTCATTTTTCACCAGGAACCTTATCCTTGCAAGAAGGTGTCGATCCTTTCCCTCACCCAATCCTTCCAGTTCTTTATATTTTGTCTTCATCTGTTAGTAGAATATAAGTTCCTTGAGGGTAGGGATCATCCTGTTTTATTTTATTTGCATCCCCAATGTTTAGCACAATGCCTGGAACTTAGTGTGCTTAACAGTATAATGAGAGAGTCTCTAAACTTCTTTTAGCTCTAAAATCCTCTATTAGTGTAAAAAGTTGATTGTTACAAATTGTTATGATTTCATTTAATCTTCATTACCTTTAATGACAATTATTAATACTGACTCTTGGATGCAATAAATCACTACATTAATTCTTCTTTAGAAATGTCTCTCATTCATCTCATACTCTCCTATTTTAGGGCTTTATCACCTCATGCTGAGACCACATCATTAATCTCCTGCATCTAGACACTCCCTACATAATCTATCTGACATCACTTCAGCTTATACTTTTAAAAATACCATTTCCATCATTTTGCTTTTTGTTGTTAGTCATTCCATTTGTGTTTAACTCTTCATGACCCCATTTGGGGTTTTCTTGGCAAAGATACTGTAGTGGTTTACCATTTCCTTCTTCAGCTTTTTAAAATTTTTAACAGATGAGGAAGTGAGGGCAACAGAGTTAAGTGACTTGCCCACGGTCACACAGCTAGTAAGTGTCTGAGACCAGATTTGAACTCAGGAAGATGTCTTCCTGACTCCAAGCCCAGCACTCTCTCCACTGCACGACCTAGCTGCCTCAGTTGTAGAGTGTGTAGATGTATAAAGTGCCCAATTATATTGTAAGCAATTTGAGATCAGGACCCATTTAATTTTACTACACCTAGAATGATTATTTGTACTTTGTAGGTACTTAACCATTTGATTGCAATATCTGAATTGGAATATCTGAAGAAAACAACCATATGTACCACTCTTGTGAGTTGTGAGAATGGTAGGAACTTAAGATATCTGGGATCCAATCTTGGCTCTACTAATACTTTGCTCAGAGATTTTCTATGCTTGAATTTCCTTATCTAAAAGTTGAATTTTTTTAAAAATAAGCTTCTACATTTCTTAACTTGGCTACAGCATTTTCTTAGCCTGAAAAACTAAATGTGCTTCAACAGTTCAAATGAATCGAATTTATCTACCATAACTACTTTTTTTTAATGAAATAATCTTTATGAAAAGAGTTTAAGTTAGTACATGGCAGCTAAATTGTGCAGACAACAGAGTTCAGAAATTGGAGTCAGCAAGACCTGAGTTTGATTTTTCCATCAGAAATTTACCAGCTCTGTGACCCTGGGCAAGTCACTAGACTGTATTATGCCTATTTCTTCATAAGTAAAAGGAAGATAATGATAGCACCTACCTCACAGGGTTGTGTAGATCAGAGTTAACATACATAAAGGTCTTTGCAAACTTTACAGTGCTATTTAAATGGTAGGTATTATAATTATGACATCTGACTAGATATGTCCCTAGATGTCTCTGAATGATGTTTTCCAATGGGGTGCTTCTGATACAACTTTTTCTCACGATACTTGGCACTTAGTGGAGACAAAGAGGGAGATGGAAAGGAAGGAGTCGAACATGGCTGTGAACATGGCCTTTCCCTCTCTGGAGCCAAGGTGCAGTTGGCAGGAATCTCTCCAGTACTGCAAGGCATGACATTCAGGCTTCATTTTCTTCCTGCTGAGCCAGAGCAATCAATGATCAGTGCAGCATGAGGAGCCAGCATGCCCCAGGCGCTGCTGCCAGCTTCCCTAGCCACTTCCGAAAGAGACTGTTTTCCTGCTGTGGTGGCAGACAAGCAAGTTGAGAAGGAGGTAAGGGAAATGCGTGTCCTCCACTTCTATGGATGCATGAAGCAGAAGTAGGGGGAAATCAGACTCTAGCCTAAGGGTGGATGAGATCATATTGGATTGAAATGAAAGCATTACGTTATCATCGTTTGATGTTTTTTGATATTACCACACTTCCCTTAATCCAATTAAACTGTGTCACTTTATTATGATATGAGGTTTAAGTTAGTTTCAAAAGCTGAATCTAATCAGCAGTTTCCAGTGATTAGGTACTGAATCAAGAGAACAGAATCAACTCATACATATCAATTACACAATCTGCAACAATGTAAAAATTGAACTTTAAAAAACCAATAAAATGTCAGTTTTAGCTATTTCAAATGACATTTAGGAGTTATTTGTTTTCAGATAATTTAACTCAGAAAATTAAAATATGGTTCACGAAGGGTGGCTAGATGGCATAGCGAACAGAGCACTGGCCGTGGAGTCAGGAGGACCTGGGTTCAAATCCAAGCTCAAACACTTAAAAAACTAGCTGTGTGACCTTGGGCAAGTCACTTAGCCTGACTGCCCTGCCTTCCTCCCTCCAAAAAGTAAAAAAATTAAAAATTTAAAAAAATATATGGTTCACCAAGTAAGCTCATTGTTAGCAAGGCAAACTAGATCTACTAAAATGATACAACTTAGAGAAAGTAGCTTCAGGACAATCCTATTAAACTATAGTCATTGTAATAATTTCAGGGCACAAATCCCTTAACTATCTGTAAAGTTATTCTTTTGAAATTGTTGTTCAGTGGTTTTCACGACCCCATATAGGATTTTCTTGGCAAAGATACTGGAGTGGTTTGCCATTTCCTTTTCTGATTCATTTTACAGAGGAAGAAACTAAGACTTGCCCAGGATCACACAGCTAGGAAGTGTCTCAGGCTAGATTTGAACTCAGGAAGATGAATCCTCCTGACTCCAGGCCTGGCACTCTTATCCCCTGCACCACCTAACTGCTCTACTGACTTGTCAAGAAGACAAATGGCATGGCATGCCTGAAATAAAGTACCTTTTGTCTTGTGGTGACTCATTCATTACTACTCCATCTGGTTCAAAATGTATGCTTATCTGAATAGAAAATTCAAGATTATACACTAAATTCTCACTAATTCAGATAAATAGAAATGATAAGAATTAGTGAAAAAAATCTAAATTGGAAAATGTTAAAAAAAATAAACTTATGTAAAAATGAAAAAAAAGAAATAAACATTATTTATGCAAAGTAACAACTAGGCTAACAAATTGCTGTCCAGTACAAAATCCTTAGAAACTAGCTAATAGGTCAGAATGATCTGTCACTGGCACACTAATATATAAATAGGTATTTCTGAAGTCTTTAACAAGGGTTAGTCTCTAAGACATTTTAAATAGCCTCTCTCCAAGTCTCAGGGCACAAATACCTACACATGATCACACACAAACTTCTCTTGACTCTGGTATTATAGACCTGAAGAATAGATTACTCAGAGAGGATATACTTGTCTTGAAACATTTGAAAACTGTCACAAGAGAGGATTAGACTTGACCCCAGAGTACAGAACCAGGCTGAAGTTGGAAGGAGGAAAACTTAGGCTTGATGTCAGGAAAAGGGTCCTAACAATTAAAGCTTCCTAAAAGTGGAATGGGATGCATCAAAGGGTGGTGGGTTCCCCGTTGTACACCATAACAGGAACATCGTACTATGATCAATTAAGAATGATTTAGCTCTTCTCAGATATACAATGATCCAAGACAGTTTCAAAGAACTCATGATGGAAAATGCTATCCACATCCAGAGAGAGAAGTGAGGGAGTCTAAATGCAGATCAAAGCGTACAACTTTCACTTTATTTTTTTTCATGTTTCTTTTTTTCTGTTTTTTCTTTCACAACATAATATGGAAATGTTTTACACGACTGAACATATGTAACATATCAAATTGCTAATTGTTTTGGGGGGAACAGGGGAAAGAAAAATTTGGAACTCAAAACTTTTTTTTAAATGACTGTTAAAAATTTGTCTTTACATGTAATTGGAAAAAATAAAATACGATTATTAAAAAAAGAAGTGGTGGATTTTTTTCATAGAAAGCCTCCATGAAGAGGCTATATAGTGGAAGTTCCTTTTGTGTTTGGGTTGAATTAGATGGCTGCTCTGATCTTTTCTATGTGATTCTGATTTCACCTGTATTTAACTGCTTTCTTATGAGTATATACAAGATATGGGTGTAGATAAAGGAAAACTTAAAATGATAATCTACTGATTGTCAACCAATGACATCAAAGCTTCATTTATTAATTGGCCCCATAAAGAAAGGCCTCTAGCACCCAGTGAAACAAGGTCACATGAGACTAATAGTTTCCTAAGCAACAACATAAAGAGAAGATGTTTGAAGATTTAGACTATGAAAATTTTAAATGTCTTTATAGAAGCCTGAAAATAGAATCATGGGATCAAGGGCTGGTATAGGCCATGCTACTTAGTGAAAGGACAACTCAACTTTAGCAATTATTTATCCAAATAAATGAATAAACAAACCCCAAAGACATTGCCCACAGAGGAGTAAAGTACATAGACAAGCAAAGGAATAGAGCAAAGGAAAAATACTGGGCCCTCATGTAATGTGCATAAATTATTTACTAGACCTGGAATCTAGTAGTTGAAAAGTCAAATTTTGCTAACTTTTCCTTATGTCCAATTCAACAAATATTTATCAAGCATTCAAGGTATTATGGTAGGTGCCAGACTAAAAAAACTAGAGTAGGAAATTCAATAGGCAATGACTTTGAACTTAGAGAAGTTGGGCTTTAGTTTCCCCTAATCTCTTTTACCTTATCTTAGAGAAACTGTTTAGGTGGATTAATGAATTCAGTATCTTGGTGAAGATATTTTTTTTAACAGATAAGGGCTAGATTAGTGTAAATTACTTTTTTGGTATAAAGTATTAACCATCTCTCTATGATATTCAACAAACCAAATGAAAAACAGACTTCATTTCAAGGGTGACCCTGTTATAAGTTTGCCTAATTTGGGATATGCCCATACTAAGTAACAGTAAAATTCTAGCCCAACTTTCTCTTAAAACAATTTGGCTTTATTTCAAATAAACTTTGGGTTTCTTTAGGTATAACAGGGTGCTCCTTAAAGGCAAAGACAATTCCCAGCATCTTTACACATAGTGGGCATTAAATGTTAGTTAAAATTGAGTTTAAATCAGGGAAGTGCAAATTGTTAGTTTAACTATATCATCAATCTGAAACCTAAGTAGAGATTCTTTGGCATCACTTTTATAATTCTCAAAACAAAGTGAGTCAAACTCTTTAGGAAGAGGAGAAATTAAAAATGCCAAAATAAAATGATGTGGGTTTTTCTTTTAGGAACACATTTTGAAAAACCTTTATATCAGAAACATTTATGTTGGCCACAGAGCTCCCAGGGCACTGTCCTTTTAAGATTTCAGAACCTTCTCAATGGCTGAAAAAAATAAATAAATAAAATTCCTTGGTGAGGGTGGGAAAGAAACACCACTAGTGCTTACTAAATTGAAATCTTGGTAATGCCTGCCATAGTATAATAGTATACCCAGGAAAGTATTTGAAAAGTCTAGCACTTCATGTGGACAAGATTAAGATATGCAAAATAAGTGGATTCAGGAACTGGTTGAACTAGACCCAAAGATGGATTTTTATAAATTCAGGTGGTATTCATTTTTACCAGCATCCTAGATGAAGGCAGGCAGAGGATGCTTATCAAATTTCTAGATAATACAAAGCTGCAAGAATATTTAATAGTTGGATGACAGATCTGGGATCAAAAAATGGCAATATAGGACATGAAGCCAAACCTAATAAGATGGAAGTTGGGAGAAATGTAAAGACCTACATTTGGTTTAAAAAAAAAATGCCTACAAGATGGAGTAAATTTAGTTTGCATGAAAAAGAGCTAAGTGCTTTGGTGGACTACAAATTCAATATTAACCAACTGTGACTTGGCAGCCAAAAAAGCTAAGACCATAATTCTCCAGATATGATCATAGGTGAACTCATATCCCTTAACTTTAAAGTACACTGTTAGATATGGACTAGCTTGAGAATATCAAAATGACAGCAACCAAAGAGATGAAGACTTAAAACTATGTATTTAAGAATCTAAGAGTATATTGACGGTCTAGAGAAGACTGGCAATAGCAAGGGTGAAAGAGAGAAGTAAAGGGACGTAATAGTTGTCTTTAAATTTTAAAGAAAGCTTCCCTCTGTATAATAGTAAATGGGAGGAATTTGTAGATTTCAAGTTAACATAAGGAAAACCTTCTTAATAAAAAGTTGTCTAAAAATGCAATGGATTGCCTTCAAGTGAATGCTGGATGGCCATTCAATTGTCCAGGATGTTGTAGCAGGTAGTCCGACTCACAACATAGTGACTAAATAACCTCTGAGATCCCTTTCTCAACTTTAAGAGTCTATAGATTTAAGGTAAATACAAAAGAATCCTTTACCATTTTTACTCAGTATAAATTTAAATGTAAAGAATGTAGTTGAAAATATATAAGTGAAATATATACATGAGACTGGACTACTGAATTAGTTGGTTCACTTTTGCAAATTGACCAGATGAATATAAAACAATTAAATATCATTTTGTACACTGGAATTTATAAAACAGAAGATTACATGTCAACCTCAACATTAGGGAAAAAAATCATTTGAACTGTCAGTCACTATATGAATTACTACTCTATGAGGTCATTAAAATATATAGTTCCACTAGTTTTTACCAGATGTAGGGTATTAAATTTGGTTAAATTCAAATTACAAACTTTTAATTTGAAGTTCAAAAATTATTTTTCTTATTACAATTAAAGCACCATCAAAACCATTTCTTTTTAATCCTGTATGTGCGACAAAGTGACATAAAAACTTCTCATTAACTCTGATCAATGCAATGATCAATCAAGATTCCCTAGGACCAAAGAATGCTACCCACCTGATGAAAAAAGTAGGTGACTAAATGAGTAGAATGAGATATTTTTAAACACAGTCTACGAGACGATTTTTTTTTACTATGCATACTTATTTTAAAAGGGTTGGTTTGTTTCCTTAGTGGGGATCCAGGAAAGAAAAGAAATGCTTAATTGAAAAAAT
>CM053582.1:500868389-500879348 GCA_028627135.1 Pseudochirops cupreus
TGCCCTCTATTTCTAAAATATCAGGGCAATTTTCCTTGAGAATTTCTTGAAGGATGATTTCTAGGCTCTTTTTTTGATCATGGCTTTCAGGTAGTTCAATAATTTTAAAATTATCTCTCCTGGATCTATTTTCCAGGTCAGTGGTCTTTCCAATGAGATATTTCACATTGCCTTCTATTTTTTCATTTGTTTGGATCTGTTTTTATTGTATCTTGATTTCTCCTAAACTCGTTAGCTTCAATTTGCTCCAGTCTGATTTTGAAGGAATTATTGTCTTCAGTGAGTTTTTGAAATTCCTTTTCCATTTGGGCAATTCAACTTTTAAAGGCATTCTTCTCCTCATTGGCTTTTTGGGACTCTTCTGTTATTTGATTTAGTCAATTTTTTAAATTGTTATTTTTTTCCAGTGTATTTTTGAGTCTTCTTTGACTTGCTTTTCATGATTTTCTTGCATTGTTCTCATTTCTCTTCCCAATTTTTCCTCCACTTCTCTTACTTGATTTGCAAAATCCTTCTTGAGCTCCTCTATGGCCTGTAACTAGTTCATATTTTTCTTGGAAGCTTTTGATGCAGGAGTTTTGCCTTTGTTGACTTCTTCTGGTTCCATGTTTTGATTGTTTTTGTCCGCAAAAAAGGATTCTGTGGTCTGATTGCTCTTCCTCTGCTTTCTCATCTTGCCAGCCAATTACTTGACTTTTGAGCTCTTTGCCATAGTAGAACTCTGCTTCTAGAGTGGAGGGAGCTGTGTCCCAAAATGTTGGTGGTTTTGCAAATGTTGTCAGAGCCATGAGGAGGGTGCCCTCTCTTTAGCCACCCCAGGCCCTGGCACTCTGGCCATACACCCCAGGACCACTAGCCAAGACCATGATCCAGATCTGGACAGGTCAAAACAAGAGTGATTATCCTCTGAATGGTTGCTTGGTCACCCTGTAATCTGCAGGCAGGAGCTCCTGAGGCAGCCATGTGGCAGCAGCTGCAGCCACTGCGCCTCTTCCACCTCTTGCCACAGGGGTTGGGGCTGGACCTTGCTCTTCCGTCACCCAGTTCCAACATTCCTCACTGACCTTTTACTTTCTCTTTGGTGTTTATGGTTTGAGAAATCTGGAAACCACCACAGCTGCTGGTGATTCACTCTTCTGATGTGTGCTCTGGCCAGTCTGGGCTTGCTGGTTGGGGCTGCCCTGGATCTGGGACTGAGCAGCTTACATGGGACTGTGCTCGGCTCCCAGCTTGGTATAATAGATCCTTCCTTTTGGTCTTCCAGGCTGCCTTCAGTGGGAGATTTGTTTTTCTCCATCACTTTGTGGGTTCTGTAGCTCTAAAATTTATTTAGAGTCATATTTTACAGGTATTGGAGGTGGTTGGAGGGGGAGCTCAGACAGGTTCCTGCTTTTACTCCACCATCTTGGCTCCTGCCTCTATCAATGAAAATCTAAAACAAAGGAGACCTTGAATATATGCTTCTGTAAGGAGAATCCATGATTCTTAATCCTCATGTTTTCTAATCTAGTCTCACTAACTAGAAATACTACTGTGAATGCATTGACAAAGGGCTTTGTTGAAATGTTTTTCAGTTGATTTATAGTGTATGACAGAGCAATTTGAGGAAATTGATCTACTTTGGATTTATGAGGGAATTGCTTAAACTCAAGGGGCTGAAAAGTTTTATCAATTGTGTTACTTCTCTTACACTCTTCCCTTTCTTCCCTCCTTTCTATATCCCCAAGGCACCCTGGATGGTCCATATAAAATGTATTTTAAGTACGTAGACTATATGAAAATAGTTTGCCTTGACCCTTCTGACTAATATAGATTGTTGCTGTCTACAATAGGAATAGATTTACTAATTATAGGTCACATAAGTTGTTCACCTACACACCATAGCAATCTTTGACCAGTCTCTGGTAGGCAGAAGGAAGGGAGAGCATAGTGATATGTTGCTAAAAGCTACTGAGTTTAAGAGGAAGGAATTGCATTATTTTTCTTCATCTTCTACATCAGAGGTTCCCAAACTTATATGACCCACTACCCCCTTTAAAAATAATACTCAATGCCCTCCCACATACTTTCTTTAACCCACTATTTTAAAAAATTTTGTGTTATTTCAAAAAAATAGAAAATATTTGAAAAAATGACAAATCTTAAATTTAATAATTCATTACAAATTCGTGGGTGTTTTCCTGCATTGAAATTTTGATGACACAGTATTGTGTCATATAACCATATAGTATTGTAAATAAGTCAATATACACACATATTCCTGCTGATGTATTGCACATGGGACTTCCCAACAATGCGTTACACACTTCCCTGCCAACACTTGCTTGTTAAGAACTGTCAGTAGATTTGACCACTGATCAGTTGTAACTCGCATTTTGTGTGTTTATTTGGAAAATGATGTAATCACTATGACTTTAACTCTGTTATGCAACAGATGAAAGATGTACAAATGTTTTTTTTTAATTTTCTTTTCTTCTTTCCTTATGCTTTTACCACCCCTTTATTTTTATTCAATGCCCCCCAATTGCACCCGAGGCTACTACTGTTCCCCATCATTTCAGGGGGTGGTATTGCTCACTTTGTGAACCTCTGTGTCTATATGAATATTCCTAAAGCCAAAATTGATGGCTAGTTAACTAAAGATTTTTCGAATTTCTTGGAGCAAGGTGGGAAGGGCAAGAAGCAGGCTAGGCAAAGGTCTGCCCTTCCTTAGTCCAATGTAATTCTCTCTCTCTTACTCTGAACTCTTAAAATGATAGTTTAGTCAGGGTACCCAGGAAACTAGAGATTAAAGGGTAGCCCTTGCTGCCTGACCCAGGATATATGTCCTTGTTCACATTCATTAGTTTGGGGAGTGTCCCCTATGTTTTCCACCCTTTAAGGCACTGAATTGGAGATGTCTCTTATCTGTGGAAACCTCAGCTACTTTGTGTGTATTGCCTTCTCTGTGGGAAGGCTGTCGGCATTAGTTATACTATTAAATGTAAATTTATTAACTTGAAAATAGCAATAGGTTCCCTCTTGGTATAGCCTGTTGTTTTATTCCTGAATTTATAATAGGGCTTGACTTAATTTACTTTGTTGAGTTTCATGTGCCTTCATTTCTGGTAGTCTGGTATGATGGGCTATTTTATAGGAGTCCCTTTTGAATTGCCATTGCCAACCAAAATCATAAAGACAAAGCATTACCATCTATCTGGAACATTGGCAGAAATAACTGAAGACAACAAAACCTTATAGGAATCATGAGTAAAGGAGATTACTGAATTGCCCTTGGAGGCTTTAAAGTGTGGCCAGGAATCTGATGGCATATGGCTTATAACTATGGTCGTTAATAGAACAGTCTCACCTTTTAATGTACTGATCTCTTATCTGGTCACTTTACTAGAGTTTATTGAGCAAGAACTTAAACATTGACCATTGACTTGCTTAATTCTTTCTTTATAATATCTATTTACCCTGATCATGAAGCACAATTTGCCTTTACTCTTCAAGGGAGGCAGCTTGCTTTTACTGTTTTGCTTCTGTGGAATATTAATATCTCTGCCCTATGTCTGAATTTAGTAGTTTGATGAGATCTAAGATTAATTTTTCCCCATTGTATTTATGATATGCTTGTGGGCCCAAATTTTGAGGAGACTGTAGAGCAGCGGTTCTCAGCGACCCCTTCGGGAGTAACCTAAAACCATCAGAAAACACATATTTCTGATGGTCTTAGGAACCGAAACACTACTCCTCTATCTGGCTCCAGGCAGGTCCGCCCACATGCAGATATGCCCACATATGAGTATTAAAGGGTTGCGGCTTTAGGAAGGTTGAGAACCACTGCGTAGAGGCTCTGGACCCTTTCTTAGAAGTAATGGAAACCCATCATTCTCTTAGCATTTAGAGACTTGTTGAAACTTGAAGCTTCTAGACATGTTAAAGCATGAGTCCAAGTAGGACATTCCTCTAGTAGTAAAAGACAAGCTTTTGAACTTTAAACCATGCTTGGTCAATCAGGAGTCCTAGTATTTGATAGGAGAGTTTGGCATGTGGCAACAACACAGCCCCCATCCTAGTCTCTTGTAGCAGGTGACCAAGAAAAAGGCTATTTTTGAATAGACATGCACAGCAACTTGCTTTCATAAAGTCAAGTCAAAGATACACCATGATCTATTAACACATTATCCTCTTCTCCCCAGCTCCAATAATCCCTCAGCCTCTCAATTCATATGATTCATGAGGTTTATAGATAGGTCAGGGACAGGATACAGCTTGGTTTCATGAACAACCCAGCAAGCTTCCCTCCTCAAAGTCTTCCACTGAAAGAGTCTAGTTTAATACTGAGCAGGATCAGGTTTATTATCTTTCTGCCCCACTCCAGAGAAAAATCCCAGGAAAATCTCTAAAGCAAAGCTGAATTATGGCTCATGTTTAGGATCTCCTCAAGATTTTGGTAAATGGCTCCTTTCTAAAAAAAAAAAAAGAAGGAAGCAAGGAAGAAAGAAAAGGTTTCCAATTTATACTATGGAAATCAGGTATAAACAGCTGTTTGTTTCCTCCACTACATAGAAAATGTTTGACACCAAATAACTCAAGGGCACACCTTAACCAGTACAGAACACATAAATCATATCAAATAGTCTGTTATATTCATTATTCTCCCTGAGGAAAGTAAAGTTGCTTAGAAGGACTGCTGAACAGATATTTAGGAAATTTCACATTTACCTTGAGACTTGTGTTGTCAGAATAACTCATAAGGTACAGGTCTCCTGTGAATTCCTTGAAGGTAGAGACTTTTTTTTTCTTTGCTTTTTGAAGTGGTGGAAAGCAGGGCACTTGGGATTAAGTGACTTGCCCAAGGTTGCGTGGTGAGTAAGTATTAAGTGTTTGAGGCTGGATTTGAACTCAGGTCCTCCTGACTTCAGGGCCGGTGCTCTATTCACTGTGCCACTTAGCTGCCTCGAGACTTTTTTTTTTTAAACCTTTCTTTGTATCTCTAATCCTTAGCACAATATCTGGCATATAAAATAGATGCTTATTGGTGCTCTTTGTAATGCATTATTATTTGGTGCTCTTTGTACTACATTATTATTAAACATATATTATCAAATTCATTATTAAATGATATTTAAGAAGATGATACATAGATTAAATGCTGTACTTATGAAACAGTATTTTTCTTATAAAGGATGGCACAAGAAATTATTCATATTCTTAAATTCCAAGAAATGTAGAATAGAAAATGCTTAATATAATAACCTTCATGAAAAGAGGTTTAAGAGAGAGATCAAAGAATAATGATGCTATTGTCTTCCATTTGTCACATTTGTATCAGAAATTGGCAAAAATTAGTATTAGAAATATTGGTGAAAGAAGAGTTATGATAGATGAGTGATTCTTATGACTGGTATGGATACTGAATTTTGTTTGTTTTTGATCTGAAACTATTATTTAATTGATGTGGGGAACATTCTGGTATGGCAAATCCTTCCACTAATGCAGTTAAATAACTCATTTATAGTTTGTAGTTATAATTGCCTAGGGCATCAGAAGGTTAAATGACTTACCCAGGGTCTACCAGCTACTATGTATTAGAGGCTGAATTTGAACCCAAGTTTTCTATATTCCGAGGCTTGCTTGCTATTCACTATGCCGCACTTCCTTTCACAAATAGAAAAAAAAACCAGAAAACAATAATTAGACCAATCAACAAACTCTTATTAAGTGCCTATTCTATGCTAATTATGGTGCATTGGGGACACAAAGAAAAAAATGGAGCAGTCCCTGTCTTCAGATTCTGTTAGTGAATATTTACTTTTTAATTATGATTGTCATAACTTTTTTTTACCTTGATGGATAAATGTATTGTGCTACAATGTCTACAGAATACCTGTAAGCCAGTTTCATGATGTTATGATTTTCTTTTCTCTTCTAGGTTAACAGAACCCTCTGGATATTTAACAGATGGACCAATTAACTACAAATATAAAACTAAATGTACATGGCTCATTGAAGGCTAGTAAGTATACATTATGAGTTGTAGATTTGCTGCATTATTGGATGATAAATGAAAAGTAAGTGAACAGGTCAAAATTTAAATGTCGTAGTGTAAAGACTGCACAAGCAAAATATCTGATTCTGATTCAAATTCTGACAGTTCTTGTCTTTAGGAATATAATATATGATATTCTTTCCTTTAGCATGCTGCCATTAATGCATCGGGTTTTTAATGGTAAAGGGGAAATTCATATGTTGCAGTATAATTTTTTCTACATGTTCTGTATTTTGAATACTCTTCTTAAGGAGTTAAGTGGTAGAAGACCAGTTCTTGAATTGTTTAAAAGATCTTACTATGGTGCTTCATGGATTAAAAAATTAAACATACAAAATGTCATTCTGGATTAAATCACTGGCCTGTTCAGTTCAGCATTTCATTTTTGTTCTTCAAAAATATTTTTATTAAATTTTCATTTTAAGCTTAATATTATGTAATCAATACAAATAATCAGTTATAGTTACAGTTAAGTAATTCTATATACTTTAAAATAGTGATTTTGGTAGTCTACTTTATTAGTTTATTTTTACAGAAGCAGAATAATAATTTTGGAAAATAGGCATTGTTCAAAAGTGCTGGTAAAAAAAATTAACTTTAGAATTATTTTATTGATGTTTTCTTAATTTTTTTTTCTTATGTATCATTGTCCATCATCCTGCCTTCCCCCAAATAAAAAATTGCTCTTATAACAAACATGTATAGTTTCACAAAACAAATCAAGATACAGGCCCTTAGGGTGCAGATCAGGTTATGTATATCTAATCTCCCATCTTTTTCACCAAGAGGAGTAAAATATGCTTTACCATTAGTTTCTTGAAGTGATAATTGGTTGCTACTTTTATTGAAGTTTTGAAGTCTTTGAGATTTGTTTTACTCTTTTTCATTATCATGAAAATTATTCTTTTAGTTCTGCTTCCTTCACTTTTAATCAGTTTATATAACCTCTTCCACATTCTTCTCAATCTGTCATATTCACAATTTCTTATGTTGCAGTAAAATTACTTTTGATTAACTTTTGTTCAGCCATTTCTCACTTTATGGGCACCTGTCTTGTTTCCAGTTCTGTACCATGACAAAAAGTTCAGCATTTCATCTCTGACACTGGTGCAGTGGAACCAAGAGACTTTTTTTTTTTTGGAGAATATTTTCTCCATTTGGTGCTATTTTCAGAGATTAGAAATGAACTCTGGATATTTTTAACTTCTCTTTCTGTGAATTTATTTGAGTCTTTCTTGAATTTTATATTTTAGACTTTTGTCTTCTTAGAGTATTTAGTTTTAGAAGAAATAATTTCCTTTGTATTTGTTCTAATAGAATTTTTCAAGAGGAATGCTACTTAATTTTTTGTGTATCTGTGCCTCAGTTGATTAATTTATCGAATGGCACTTCTGATTGGATACTGGAACTAAAATTTGTCAAGTCCTTGAGACATCTCTTTGATGAAAAAAGTTCCCTAGACATTTATGGCATCATAAATTTTTGGATACATTTATTTGTTTTAATTTTAGAAATCTTTGGAAATCAATAGAGATATTTAATTATGTTGTATTAACTTAATAGTTTTTGGAGTCATTTGCTAGTTTTTGAAATCCATGCCAGTGAACAGTAAAAAGCATTCACTGCCGTGCCTTCTTACTTAACTTTTAAGAAAATGGTTGTTATTTTTCCTATTAATTTCAAAAAGGGAAGCTTTAGAAAGACAATTATTGTATAATTATGTACAATGTAATGAATAAAAGTAATTTTAATTTTGAAAAGAATTTTGTAAAGAATTATCTCATGTAATAAAAAACTATTCAAAAATTTTATGATTTGAATTTAGTCATTTAGGATAATGGCTGTATATTGGATATTGTTACAGCTCTACTAACTGTAGTATTTATCTATTGGATCAATTAACCTTGAACTAATTTAATTTTTTTCCAGTCCAAATGCAGTCCTAAGATTAAGATTCAATCATTTTGCTACAGAATGTAGTTGGGACCATATGTATGTTTATGATGGAGATTCAATATATGCACCTTTAATAGCTGTGCTTAGGTGAGTAATGATGTTACTCTATTGTGTTTCTATAAATTGAACAATAAGCTACAAAAATTCAACTTGGTTGTAATTATACAGACATATGCCTAAAATAATTAAACATAATTCTTGACATTTAAATTGCATAAAAAATATATATTATTTTTCTATATTACTACTGCAGAATTTAGTTTTATATTTAATAATGTAAGCAGTAATTCTTAGCTTGTGAAATACTGGGGGAGAAAATAGAAGTACTGTATTATCTTCAGTTAATAATAAACATTTATTAACTTGATACAGAGTGTCAGGCTCTGAACTTAAGCATTGGGATATATATATAAACTTAAAACATTTAAAAAGTTGATGTTTGACTTTTTATATTGTTTTCATTTCTCAATAAACTGCCTCCACTGACTCCTCTGTTAAAAAGAAAAACAGTTAAGCAAAACCACATAATATGATGACTGTGCCTGCCAGTATATGCAATATTTTGTTGTTCCTCACCTCTCTATTGAGAAGAATGAAATACTTTTGATCATTCATTCTCTGTGACCAAGATTGGTGACTAAAATTAGTAAGGATTCAACTATCTTTGAGTGTTATTAAACCAGTGGTATCAAATTAAAATAAAAATGGTCCCACTAAACTGTGTATCTCTGCAGTTCACATATTAACTTAGAACACCTCATGTCAACATTATCCATATTACTTATTTTCTATTATATTTTCATTTATTTTGTTAAATATTTTCCATTTACATTTTAATCTGTTTAAGGCTATACTTGCTGGTGCATCATGCTATGTGTTTGACATCTCTGATTTATGTCATTATAATCATTATGTTTCTTATTCTATTTCTGCTTACTTTGGTCTAATATAATTTCTATAAGAATTCTTATGTTTCTTTGAATTTTCCTTATTTATTATTTCTTAAATTATTGTTGTAGGCTATTGCTTTCACATACCACAGTGGGATGGATACTTTCGTTCTAGCTTTTTGCTACCAAAAATGTGCCACGATGAACATTTTGTTATATGTGGGGATCTTTCAATCTCTGTATGCCACTAGTGGCATTAATTTATTTAATGAATACAGAGTATTATGTTGCATGGATTGCTGTTAACAAAGTTTCATGACCAAATGAAGGTGGGTGGATAGATAGGTTGTGATCTAAATAGTCAAAATAGATTATTTGTATCTCTGGAAACAGATTTGTAGCAATATAACAGCTAGAGTGCTTTTATTTGTTAGGGAAAAAAGTCTCTAGGGAATTTAGAATGAAGTTAAGAAGTTAACAAGTTAAGATACCTATACATTCTATTTCTCTCAGTAAAATGGTGAAATTTAAATTTTTCCATTATTAATGATGAACCAATGAAAAAGTATTTATTAGGTGCTTACTATATACAAAACATTGTGCTAAATATTGGAGAGAGAGAAAGGGAGAGAGACGGGATTGAATTGTGATTTCATTGTTATAGGGAAATCTTAAGAGAGGAAATGCCATCTTCTAATGCAGATTGGCGCCTTCTCTGAAATTATGGTCTTTGAAAGCTACCTAGGGCATTGGTGTCAAACCTAAATAGAAATTTGGGGGACCACTAAACCATACATGATGAACTCTATGGGCCTTATATTTACTTAGTTTTTAATATATGACAAGTCTGTTTTATTGTATTTTATTTATTTCATTAAATATTCCCCAGTTAAAATTTAAAATGGATCAGTCTATACTTGAGAGTGTTGTAGGCCACGTATACACATAGGCCACGTGTTTCACACCTTTGGCCTAGAGAACTGTTAAGCCACCCACAAGCAGCTTTCCAGAAGAATGCTACTACGAACAGCTTTTGAGTTCTGATTACATAGTATAGTGAACACTCTATTTATTCAAAAACAAATCAAAGCAAAACATTCACAGAAAATTAAAATATAGCATTCACAATGACTTATCACTAAAATGGCCACATAGTTTTCACCACAGTGGTCACAATAGTTTTCAACAAAATATAATCATTTAGTCAATCACAAAATCCTTAATTCAATCACAAAGTACAAAAGTCAAAGTTCTCCATCCCTAGGTCACAACAGTTAACTGACTCTCCCAGGATCACATTGCTAATACATAGAGGCAAGATTTGAATCCAGATCTAACTGCCTTTGAGGTAGGTTTGCTTTCCACTTTTCAAGTGCTGGTAGAACCTATGTTTTGATTGTGCTCCCAGTTCAATCCTCTGGATATGTTGGAGATATTTCAGATGAAAAGGTTCCATATATTGGCAAAGCATATGATAATCCATGTTTTTTAGTGTTATTTCCATTAATAAAACCATAGCTCTTTCTAACATTTGACAGTTCCAAAGACTTGGGTGGCAAGAATTTTATTTTCTGAATACTGAGTTGTGACTGCTAAGAAGGCAGGGGCTATAGCCTCTCAGATGGTTTTCAGCTTATATCTTCCCTGGTTGATCACTGTGGGACCTGACTGGAATCAGAACATGGTAGCCTGATATGATGTGTTGCTGTTCTCAGAGCTCTTGGGTTTAAGATTCTAGGTTTTATGCATTAGGTTCAGAAGAGAGGTGGTGGTTGCTACATTCTCTCTCCATTTATGAACTGACACTATCTCTCTTGAGGTATCTCATTGCTTTAACACAAATTAGTGGAGTAGATCAGCTTTGCATAGTAGATAGAGTTAGGCTTAGAAGTCTGGGAGATCTGCTTCAGGTGTTTAATAGCAATGAGACCCTGGACAAGTAACTTAACCTCAGTTTCCTTATCTATAAAATAAAAGTAGAAATAATAATAATAATAATAATAACAATAATAATAATAATAATAGTACCTAGCTCACAGGGTAGTTGGGAGGATCAAATGAGCTAGTGTATATAAC
>CM053582.1:500879848-500920403 GCA_028627135.1 Pseudochirops cupreus
TGTAATGAATGAAAGTAATACATAGAAGATGATTTGACAACAAAGTATAGCATATATTTTTAATTCTGACAGTGACTGTTGACTAGGATTTACTAGGCTCACATTTTAAAACATATTTTATTGGATTTTTTTGTTTTTTGCAGAGCCTTCCTCTCTCACTATATATATTATGTCACTCCTTCCAGAGTGCCATTCCTAATAGTGAAAATTTTTTTTAAAAAGTAAGAAAAAAGTTCAGCAAGTTTACCCACCATATTGCAGAAGTTTGATACTTTATGAGTGGTTCACACCTACAGTTTCTAATTTCTGCAAAGAAATGGGGGAGTTATCTTTTCAGATTTCTATTTAAAGGCCAAATCTGGTCATTATAGTTTTGCAGCATTCACTTTCTATTGTTTTTTAGTTGTTTATTCAATTTACACTTTAATAATCATTGTGTATACTTTTCTAGTTTCTTTTTACTTCACTTTACATCAGCTCATATGAACCTCATGCTTCTCTATGTTAATTGTATTCATTCTTTCTTATAGCATGGTAATATTCAATTACATTCATGTACTACAGTTTCTTTAGTCATTACCCAATTGATGGGCATATACTTTGTTTCCACATCTTTGCTACCAAAGAAGTGCTCCTATAAATGTCTTGGTGTATGTGGGGCTTTCTTTTGTTATTGACCTCTTTCTGGTATATGCCTAGTTAATGGTATTTCGGGGTCAATGTGTATAGACATTTTGGTCCCTTTCTTTGAATAAATCCACATTTCTTTCCAGAATAGTTGGCTATTCTCATACCTCTTGTTATGTTCTGTACATAGCGTATGTTTTCTTCTCACCTCAGACTAAATATTGTGTAAAACTGATTTTTTCATTTCCTGCCATCAGTTGCATCCTTTCTTATTAGCTTTTTTCTTGTTTATGACACCAATATTCTTTAAGTTTCCAAGTAATATGTGCTGTGATGATAAAGTAAGAGGGACTCATTTTCTAAAATGTGCTATAACATGCATCCAGTGAATGTTGTCCTTCAGAACTGTCACATTTGGAGGCTTCAAACTTATTCCAGGAATTCTGTATCTGATTCAGTTTGTAAACCATGCAAGAAAATCAGTTATTTTACATTATAGTTCTAACTTAATTTTCATGACCTTGGGAAAGTCAGTTAAACTCTGTGGATCTCAATGTCTTTATTTTTGAAAATGAAGAGGATAATTTCCTTGCTTTCAAGACTTACTCAGAATTCCATGAATCTATAACTTAATTTTGATAAAAAATGATTATGTAGTTGGATCTTATTTATAGGATTTCACTTTCAATGGTTGTGTCTCTGGTGGCTATTCCAAAAGAATATTTTAAAAAGTTTTTTGATGGCAGTTTCATTGGAGGAATTGTATAACCATTCAAAAGGAATTATGTGCTATATTTGTTGGTTAAAAATCATATTCTTAGGCATATTTTGTAACACCTTGGATCCATTGTGTATTAATTCTTTGCCTTGCAATTGATAATTTTAATACCAAATTCTGTAAATTTTTCTTCTACACATGGTCTTGGTGTCAAGAAGCCTTGGGTTCTTTCTCTCTTCTGACATATTAATGCTGTTTGATCCTGGGCAAGTCATTTAACCTCTCTGTCTCTAGTCAATTCTTTAAGATTATAAATTAACCAACCATTGCTAATTTGCATTGTTAGAATGAATTTTTTCACTGGAAGTTCCCTATAACAGCACAGTCACAGATCCAGACCTTTGTACATATATACCTCTGTCTGTATGACTTCATTATAGTTGTTTAGAGAAGTAATTTATGAAAAAGTTACAATTAGGAGGATGAAGAAAACCTAGAAACCATGTCAATCAACAATAATCTAACCCCTAGTTAAATGGAGGTTCATGTAAGCCAAGGATAATATTAGCTTAGTGTAGAAATTTGTTTGTAAAACATTAAAGAGCAGGAATTTTAGAAGATATTGCTTGTAATACTCTATCAAACAGCAAAAGGAAAGCCAACCTGCAGAAATCTCTTTGTGAGAGTCTGGTAAATCAGGCTGTTTGAGGGTATCTATATGTAAAACTGGAAGTCAGTTTTCATTACTTACAGCAGTGTGGTATAGTCAATAAAGAACTGACCTTGGAGCCAAGAAGACCTGGATGCAAATCCTACCTCAGATATATAGATTAGGTGATATAAGTGTATTTAAAGCAAGTACAAAGTAATTTTGGAGATGAACGGTATGGAGTGGTGAGAACACTAATAATTTATGGGATACAGAGGACAGTAAGCACCTCATGTAGAAGATGACACTTGAAGGGAGCTAGGAATTACAAGAAGCAGAGACTGGAAGGGAAGAGGCAAAAGGGATAGACAGTTTGTTAAAACCCAGGTAGGTAGATGAAACATGGAGTTAGGCAAGTTTGATTGAAGCTTGGACTGTGTAAGGCTGATTTAAGTGAAAACCTAGAAAGATAGAGTGGAACTCTATCATGAAATGTTTTAAACGTCAAATAGAAAGATTTAATTAATTAATTTTATTGTATTAATTATGTTATATTACATTATATAATATTTATTATAAATTAATTTTATCTTATTGGATATATAAATCAGATTCTTGGGCAAGGGTATGTGACCTGACTTGTATTGGAGGAATATCAATTTGGCAGCTATATGGAGAATATGGGCAGTGAGACTAATTGGGAGGCTATCATAGTTTAGGCAAAAGGTGATGAGGAATTGAATTGGGGGATATCTGTGTAAGTAGAGAAAAAGGAATAGGGATAAAAGACATTGTTAGTTAGGAGAATATATTGTCTGAATGAAATAGATGTGATAGCACGCATGGGAAAGGTGAACTCTATGTCAAGAGGATATAAGCATCCATAAGCCTGAATCTGGAAGCATTGTTGAGAACATATGAATGGAATTGTAAGACCATGTTCCAGTTCTGTGGCAACCTTACACCAAAGAGAGGATCAAACTTTTTTTTCTCACACTTGCCAGCTCATTATCATCTTGGATCCAGAGGGAAAACTCTCTTAAATTTTAGGTTTGGTTTTTATTTAGGCTTCTAAAGGGATTCACAGGCTCCTTTCTAGAAAAGTTCCTCACTGTACATAGTACTAGATAACAAGTATAGGGCAGCTATTTGTTTTCTCTGCTACAAAATACATGCTTAAAATCCTAAAGACTCATAGGTATGCACTGACAAATACTTAAAACAAGATTTAAACACTCCTATTCTAATTTCTCAGGAGATAGAAAAGACTTCTTGGAAACCTGCGGGATTACTTGAACAGGTTTCATTTTCGACTCAGTCTAAAATGTCCAAGCAGCATCTCGTTCAATGTCCAAGTGTTTTGGCCAGTTGAACGCAGAAAGGAATGGCTGCAGGAAGAGCCTCCTGCTGAGTTACCAGCAACCTGGACCTCGCAGTGGTCACAAACCTTTCATAGTTGCCAAGACTAGGAACATCCAGCTCAAGATTCTTCAGTCACCTGTGCCCAGGGAAAGAAAAACAAAATAAGAGATGTAGCTGGAAAGTTAAGACTCAGCTTTCATTGTGATACAACTTCTATAGCTACTGCTGAGGAGGAAAACAATTTTACTCTTTCCTCAGATAAAAGACCCTCTTTAAACTGTATGTTACCAAAAAGGCAGGTGAAAATTTGAGTTAATAGAGGAAATTTCTATATCCATGAAATCTAAGTCTAGATCAAAGTGATAAAATCTCACCTTGGCCTCCATTGGTACAGGACAGTTCTTTTATTCTTCCCTGATTGAGTCTGTGGTAATTTTTACAAAGGGACTGTTCCAAACCTCCTCTTTTCTACTCAAATCTCCTACTGTCCCTTCCTCTGCCCTGTCTTCTTCAGCAGAGGAACTTGCCTCCTACCAAGTCCAAGACAAGGCAACACACATTTTTTAAAGCATTTACTATGTATCAGGAACTGTGATAAATGCTAGGCATATGCACAAAATGCAAAAACAAAAGGATACTCTGCCCTCAAAGAGCTTACATCCCAATGGAAGATGTGTATGGAGGTGATGTACCTGCTAGAGGCAGGAAAGTCAGATACACAGCCTCGGGAAGGGAAGATTTAGGGTGGGATATCATATCTCTTGTCAAATATTTGAAAGTCTGTCATATAGAATGCAGATTAGGCTTATTCTTTTTACTTTGAGGGCAGAGATAGGATAGATGGAAACCCTAAAATGCATTAATTAGTATAAGGTAGATTTTGACTGAACTTAAAGAAATTTCTAATAATTAGAACTCTTCAAAAATTTGAAATCCTTCCTCATATGATGATGAGCTCACTGTTCTTGGAACCATTTAATCAGAGTCTTACTGCAAATCCCATCCTTAATAGAAGTTGGGAGAAGTAATACTGTAAGGAATTGTGTCAACAATATGGCTATTAATGAATTTTACAGGGGAGGAAGGGGATCTTAGCTCTTCAAATCTACATTTTGGTGAATGGATAGTAGTAGCATGGAGGAAGGACCCCCAAACACCAGTTGGCAGTGATTCAAGAAAGAATAAGAACTAAGATGATATGTAGTTGCTGGTCTGAGTAGTGTTCACATAACCTATGTTGAATCGACCCTCCTTTTGCCTAGTGACTTTAACCTAAATACTTTGTAAATTTTTGTTTTTCAGAGATGTGTTAAAAAATCACATATATAATTTATGCAACAGTTACTTTGATTTGTTCATTTTTTAGTGGCCTGATAGTCCCTGAAGTACGAGGTAATGAAACGGTACCTGAAGTTGTTACTACATCTGGCTATGCACTGCTTCACTTTTTTAGTGATGCTGCATATAACCTAACTGGTTTCAACATTTTTTATTCGTAAGTATTTTTATTCAAACTCAGAATTATTCTTGTCATTTAGGAAGATTTATTTTGGGGGGATTATTTTGCCAATACCATGTCAATGTCCTAGTCTTAGGCTATAAAATCAAAATAATTTCCCGTAGAGAACTATGACAAACCATGTTGTGCCAGATCTTTGGTACTAAACTAGAGTAATAGATTAATTACTCTTGAAAATGCATAAATATTTTTAAACATTGAATAAAGATTCTTTTTCAAAAATCCTTCTGATGCCTCATTGTAGAAGAGAGGTGAACATGGGTTTTCAAAGCAGCAGTAGGAGTTCTATAGAATTCTAGCAAGCCAGAAAGACTTTGAGTATGACCTCTGTGACTTTTCAAAATGCAACTTTAGTCAGGATTCCAGAGACTCATTATAAGATGGCCTAAAATTTGATGAATTTTCTTAGCTCCAGTACCTTTCAAAGAATGTATTCTACCTTTTAGACAGGTTGACACCTGCCTTTTTGGAAGGAGTGCCCCCAGTGACAAAAAATAAGCTCCTAGATGTATAGAAGTATGAGGAAAGGGTAAGGTTCTTGGGTGTGGCTACAGAAGAAATACTGGACAGTGAGTACCAAGAACTCACTGTGGAAAAGGACTGCTTCTTCTGTGCCTGCCTTGAACAACTAGAACAGTAACCAGAAAATGCCATCAAGCATTACAGGGACAGGTAGAAAGGAACCTCTTCTTTTGCCTTAGGCCCCGTCCCTAGGGCTTAGAATAGGACAAGGACAAGCATGAGTGAGGAATGATAATAAACTTGATCCAGGCCAGATATTGTTTCTAATCATGATCTAGTACAGAAATGGGAGCATTATTGTACCCTGATGGTCTGACAGTGTTAAACGACCTCATCTTGCCCTTGAGCTTAATAAATTTTATTCACCTGAGCAGAAGCAGGCCAATAAGTCATATAAGATATTAATCATAAGAGTTCATTTTGATAAAATTTATTTCTAATATTTTTTAAATATTTAAATAAATTATAGCAGTCTCAGAGAAAAAGAAATTAAAGAGAAAATCCTAGATAATCTGTGAAGCCGTATAATCAGAAGCACAGAGCAGGCCTTTGCTAAACGTTTGTTGACTGTCATTAATGAACATTTTATTCTGCTCCTTCAATTTCCGTAGTGTTCATACATGCATATAAAATGTTTTACTTATTTAATTGCTGATGTGTATGCTCTTCTAGTTGCTATTTATTTGATTTATATGACGTGTTTTCCATGTTTACGTTCCATATATTATTTTAATGTAACAATAATAGTCTTTTATGTTGTTATGTCATAATTTGTTTAATCATTCCATTGAACATATGGATATAAAGGTTCTTTTCACCTTTTTGATGTTGCACATAGAAGGGCTACAGATATTTTTGTACACGTAAGTATATTTTTCATTTTTAATTGCATTTTCAGAATATAGTCCTTATCACTGGATCAAAGGGTATGACTAGTTTTAATTTTTATGGTAAAGTATATTGCCAGATTTTATTCCAAAGAGATTGTATTTTTATAGTTCTACCCACAATTAATGCTGTTTTCCTTGTAGCCCTGCCAGTATTGAATTTGGATGCTTTTAACCACTTTTGTCATACCTAATGTGTGTAACTTGGCACTTCAGATTTGTTCAAATTTGTATTTCTCTGATTATTAGAGAGTGTTCAACATTTTTGAAAATAATTCTTTATAATTCGTGTTTCTTTTTCCATAAATTTTCTTTTTTGTGATTTGGCCACTGAGGGGAAGAGAAGGGATTAGGGAAAGAAACAAGCCTTTTTTATAGTACCTAATACATTCCAGACTCTGTGGTAAGCTCTTTCCATATATTATCTTACTTGCTCTTCTCTACAGTCTGGTAAGGTTGGTACTGTTATTATTCCCATTCTCAGGGGACTGTGAGCAGTTAGTTGGTGTCTTAATGCCAGATTCTACCTCGAGACTTCTTGACTCCAGGCCAAATGCTATATTTGCCATTCCACCTAGCTTAAATGAAGTTAAATTAAATGAGTTATTAAAAAAATTCAGCATTTAGTGATTTTGGAAACCACACTTTTATTAGATACATTTATAGCAATTCATGCTTCCCTCCTTGCAATCTATGACTTTTATTTTGGTTATGTATTTTTTTGTTATGCAGAATTAAAATTTTATATGATCTTTGTTATCCTCAATAAACAGATAAAGTTTGCTTCTGTTTTATAGTTAAGATAAATATATTATTCCTTTATTTATATTTGCTTAATATGTATAAAATAATAGATCAATGATCCAGTAAAAAACTTCCTTTTAAAGTTTTAAATAAAATTGCCAGATTGTACTCCAAAAAGATTGTATCCATTTATAGTTCTTTCAATACTGATGCTATTTATGTTAGCCCCCCAGGTTGAAGGGTGACTTGGAATCATATCTAAGTACTTATTTAAGTTAATATTATAAAAGATGTGGGGATGAGCTAGTTCTGTATACAGTTAGCTCCCTTGTCATCTGAATACAAAGCATTATATATACATTGTCACAATTTATTCTTCCTTTCTTCTTCTTAACTATCTCCATCATTCTTTTTGGATATACTACTCAGTTTTTGTTTTGTTTTTACAGTTGCAGTTTATACAACTTCACACATGAATTACTAGAGTCTAAGTTCCATTGTCTTGGTAGCCATCCTATTGTGTTTGCATATTGACTTTTACCCATTCCTAGTATATACCTAGTTCATCTTGGATGCCATTTTGTTTATGAAGCCTTTGCTGGTCCCCCAGTTCTTTCTTTCCTCTGATTGACTTTTGTTTACTTCTCTGTACAGATGTTGTATCCCACCACTAGAGTGGTAGAATTAAAACTCCTTGAGGGCAGACATTATTTTGTTTTTTCTTTGTTTCCACTATACTTAGCATAATGGATTGCACATACTAGGTATTTAAAATATGACTTGAATTTGTTGAAATTGTTTTATAAAATATTTCAGAAACATTTATTAATTGTCTACAATGTACTCTTCTAGGCTGTGTGTGTGTGTGTGTGTGTGTGTGTGAGTGTGTGTGAGTGTGTGTGTTAGAGAAAGGGGGAGAGGAAAGGGGAGGAAAGAGGGGAAGATGCGCGGAGAGGAGAGAGAGGGAGAAAATTGGATTAGGAGAATTAGAAAAAATAGAATGTGTGGTCCTTACCCTTAAGTTTGCAATCTAGGAAGCAAAACTAGATACATAATTTTTCATGATTACCAAGTATTTGTTACATGCTTCTTATGTGCCAGGTACTATGCTAAGGTCTGGAGATAGAAAGAAATAGTGAAGATAATTATTGATCCAAGGGACAATTTCATTCTAATGCATAGACATGTACATAAATAAGCATATATACAGAGAAGATAGAAGATAGCTTTAGAGAGGAAGATACTGCAGCTGAGGAGACTTGAAAAGGCGACATTTGAGGGGCCTTAAAATTACTAAAATAATTATAACATAATATGTTAATATGTAAAATAGCATATGTTGCCTATGTAATGTTAGTGATGAAAGGATAAAGGTTTCAAGCAGTATTCTAGGTCCCTGACTCATGATTTACCTACAATTGTAAGATTTTCAAATGTTCCACAAAATAATTTTCAAGAAAAATCTTGACTCCTGCTTTAAAAGCATGGTTTTGAATGTTTGCTGTCATTTATGTATTTATTTTGCAGAATTAATTCCTGTCCTAACAATTGCTCTGGGCATGGGAAATGCACAACCAGCATTTCCATTCCAAGTCGGGTATATTGTGAATGCGACAAATATTGGAAAGGTGAAGCATGTGATATCCCTTACTGTAAAGCTAATTGTGGCAGTCCAGATCATGGCTACTGTGATCTAACAGGAGAAAAATTGTGCGTCTGCAATGATAGCTGGCAAGGTAAGTAATATAATATGATAGTTTTTAAAGCAGCAATTAATGTTTCCGTTAGACTAAAAGAGCATTCTACATTGATTTTTTTTCCTTTAAAATTTAATACTCTAGTTTGGATTTCTGATTCTCATATATTTGCCATGATTCTTCAGAATATTTAATTTGCCAATCGATTTTTTAGTCTTTTTTTATATCTTCATATAAATGAGAAAACATAATTTTTCTTCCATAATTCCTTCATAAGTTTTTATGTTGTTCAATGGTAATTTAGCCATAAAAACATGATAGTGCTAATTTGATTAATAGTAAATAGCTTAAAGAATGAATTTCTAAAAATGTGTGTCCAACTTATTGGGCAAAATGTTTTAAGTATATTTCTTAAGCAAGGGTGACCTCTTGTGGATTCTTGGAAAATCAACCCAACTACGAAGCTAGAGAATTCCTACATAATTATTTCGTGAATAACCGGCATCAGGGACCATTAGTTTTTGATATTACATCTAATTTTAGCTCAACGTTTTTGTTTAGTTTAGTTTATTGATACCCCTTCTTTTATATACCATAATCACTTTCCAACATCCCGTCATCTGCAAATTTTCCCTTGTGATAAAGAAAAACAGTTAAGGAAAGCAATCTGCCATAGGGTCTGTATCTGAAAATGTGTTCAACAAGCTGCTCCTGTGGTCTTCCACCTGTCTAAGAAGAGGCGTTTCATCATCCCTTAACTGGAACCTTGTTGTCCTGGAGTGTCAGCCATTGCCTTTAATACGAATTTAGCTCCCTTTAAATGATGTTTTTGTTTATATCATTGTCATTGTACATTTTGTTCTCTTGGTTCTGTTTTCTTCTTCTTTTTTTATGTCTTCCCATTTTCCCCTCAATTTGTCATGTCTTTTGTTTCTTATACCATTTCATCGCACATTTTGTTTGTTAATTATCCAATCTTTGGATACCCATTTTGTTTCTAGTGTTTTTTTCTGTTTCCACAGAAGTTATGCATATTTGGTATATTATAAATTATGAATATTTATATATATATATATATATTCCTTCTGTGTTTGATCTCATTTTCATATGTATTCATATATCTCTCTCTCTCTATATATATAGATATATACATATATCTATATATGTATGTATATTCCAATAGTGGATATAATTGTCTCAAAGGTTATAAATAATTTACTTTTCACATTCCAAATTATTTTCCAGAGTAGTGAGATCATTTCATTGGTTTAGATTTTAAGACGTGAATGACATGAATTATCTACCTTCAGAGCTGTATTGCAGCTCAAGAGATTTCTAGAAACAATACAACATACAAGTTCCATTAATGGGGAGAACCTTTGCTCAAGAATAATATGATCAACAAAGTCATTATTTTTATGAGATAATTCACATGATATCAGTGATTCCAGTTAGAATTATTCCAAGCACCTGCTTAGAGTGGTATGCTATTCTTTTTTGGGATATTTATCTTAATGAGTCCACTGTTAGGAAGTTAGAATTGATAAAGTTAGAAAAATCTGTGGTTTCAGTCTTTTTTATAAATTAATGAAACCTCTTATATAACTCAAACTTATGTCACCTTTTAAAGATTAAGGAAGCTGGAAAGAATAGAAAATATTTTCACATTGTCTTGAAATTGATATGAATATTTAAAATATAAAAATTAACTTTTTTCTACTGGTAAATTTCTTAATAACTTGCTATGTTAACAGGTTTTCTTAAAAATAGTCTTGAGTATTATTTGCCTCTAGTCCTGGTGTTATCTTGAAAGTGAAATAAACATATATATATATTTATAATGAGATTAACATATACATTTGTAATATAGCTACATATACATGCACAATACCTACCGATATATACATATTGCAGTGGTGTTTTTCAAACTTGAACAAATGGTTATTTCACTGTAATTATTTTGCTGAAAATAGGCAGACATTTTATAACATTCTCCATGAACTGTCATGTTTCATTCCTCTTTTTGCCTTTATTTTTTCAAGTTGTTCATTGACATATTTTGTTTTCCTGTAGTATGTAATGTGGTTCTTGTCTTAAGATGCTGCCATTGTTTACTGGTCATTTCACGTTGTGGTATTTTCATCCTTGCCTCTAGTCTCTAGAATAACTAAATTCATTTAGCTGCAATTATTTACTTGCTGGAATGCAGTCATGGCAAAGCTGATTTTGCTATGTTGCTTTAGAATTAATAATAAGATTTTAGCAATGTGTAGCTATTATATTTTCCTTTGACATTTTTGGCATATATTTCATAACAAATATACCTGCTTAATTAACATGGCCTGTGACGTTGTGAAAACATTGTGAACTTTAATTTTGATTTGTTCTTTTATTTAAATATTACAGGTAGAATTTTGTTTTAATTAATATATTATCAAGATTACTGTGTTATATGTGAAAGTTAGTAATTTGTTACTTTGTACTTACAGGGTTATGTTTTCCTTCATTTAAATGAAGTATGTATTTATAAACATTAGTTTCTTCTGCTTTCTGGATTGTAGTAATTAATTAAAAGAAGTACCTAAAATATTGATATTCCCTGGGGGGCAAAAAACTACTGTATTATTAATGTTTTATTAATAAATTTTAGCATTTAAAACATTTTATTGGTGGTTTCTGTTTTTATTCATTTTCTGTGGAAGATGGGATGGAAGGAAGCATGATTCCAATAAGAAATGGAGTACTGTTATTATGTAGGGTGGCTCCTTCCTTTTGCCCCAAAGTAGATAGGGTAAAAATCAAAGTTATTAATGGAAAGATATTAGGGAAAGGGACAGAGACAGATATTATGTAGGTGGTCATCTTAGAGAAAAGGGTTTTAAAACTGAATGATGGAAGAATCAGGAGATAAGGAAATCTAGACTCAAATTATTTCTCAGTAAATGTCAAATGGGAAGGAGGATATATTATAAAGAAGGGCTTTTTCACTTAATGTGCTCCTTGAGAACTGAATTCTTCAGAGTTCAGTGGCAGAATAAATTGTCACCTATTTCTCTCCATTTATCTTTATAGCTTTATTACTCTTTAATATTTGTTATGTGTATAAGTCCATTAAATCTAAATGCAATATTTCACCAAGGCACAGAGATTTGATCTCAAGACTATTGAAGTCTGTGTGGGCAGAGGAGTAGGTCCATCAGGTTTTACCAAGTTGGTAGACCATGATATTGGCATGGTCTCCATATCTGAAGTATGAGGTTTGTATGTAGTCTAGCTACATTCAAAGAGGTCTAACAACATTTTGGCTGGAGGCTGATGACATATTCAACCTTATCAATTATTGAAGATCATCTACTAAATTGTCAAATGGTTGCAATCTGCAATATAAGTACAGGGAGTACCTATATCTACCAAATTAAAGATCCTTGAAGTATTGAAACACATATATTAGAAAAATAACATATAGAAAGAAAAACACATTAGAAACAATAGACAACCATAAAACTTTTTAAAATGCTATATTACAATAGCAAAATGATTTGAATCATGGGAGCACATTGGCAACTTGATGATAAAGCTTGGATTCCTTTTTTCATAATTTCTCAAGTTTTTTCCCTTTGTTCCTATGACCATTATAATCTTCATGTACTCATGTTCCCATTACCTTTCCTCTCTTGTTCCCTCTGAAAGAATTATCTTTGAATTATTTCTCTCTCTCTTTTTGACTCATGCCTCTCTATTAACTGTGTCATTATTATTTATTTCCACCATCTACTCTTTCGAGCACTTCTGTCATTTTATATTTACCTATGGATGGGCATTGCAGAGAAACCATATTGCTTTGATTAGTTCATTTGGTTCTGGATCTCAAAGAGTCCTGGCCAATTGAAATCTTAACTATAACACTTATTAATATTATATAAATCACTGGTACAACACTCATTTACATCCAAAAAGATACAAGAATAAATGTATTTTCACCCGACCATGACCCTCTAACATACTGAATTCAGGTGTTCCTGACTCCAAACCCAGCAGTCTATCTACTTTGCCACCTAGTTGTCTGGAATTAGCTATAATTGCATGATAGATATGGAATTTATTACTAAAGTCAAAACCACAACATGATTAATATTAGTGTAGCACCTATCTCACAACATTGTTATGAGATAATAGAGAATCTAAATGAGATAATATAGATAAAGCACTTTGTAATTTTTAACATGCTCTGAGGAGATCAGTACTTTTTACCATCTCGTAGCACATATCTCCTGTTGGAGAGAATGCTCTTCTCATACTCTCTCACAAGAACTGTCCATATTGAGGAACAAGAGGAGAAAATGAACTGAAAATACAATATGATACACTAGCTGATCCTGCATAACGTGTTAGACAGTGGTTCTCAACTTTCCTAATGCCGCAACCCTTTAATACTTGTATGTGGGCATATCTGCATGTGGATGGACCCGCCTGGAGATGGATAGAGGAGCGGTGTCTTTGTTCCTAAGACCATTGGAAATATGTGTTTTCTGATGGTCTTGGGCGACCCTGTTTGATCCCCAAAGGGGTCACGACCCACAGGTTGAGAACCACTGTGTTAGACATAATATACAACAATATTTTTTAACCTTGGTTCCATGACCTTGTTTTAAAAATATTTTAATAACTATTTCATCCTTAATAATCTTATGAAAATTTTGCATTTAAAAACAGTATTTGGAGAAGGGATTCATTCATAGGGTTCAACAGACTTCTAGCAGGGAACTGGTTCCATCCAGAACTATGGATTGATTTTTAAGTTGTCTGAAGGAGATTATGGTGATAACAGTGGTAAATAAGATATTTGGATCCTAAGATAAGAGATGTCTAGTTAAAAGTAATTTTGGAGGTCATCTAGCTCAACTCTCTCATTTTATAAATGAGAAAACAGATCAAGAGGCTTGACCATGGGTGCCCATTCAGCTTCTTAAAGGGAGAAGGGGGATTTGAATCCAACTCTTCTGATATTCAAGGTCAGTATTGTTTACAAGTATACCAGGATAGGATTATGTATACTCCAGGCACCTTTGATAAAAATTCTGAATATCTGACATACATGAATATGTCAGATAAAGATCAATACACAGATTAGTGGAATCCAATTGGCATCTGCAAATATATATCAGTTCTTCAGTTACTCTATCCAGCCATTTTTGTCTGTATGTTCCTCTTCCTTCTAGGGCAAAGGCTGAGTTTAGCTAGGATGTATCATTCGTGGGAATTAGCTATGTTGTTCTAATTCTCACATGGAATATATTTCATAAAAACAAACAGATATTTTACATTTATAAAGTTTGGCACTTTTTTTAGGCTTACAAAGTGCTTCCTTGTGGAAAAAAATGAGGGAGGTAGGGAGTGAAACAATTATTATCTTTGTTTTATGAGTAAAGCAACAACTTCTTGGTGACTTGTCCAAGTTTACTAGGGATTAGAGTTAAAAATTTGGTACATGAAACATCACTAAAAACGTTTATTAAAACTTTTATTATTATATTTGTATGCATATATAAGCACTATACATATGCTATATGTTATTCATTTATACATATAATACATAAATTACAAAATGAAAATGTCAAACATATGGCTAAATAGTGACATACATAAGATAGGTGAGGTTAAAAAATTTAATAGAATTTGTTTTGTCCATTCTAGGGCATGACATATTGTTATAGATTTAGAGCTAGAAGGGAACTTGTCTAGACTCCTTATTTTGCAAATGAGAAAAATTAGACTCAGAGAGGCTAAGTGACTTGTCAGGATATTCTTATACCTTTCGTTCTATACCACATTACCTTTTAGTCTTACCTTTGACCTCCATTTTAAATAAAATTAGATGTTATAATAATATTCATTAAATGAGTTTACCTTTAGTTATTTATTTTTAAGGAGTTAATATTTAATCATGTTTTGGTTTTGACTTCTTTGGTAATAAATTCAATATTTACCATACAATTATAGAATAGGCACAATGGATAAACCACTGGGCCTAGAGTCAGGAAGATCTGAATTAAAATCTAACCTTACATATTTACTAGCTGCGTGACCTTGGATAAGTCACTTAATCTCCACAGGCCTCAGTTTCCCCAATTGTAAAATAGGGATAATAAATGTGCTTACCTTACAGGGTTGTTGTGAAGATCAAATGAAATAACATTCTTAAAGTGCCTAGTGCAGTTCCTGGCACCATAGTAGATCCTATATAAACGCTTATTCCTTTCCCTTATTCATCTATGAAGTGGAGATGTAGCACTAATCTCATAATATTGTTATGAGATAATATAGCATCTAAATGAGATAATGTAGGTAAAATATTTCATAATCTTATAAGTGCTCTGTTTGTTATTATTACTGTTATCATTATTAATAATGTGGTATCTTGAAGAGATCAGTAATTTCCATCTGGTAACGCATATCTCCTGTTGGAGAGAATGGTCTTCTCATGTCCTCTCACAAGAATTGTCTGTATCAGGGAAGAGGAGGAGAAAATGAATTGTAAGTTCAATATGATTCCCTAGGTGATTCAGCATAATGTGTTAGAGATGATGCAGAACAAGTTTTTAACCTGGGGTTCATGAACTTGTTTAAAAAATATTTTAATAATTATTTCATCCTTTATAATCTTAGGATTTTTTTCCCCTCATTTTAAAAACGGTATTTGGAGAAAGGATTCATCAGCTTTGACAGACTGCCAAAAAGGTCTATGACACAAAAAAGAATCCCTTGCTTCAGGCACTTATCTTCTTTCAGAGAGGAGAATACTTAGACTTTCCCATAGAGATAATACTGTTCTATTTCTGTAAAGTTTCCAGAGAACGTGCTTTTATAGTTTTCTGAGGTGGACTTTCCAGGGCTTTAAGAACAACACACTATGTAGATGTTTTTCCTTAATGCTTTATATTGAAATTATAAGAATAAATGGCTACCATACTTTGTGTCCTTTACTTGAAAGCTTTTATGAAATTTAATTACCTAGCTAGGATTGGCTAGGCTCCTTTCAGAGAATATCATCTCATAATTCCTACAGTCTCATTTATGCTTATATGTGCCATTAATCATTTGTGTTTTAACTATGGCACTATAACTTCATGTAATCTTATTATCTAATATCTTATTACCTAATATATTCTTAATTTATTTTTCTGGCCTGTGAGCGACACATTCATTCACCAGGCATTTAGGAAGCATCTGACAGGTGCTAGTGATCAAAAGATAAAAATGAAATAGTCCCTGCCCTCAGGGAACTTGCATTATATTAGGGGGAGAAATGGGAAGTGGAAAGGTATGTACACAGGAAAATTAAATACAAAATATATCAGCTAATTTCTAGTGGGAAATTCCTCTGTAGTCTGTTTCTTAAAAAGAAAGAATTTCACTTTATTTGGCTTTTTTTCTGATCTCTGTTTTACTTCCATCATTTTGAATTTTAGTTATGTCTTCTAAGGTCTTAATGGTCATATCCCTTCAAGTTTTACACATTTAATAAACATAATAAATCCATTATCCTGGTCATTGATGAAAATGTTAAGCAATAATTAATCTAAGATGAAATTTGTGCCTGGAGAGGCAATGTGGTGTAGGGAATATAATGTTAAACTTGGAGTCACAATGATCATAAACAAATCACTTAAATTTTTGGAGCCTCAGTTTTTCATCTATAAAATAAGGGTAACAATTAACTGTAGAACTTATCTCACACTGTTATTTGTGAGGCTTAAGTGGGATAATGTATATAAATGCTTTGTGAACCTTAAAGTCTTACAAAAATTTCAGTTAAACTTACTACATTGACCGTTGATATGCATACCCTTACAATATATCCATTTGTTGAGCCAACTAAAACTTGTGTGCTCAAAATAGAATGTAATGGTGATTTATATTAGTCAAGGCAGAATCAGAAATAAGTGCTACACTTAAGATCATTTACATTTATATTTTCCTCATCTGGTAGGTATAAAATTGCTATAGAAAATTATTAGAAGTATTTCCTTCTTTGCAAAGCCATGTCAATTATTCTTTTAATGGTGTTTACAACTGATGAATTTTCTAGGCATTAAAATTTTGCTGGACAGGAAAAGTTTATAGTTTTGTAATTTATAGGTCAATACTTTTTTTTTTTGCTTTAATTGGTCATTATAGGAAAAACAACTGACATTTATATAACATTTTAATATTTGCTGAGCATTGCTTTACATGCATTAGTTAACAAATATTAGGAACTTAGTATATACTTAGCACTGTGATAAGTGGTGAGGATTCAAAGAAAGGTAAAACCAATCCCCACCTCTTAGTAATTCATATTCTAATGAGAGAGACAACATATAAATAACTACGTACGTGCAAACTATATACAGAGTAAATAGAAGGCAAGGTACTAACCCCTGATGATCTGGAAAGACCCCTTGCAGGAAGTGAGATTACAGATTGGTCTTGATGGAATCCAAGGAAATGAAAAGGCAGAAGTGAGAAAGAGCATACCAGGCATGAGATTTAGCCAGTGCGAAGGCCCAGAGACAGGAGATGGTGTGTGGAGGGCAGCAGGTAGGTCAGGGTAGCTGTATTATTGGAGGGGAATAAAGTTAATGCAGACTTGGAGTAAGAAGTCTCAAGTTATAAAGAGCTTTAAATGCCGATAACTTTTTAATTCTATAGTTAGCAGAGGTGGTACAGTAGATAGAATACCAGGCCTGGAGTCAGGAAGACTCTTTTTCTTAAATTTGAATCTGACCTAAGACACTTGCTACCTGTGTGACCCTGGACAAATCACTTAACCCTGATTGTTTCAGTCTCCTCATCTGTAAAGTGAGCGGGAGAAGACAAAGACAGTATCTTTGCCAAGAAAACCCCAAAGGGGTCACGAAGGGTCAAACATGACTGAAAAATGACGGAAAATAATTAGCAAGGGGTCACAGGAGTTTACTAAGTACGTAGGAGAGGGATGATGTACTCAGAATTATACCTTAGGGAACGTAGCTGAGCAGAGGATGTATTTGAGTGGGAAGAGGCTCTTGGAAGAGAAAGAGAGACTGATTAGAAGGCTATTGTAGCACAGGGGATAAAGGCACTGGAATGATAGCAACATGAGTAAAAAGAAGGGGACATAGAGAAGTGAAAGAAATGAAAAGATCTGGCAACAGGTTGGATATGTGAGGTGAATGACAGTGAGGAGTTGAGTATGACATTAAGACTGCAATCCTGGGTGACCAGGAAGATAATGGTACCCTTGACAGCACTAGAGAAGTTCAGAAGAGAAGGGGAGGTTTGACATATGTCTGTTTGACATATTTTGTTTGAGATGCCTATGGGACATCCATTTCCAGATGTCTAAAAGTCATGTGTTAATGTGGATTGGAGTTCAGGAGAGAGGGAATCTCTCTTTCTCATTGTCTCTCTCTCCACATACACACATGCATTTAATTCTATCTTTCTGCTACTTGAAACTAAAATATGCAACTTTAGCTCAGATTTTAATCCTGTCCTTTTGTGGATTCTCAGAAATTGTAACTGTGGCCTCAAGTACCATTTTATTTTAGTATTCTAAGATGCAAGACAAACTCTGCTAGTCTTGAAGTTAGTAAGACTTGTGTTCACGTACAACTACATCACATACTTGCCTCTCAGGGCACCAGTCAACTTTGCAAGATTATAAATTGCAGAAGGGTTGCCATTTTGGTTCTGAAATTTTAGAGGGAATTTCCTACTCTAAATTGCCTATACCAATGACACATTGGTACCTCCTACAATAAAAGGGGGAAGGGAGAAGAAGAAATGTAAGACGTGGAATGTCAATTTATTTTTGCATATAATCTCTGATTTTCTTGTTGACTAAACATAAGTTAAAACCTTAGTAAAGAGGTTGGAAAATAATGATTTTTAAAAATTAATTATTACCATCAAGATAATCTCTAGAGTTTTACATTAAGAAATATTATATGAAATCTTCATCACCCAAGTAATATTTTACTTTATGTGAAGTATTGGACTTAAATATTGGGTGAAATGTTTCATTTCAGTATTTCAAATATTGGTTTACCAAGCTGTAGTTGTTTGGAGTTTTAAAACATTTAAAAATACTAGTTTTAATCTCCTGGGGGATAGAATTCAGCATTTGCCATAGGATGGCAGTATTGACCACCAAAATGCCATTTTATAACTAACATTTATGTTACATAAACATTTTATGGTTTATTTAACTTAGGAAAGCTGATTCTTTATAAATCTTTATTGATAATATGTAATCTTTACACAGTTCTATTAGTCAACATTTAACTATTTGATGTACAAATGTTATAGAGTTAATAATTTACATTTTAGAATTAGGTGCCAACTTGAATTAATAGTTTCCTATATTGATGAAATACTATATCCATTTCCCAACCTTTTCTCCTATATATTTTATATAAAATTTCAAGTATTCAAGAAAAGCACTAGGTAGCATTTTCCTTTCCTTAAGAACATCAGGCAATAACGAATGTTCCCTGATAAGCAAAAATTATTAACTCTCATTTCAGACTAGCAGAATAAAGAAATGTCTATCCTCGTGGTAACTACTTGTTTAAATTTGCTTTTCTAATTCATCAGAACCAAAATCTTAAAATTTCTTTTTCATGGTTTTATTATGTTTATCTCATATATACGTAGCATGATTCTTTAGTCATAGCTAACATGTTGCTTTAGAGAGACTCTAGCTTTTCATTTTGTTAAGGATTAAGATTCATAATGCTGTTTAAATCTGGAGAAGTCTGACTTATTTGTAGATAGGTAAGTGTGGCAGTACAGAAAACTTTTCTATCCTTTCTTGCCATAGATTGTTCTGTTTCTAGCGACATACTTTCACTTTGCCTGAATCTCCCCCCAAGTTTTTCTGAAATCTAGACCTAAGACCCTTAATAATTGAAATTCTCATGTCTTATTCAGCATATCTAATTAGGCACCTCCCTGCTTATGAGATTAGAAATGAGAAACCCATAAGATATACATAAGCCAAGACCTCTCCGATATACATGCTCTTATCTTTGTCCCAGCTGCCTCATTGACTATCATCATTATTTACACAGGGAGCCATGAAGGGAGCCTGGTGCACCCTGGGTGCTAGTTGAGCAGGCTATTTTTTCTTATCTTTTCCTGTGTTCTCCTCCTCATGCTCCTGTGTCTCAAATTAAATCAAAAACTTAATTTGAATTAAACCATGCTGGGCAAAGGCATATACACACATCTGCATTATTGGATGTCTTTTCTCTTCCGTGAAAACCTGTAATCCCTCCCCCAAAAAATACTCTGTGGTCTGGGAATAGCAAATTTATTTGAAAGTGGGTTTATTTTTCCCTCCTTCACCACTTTTTTTTTATAAAAAGGACATTTCCTATGAAGATCCTCTTTTTAAAGTTACAACTGCATTGCAAGTATGAGCTTAGAGAGTTGTCTAAGAGGTCAAATGGTTTGCCTAGAATCACATAGCTAGTATAAATGAAAAGGTTTGAACCCAGTTCTTCCTTTACCCTCTATCCACTACTCCATTCTTCTAATGTTAAGAAATAAGAAATAAGGCTATTCTTTCCTCCCACTCCTTATCCCCTTCTGGAGAAAAATAAAACAAAAATACTTCTCCCGTCACTCCTCTTCCCCCCCCCTCCCCCAGGTCCCAGTTAAGGATGGCTCAGAAATTGAAATGGTAGTCAATAAAAGGGCCTAAACAGCAGCCAAATCATTATTACTATGGAAATTTTAAACCCCAAATCAACAAGGAGCTGCGGTAAGCCTTAAAAAATACTAATTGGTCTCTTATGGGCATAGATGTTTGATCTTTGTTGTAGATTGTTTATAGTTTTGTGATTTCTGGGTCAATATCTTTACTCATAAAGAATCAAAAAATAGGACTTCTTACTCTAATGGTCTGGATCGTCAAATCCATCTCACAAACTCAACGTCATTTTCAACCTGGCTTTGAAAAACATAAATACTATACAAAATGAAGACTTTTCAACTAGTTGAAGCTAAAACCTTCAACTTTAGTTAGATTTTTATCTAAGCCAGAATCATAGGATAATAGATTTTTTTTTTAACTGGAAGAAACTTTAGCTATCATCTAGTTTGTATCTATGCAGCCTTTTATGAATGACTAGAAAGTGGTAGCTTGTGGTCTTGAAGTGATTTTAAAAAAAAGAGTGCCCTAACATGCGAATTAAGGTGCAATATGCCATCGTGGGTTGCCAGGAAAATCTGTGTGCTCCTGTCCTGGAGATCAAGGCCTGTTGTTATTGATGCTGTTTTTTCTTTTTGCCTTATTTATGTCTTCAGCATTTAGTACAATGCCTGGCACAGAGTGCCTGGCACAGAGTGAGCAATAATGAATATCTATTGACTTGACATGAACTACAATACATACATTTGGGCATTGCAGAAGGAATGAGCAAACTCAAGTCTCCTTTTAAAATAGTTTGCATTAGGAGCAGAATTAAGTTAGAGAAAACTATCCACTTACTTGATTAAAATAAACTAATTTTTTATCAAATTTCAGACTTTTAGAATTGACAAAAGGAGGTTCTAAAACTTGAGACCTGAATTTGGATATTTTCAGACTGAAATAGAACAACTATTATTAAGGCTTACTGAAACAGCCTGATTCTATCAGATTATCAATATTCAAACAAAGGGAAGCAAATTTCTTATGGTTATGGAATCCAGTGGTACCCAGGAATGTTAAAATGTCTATGGTCTAGGCAGGACAGAAGTGGGGAGAGAAGGCTGAGAACAGTGGCAAAAAAAGAATTAAAAGTCAGGAAAGCATGATAAATAAAGCATATATTGCTGACAATCAGTACAGAAATAGTAAGAAGGAAAATAACATTTTCTTGACTAAAATTGGAATAAACATAATTTATTTAAATCTCTTTCCATTTTCCCTCAAACCTTCCTTTCCCACCTTAGACGTTAGGCTACCTTGCACAATCTGCATTCCGGTCAAAATGGTATTCTTATTGTTCCTCACAGACAAAATTCTGTTTCCTGGCTCTGTACATTAGGCCTAGAACGTATTGTCTCTTCACCTCTGGCACTTAGGATTCCTGGTATCCTTCAAAGTTTGCTGGAAGTTACTTATCCAGGGGTGGGGTACCTGTGGCCTTAATATCACATGTGACCCTCTAGGTCCTCAAGAGTGGCCCTTTGACTAAGGGCTTCCCACTTCTCATCTCCTTCTAGAGTAAAACAAAACAAAACAAAAATATTCCCTTTAACTACGGGCCCTGCTTGAGGACCTAGAGGGTCACATATGGCCTCAAGGCCATAGGTTCTCCACTCCTGTACTTATCCATTCTTTGAGTGCTATGCAAGGCCTTTCTTAATTTTCTGATGTTCCTATGTCTTCTCCCAAAACCTAACAATATATGTATTTTGCATATATTTTTTATGTGTTGGTATGTGTGCATGTCATCTTCCCCTTTACATGGAATGTAAGCTCCTTGAAGCAGCAATTGTTTCCTTTTTACCTTTATGTTTTCAGTGCCTGGAATGCTGCCTGTCATATAATAGATTCTAAATAAGAGCTTGTTGATTCCTGAGTATTACTCTTTTAAAACCTATTCTAATAATCAGTCGCAAAATTAAAGCCTTGCATATAGGTAGTTCCATGGTTACATATTTGATATGACTTGTGAATCACATTTGCCCCTAAATGTCTCCCTTACCAGTCTGTTTTTGATACTGAAAATTTTACCTATGGAAATATATCTTCAAATGTTTATTTATGGCATTGGTTCTTTTTTTAAAAAAAATTTCTTTATTTTTAGTTTTTAACATCCAGTTCCACAAGCTTTTGCGTTTAAAATTTTCTCTACCTCCTTTCCCTCCCCCCTCCCCAAGATGGTATGCAATCTGATATAGGCTCTACATATATATTCATTTTAGACATATTTTCACATTCTTCATGTTGTAAAGAAGAATTAGAACCAATGGGATGAACCATGAGAAAGAAGAAACAAAAAAAAAACCAAAAAAGATAGAGAGAGAGCAAATAGTATGCTTTGATCTGCATTCAGACTCCCATAGTTCTTTCTCTGCATGTGGATAGAATTTTGTATCATGAGCCTTTTGGAATTCTCTTAGAACCTTGCATTGCTGAGAAGAGCTAAGTCTATCAAAGTTAGTCTTCACATAATGTGGCTATAAACTGTGTACAGTATTCTCCTGGTTTTGCTCGCCTCTCTCAGCATCAGTTCATATAAGTCTCCAGGTTTTTTTGAAGTCTTCCTGCTCATCATTTTTTATAGTATAGTAGTATTCCATTATATTAATATACCGCAACTTGTTCAGCTATTCCCCAATTGATGGGTATCCCCTCAATTTCTGATTCTTTGTCACTACAAAAAGAGTTACTATAAATATTTTTGTATATGTTGGTCCTTTTCCCATTTTATGATCTCTTTGGGATACAACATGGCATTGGTTTTTACCCAAATATGAATATTCTAGAGGAAGTGAATGGGATAATTTAGTTCAGAAAGCTTAATAGACTAGTGCTTGTAAATGGATGCTGAGTAGAACAACTCGATGAGTAAAACATTTTTTCTGACCACAAATAAATCGCTGATCTTTTAGGGAAGGTAAGACATGAATACAAATAACCAGTAAAATACCTTGAATGTAATGAGGGGAATAAGAAAGGTACAAAAGAAAAAGGTAAAGACTTAGGGGATTGGGATTTCATTTCTAGTCAAAGGATCGAGGAAGTCTTTACCGTAGAATATAAGCTCCTGACAGGAAGGGCTGTTTTTTTTCGTCTTTGTACATGTGCTTAATAAATGGGTTAAGTTGACTTTTTTCATTTGATCAAACCTTCAAAGTTTAGCAGGATTTAAACAGATGCAGATGGGGGAAGATATTCTACATACAGGAAATGATATGAACAGAACTACTGAAGTGAAAGAGTACAAGATTATGAACGGTGATGATTAGCCTGGAACATAGAGTACATAAAAGAAATGTAAGATAAGTCTGGAAGGATAATGTAGAGACAAAGTTTGTAAGGTCTTTTAAATTAGGCTAAATAATTTGTATTTTATGCTGTAGAGAATGACCAACCTCCGAAAATTTCTTAACAGTGTAATGATGTGGTCAGAGCTTTGTATTAGGGAAATTAATATGACTAAAGCGTATGGGATTGATTGGAAGGGGAAGAGGCTGAAGATGAGGACAGCAGGAGATTATTGTTCTAACCCTGATGAGAGGTAATGACTTGAACCAGGTTATTGGAAGAAAGAATGTATAGGTTGTATGGAAGCAAGAAATACCAGAGGTGTAGAAATGATGGGATTTTGTAAAACAATAGATTTGGTATTATGATGAAGGGATTAAAGATTATTCTAAGATTTTTGAATCCAGAATGTTATAACCATAAAGAAATAAGGATGTGAGTAAAGGAGCAAGTTTTGGGAGATATATATTAAATTGGAGGTGCTGGTTGGATTTGATCTTTGGGAAAGAATTTCATAATGGAAATATAAATATTGGAGTCATGTCTATAGAGGTGATGGAGGTATATTGTAAACATAGATGAACTCACTTAGAGAAGAAGAATCAGAGAAGGGAAGATAATTTCTTTATCTTGTATTATATCTTTCAACACTTTTTTCATCATCTTTCCTTATGATCACTTTTACATTGAAGTCACCAACTTTTAAAATACATGTTGATTTAATTTGGACCTTTTTATTGAATTCTTCATATAATTCTAATTCCTCATCCTTTGTAATGGATGTTAGTGCATAAGCTACAATCATCTTCATTATAGTCTTGTTTTTGTTTTTTTGTTTTTTGCTTATGCTAACCATGATCACTGAAAGGTAAGATGATCAAGCATCCCTTGAAATGTTTCTTGTCATCTTTAGATATACAGTGAAACCAATTCCACCATCTCCTTTGTTTGCTTCTCTAAGGAGAACATATGAAATGATACTTTCATTTAGCCACATCTTCCTTATGTTTTTCTTGTTTATTTATAATGATGATATCAAAATTGATTTGATTTCTATCCTTCAGGCTGATTCATTAGTTATTTACTTATTATTGCATTAGGATTTTATGTTTAGACCAACAAGAGTCAATATTTATAGATTGTATTAAAACTTGAATTATTCTTAGCACCCTCTGTCCATTTTTTTTGCTTCTTTAACTGTTGTCTCAGAAGGAACTGAAAGGGCTGCACAATACTGATGGCCATTTTGTATTTTTCTTTTGTTGTTGTTGTTATTAGGGTTGCAATTGCCAAAATAATTGGTGCTGAACCTCTACACTCTTAAATAAACTTGTTCTTGGGCAAGAGACATAGTCTATTATAAGGACTATGCTGGAAAGATTTTCATGGTGTAGGATCTACCCTAGCTTGGGCTATGTTGGCACAGTCTTTGAAAATCTGAAGTCATCTTCCTATGCTTCACTCAGTGAGGCAAAGGAGTAGGACTTTCATGGGAGAATGTATTCTGAACTAAATGGTAATATTGCCTTTCCCTGTCATATGTATAATATAGCATATACTAAGGTAAATAGGAATTTGCATGTAATACAAATAATTTTCTTCTAAACTTTGATTGTGATGGAATTTATTTTATGAATGTTTATATAATTATCTTACCTTGTCAGTTTAAAAAATAAATTGTGGTCCACGTGAATGTTAGAAATTGCATTTTATCATTGTGAAGACTGTTGATCATTTTAACTCTTTTAATCTATATTTGTATTTCTGCTACTTAAAACTTTATTGCATGATATCTTTTTAAAAATAGGTCCTGATTGTTCTTTGAATGTACCTTCCATGGAGTCTTTCTGGATTCTTCCAAATGTAAAACCATTCAGTCCTTCTGTTGGTCGTGCTTCACATAAGGCAGTTTTACATGGAAAATATATGTGGGTGATTGGTGGATATACTTTTAACTACAGTTCTTTTCAAATGGTCTTAAAGTAAGTTGTCTTTCTCATATTTTGTATTGAATCATTTTAGAAATTGTTTCTTATTATATAAATATGATTATCTTATTTTTCATGTTAACTTACTTTTAAAGTGAATACTTAGTTATTTTGACATAGTGTCTTTTGGGGGACATGAGATTAATTAGGAGGACATACCTATATATGCATATATTATATATTTCATGAATCTCTACTTGTTTGGCATGTTTATATTAGAGTTGCCAAATTATATCAGTGTTTAGATTTGAGTCTCTGAAATTTGGGATTAAAAAAAAAACTCTGAAACTCTAAAGATATTAGGATTTATTTCTAACTTAACACCTAGAGAATGCTGGTTTCAAGTGAGAAAAGTCATAACTTCATTCATTATTAGTAATTTTGAGATAACTTTTTATTATGAAATTACTTTGAAATTATCCAAAGTTTGCATCTTTAGGTGACAATTTTTGATTATACAAATGTGCTTTTAAAAAGTTTTTTTTAATTAAAAATTAGTACCTTTCTGCAATGAACTTTGGCAGTTTCTAGGGGAAAATGGAATTTTTTCTTAGAAAAAATTTTCTACTTTTCCTTCATTAATGGTCAATGTAGGAATTTATATTAGTGGACAAAGTGTGTTTTTGTTGTTACTGCTGCTGTTTTTTTTTTTTTAAAGCTAGTGATTGTGTACTATCTGGCATGATGTGTTGGGTGGGTGGGGGGAGGGGCAGGAATCCACTTCTTTACTAGAGTCAGAAGACCTGTTTTTTGAATCCAGCTCTGCGACAATGTATAATATTGAGTAAACCATATACCCTTTCTGGGTCTCAGTTTTTTACTTTGTAAAATTAAAGGGTTGGATTCTAAGGCCCTTTCAAATTCTAATAGTCTATGATTCTAACATCAGGAATCAGAAAGGGTAGGATTCAGCAAAATGAGGTGTAAGATTAACAGTTACATTAAGGACGTGAAAACTTTTACCATGGGGAAGAAGGAATGTATTGATTCAAAGGTCTGATTGAAAATGTGTTATATAAAATTAAAGGAAATGGGATTCTAGGGAGATGAAGGGAAATAGTCTGAGGAAGATTTATGTGATCAGCAAGAAATCTAAATAAATGATACTGGGGGTCAAATAAAAAGAAGATACTGAAAAAGCTTGTGGGATGAATTCAAGAAAGTTGTTAAAGAAACTGTAAAATGAATCTGAAGACATGAGAAAACATGAGTGTGGAGGCAGAAATTGAGACATAATGAAGTAAAATGAACAACCTGTGAAAATAAGCATAGTTTTTGAAAAATGACAGGGATTCTAGTGATATGAAAGTTGTATATCATTATTTGAGTTAATTAGATATATTTAAAAATCAGTACTGAATATTTTTGTCTTAAACTTTTACGTTACTTATTTAAGCAAATGGATTCATTTTTAGTTTTTAGAATCTTGCTCTCATGGTGGGATAGTATTTGTTCAGATTTGTATTTTTAAAACATTTTTAGGAATCATGTTAGAAGTAATTTTATTGCTGAATTCATGGACAGAATATGTTCTTCATTATTCTGAATGTAGTTCAGCTATAGGTCATTTTAATAGCTTCTAGAAATGATAAGTAGTGGCAGTTACAACTTGATTTATATTCATTTCTCAGATTAAAACTGTTCATACAAGAAATCAATACTTGTCAATATGGATAAAAGTATAATGGTAATATTCCAAGTCAAAATTAGTCAGTTGAAAATTGTACATTGTACCACTTTTGTACATTGTACCAATAATCTATTAAAACATTTTAAAAAATGGTCTTTGGGTACAATGTGTTAGTACAGAATAAACATATAAATTTATTTTGAGTTGTCCCCAAATAAAGATTAAATTGAAAATAATGACAAGATAAAATTCTTATTCCAGGGGTCGGTCCTCAGATACTTCTCATTTCATAGGACATTAGAATTGAAAGTGATCTTAAAGATCATCTAGCCCAGTACTTTCCTTTTACAAATGGTAAAACTGAGACTTATAGAAGTGAAATAATTTGTCCAAGGTCATACAGGTAGTAAGTGGCAGAGCAGGGAATGAACACTGGTCTTCTGATTTGAAATTTAAATTCTTCCTACTATATCATCCTCATCTAAAGGTGAGGCAGTATGGTATCTGGATATAAACCAGGGAGCTCTTGATTTTCCTTGATGATTTAATATTTGCCAATGGTTGGGTTGAGAGTAAATGGTACTCTAACAGTCAAGTGTATGAGCAGAGCAAGGAATTCCTTAAATTAAGATAATGAATGTTATGTGCTTAGGACAATTCCATTTTTATTTTGTTTCCTATACAAATTTATAGGATAAAAGTTGAAGTTGCTCTTTTGTTATTAAATTTAATATATTTTGGAATACAAGTAAAAATAAAAACAATCAAATATTTAAAAAAGTTGAATTAAAAGATATGCTAGTTTATGTTTTTTATGTATCCTTTAGTTATAATTTAGAAAGCAGCATATGGAATGTGGCACCTATATCAAGGGGACCTCTTCAGAGATATGGACACTCTCTTGCTTTATATCAGGTTTGGACTTTACCCTTTGATTTTTAATTAATGTGTATGCATGTATATGCAGTTTTCATGAAATTTAGATAAATGATAATAAAATTTCAGAATTCTCAGGAGTTTGGCCAGTCACTTTAAATCATTATGACCATGATTATTGAGCTGTCATTTCTGCAAGTTAAATCCCTTACAGATAATATAAATTCATGTATCGTTACCTTCAGACTTAGGCCTATATTTCAGAAAGCCAGTCTCTCTGAAAAAGACAATAGTTCCTTTTTTCAAAATAAAAATTTTATGAAGGAAAAACTGTTGTGAGAAGTTGGTGACATCCCTTCTGAATGGTTCAGGATATTTTAATTTATTTGTTTTGGTTTTCATATAGAGAAATTCCATTGTAGAATGAATTATCAATGTTATTATTTTCTTTCCTAAGTATTTTTCATAGCTAAGTACTTTCCCTTTATTCCTGAACTCTAGACACAATTGAAGTGAATTTAATGCCAAATGTAGGTTTATTAAAAGAAGCATTTGAGACTAAATTGAACTCCTCAAACAAAAGTTAAATATCCATTAATGTTGCCACACATAGTTCAGGGACCTGTGTTGCTCTTATTCCTGTATAGTGTAAGTCATTACCAAAACCTCGAAGTGCAATTTCCCGTAATTATGGCAGAAAATTGTCCAAGAAGTAAAAGAGTTCTGACTCATATCTTAGAAATAAAAAAGTTACTTTAAATTATAGCTTTTTAGAGAAAATAATATTAATCTAGGGATGTAAATAGGAATTTCTCAGTCCCTCTTGTGTTTTTTTCTTCCAAAATTCTTAGAATCAAATCATTGGAACATAACTTGAATGAACTAAATGAACAATACCAGTGTTCCAGTTATTGAACAATGCTTTTTTTTAGTATCTGCTTCATGTAGTTTACTATCTCAGGAACTGTAGAAAGGATAACAAAAAATTAGAAAATATCATTCCTCAAATTACTCAGAATACTAGTAATTCCATCCAGTCCAATCCAATCCCAATCTAACAAGTGTTCAATTTAGTTCCTCATAGGTGCAAAGAACTATTTACAGGATTTATAACCCTAGTGATACAAAGATGAAATATAATCTCTGCCCTCAAGGAGCTTACATTTCATTGAGTACCCGAAGTTTTAATTGTTACTTCTAACTTTCTTCCCCTGTAAACTAATGTAAACTATTATTTTTTCCCAAGTCAAGCCTGATCTACATATCTATCCCTAGTTACTTTTTTTATGAGCTTCAGTTCTAAATCATCAGCTGCTCAACTGCTTGTTGAACATTTATTTAAAAAATTTCTTTGTATCATTATGAACTTGGAAAAAATCAACAAACATGAATAATTCTTTCTACAAAGAAGAGCAAAAAATTGTATATGATATTGTTGATGTCTATGACATTGCAACATTTAAAAAACATAATAGTTCCACTATTCTGCTTCTCTTTGTTCTTCTCTGAACTTCCTTTTGGTCTTTGGATGTTTCATTGATAATTTTTCTTTTTCTTTTTCTGGTATTATTGCCATTCAACTCCCTTATAGCTCTCTCTCCCTCAAAAAAGTCTAAAAAATAAATATAATCAAACCAAACAAGTCTGCACATTATTTTTGTCTGAATATGTATGTCTCATTCTGAATTCCGAATCCATCAACTCTGATAAGAATTTTACTTTAAAAAGTTTTCTGATGTCATGATTGATCAAGTCTTTGACAGTTGTTTCCCTTTACTTATTTTATAAATTGGTGTATTTATGTTATAAATTGTTCTACTGATTCTGTTCACTTCAATCTGCATCAGTTCATATAATATTCTATTACATTAATATTCCCTAGGTTTTAAAGCCGTTCCCCAACTGATACACACCCATTTTGTTCCTAGTTCTTTGCTCCAACCAAAACTACTGCTATAAATATTTTTGCACATATGTGTAGTATGTGCTATTGGTGGGTCCAAAAGTATTTGCAATTTAGCACTTTCCACCACAATTAGATCAATTCACAGATCAACTGGTCATTCATTAGTGTGCTTGTCCTTCCATAGCCCACAGTTGTTATCTTTCATTTTTTTGGTCATCTTTGTCAGTGTTATGGGAATGAAGTAAGACCTCAGATTTGATATAATTTGCATTTCTCTTCTAATTAATTATTTTGAGTATTTTTTCATATGGTCATTGATAGCTTGGCTTACTTCTTTTGAGATCTGCCTGTTATATACTTTAGCAGTTTATCTTTTGGGGAATGGTCTGTTGGAAATTTCAAGTAAGATATTCTGTGGGCTTCTTAAACTTGATATGTAAAAAACAAAATTCATTACTTTTCTTAATACTACCCACCCTTGTTTGAAACTTTCTTCTTTTTGTGAAGGGCAGTAGCATCCTTAATTTCCCAGGATTTATTCTTAATTCTTCCTTCTCTCTCACCTCCCATGTCCAATCTATCTTTTTAAATTATACTATTATAACATCTCTTGTATATGCCTCTCTCTGTACTCACAGAGTCACCATCCTGGTTCATGCACTTATTATCTCTCTCCTTGACTATTAAAATACTTATTTGGTTTCCCTGCCTCAATTCTCTTCCTTCACCAGTTCATCCTTCTTGTAGCTATAAAAGTGATTTTCTTTAAGTCCAGTTCTGAGCATATTACTCCTTTGCTCCTTAAACTCACATGGTTTCCATTGCCTTTAGAATAAAACATTGATGGCTCTCTTTGATATTTAAAGCCCTTCTCACCCTGGGTTCAACTAACCTTTATAGTCATATTATTACCGTCCTTTTGCATTCCTTTGTTTGGCCAAACTGTTTGTTAGCTGTTCCTCACATATAATACTCTGTCTCCTATCTTATTCCCTTTTCACTGGCTTCTTCCTTGCCTGTGGAATGCACTTAGAATTCCTGGTTTCATCCAAAGCCTAGGTTCAGTTTCACCTTTACTGTGAAACTTTTCCAGGTCATCCCCTTCTCCCAGCAGCTAGTATCCAAAATTACCTTGTATCCATTTGCTCTATATTTTATATACATATATTAGCAAATGAGAGAAAGGAGAAATCAATTAATTTAACAAGTAATCAAAAACTGTGGAAAATCAACAAACCCCTCAATAAATTAACATTTATGAAAATCAAAGGAGAGCTTAAATAATTTAACAATTTAAACAATTAACCCCCCCCCCCAAGTCCCCCCTATGGAGATGGTAAATAAGAGCTAGATTTTTCCTTTTTCAAATTTTTATTGTTTTGTTAGCAGATCTCCCTGAGTATATGTCTCCCCCTTTCTTTTCTAGGCAACTATGCCTTATAACAAAGAAGAAAGAAGAAATGTTCTGGATTATTAATACATAAACCAAGTCTGAGGGCAAGTGCAATATACTCAGGTCTTGATTAGAATGAACAACAAATCCTCTGAAGTGGTCACATCATTTGAATTTGTACTGTTTGAAGTTATTATTATGTAAAGTATTTTTTTTTTGAGTGGGGAAGGTAGAGCCCTTGGGGTTAAGTGACTTGCTCAAAGTCACATGTAGTTTTGTGTTAAGTGTCTGAGGTCGTATTTGAACTCAGGTCCTCCTGACTCCAGGGCCAGTGCTCTATTCACTGTTCTACCTAACTGCCCCAGTGTAAAATATTTTAGTTGGTTCTAGTCTAATAGAAAGCTATAGAGTGAATGTCATGTCTCTGGCCCCTTATCTCGTACAAAGAGCAGAAAACGTTTTCTTGTCTTTAGGGCCGTTTGGTCTTTATGATAACATGATATTGTTTGTTTTATTGTTCTTTCCACTTACATTCATGTAGTTTACATATATTTTTTCTCCCAATCCTGTTCAGCTGACTCTTCATGACTTCATATAAGTCTACTGTGTTTCTCAGAATTCTTCATATTTTTTCCTATCACAGAAATATTTCTTTATATTCATGTGTCACAATTTGTTTAGCCATTTCCAATCAAAAAGTGTCTACTTTGTTTTTAATTCTTGGCTTCCACAAAAAATGCTGCTATGAATATTTTGTTCTACCTAGAGTCTTTCTTCCCTTTTTTGACTGGTAAGTGTGTGTGTGAACTCACATGGCCATTTTGCTCATGTTATCTAGCCAGTCCCAAGCATGCTTCATATTCTACCCAGCATTCTTTTTGCCACATGTGGCACTGTTATACCCTATTGACCACTAGATGTCAAAAGACCTTACCTTGGAAGACTTAAAGACAATTAATTTTGGAACTTCCACCTTGAATTGCTCTCATTTAAGTACATGAGCAGAAACTCACATTGTTAGATGATCCCCTTAATCTAGTCAGCCTTAGTCACGCTTCACATAATTATCTTCTTATTATCCTTTTTCTACCATCCACCTTGGCCAAATTCCTGACATGGTTGGTCAGTGCATTGATCAAAGTTCTTAAGTGTTTGAAAGTTGTTTTTCTCTTTACAGTATTGTTGTCTTTTTATAAATTATTCTCTTGGTTCTGTTCATTTTACTCTATATCAGTTCACTCAGCACAGGATTTCTGAAATCTCCTTTGTTATGTTTTTACAATATAGTTCATTCAAATGTAAAAATATAAATTAGTCACTCTTCAATTGATGGACATCCCCTTAGATTCTAGGTCTTTGTTGTTTTTTTTCTCCCTTATAATCTCCTCTGCAGAATTGGGAAGCTTATTTTATTGGTGTCTGTTCCCTCCCTAATATCATCTTTCCTCTTAGCTCTCCCCTCTCTATTGCTGCTTGTTTCCTATTGAGTTTTATGTATCTCTATACCAGACTGTGTGTTCAACCCTTCTTTCTCTGTTTCAGATAAGAGTGGGGGTCATCTGGTACCCATTACCCTGATCCCTTTTTCAATGTTTGTAGCCTCTTCTTTTCAAGTACCTCAAATATGAGAAATAGCAAATTCAAACTCCTTCTTCCTCCTTTAAATAATAGTATATTAATTTTAAATCTTTCCTTCCCTTTCCCTTCTTAAAAACTTTAGAGTAGAAGTCCATCCCTAGCTCCTTTGTTTTTTTCTTATTTCATTCCCTTTATCCTCTTTGAATATATTAAGATTATAAGGGAATACTTGTTTAATCTCTCCCTATTGGAATATTTCCACTACATCATCAAATAACCTCTTCCATTTGCTTACGTAAATCTACCTTTCTAAATTTCTCTTGACTTTTGAGTTTACATTTCACAATTCCTACTAATCTTTTCATTGGGAATGTTTAAAAGTTCTCTTTCCATTAAAAGTCCAATTTTTTTCACTATAGGATTATACTTGATTTTGCAGGTTATTCCTGGTTTTAAGTCTATATATTTTGCTTTTTGAAATATTTTGTTTTAAGACCTCCTCTAATTTATAATAGAAAATGCCAGGTCTTGTTTGATCCTGATCATGGTTCTTTAGTACTTAAACTACTTCTTTCTGGATAATTGAAAAATTTTGCTCATGATAATCCTGTAACTTTTTTTTTGATGCTTCTTTAAATTGGTAATTGATGAATTCTTTTTATCTTTTGGGGTGTTATCATTTATTACTTCTTTAAAAATTATGTCCATATTTTTTGATATTGTGTGAGATGAAAGAGTTGGGAGTCTGAATCTAAGGTCAGAAAAGGTCTTTATTCTTTCTCATGAGAGAGGACTCTGCCCCTGTCGCCCAACATGGCGTCTGCAGGGAGAGAGCGAGAGGTAGAAGCCAGCCCATGGGTATGTAATCTTCCAATGCAGAAACCCAACCCCGCCAACTGGCCTTCACTCTCATTGGTAGGGGGGCTGTCCCACAACCTAAGCGCAGGGATCTCTCTGAGACAAAGGACCCGGAAACATGTGGGCGTCCAATGAAAGCAGTCTTAACCTTGTGTGGCATATCTTCTGCTGAGTTGGCTCTGGGGGAGGGTCTCCATTGCTCTAAGCTTGAAGGTCAGGTGACTTGACCTCAGGCCTAGTGAATACTGAAGCAATTCTAGATTTTTCGGAATAGGGAAACTTCACTATAAATTATCCCTCACGATATGGTTTTCAGGAGTTCAGTGATTCTTAAATGGCCTCTCCTTTATGTATTTTCCAGGAGAGTTTTGAAAAGAATATCAGCTCCGTTAATTGTTTTTGTTGTTGTTGTCATCCTTCATCCTTATCTTCCTCCTCTCTTCCTCCTCTTTGTCCTTCTCCTCTTCCTTTTTTGTTGTAATATTTCTGGCTATGTCATGGAGCCATTGACTTCTTTTTGCTCTATTTTACTTTTTGGAAGCTCTGTTGTTTGGCCACGATTTTCTTTTCTAAGTTCTTTATTCTTACTCCAATTTTCTTCTTCAAGAACTTTTATTTATTTTTTAATCTCTTGTTTTACCTCTTCTAGATACTCATGTAGTCCTTGTGAATAAAATACAACAAAGCAAAACATTTTTTTCCTTTGTAGTTGTTACAGTTATCTTTTCTCTTTTTATAGATCTCCAGAACTGCATTAATTTTTAAATTCTGATCGTAGGCCTTCTTTGTTTTGCTTATATTTCTAACCTTTGTGGCTGAATTGGGTCTTTGTGCCAGGACCAGTTTCCAACCCCTCTTGCACTTTCGAATGAGGTGGGTTGATCCTATTTTGGCTCATCACGGGTCACAAGGGTCCCTGTGCTGATGTCTACCTCACAGAGTTAGTTCCATGTCACAAAAATTCCCCTTCTGGACTTCTGATGTTCGGAGCCCTCTGTGTTATCTCTGGACAAATTGCCAGGAACCTAGGAGTCATTAGACTATCTTCGTCTGAATTCTGTCATGTTGAATTGGTCGTTGGACCTCTCTGGGGTGTTTAGCATCCCTGCCTTGGGGCTTTCCGACAACCCTGGGGCTCTGTGCTGGGAAGCAGAAAGACTGTTGGTGCATCTGTGATTGTTCTGCCTCGCTCCTCACCCTTTTCCCATTACCCGTGAAGTTCTAAATTTTTGCACACTTCTGGGGAAAGGAAATAATTCATCATAGATTCTCATTGAATTTCTTGATTGTTATTTGGTCTGCTGCAAATTTCAAGTATTTGTTGGAGTTAGTATGAGAAAAATGGAAGGTCCTTCTTCATTCAGGTAGTCATCTTTACTAGAAGTTAACAAAAAACACCCCTAAGGCTTCATCTAAGCTAATCAAATTGGCAAGGATGATAAAAGACAAAAATGACAAATGTTGACTGTGCTATGGGAAGGCAAGCACATTAATGCACTGTTACTAGAGAATTAAAATCTGGTTTCATAGACTTGCTTGGTGTATAACCCTGGGCAAGTCATTCAGCTTCTGTCTACCCCAGTTTCTTCATCTGTAACATGGGGATAATAATAGCACTTACCTCCCAGAGTTGTTGTAATGAACAAATGAGGTAATATTTATAAACCTTGTAAACCTAACGGCACCATGTAAATTCTCCCTATCATTATGTGAAGTGATCTGTCCCTTATGGAAGATAATTCATAGCTATATTCGAAAAGTCATGAACCCAAACTCTTTAGACTGTATTCAAACAATTGAACATATCTCCCAGAGATGTCAGAGACCAAGAAAAAGGTCCCATATATTAAAAAAAGTCTACAATTGCAATTTTTGAGGTAGAAAACAACTGGAAACAAAGTTATTGTTCATTAATTCAGGAATAGCTAAGGAAAAACGTTATATTAAAGAAATGTAATTTTTTGTTTTCTAAGAAAAAATGAGTATGAAGAATTCAGAGAAATATGGGACCACTTATAGCAACTGATGACAGGGTAAATCATATGAAGGAACATTTTACACAAAGTCCAAATTTATGTAGAGAAAACAACATTGAAATCATTCAGAACTCTGATCTATGTAATTGGTCGATGAACCAGTTTTGACTCCAGGGCAATGGTAACTGATATATCTTCTCTCAGTATAGTGGGAGGAACTATAGATATAGAATAAGGCACACATTGTCAGGCATGGGAAATGTGTTGATTTTCTTAGAATTCTTTGTTATAAGGGGAATTCTATGGTGCTGAAGGGGGTATTTTCAATGATTGGGAAATGACAGCAATAAAAAGCATCAATAAAGCATTTGTTTTTGAAAAGAGTAGATGAAAGATGTCTATTGACCAGACCATGATATACAGTGGAGTTGGAAGCTCATTTACCTGCCCTTTCAGTACACATAAATTGTATAGACATTGCAAAGAAACAAGAGGTGGGTCCAGGAAAAAATCGGATAGAGAACACAGCTGAAATGCAGTTGGGAAACAGAATATTTCTTTTAATGATCCCAAGCTTCCCCCAAAATGAAAAGTGATATTTATAAAGCCACTATCCTACTGAGAATGCTATATGGCTGCAAGTCATGGGTTATTACAATTTTTGAGGAATAAAAATTGCATTCTATCTGAAAGACAGTGTGGTAAACAGTTTGCAAGATTACCTACAATGACTTGTGTGCAAAAAGTGACATAAAAGATATTATAATTTATCTGGAAAACAAGATGGTAAGTAATTTATTTAGTTCAGAGTATTACAGATAAGCATTCCAAGTTCTGTACTGGTATCTATGGACTGCTATGAGACATATAGGAAGGCTCCCAGCACTCTGAGGTGACACTTCAAAGAGGATTTGTGGGAAGACAAGTATAGGAGTTACATGCAAGAAGGAAGGATGAGCTGTGATCTGCAACAATGTTGGATATTACCACATCATTGATATTATGGATTCTTTGAAATTTCCAAGTATTTCAAATTCTGAAAACCTTAAGTGAATATTTTTATGAGTTTCAAAAGACTCTCTAAAGGGGGTACTTTTGAGCTGTATCTTAGCTATAATGTGTCATGCTAAAGAAACCAAAACAAATGACTTTTAAGAAAAAGAATGCTATTATATATTTTAACTGAGAACTGAGATTTTTAAATAACTCAAACCAAAGTGAGAGTATGAAGCCAGAGTGCCCTGATTTGGTGATGCAAAGTAAATTGAAACTATATAATTGACTTTGAAGAATGAAAATAACTTATAGTGCTTGTTTCTTTGAGTAAGAATCTATAGTTCAAGTTGAAGTGCTGTACTTTTTATTTTAGAAAAGCATCAGAGCTACTATTGAGATGCTGTTGACTTTTTATGCATTTATATAAAAGTGTATAAAATGGATTCATGCTTTTAGTTACAGCTAAAGTATTATGCAGTTTTATCTTGAATAGCTTTTCTTTTAGCCAAACATGCTATCAGAATTGGGGAGCATTAATTCATCTGTCTTATTCATCAGACCTCACTTGCAGTTCAAATTATACTGAAAATGCACAATATAGACCAGTTCAGTCAGAAAATATAATAAATTTGGAGGAAATAAAATATAGAAAACAAAAAAGAACATACTTTAGAGAACAAGTATGAAGGCCAGGATTATGTTGGATCAATCCTGCATTAAGAAGTAATATACAGAATGAGCAAAGAAAATTCATATGTTCTGATTTTATAATAAATTAGTATATTATCATTATTGAAAGTATTGCGCTCTTTCCTCAGTGATCTAGCACCTAATTCACAGTCTTCTTCTTTAACTACCCTAAGCTTTGCCATCATCCCTAGTGACTACCTCATTTATGTTAATGCCTCTTTGAATATCTTGGCTTCCTATTCACCAATTTCCTTAACTCTTATTATCCTTATTTACACAGGAGTGATCACAAATTAAACATCTCATTGCTCTCTGATCACAATCACTTGTCTTTCTATCTCTCTCACTATCTTAATACTCTTAGCCTTTTCTTCTACTTGTCTTTGCCTTGATCTTGCATTCCTTAATTTATCCCAGTTCTTCCATCCTGTCACCTCATTCTGGCCTCACTTTTCTCCCTTCACAGTCTTTATCATTTAGGTAACCAGTTCAAGAAGATATTATCCTCCATCCTTGCATCCCTTGCCTGATTTCTTTTCTTAGGCCACACTCATTATGCACTTTCACTGCAACTTCTTAGGAGATGCTGCAGTGCTGCAGGAGGAAGTCACCTAAAACACTAGGAAAGATTAGAAATCTTGGTCAAGAAAATGAAAACCACAGAGGAAGAAATGGTATTTTCACTACTGCTGCCCATCAAATGTAATGGCTTTAGAAAAGAAAAACAGATGTGGAAAGAGAATACCTGGTTAAGAAGAATGTGTCTGAGGATGTAACTCTAATTTCAGAACCATGGCTCAAAATGTAGGGATGGCAGACTCCTGCCAGGGATGAAGATTACCCAATAAATGATGGTAAAAATATATGTGCTTTGAATTTTATAAATCTAATAAAATGGTTTCAAATTAAAGAAGGGAGAACTATGGAGAAAACTACACATATATAGATATAGATCTTCATCTTTATCTATAGATATAGATATATAGATCTATAGATATCTACCAAGCTAGATATTATAGATTAGTTACAACACAGGTAGAAAGTAGCAATCAAGGTATCTCAAAGTTGACATGCATTTTCTCAGTGAACTCACATGTTACTGTTGGAGATGCCTCCAGGTTGGTGGGAAAAGGGACAGTAAAGTAGGACTATGTTGGACTTTACTAGCATTGAGGAAAGACTTTAGAAAAAATGGGAAGTTGGCCTTTATGCTCACTGGGGCTGTGTTGGTCACCATGTGTCTGGATCATCAGAGAATGGGAGACTAGAAATAGTTGACAGAGCATAGATGGTCATGCAGGGTGCTTTTACATGGGACTAGTGAAGGACTGTAACATGTGAGAGAAACATTGCAGGTGGAGGAAGTATGCTCCTCTGAATGATGGGTGTCTAGGGATAGAGCCCAAGTCAGGTGATCCAGATTATAGCTTTTGTTATTACTAATATTTTTATATATGTAGAAAGGAGATTACTTTTATAGTGGTGTGCAGAATGAATTAGAGCAGTAGTTATTTTTTCAAATAATATTTTTTCTACAATTACACGTTAATACAATTTTTTTTTTGCTTTTTGGAGGGTGGAAGACAGGGCAATAGGAGTTACATAACTTGCCCAAGGTCACACGGCTAGTAAGTGTTAAGTATCTAAGGTTGGATTTGAACTTAGGTCCTCCTGCCTCCAGGGCCAGTGCTCTATTCACTGCACCACCTAGCCACCCCTGTTAATACAATTTTTAAACATTTAAAAAAACTTTTGAGTTCCAGATTTTATCTCTGCCTCCCTTCCCCTCTCCCTAAGATGGTAAACAATCTGATACAGGTTATACATGTGCATTCATGTAAAACATTTCTATGTTAGTTGTTTTATGCAAGAAGACTCAAATATGAAAAAGAAAGAAAGAAAGTGAAAAATAGTGTGCTTCAATCTGCTGAGACAATATCAGTTCTTTCTCTGGAGGCACATAGGAGGCTTCATCATGAGTCCTTTGGGATTGTCTAGGATCATTGTATTGCTGAGAATAGCTAAGTCTTCATATGGTATTTCTGTGTACTATGCACACTGTTCTCCTGGTTCTGCTCACTTTGCATTAGTTCATGTTACTCTTTCCAAGTTTTTCTGAAATCATCCTGCTTGTCATTTCTTTCGCCATAATAGTATTCCATCATAGTCACATACCACAACTTGTGCAATGGTTATTCTCCAATTGATGGACACCCCCTCAATTTCCCATTCTTAGCCACCACAAAAAGAGCTGCTATAAATATTTTTGTACAAATAGGCCCTCCCCCAGCTTTTATTTTTTTTTCTCTTTCTCTCTTTGGGACCAGGTTCCAAAGACTGAACCTGGCCCCCTTTTCTTTCTTTTTTTTTTAAATTTTATTATAGTTTGCATCATTCACTTCCACAAGATTTTGAGTTACATATTTTCTCCCCGTCTTTCCCCCGCCCACCACCCCAAAACAGCCAACCCAGTGTGTCCCTCCTCCCCCAGTCTATTCTCTCCTGTGTCACTTTTTGGTAGGGCAGGATGGATCTCCCAACTGCAGTGCCTGTGTATCTCGAGTTCCAGTTGGATGTAGTCAATAATAATAACAATAATAATAATTGCATCAATAGATAGATAGATAGAAAGATAGATACACATTCATAACATTTGTTTATGGAACTCTAGATTCCAGATTCTTTCTTCTCCTCCCTCACCACCCATCCCCAGTGGAAGGACAGGCAATCAAATACAGACTGAACATGTGAAATTACGCAGAACCTCTCCATAGTGAGCACACTGTGAGAGTCTGATTAAATGTCCCTTCTTCCTATCCTGCCCCCCCATCCACTCTCCACCCTGTCCCTCTCCCTCTACAGAAATATAAATATTCATCATCCCCCCCCACTCTGCCCTCCCCTCCATCACCCCACCTCTGATCCCCCT
>CM053582.1:500920903-500960697 GCA_028627135.1 Pseudochirops cupreus
CTTTAGTGGGAAGTATCTTTGTGTGCGTTTTGGAGTTCTAGGATTGGTTTAGAGTCCTGTTTTATGGGTATTTTGGGGTGGCTATGTGAGAGCTGCGATATGTTGCTGCTGCTATGCCGCCATCTTGGCTCCACTCCCCCCTCCCCCAGCTTTTAAAAAAATCTCTTTGGTATATAGATCTAGCAGTGGCAGGGGATGCAGTTTCGTAGTCGTTTGGGCATAGTTCCAAATTGTAGAGTAGGTGTTATTAAGCTGGGGTCTGAGAATTAAAAAAAAACACTTTGATAACTATATTTCAATATAATTTTTTGTAATGCTATACATTTTAGTTTATACATTTAAAAATTATTCTAAGAAATGGCTAATGGGATTTACCAGACTGCTAAATGGGTCTATGATACACACACAAAGGTTAAAACATCCTGGATTATAGGGAGGAAAAAGTGAAGGCAAGAAGTTATCCTATCTGAAGTCTCTATGCTTTGACAATTCCATTTGCTCCCATAGCATCAGCATTCTCAGAAAGACTACTTAGCTCCTCTTCACAGAAAGGAGTGTTTAGAGAGCTGGAGAAAAATAGCAATAGTGACGTATTTTGAGAAAGCCAAAAGAGAAAAGAGACCCAGAAGAAGAAGTTCCATGAGGTCAATTTTTTTAGACAAGTCAAGACTGAAAGAAATCATGGATTTTAGCAATTAGGAGATCTTCAGTGAACTTTTAGAGGACAGTTTCAGTGAGGGATTTGGAGGACAGATTTGAAGAAATTGAGAATTGTGTATTTTAAAAATGAATATCATTTTTCATTATGAAATTGCCAGTTAATCATTAAAGCTATTGGAATCTTCAAAGTACATTATTTTGAATAATCATAAGTCAATTAGTATTTTGAGTTGTTTTAATAATTATAGTAATTAAAAGTTTTGAAGTTGCAAAGCATGCTTTGTAAGACTGATTAAGTCTCAGGCACCATGTGAACACTTAAGGAATTGGCATCAAGTGAATTGTATTTCTGATTTGTGTATATTTGGGCTATGCATTTAGATTTTCCTTAGGCACAGAAAAAAGGTGTTCAGGATGGAAAGAATCATGCTAATTCTAGCTTCAACATGCATTTATTTAACTGTTGGTACACTAAATATGAAATCTTCATTCAATCACCAGTAAGTTGATATACTACTAGAGGATGGTAAATAATGACAGACTTGCTCTAAATGAAACCAGAAGGCATAAATATATTGCAATTATATGGAAGGCTATCTTGTAGGCCATCTTCAGAGAGGGACGTAAAAGTTAATAGCGTTGGCTTCTTCATCTGCCCAAAGAATAATAAACAGCATTTCATGAGTTATTTAGTCATCTATTTTTGTAATGCTCATGAAAATTGTAAGTCAAAAAGTTACCTTGAAGATGATTGCTGTTTATGTTCCAACATTGGTTGAAGAGTTTGAGGAAGAAGAAACCATCTTTGCAGGACTTGAAAGTGTGCTCCAAACCAAATCCACATATTCTCTGATACTCAGTGCAATGATGGAAAATTGGGAAAAGAGTAGGATGGCAAAAAAAAAATATGGTCAGGGCAATGTGGTACAGTGGAAAGAATGTTTTGTCCAAAGTTAGAACGCAGGGTTCTGGTTCTGACTCTTAACTGTGTCACTCCTTTTCTGAACTTAGACAAGTCATTAACTCAGTTTCCTCATCTATAAGATGAGATAGTTGGATCAAAAAAAAAAACCAAAATAAAATGAAACCCAACCTTCTTAGTTGCCTCTAGTTCTCAATTTGTATCCTATGCTTTTGGATTAATATTCTCTTTAGTCAAAATTAGTAGGTATTAAGTTCCTATTATTTTTCAGGTACTGTGGTAGGTGCTGGAGAAAGAAAGACAAAAATGAAGCAGTCTCTCCTCTCAGGGGTCTTACATTCCTTCTGGAGAGAAATGTCCCTAAATAAGTGAGGAGAGAGAGAGAGAGAGAGAGAGAGAGAGAGAGAGAGAGAGAGAGAGAGAGAGAGAGAACGAACAAGCATAATGATTGTGGGGACAATCTGCTGGAGTATACAGGAAGGCACAGGAACAAGGGCATATGTAGTAAAGAGGCTGACTTTTATGAGAGTGTTAGCTCTTTAGGGATTGAAATGAAGGATGTTAGGGAATTCAATATGTGGTAAAGGGGAGAAGAAGGAGCCCACGCAAAATTGTCTCTATTTTCCTTGTAAAGTTGAATCAAAGTCCTCAGTGAGATGGTTGGGGAATGGATATTTTGAGAGGCTTGAGAAGAGAAGGGTCAGCCTCTGTGGAGAGTGGCATAGAGAATCACTTTGCAATAAGTAAAAAGATTGACAATGCTTGTGAGGGTTTGATAGAGATGAGATGCCATAAATTTGTAGTGTACCCAGTAAACCCAGTTGGGTGATTTTCTTCAGTTCCATTCAGCAATATGTGGGAGGAATGGAGAAGGTGGGTGATGAAAGCAAACCAGGGTTGGAGTTTCACAAGGCATAAATATCAGTAGTCTGGAGTATAAGGGATTTAAGAACAGAAGACGTTGGAGAATTGTACTGGTTACTGTAGGGTCAACATGGGAAAAGGAGGAAAGTAATATCAGAGCATGGGTAATAGCTTGAGTCTTCTCCCAAGGGAGGGAAGGAGGTACTGGATGTCTCAGTGAGAACAAAAAATAGGTTCAGGATGTGAAGAACATAGAGAGAAGTGGAGCAATATGAGGTAATGGTTTGGGAAAGATATTCTTGTGTTTTGATCATTGAAGTGGAGACTTATGGATGATTATGAGGATGCTTGTGGGTGAGCATTCCTGTGGATAGTTGAAAATATTAGAAAATGTAGTTCAATTAATATTAGAAAATGTAGTTCAGATTAAAATATAATTGGGAAATATTTTTAAAAATAAATAAAAATATGGTAGAACATAGATAGAGTTAATGTTCATTTTTCTAAGTCAATATGAAGCCCACAGGGATGCTTTTGTGCCTCCTGTTTCTATTTGAGTTTGATGTATTATAAAACTAAAGTTGTGGAGAATGTACCAACTTGCTTTGGTAGAGGTTGTCTCTCATTCCTGAATTTTCTGTAGTGATAAAATCATGGTGAATCCTTTCAGTGTTTCCACCTTGTTTTATGAATCTTTTATATACTTAGGTGTATATGTGTTGTTTCCTTCAAGATTATGTAAACTCCGTGAGGGCAGGAATCATTTCGGTTTTGATTTTGTATCCCTAGTCCTTAGCATTGTGCTTGGAAAATATAGATGTTTAACAAAGATGTGATTGATTGGTATTTGCCTAAAAAACCTGGGCTAAGATGAATAGAGGAACAAATTTCCCAAAAATTTAGCGTGAGATGTAGGCAAATTTGATTAGCCCTAGAACACTTTTAGATAAAACTAGAAGGTCAACAAACAGAAGGGAAACGGAACAGATTTTCTGGTATTTTTAAACAGTCATTATCCTTATTTATAGCAGTGGAACTACCATACTTGGACAAAGGTGCTAAAAGTTTGATCCCAATATACTACATGACGAAGTAAAAATTTCACTTAAGTACATTTGGGAAGAGTGACTAGACAAAACTAAACAAACTAAACCAGTATTTGCCCTTTAGTGATATTTTATTGGACCAGGGACTTACTAGGAAGGTGAGAGTCCATCAAGAGACATGAGTCAAAATTCTGATGTTCCCAGGGGAGATGTTGCATATGGCTTTAGAGACTGTTATGGAGAACCTCTCACCTCTAGTCAATGAACTCTGTCTGTCTTGTTAGGGCATAATTTACACATATATCATATAGACTATTTGCTTGTATTTGAGTTTAGATTATAGCTATAACACTAAAGAACTACATTTAGTAGCAATAAGGCTCAACCAGATTTTTATATCTACATCTATTTGTCTAGATCTGTGGTGCTGTTTGCTTAAATATTGATGTTAGAAGTGCTGCAATTATTATTTTTTGTGAAGGAACTTTTTCTATTTGTTATTAGTACTTGGAAAATTTAGCATTTTTAGTAATTCTAAATTAAAGCCCTGAGGACTTAGAGGAACCAATTTCTAACTACTTTCATAGCTCTAGAGACCAGCATAGTTCATTTTTTGGAAATTATGTTTCTCATCTGATAATGAATCAAATGTCCGTAGGATTTAAGTCATTATATCCACTGTGAATCCACTTTGGTGTTATAGAGCAACGAAGTATGAGTCAAAAGAACATTAGTTTGTGAATTCTGGCTTTGCCCTAGAGTAGAGACAATTTATTTAGTCTTTCTAAGCCTCATTTTTTTCACCTGTAAAATTTGGATGAATATTACAATGCCTAACTCAAGTTGTAGTAAAGACAAATGAACTATACGTGAAGCATTTTATAAACCATAAAGCATTTTGTTGTACATGTAACCACTATTATTATAGCTAAAGAAAATCATTAGCGAAATTTTGAGAATGTCTCTTGTAGGGGTTTTCTTTTTACTTGGGTAAAACCATTTTTTTTTCTGCTCTGAATTTCAGGGACATCATTCCTTTAGTGTGTGCCCATTAAAATCAGTGTTGTTGCTTTGTCTTAACCCAGTTATTCAGAATTTCCACTACGTGGCTTTAAAGTCTAGTTAAATTAGTAAGGAACTTGTTGCACTTAATATTTTCTATCTCACAGCACACTCTGACACTATTTATCATAAATTTCCCCAGAATGCTTTATCTTTTCAATGGTAAATTTGGATTTCTCAACTTTCATTGCCATAGAGCTTGTGGTTTCATTTCCTACATTTTTATAGGGTTAGCTTTTACACACACATATGCAGATGTATTGTGAGATAAAATTAGGCTGCTAAATCTTTAGTTTATGTATTTTAACACATAGATCCTAGAAAAAACACTTGAACCATTGAAAAAAATGTATCTTGAATTGCCAGGTGCTTCTAGAGATCGTTAAAAGGATATTAGTGAGTATGTTTAACTAATTGTTATAGAGTTTAAAAATTAATTAGAATAAAGTTGAGTGAAGCTGATTCCTGGGTAAACATTTTACTAATGAAAAAAGACAGGAGAATAACAGATATGCATAATAATGGTGTAATTTGTTAATTGAATTTTTAAATTTAAAGCTTGATAAGCAGTAAACAAGACAAACATTTCCATATACAAAAAAGAACAGAAGAAAATTACAAATGCAGTCACAAATGTGTGCCATATATAATCTGTTTTTTCTTATAAGTATACAACAATTTTAACATGTTATTTTCTTTTGAAATAGATTTTTTTGATAATTTTTATCTTTACATTTCTTAGATTTTTCCCGACCCATCTTATATAACAAGGAATTAAAAAAAAGAGAAAAATAGAAGAAGAAAAAAAAACAATTAAAACTAATGCATATATTAAAAAAATCTAATATATGTACAATGCCTGTAGCGTTCTTACTTCTGAAAACTAGTGGAGGGAGGGAGGAAAGATATCTTCTTCACAGCTAAGCTTGTTCTTTGTAATTTTGTAGCATACATTACGTGTTTTATGGTTGTTCTTTTGAGTTACATTGTAGTTATTGTATATATTGTTTTCTTGACTGCTTACTTTATTTTACGTTATTCAGATAAGTCTTTCCATACTCCCCTAAATTTCTTATGTTCCTATATTCTTTGTTTCTTTTGGTATGATAATATTCCATTTCCTTCATGTACCACAATTTATTTAACTATTCCCCAACTGATGGGCACCTAGCTTGGTTACCCTCTGCCCCAGTTCTTTGAGATCACAAAAATGCTTCTACCAGTAATTTAGTGTATATGTAAACTTTCTTTTTGTTGATGACTTCCCTGGGATATATATTTGTCAGTGAGATCTTTGAGTCAAAAGGCAGAGGATCATGAGATAATTTGTATAAAATACTTTGCAGACCTAAAAGTGTACTGTGTAACTATTAGCTACTATTATCTACTTTTTAAAATGATAACTTCTACTCCTTGTTTAGTTAAATATAATTTACTGTCCATGATTGTGAAAAGTATATGATCTGCTTCTCTTCTAACTTTTAAAGTTATATGGTCTTTAATTTTCAGGCAATGTTTCCATATACATTTAATGTGGAACATGGTATAAAATGTCAATCTAAACCTAAGTTCCGGTAGGCTTGCTTTCCAGTTTTCCCAGCAGTTCTTATCAAATAGGGCATTTTTTCATAAGTAACTTTCATAAGTAACTTTTTTTTTTAAAAGCAGCTCAGGTTTAATATGCATATTTGAAGACTATATATGTATCTACAATAGGTTCAGAGGGTAAGGAAGGTGATCTTGGGATTGGTGAACTGGTTCATACACTTAAGTGGTTTGACTAGAAAAAGGTACCAGGAAATGAGGCTAACAGGAGTTGTGGTATTAGTGGTATCAGTGTTTCCCTCTCAGACTGAGCCAGGTCACTTGTCTAGAGGTGCATGATTTAGGCAAAGGAAAATAGGGTAGTGTCTCCCTCCTCTTTCCTATCGCCTGGGAGTGTTTCAGTGTTGAGGTTATGAGAAACACTTCTCCATTAGCCAATAGCCAGCAGGAACACTGAAAGCAAAGGAAGCGTTGGGGTTGAAAATCCTGTCTTTTTGGCCCAAGCCTGGAGATTTTCTCTAAGAGGGAAGTCTGGTAAAGATAGCCCACCAGTCTTCCTCAGCTTCAAGGTATCATGTACAAAAGTCACTGAGGAAGAATGAAGGAGCAAGGGCGTGGAGCATCCTTTTTATCACAATCCCTAGGCTTTGGGTTTCTACCTTTATGCCCTTCTAGGATAGAGAAAATAGGATCTTTAACTTTGTTGGCTTAGTTTAGTAGGCCAGTAAAGCCAGATGCCCAGAACTACTACATGTAGAACATAAAATACCAATCAAAAGAGTACAGATTGCCTTCAGATAAATAGATAAGAGTTTGTTAACCAAAAAAGGATGATTGTTATTTTCAATTTCTTGGTTTTCTAGATTTTACAATTTGTATTCTCAATATGTGCTTTCTCTCTTTTGTTGATGAAAGTGTTAGATATAAATTTCTCCACAAAGGCTTCTGGGTATCCCAAATTTTATTATCTTGTCCAATTATTATCATTATCTTTAGTGAAATTATCTATAGTTTCTGTAACTTGTTATTTAACACATCAATTCTTTAAGATCAGGTTAAATAATCTCCAGTTAATTTCAACCTTACCGTTAATGATCCTGTATTGAATATGTTTTTTTTATTGCAGTGTAGTCGGTGAAGGATGAACTTAATATTTTTGTTTTTCTGCTTTTGTTTTTGAAGTGTTTGAGCCCTAATATAAACTTTTTTCTTTAGAAGTTTTATGCAATAATGAGAAATATGTATTCTTCTTCCAGTTCTCATTCAGGAATTACTAAAGTTTTGTCATATTTAACTTTTCTAAATATTCTATTTAGTCCTTATCTTCTTTCTTTTATTTTTGTCAGACTTGACTAGTTCTAAAAAGAGGGGTTTATCTTGAAGTCCCTTATGATTATAGTTTTAATGTATTATTTCTTCTTCTAATTTATTTAGTTTTTCCTGTATTTATATGTTATACCATTCAGTGCATCTGTTATGTTTTGGTATTAGTTCATCATCTTTGGTACCTTTTAGTGTGATGTAGTTTCCCTGTTTTAATCAAGTTTATATTTTTTTCTGTTGCCTTATCTGAGATTTTGGTTTCCACTCTGCCTTTTTTTTTTTGAGGTCAACTGAAGCAAAATGAATTTGGCTCCAGGACTTTATTTTTACTGTAGGAGTCTTTGTTTCAAATGAATTTCTTGTGAACAACATACTGTTGCATTCTCTTTTAGAATTCATTCTACTTTCCTCTTCTGTTTTCTGAGTGAGTTCATCTTTTCACATTTGCTGTTATTATCGATAGTTGTATATTTCCCACTATCCTATTCTTTTATAATTTTTTTCATGTCTTTGTTTCCTATTCCCTCTTTACAAAGAAGAGCACAGTGAGAGAAAATAAGTGTGCTAAGCGTCCATACTCTATGTCTGATGCAAATTGCTTTCAGCTCATCTGCCTCTTTATTCTTCTCATAGGTCTTCATAATCTTTTCTTTTATTTCCCTTTTAAATAGTACTTACAACCTTCCCCCCATCAAAAAAGAAAAACAACTGTAGTTTATTTTGCTGATACCTAATCCCTCACTGAATTTACTCTCCTTCTTATTCTGCCCTTTCCTCTTTCTGTTCCCTCCTGTTTCTGAGTTGAATATATTTTTACACCAATATCTTTGTGTATGTACATGTGTGTACACATTCTGTCTTCTTTTAATCAGTTTAGGTAAAAGTGAGATTCAAATGAGACTTGCTCTCCTCACCCCTTTCTCCTTGTTTATATAATCTTCTACTTTTATACCCTAGTTATGTGACACATTTCTTCAGCCTTTGTCCTTTTCCCCTTTCTTTTCTTTTAAGATCACAAAAACATAAAAAAACTACTCCAAAGCCTTCTTCCTCATTGAACTCCTCTGTGATCCCTGCTGACATTAGTGTTTTGAGGGGATGCATATCATTTCATCCTTTTAGAACATTTCATCCTTGTATAATACCTACCAAATTGCTCCCTTGTATTTACATAGATAGATTTTTCTTGACTCCTGCATTTGACTCCTATAGCTACTCATTTCTGATCTTTCCTCAGGAATTCTTCTATTTTATTAAAGGTCCTTTGCCTTCCCTATAGGATGCACTGTTTTGTTGAGTAAGTTATTTTTGGTCATAAACCTATATATTTTTACCTTTTGGAATGTTTTATTCAAAGCTCTTTGCCTTTTTTTATTTCTTGAAATAAGATGTCCATGGTCTTATATTCATAATAGCTTTCAGCAAATCCAATTATTTAAAATTTTTTTGTCCTTGATTTATTTTTTGAGGTCAGATTTTTTATAAAATTAAAATACTTTATATTTTCTTCTATTACCCCCATCCTAACCATTATGACTTAGTTTTAATATTTTTCTTGTTTCATTATATCATTAATTTTTATTGGAACCATTCTAATTTTCAAAGAGTTTGTTGCTTGGTTGAAGTCTTGTACTTTTTGTACTAATCTATTATACTGTTTTGCTAGGTGATCACATGGGCCCCTATGGATTCAATGATCATATCTATGTTGATGATTCTTTGATCTATTTCTCAAACCCTAAACTCTTTCAAAGTCCTGTCAATTTTGCCTTCATGACGTCTCTCAAATAGTCTTCTTCTCTCCTCTCATGCTGAAACCTCCCTGGTACAAGTCATTATTACTTCACATCTGGATTGTTGCAGTTGCCTTCTGGTTGTTCTTCCTGCCTTGATTCTCTTTCCACTCCAGTTCATTCTTCACTGAGCTGTTAAATTGAACTTTCTAAAGCACAAATCTGACCATGTCACTACGCCGTCCCATTCAATATACTCCATTGACTCCATATAATCTCTAGTATTACATATAAAATCTTCTGTTTGGCATTCAAAATGCTTCAAAATCTGGCAGTTGCCAGTCTTCTTATGCCTTAACCCTACCATATACTTTGCAATTCAGTGGCATTGCCTACCTTGCTGTTCCTTGAACATGACACAGCATCTCCCTATTCTAGGCAATTTTCTTTCTCTCTGTCTCTTGACTTTCCTAATTTTCTTCATGTCGCAGCTAAAAATCTAATCTACAGGAAGAAGCCTTTCTCCATCTTCTCCTGTTGGCCAGTGTTTTTCTTTTGTTAATTATCCTATTATAATTTATTAAACGAATATTTGTTAATTATTTCTTTTGTTAATTTTATATGTATACATACATACATACACATATACATATATTTCTCTCTCCTCTCTCTCTCTCTCTCTCTCTCTCTCTCTCTCTCTCCCCTCCTTATACATGGTTTTATTTGGCTTATTAATTCTCTTTCCAACTCCTTCCCCCAAACTCTCATTTCTTTTTCAATTCTTTCCTTTCTCATTTCAATTCATTCCTCTCATTTTACTTGTAATATAATTTTTTTTTGAAAATAAAATCTTTTGCTTAATTCTTCCATGAATTACAGTTGACTTTATGGCCAAGCAATGTTTTTCCTTGAGGCTTTGCTTATAGATATTTTGGCATTATTTTTTTTTATTTGGGTTTGTGTCTTGGGCATTTCTACCACCATAATAGCTCTTTATCATTAGAACTTTTTTTTTTTTACATGCTCATTTTTCTAGCCTTATTTCACAGATTGGAGCTTTATATTAGACTAGAGCTAGACACTGTATATTTCTGGAGGGAATATTGGGCCTTGTTTGGTCTTGATGAGTATTCCCTGGGATCTTGCTGCTGCTTTCTTTCCATATTGAGTGCTTTGTTCTTCAAGGATCTCAGGGGTGCCTTATGCTGGAGAGCTACAAACTTTCAATGTGCTCTGTGTGGTTTGATCTAAAATAAAGTTTTTCATTGTTCTCCTAGTCCACGTTTTGTAAGTTCCTGACCCCATTTTGTATCTGGGCAACACAGCTATAGGTTTGTTTCTGGTTGGGGCATCTATATACTGCTGCCAGACCTAGACCCTATCAGCTGCAAGGCTATTTGAAAACCTAGGACTTTGTGGTAAGAACTTTCCCTTCTGGGTCTTCAGTACTTGTGGCTGCACTACTTGGAGGAGCAGTTGTCAGGTTGTAACAGGGTCTAACAAGAGCTGTTGCTTTCCAGGGTGTTGTCAGAGTGCACTTGAATGAAATCAGTGCTATGCCCATGGCTCTTGGTTTCAGGATAATGAACTATCTCCCTAAGGCTCTGAAGAATGATGGTGGTCATGGTGGTAATGGTAGTTTGATTTACCTGGCATATGTTTTTCCTCTCTCTACCTTAGGGGTGGCTTGCTGCCTCAACTAGGATGGCTTGTCTGCCCTGTGTATGTCATGTACGTGACACCTTCCCAACAAGAGTTGTTTTCCTGGATGATGGCTGTGGGGTAAAAGTAAGACAAATGGTCCAAGGGGTGCTCTTACTCCCAGGGCTCTTGTGCCTTTCTGCCTGTTGGTGACAGTTGGTTAATAGTTGTTTCTGGTGGTCATGAGGACGGTGGGTCCTCTATCTAAAATTATTTCTCCCCTCAATGATGGCTTTGAGAGATGGAAGCAGTTCTGATGGTTGAGGAGTATAGCTGTTCTCAAGGCTGTTGGGTTTAGTGTCCTGGATTGTTTCCATCAGTATCTGAGAGGGAATAGTAGTTAAGGTGATGTTCGTGGTTTGAGTTGCCTGGGACATGCTGCTTCATTTTTTCCCCTAAGGTACTGTACTTCTTCAGTTGGCTTGGCTTGCTTGCCCTGTCACCTTACCCCACAGGATGTGACTGATTGTTTTCAACTGAGCACATTACTTGTGGGACACATCTATTTTTATTCTCTCCACACTTATTTTATACTTTTGACTGATGAATAGGTTTAGTAGTGACGCATAGGAATTGTATACTCTTAATTTATGGTAATTCAGAGAGAACTGCAGTTCAAAATTTCTCAAGATTCTGATCAATTGATTATGCATCTGGATTAAGGAGATGTTCTCCTTTCATAAAGGCATCAGGTGTCTTATTATTTTCATCACTTATGGTTGGAAAGTATGGGGCTTCTCATCACATTATAATTCAATTGAACAAATGTTGTGTATCATACTAGATGCTGAATAACATACATTGGTAAATGTAATATGGTCCTACTCTTTAGAGAGCTTATGTTCTCAGAAAGATGCCGTTCAATCCAACCCATATATGACCAGGAATCCCTTCAGTTACATTCCAAGGGATAATTCAGCTTTTGCATGATGACTTCTAGGGAGATGGGACCCATTATTTCTCAATGAAGCACATCCCATCTTACTTTAAATATTTTTATTAATATCTTTTTGTTTAACATCATTTACATTTCCAAATATATCCTTCTACCTTTCCCTTCCAGAGAATTAAAATAGAAATAAAAAAGAAAAAAAGAATTCAGAAAAATTGACACATTGTTCAGCATCACATACAGACGTCCATATTCATAAGTCTCTGCCTCTGCATAGGAGGAAGGGAGTTTCATTGTTACATAATTCTTCTTTGGGGCCAACCTTGCTCATCATATTTTCAGAGCACCCAGTTTTGATATTTTTTTGTTCTTTCTATTTTTGTTGTTGTAGTTATGCATTTAGTTCTCCTGGTTCTGCTTACTTCGATTTGCCTGAATTAATATAAATATTCTCATGCTTCTCTTATTCATCATACCATTTCTTATACTACAGTCATATTTTATTACATTCATGTACACAGGTTGTTTAGGTATTTCTAATTGAGGACATCTACTTTGTTTACATTTATTTACTACAAAAAATGTTGCTACAATTTTTTTGGGGGATATAAAACCTGGGATTTATGCCTAGCAGTGGGAGTGTGTCAAAGGATATAATTATTTTAATAGTACAATTAAAAATTGCTTTGCAGTACAATTGGACTAATTCTTAGTAATGCAACAATGTGTCAAGGTGCCAATCTTCCTTCTACCCCTCCAACATCAAAGATGTACATTTTTTATCATTTGCTAATTTGTAGATATGAATTGAAACTTCTGGGTTATTTTGAATTGTAGTTCTCTTATTAGTAGTAGTTTGGAGTAATTTTTCATGCATTTGTTAGTAATTTGAAATTCTTTTTAGAATTGTTTATATCATTTTTTCAGTTATTCATTGGGAGAATGCTTCTTGGTCTTATACAAGGTATCCCAAAAATCTCAATACTGTGAAACTTAAAACTGCACTAAGACTTTTTGGGCATATGTGTGTGTGTATGTGCATATACACATGCATATATGTATATTTTGATATGTGCATGTATATATGCATATATACACATATACTATATATGTAGTTCCCTATGCATATCTTGTATATAAGACTTAGAAAAATTTGATACAAAGATATTTTCCCAATTGACCTTTTCTTTTTTTATTTCAGTTAGTTAATTTTGTTTGAGTAGTAATTATATTTTCCTATAATCCTAATCATCTATGTCATTTATTATGATCATTGTTTGGTTAAGGATTTTCCCCTAGCCATAATTTTGAAAGGTATCTGGCAGAGTTATTTTATGATTTCATTTTGGTGGTATGCTTTTTAATATGGAGGTAACATATCCATTTTTTCATATAACATTGTATATATTTATAAGATGTTGGTCTGAATCTAATTTTTTTTCTCAAATTGTTTCCTAATTTTTCTATTAATTATTGGGAAATAGGGAGTTATCCAAGTAATTTACATGGTCAAACTGAGAGCATTACGTTATTAAGCTCAGTTGTTCCTCATTTTTTTTAGTCTGTTCCACTTACCTACTGTTCTGTTTTTTTAATCCAGTACGAGAACATCTTAAAGTTTTTTTCCTCTAAAATTTGAAATATAGAAGTTCTCTTCCTTCTTCATTCCTGCTTTTTTATTCATTCCCTTGAGATTTTTAAATATATGTCCTCAGGTATATAATTTTTCCTTAAGGGAATGCTTTAGCTGCATCTCAGGAGTTTTAATATTTTGTCTCATTTTTATCCTCTTTAAAAGAGATATTTATTGATTCTATAATGTTCTTTGACCCCTTCATAATTCAGGATGTCATTGTTAAAATGTCATTTCAATCTTTATTTTTTTGTTTGTACTTCCTATATTGATTACTATTTTTATTGTGTTTGGTCCATAAAGGTTATATTTAATATTTCTGTTTTTTTGACAGTTATTTGTAACTTCTCTGTACTTTAGCACATGGTCTATTTTATAAAAATTCTATGTGGACCTGAGAAATAAGTACATTTTAAAATATTTCTATTCAGGAGATACCTTAGGTCTTTAAGTTCTAAATTCCCTAACAGCTTGTTGAGTTCTATATTTTCCTTTTTCTTTATCTTCCAATTAAATATATCCAGCTCTGAGAGAGGAATATTAAAGTCTCTTAATATAATTATGTATTATCTATGGATTTTTCAGTTTAGTTAACTTTTTCTTCATGATGCTATTCCATTGTATATACACTGAGTATTGATACTGATTCACTGTCAATAATTCCTTTAAGCATAATATAGTTTCCTTGTTTACCTCTGTTGATACTGTGAATTTTTATTTTTTCTTGTTTGATGGAATGGTTCATATCCCTACTTTTTTTGATATGATCATCTGATGAATAGTAAATTGTGTCTTAACCTTTCATTTTCATTCTTGACGTGTCTTTACATTTCATATGCATTTACTTTATGTAAAACGTTGTTGGGTTTTGTTTCCTTTTCTGTTTTGTCACTTTCATTTTATTGGTTTACTTAAAGCATTGATATTTAAAGCTATGTGTGTTAGACATTTTTCCTATTTGTTTCTTTAATATAGCTTTTGTTATCCCTCTTGTTAAGCCTTGTAATATTTTGCTTAAATTATTTTTCTACTCATCTTTTACCACATGCTCTGTCCCCTGACTCTGTTTCCATTTGCCTATACTTCTAGATCCTGGATTTTAGGAAAAGCATTAATTTATTTTTTAAATTTAAATATACATATAGTCTTCTCTTTTGTTGCTGCTCTTTCCCTGCTCAACTAAGAAACTAGTTCAAAATCTTTCCTCCATGACTCCCCTTCAATTTCTTATTTTTATTCATTTTTTATTTCACTTTTAAAAATAGGAATTTTTTAGTTTTTCTTTCTTCTTCCAGAGTATTAGAAAATTTATTTTCTGATTCTTAGGTTACGCCCTCATTTGTTCCTTCTTTTTTCTATGAGTATAACTCGTTGTGGGGTTGAAATTTCTGAATTACCACATTTGAGCCTTCTTCTGACCAGTTTCTATATAATTTACTTTATAAATCTTGCCTTACTTCCATTTCTTTCCTGTTGTATCTCACTTTTAAAAGTATCTATTCATGAAGGAAGCAACATCTAACAGAAGCAATGGCATGCTCTACAAATTACTTAGTGCTCTAAATTATGCTGTCCAATCCTTTTTCCCTTACACATTCAAATTCCTTCTTAGAGTCCTAGGTAGTCTTTTTATCTGCACTACCCTCTCCCTCTACTCCCTCCCCACCCCCCATTAAGGCTGCTTGATCTCCCTTGGATATCACATATTCCCTCTTCTGGGGTTGTATGCTCTCATGGAAGCACAACACTCCCAATGAAGGTGACTTTCCAATGCACAGTTTCCCAAGATTATACCTATCACAAGATCCTCATCCTGTTCCACAAGTGTAGACAAATAGGCAGGTTTTCCCATGAGACTACTTTCTCCTTCTAGATTTTAATTCTTTCCACCTGCTATCTCTTTCATTATTCCACAACATTTAATCTTTCCAAGACATTGGGAATCAACATCCTTTTGTTATTTTCCCATGAAGTTGGTAAGATTGTATCACTTGTTCCCTTCTATTATATATAAACCCATATTTCTCTTTCTTCCTTTAAAATAATTATTGATGAAATCTCTTAACATGAGATAATTAAGTAACCTCTAAACATGAAATACTTGTTTTATTTTCTTTATGTATGTAATTGTGTTTTTGTTGTTTAAGGGTCTTTACCAGATGAATATCTCACTTTTTTTGCAGGAATACTTTGAATGTCTTGTTTTTGTTGAACATCTTTTTTTTTTTCCGACTGATGATTAGACTCAGATTTTCAAGATATGTCATTTTGGGTTTTATTTGAGTTTTCTATGCTTTCAGGAGTACAACATTCCATTTTCTTCTGTGATTTCTCATAGCTGTGAAATAGTTTTGTATTATTCAAAGTTTTTATTCCTTCGCAGGATCTTTTCTTCCTAGGATATTTGAAGAATTTGTTGTTAAGAGATGCTGAGGGGGTGAAATCAATAAGGCTTGGCAATTGATTGGATGGAGGTGGGGAACAGTGTAAACAGAGTAAAGTTATATATGACTTTTAGGTGTTGAACTTAGGTGAATGGAAGAATGGTGGTATTTTTGCCACAAGGGAAATTAAGAGGAGGGGTAAATTTATGGGGAAACAAAATAAATTCTGTTATGTATTTATTGAGTTTGAGCTGCCTTTGTGACAATTAGGTGATATCCAGCAATCAGAGAACTTGCCTACACCACATCTTTATAGTATTATGTATTGCTCTGTGTCATGTCCTTTACTGTTCAGGCGAACTGATCTTCTTCTTGTTCCTCACATGCAGTACCATGTCCCATATCTATGCCTTTTTCAGGTTTTGAATGAACTCCCTCCTCACCTCTGCCTCCCAAAATTCCTAGGTTTTTTTTTTCAAAGTTCAATTCAAACACCACTTTCCACATGAAACTTTTCCTGATCCCCTCCACCTGTTAGTAACCCCCTATTCAAGTTAATTTATATTTGTTTTTTTACATGATTTGTATTTTTAAATAATGCACACATGTGTTTTTGATAGAGCATAAACTTCTTGAGAGGAGGAATTGCTTAATTTTTGTTTTTGTATCCTTGGTGCAGAATTAAAGTTTTTAGATTGATTGGATTTCTGATGATGCTTCAGGACTATATATAGAGAATTAGTAGTCATCACCATAGAAATGTGAGTTGAATCCATCATACCCAATGAGATGTGTAAGAGAGTATAGAGGGAAGATTAGAGGACCCTGGGACAGAACCCTGTGGTACATCTATTCTTGGAAGTAGAACATGGATGATCTTCTTGCAAAGGAGAAACAGCAATTTGACAAGAAGATAGAGAAGTTCCTCAGTTAATCAACTGGGGATAGAAACAAAAACATTCCCTGACATTAGGGAGCCTATGTTCTAATTGGGTATGTAATCATCACATATGTAAACAGATATACATATGTAAACAGATGTACATAAGATAAATTCAGAGAAGATGGAAGACAGCTTTAGAGGGGAAGACAATAACATCTAAGGGACGGGGAAAGGATTGCTGCAGCAGTGGCACTTGAGCTCACTGAATAGGAGTTTAAAAGCTAGAGCCTTCTAGGACTGGGGTCAGATAGTGCAAAGAAAGGAGTTATGTGATGGTTCATCCTTTGTGAAAAACAATAATCAACCAATGTGTCTGGATCACAGTGTTTGTGGTGGGTAGTCATGTGCTATGAGTTTGTCCATGTAGAAAGGGGTTAGGTTGTGAAGAATTTTAGATGCCAGAGAAATGAATATTTAGGGGGAGTATGGAATTAGACCCTTGAGAAGAGAGGAAATGATTTGGAGTAGGTAAGGGAGATTTCTAGGAAATTTGTAAGTGACAACAAAAATGTTAAATAATCTTAAGTACCCATTTAGTTAGCATTAATTTGAATACAGTCAGAGTGAAATTTTCTGCCTTGACATTTTCTGACCAGAACCTAGATAGGATGACCGTTAAGATTTAGAATTCAGCAGTGCATGGGAGAAGTTTATTTATGTGAGGGGGTCTGAATAAATTATTTATTTTTTAAAACCCTCAGATTACCTTATCTATTTTTTTGGGCTATGAACATGTTTGTTTTATACGTTCAGAGCATATAAACTGTAGAGTAGAATCTAATGAAAAGTAAAATCATTGATTTTTGGAGAGAAAGGTATTTTATATAATCTTACAGTCTAGTCCCCCTTCATTTTACAGAGAAGTGTGGAAACCCATGGAAGGGAAGTGACTTGCTCAAAGTCAAATAACTGACCAGTTCCAGGGTTTGGATTACAGCCCAGGTTTTCTTATTTTCAGGATACTTTTTCTATGATGCTGTACTGAATTCAATAATGAATTGATAAACCATAGTTATTTTGTTAATACTTAGTGGCTTCAATGATAAGCATAATTATGTTATTTGAAACCTAAGTTTTATTAAAATTATACTAAATATTAATTTATTGACACATCCTGGCTGTAGGACCCAGGGCAAATTACTTATTCTTTCAGTGCCCAATGCAACTAGGAATTTAATTTGCAGGACAATGACCTATTTGCTTTGACTGAGTTTCATCTTAAAAGAGCTCCTTACGGTTGATTAAATCATAAGCTGACTAAAAACATTTTAACATTTCCACTGATTTTTATTGAACAACATATATAAATAAAACAAAGATTTTTTTTTAACAGAACAGTTGGAAAATAGTTTTATTGAAATAGAATTTGAAAATTAATTAATAAATTTTTTCTCCTTCATTGGAATCTTGATTCTATTCATAGCCTTTATTTTTCTATTTCTTCCCATTTTATTTTCATATTTAACTGTAGTCTTTTGTGTGTAGTGCTCATGCTCATTTTGTTTTACTGTATTCTTATTATCTTTAGATCCTCTTAAACAGCAGATATTATTTCCCATCTCCAAAATTTTATGATTCTAAGCTATTCTCCATGTCCCCTATCTCCCCCCAACCCCATAAAGAAATCTAAAAACCATGCTTCCATGAAGATCTGGTTGAATTTCTCCTTTTCCTTTAAACATTTTCTGTGTTCTATCTTTTCCTCTTTGTTTTTTAAAAAATTCTTTCTGCCTAATTATTTGGGTACAATCTTTTTTCTGTTTTTTATTCTTGTTTTTAAAATTTTTGTCCTTTATTTGTATTTCTTACATTTTGGGCCACCATTCTTTTTTGAGGGGGAAGTGTATAGTATACTCTCATCAAGTCACTCTTGAGTACTCTAGACCAGTGGTTCTCAACCTTCCTAATGCTACGACCCTTTAATACTTGTGTGTGGGCGTATCTGCATGTGGGTGGACCTGCCTGGAGATGGATAGAGGAGCAGTGTCTTGGTTCCTAAGACCATTGGAAATATGTGTTTTCTGATGATCTTAGGCGATCCCTGTGACCCCTGTGAAAGGGTCATTCAACCCCCAAAGGGGTCGCGACCCACAGGTTGAGAACCATTGCTCTAGATAGTACTCTGAAACTAAAAATTGCACAAAAAGTGCTGACCTGCATTGCTAAAGGAAATTTTCTGATGATGAGCTCCTTATACCAATGAAATTATAGGGTCAGTTCCTATTCCTTTTTCTTTTTATGTTTTTCTTTGACATTGTAGTTTAGACTAAGATATCTTCAAATATATTAAGAAGGCATATTTTCTTTTATTTTTAAAAGACCAACATATTTAACCAAGAGAGGAAGTAGAATACTGAAATGCTTAAATGGATCTATGATCTCATCAGCATGAATGTTCACTTAAATATGAAGAATGAAACAGTCCATCCATTCTTGCTAATCTATTTCCTGAACTTGTTAAAGCAGTTTCTTGCTTTCTCTTGATATTGTCAGGATATAAGTGAACCATATAAGTTGTCATCTGTTGTCCATTACTCTTTCTGTGTAACCATTATTTTCTTAATCACATATTTTTTTTAGATAACATCCTTTATGGTTCTTTATTTGCTATGTGTTTCATTCGGTTTACACCTTCAGTTTATTTCTACATTACTTTCAAAGTGATATTCAATTTTAGTTCTTTATAGACTGTAGTGGACCATGATGGTATAACAGTACCTGGTAGAATACTTGTTATTAAAATATTTTTTTTAGAAATACTTTTAGGATCATTGTAAAAGCTTTTCAAATTCCCCAAATAAACCCCACCCTATTATCCTCTTCCTTTCTTTCTTCCTTCCTTCCTCCCTCCCTTCCTTCCTTCCTTCCCTCTCTCTTTCCCTCCTTCCCTCCTTCCTTCCTTCCTTCCTTCCTTCCTTCCTTCCTTCCTTCCTTCCTTCCTTCCTTCCTTCTTTCCTTCCTTCTTTCCTTCCTTCCTTCCTTCTCCTTATCCTCCTCTTCCTCCTTCTCCTTCTTCTTCCTTTTTCTCCTCCTCCTTCTCTTCCTCCTCCTTCCTTTCCTCCCTTGGCAGCTAGGTGGCTCAGAATACTGGGCCTGGAGTCAGGAAGTCCTGCATTCAAATCTGATCTCAGACATTTAGTAGCTGTGTGACCCTGGGCAAGTCACTTATCACCTAAATTGCCTCAGTTCCTCATCTGTAAAATGAGCTAGAGAAGGAAATGACAAATCACTCCACTATCTTTGCCAAGAATACCTCATGGATAGTATTAGCATGCTATGTATGGTCTATGGGGTCACAAAGAGTCAGGCAAGACTGAACAACATTTTATATATGCACATACACATATGCAGATAAACATATACACACATATCTGTATACGTACGTACAAAATCACTTCCAACAGTAACTGAGTTAAAATACTAACTGAGCACTTATCTGGTTTGTCCATTTACAACAAACAGGCATTTTCATTTATTTGTTTTTTTTTCTTGTAGGTATGGTTAGGTAAAATTATTTTGAATGGTTATGGTTCCTGTCTTTTGTTTCCTTTAATATTGATGATCAGAGGAGGGGATTGTTAAATGAGTTCATCTCTGCTCTTATATCTTTCAAATAATCTTGCATAATTTTTATATTCATACGTGATAACTTATTGGAAGAGAGCTTTTAAGGTGGCATTTTGTTCAAGCACTTCAAACACTTATTTATATTCAACAAACAATAAGCATATTAGGATATTTCATTCTCCACATCTTTCAGTGAATTATGTGGAAATAAATAAGTGGTCTATTGTGGAATATCATTTGTGAAAGCCTGTCTGAGATATCCTCATCAAGAATGCCTTGATGCATGTATAAATTATTTTCATAAAAGTTTTATTTATATGGAATGATAGGTAAATGTATCAATAGTTGATCTCTCTGTCATCTTTTTTTCTGTATATTATTTATGGAGAATAGCAGATATAAGCATTTTAAAGCTCTTACTATGTGCCAGTTTAAATCCATATGTATTATTTCTCTTTTGGGCAGATTAATTTGGAAGAATTTTTATATTTTGAAAGTTTTGGGAAACTGTAAACTTTCCTTCTATTCTCACTGAAAATCTGAATTGAATATCCTTGATAATGCTTAAGAAAATAAAATATCATTTCATTACTAAGAATGTCAATTTTTTTATGTGTCTGTGTATGCTGCAGATACCATTTGGTAGATTATATTAGGAAGTCATGTAAAAAATAAAATTATTTTCTACATTTTGCAATTAATAATACAGTTGATGCTTTAAAGCATTGTACTTTCATTCTAACCCAAAGACACTTTTTTGTTGTTATTCAGTCATTTCAGTTGTGTCCAACTCTTTGTGACCCCATTTAAGTTTTTTTTGGCAATCATACTGGAGTGGTTTGCCGTTTCCTTCTCTAGCTCATTTTACAGATGAGGAACTGAGGCAGTTTAGGGGTTTATTGACTTGCCTAGGGTCAAACAGGAAATAAGTGTCTGAGGCTGGATTTGAATTCAGATCTTTCTGACTCTAGTCCTTGTGCTCTATCCACCTAGATAACCCCAAAGAGGTTTTACCTGTGTTTTAAAACCTAAAACGTGTATCTGAGAAGCATTTTGCTTACTTTGGCTTGATTTGGTCACTATTGTTTGTTTCTATGATTTCAATATCTAGTGGCATACTGCTTTTCTAAGTTTCAGATCTGTGTAAGCTCAAACAAAACCAAGTTTCTAGGACCTAGAGAAGTTAACTACTAGATTTATACTAGAATAAAACATATATCAGATATTCGTGAGACTAAATGAAATTGGAGTTGACCTCTTAGGTTGGTCCATTCAGAAGAAGAAACTTTATATACATCAATTGTTCCATTTTCAGAAGACTATCCAACAATCAAATTGGTCTTAGGGTTGGTGGGAATGAAGTGAAATCAATGATGACATCTGTCTTTGGCATTGCCTCAGTGTGGTGTTTGCAGATGATTTCATAACTTGTCTTGCTGCTTAGAATCATTTCCCTCTTCTCTCTTTCCTTTATGTCTTTTCCTTCTCCTCCAGGCAATCTATGTTTTTTCCTTAGTGTTACTGGAATTAGTTGTCATCAATCTGTTCTGAAGGAGGGAATACTTATCTAGATGAGATAACAGATTCATTGAATAAATGAAAGATTAAAAAAGCATCTCAGTACTATCCCTCTTTTTCTATTTTAGTAGCCACTATCTTAGTTAAATTTTCATTACTTCTTTGCTGTAAGTTTCCCAGTTTATCTTTCTTAATTCCAGGACCTCCCAGTTACATTTCATTTGACACAAAGTTGCTAAAATCATCTTGTTAATCCATTCGTTTTATTCATGTCATGCCTTTCCTTAAGAACCTTGAATGGTTATTAGATTAAATTCAAATTTATCATCATAGTAGTTTTTGAGTCCATAGAGTCAGGAAAATCAAATACAAGTTTTACCTTGTTATTTACCAATGACTGACCTTGGACAGGGCATAAAACCATTCTAAGCTTCAATTTCCTCATCTCTAAAACTGAGAAATATGACTTCTACTTAGTATATAGGATTTTTGTTCAGAAAGCATTTTGTAAGCTGTAAAGACAGCTAGGTGGGACAGTGAATAGAGTGTTGGGTCTGGAGTCAGGAAGACCAGAGTTCAAATGCAGCCTCAGATATTTACTAGCTGTGAGACTCAGGGCAAGTCACTTAAGCCTTGTTTACTTGAATTTCCTTAAAGGTAAAGTGAGGATAATAATAGCACCGACTTTGCAGGGTTGTGGTGAGGATTACATGAGATAATATTTGTAAAGTGCTTAACATAATGCCTGACATATTGTAGTACTATGTGAATGCTTATTCCCTTCCACCCCTCACCCTTTATAAAGTATTATACCAGAAATCTTTAGGAGTTCCATAATTCCTACTGAATCAAGTTGAAGCTGTTCTGCTTAACCAAGGCACTCGCCAATATGTTGCGAGGTTTCTTTTCAAGGCTTATCTCATATTTTCCCACTCCTCTAACTGTGTACTGACAATAGATTGTACTCTGTTCTACAGCTTAGGTGCTCATGCTTCCAAGACTGCTCATGTTGGTCACTATTCCTAAGAATGTCCTTTTCCCCTTTCTTTGCATATTGAATTTCCTACCTATTCTCTAAAGTAAAATTCAAAATATCATTTCTTCCATAATCTCATTATTAATAATAACATTCCCTCTAAGACCTTATGTAGCAATTTAGTTTTGAATTTCTTTATGGTACTGATCATGTAATAACTATGTTTTTAGCTATCCAAGTTGGTATTCTATCTCTCTTTAAGAGGGTAAGCTTTTGGAAGGCAGAGAGAGTATGTTATATAAACTTTGTGTCTCAATACCAAGCACAGCAATCTGAATAGAGCAAGTGCTTGATAAATGTTTGTTGCATTGTTTCATTGTTAATAAATTCTTTCTGAAAATTTCCATCTCTACTCAGTTTTCTTTTATACACATACATGGACATTAAAAAAAATGGTCATGTTACCTGGTTCCATAAAATATTGGCTGTCTTATAGTTTATTTTATATTCACTTTATGAAAAAAACACCTTATATTTCAATTTAAAAACCTTGTTTAAATGTATTTTAGGATAAAGTATATGGTTACCTTAAAATCAAGGGTCTGTAATCCTTTGTGTCTTGGCTGAAGATATAAAATGCATCTCGATGCAATGCAAACATCAGCAAATAGCAAGGAAGATTTCTGCAAATTAATCATATTGATATGAAATTAGTGTTTTACTGGACAAAGGTGAGGTTTGGCACAAATTACTGATATTACCATACTTTGTGATTTCTTTTTTGCTCCTTTTCCAGGAGGTTAGAGAAGATTTGAGTGTGAGACTAAGTATTAGAGGCATATCTTACAAAATATTGATGAAGACTGAAGACACCTGTCTTTTTCATTTGCTAACAAGTACTTAAAGGTTTCTCTTATTGCAGAGAGAGAGCCCAATGGCTAATTCAAGAATTTTTAATGTAAATATGACTAGAGATTCTGAAACAATATGCAAGTCCTTGCCAAGACAGGGCATTACAGTTAAAAAAAAAATAAGTTTACTATGTGCCTACCTGAGACAGAAATACTTTTCCACTCAATTATATATTTTTTTAAAAATTAAAAATCAAATTATAAAAAACAAAAATATCTTTTTAAAAGATAAGTTTAAAAATCACTATTTTTTTTTTAGTGGTTAGATACTGTTTTGTGCATTTTATGGGTGGATACTAAATTTTTAAAAAAGTTAATACCTCGGTATTTATCTGTTTCTGAGAAAATAGTTATAACTTTTTCTTTTAATTTGTTTTTAATTTGCAGGAAAATATCTTCATGTATGGAGGCAAAATTGAAACAAATAATGGCAATGTCACAGATGAATTGTGGGTTTTCAACATACATAGTCAGTCATGGAGTACAAAAACCCCCACTGTCCTTGGACACGGTCAGCAGTATGCTGTGGAGGGACACTCAGCACATATTATGGAGCTGGATAGTAGAGATGTTGTCATGATCATAATTTTTGGATACTCGGCAGTATATGGTTATACAAGCAGCATACAGGAATACCATATCTGTGAGTTACTATTAATAATGTATTTAATGATATCCCCTTTCCCATCAATAATTGAGAATACTTTGTCTTTCATAAAGTCTTGAAATTAATGCTGAGTGGTCTGAGATTAGGACCAAAAGCTAGGGACTGATACTTTCTTATTAGATGTTTTTCTATTAGGCTTTATCATTTAATCTTTTAGTAAATATTCTCATCTACATTTTGAAAAAAATGTCCCTTGAGAGCAGATTTTTTTTTCCCTTCTTTCTTTCTTCCATTTTTTTTGTTTTAGTATCCCCAGAGCATAGCGTTATACCTGGCATGTAGTAGGTGCTTAATAAATGTTGATTGGTTGATTGATTGTGTTGTCCATAGAAGTTAAAATTTCCAAGAAATTTGAATTAGATTTTAAAATGGTACCAGTAGGTGGTGCTATGTCCTTTGGGTTTTAGAAGAGAAAGCCTTTAATGTACATAAGGACTGGAAAATAACCTGAAATCTTTATGGTATTTGTAGTGATTTCAGAATTCTTGTTTATATAAAGTTTTGTTTTTTTAACCTTAACCTTACTGATTCATTTGACAATAGTACATAGGATTTCATAGTCAGAAAGGAGCTTCAAGGATTTTTTGTACACCTTGTATTCTACAGGTGCTTCAAAACCCTTTCTTTAGCTATCACTAACCAGTCTCTTTGAAATACACTTAAAAATATAGATATATAACCATGTCTGAATTTTTTGTTGCAGTCATCTGTTGGTTTCCATGTCACTTTTATTTCTCATGAAGTTCAACACCTGACTCATAGTTTTCTCAGGCTGGATCCCAAGAAAAAATAAAATGGCCTATCTTGATCCATAATGGGTTCTACCTCAATCTTCAAGCCTTGACTGGTTAACCAGTTGTCTTTGATGCTGTAGAAAGGGTTATTCATTAGTTTCGCTATGATTAGGTTCATTTAACATAGCCACTCACAGTAGGTGATCATGCCACAGATGTTAATACCCCAAATGCTTTGACCTGTGTCAAATCCCCCTCTCTCATTTCTTTATCCTCCAAAAACTCCTAAATTCACTTCTAAACTTATTCCCTGTCCCTGGCTGGCATTTTCCTTTTCTGCCACTCTTGCTCCAGCCTCCTTTTCCTTAATCTTATAGTAAACTAGTTCCCAAAAGTACAGGTACCTTGGAAGCTCTTGTCTTGCCAACTGTAAATGCTGAGTTACCTTTTCATTCTGCCTTCTCTCCTCCTGAGCTGCTGACCATTGATGAGAAAGTCATACAACTACTGGAACTGAGTCCACTATGTATTTATGTTATCAAGTCTCAAATGAGTCCTTATTGCAGCACAGAAATCCTTTTCTGATTAATTTACTAACAGACTTCTGGAAGTGGCTATGTCAAGCTTTCTAATCCTTTCTGTCAAGCCCCTAATTCCACCTTCAAACTACTCTCTAGTTGCATAGAGTTTTGTCTCCTATTCTAGTGATAAACTTGAAGCTATTAAGATGTGACTTCCTTCATTTCCTTTTCTCTGAAACTGATCTAAGTTTTTTTTTTGTAGAATTCAATATGTTTTCTAATAGGTAGTTGGTGGAGTTTATATTGTAGAATGTTCTGGTTTAGAAAAAAATGTGAGCTTGATAAATATCAATAAACATGACTATTTCCATATTCAAAGAAGAACAGAAAAAATTTCATATAAAATCACAAATCTCTATGAAGCCTATCATTTTTTTCAAAGTATATAACATATTCAGAATGAGTTTCAAAGCTATTTGTGTCTGTCTCTGAACTTCTGTATTAAAAAAATTTTCATTGATGCTATTTTCTTTTTTCTTTCTCTTTTTTGACTATAATTGCTAACCTCTTATAATTCCCACACCCAAGCACTTCTTTATATAAAAACCATAGTCAAATACAACCTTTATATAAGTGTAGTCAAACAAAATGAATACACATGTTGGCAGTGCCCGAAAATTAATGTCTCATTCTATATTTCTGGTTTATCACCTCTCTGTCAAGAGGTAGGAAGCAAGATTCACCATTTGTATTCTGGATTTGTATTTGATTATTGCATTGTTTGGAGTTCTTAAGGCTTTTAAAATTATTTTTCTTTGCAATGTTTTCATTGTATAAATTACATTCCTGGTTCAGATCACTTTAATCAGTTGATACAAGTCTTCCCAGGTTTCTCTTAAATTATGCCTTTCATAATTTTTTTTTACAATCCTGTAGCTTTCCATTATATTGATGTATCATATTTCTTCAGCCATTCCCCAATTGATGAAAACTGCCTTAGTTTTAATTTCTTTGCTATAACAAAATGTCTTGCTATGAATTTTTTTTTCATATGTGGGGTACTTTCTCTTTGATCTCTTTACTAACTCTTTTATTTGTAATCTTTATACCATTACCTTTCTCTCCTCTAGGAACTTGCCACACCTAAAATTTCCTTTATCTTTAAATGTGTTATCTTTCTATTAAATGATTCCTTCTCCAATGTCTATAGTGTGTTTCCTTTGTACAAATTTATTTTTCCAAGGAAAATAAATTCATCTCTGCTTAAAAAAATCTTCATTTGGCAATGTCATCCCCTAAATATTTTGTCCCGTGTCACTCTTCCCTTTTATTGAAATGCTTCTGGCCTCATTGCTTCTGTTCCCCTACTACCTTTTTTAGCTCCTTGCATTCTGACTTCTAACCCTACCCCTTGGCTAAAAATTAAACAAGATCAATTGACAGCTTCCACATCTAGTAGTGTGTACAACATCCAACATCCAAAGACATAAACCTCTTGACTAATAAGGAGGAAGTACATTTTATCATGTTTTCATCAGGAACAATTTAGGCCATTCTTATCATTTAGAATTCAGCATTGTCTTAGTGTTCTTTTTGTTTGCATTGTTGTATTTATTAGGTATGTTATTCTTACTTTGGTTCTACTTATTTTATTCTATATCATTTCATGTAAGTCTTTCCATGTTTGTATGCATTCTTCATGTGCATAATTTTTTGTGGGACAATAATATTCAATTTAACTTGAACCATAGTTTGCTATTCTACAGCCAAGGAAAGCCCATTTTATTTATATATTTTAGCTTCCACAAAAAATACTGCTATAAATATTTTGACACATATGGGGCATATCTTTCTGCATTTTACCTCTCTTGTGCATATGTTCAATAGTTGGACTGCTGGGTCAAAGACTATGAACAATTCAGTGACTTTTCTCTAACGACTGCAAATTGTTTTCCTGAAAGAGCTGGACAAATTCAGATTTCTACCAATAGTGTATTAATATACCCAACTTTCTGACATCCTACCAACATTGATTATTTCTGTCTTTTGTAATCTTAACACATTTGAAAGGTGTGAAGTGAGAGTTGAAGCTGTTTGAAATTGGAAATTCTTATTATTAATGCTTTGGAGCAAACTTTCATATGGTCATTGATAATTTGTGATTCTTCTTTTAAAAACTTTATAGCCTTTTTCCACTTAGCTTTTGGGCAGTGTCTTACAGAAATATTTAATAAAATGATTTACCCCCACTGGACTGCTTTTCTTATTCTCACTGCATTGATTTTATTTTTGTGAAATCCTTTCCCTTTTATAATTAATTCTATATCTTGTTTAATTACGGATTTTCCTTCTAGTGGGATACTTCCTACCCCTTTCATCTTTTTTATGTGATATTTTATTTTATTTTTAGTTTAACTATCCATATGGAGTTCATTGTGACATATCTAAGAAGCTGGTCGAAATTTATTTTTCTGTCAGATTGCTTTCAAATTTTCCTATAATTTCTCTTTATATAGGGAGATCTTCCTAGTAGTTTAAGTCCATAGGCTTCTGAAACACTAGGCTACTGTGCTAGGTTATTTTTACTTCTTCTTTATTTAGTGCATATTACTGATTGACTTTACATAATTTTGATGATTTCTGTTTTATAATACAGTTTTAAATTTGGAACTTCTATGCCCATTCAAATGAGATAACATTTGTAAAGCACTTAACACAGTGTCTGAAATGGTTGCTATTTAATAAATACTTTTTCTCTTCTTTCATTCCCACTTAAATTTTTTTCTTTAAATTATAGAATTCTTATTAATCCAGACAAATCTTGTTATTGTTTTGTCAGGTTCTATACAGTGTGCTCCTGGAGATCTCTCTCTACTTTAATCTATGCCCCATGAAGTTGATAAAAAGGATTTTCCTTAGCCACAGACCTACCCATGTCATTTCCCTACTGAGCTGTCCACAGGATAAAATATAAACCACTTAGCTTTTGAAGTCCTTCTCAATCTGTTCTCAACCTTTGTTGTACTTTCTTGCACTGTGCAGTCCAGACAAATTGATCTTCTCATTGTTCCTCAGAAGAGATATTCTACCTGTGATCTTAAGGCCTTTGTGTGGGCCATTCCTCATCCCTGAAATACAGTCACTCTTTAGTTCATGTCATATAATCCTTCTCTTCATTCAAGATGCATCTAGGGGCAGCTAGGTGGTGCAGTGAATAGAGCACCAGCCGTGAAGTCATGAGGATCTGAGTTCAAATATGACCTCAGACACTTGACACTTAACTAGCTCTGTGACCTTGGGAAAGTCCCTTAACCCATTTTGCTTTGCCTTCCCCCATACAAAAAAAAATGCACTTAAAGCAGTACCTTCTGCACAAACCCTTTCCTGACTCTTCCAACTCCCATATATACTGCATAATGCTCCTCCTTTTTTATCTATCATGTATTTAACTGCTTTGCATTTAGACATAGAAAACACTTAATGACTGATTGATATTGATAGATATTGATTGATAAATTGGCTCAATTTCAATGGCAAAATTTATGTATTTTTAATATTTATTTTTATATTGTGTTTTAAGCATTTTAGACTTTCTCGTTGCCATTTTATTACCTTGTGGGGGGAAGAGTAGGAATAAGATGAATTTATTGTCTTTCTCTTTCATTGCTTTTTAAAAAATTAATCTCTTATATGGTATTATGTTTCTTGGTTCTCTTGCTAATTTTTTTCTCATTTCACTACAAAAGGCCCACTCTTGAGGGGATGGACTTATTTGTCTTCCTTTGGGTCCTTTCTCTTCTATTGCCAGTAGCTTGGCCTCTGAACTATTAATTATTTCTCTCGTCCATGGCTGTTGTGTTTTCTTTTGTTTAGGCTCTCAAAATTATGTGGCTATAGCCTCTTTGAGTTCAGAGGTACAAGGGCACTCACATTAGATTCCTGCTATGTGGAAACTTCATGGAAAAGAACTGGGTGTAGCTGGTTTATAGCTCCATTTCCCTAGTTCTTTTGCACTGCCAATTTCTTCTCCCCACTCTTTACCATACACAGTTGATTCCCCTTTCTATCCTTTGACTGGGCAGAATAAATGTTCTGTGCCCATTATAGGCTATGACTGGGGAGAGTAGCAGCTGGAGTAGACCAAGTCAGAACCTTGAGGGACCAGTATAAAATCTACCGTCATCAAGGCTTTGAAGCTTGAGTCTTCTTGTTGGTTTATTTTCACTAGCTCTTTGGCTTGCAATCTGGTTGAGTTAGGTATAGTTAGGTTGAGTGGGTACAGTTGGCAGTTAGTTAACAAGCATTTACTAACTGTTTCTTATGGGCCAGGTAGTTTGCTGAGTGCTGGGGATGTAAAGAGAGACCGTATTTTAAAAAGTGTACAGATAAGACATGTGTAATGTATATTAAAGGCAATCTCAGGGGAAAGGCACTAGATTTTTTTGGGAGAGAGGAGTGACTTGGAAAAGACTCCTGTAAAAGGTGGGATTTGAGCTGAGTCATGAAGGAAGCCAGGGAAACCAGCAGGTAGGAGGGAGGAGGGAGAGCATTCCAGTTACTGGAACAGTCATTGATGAAGTCCAGGATCATGAGATAGAGTGACATATGTGAGGAATTTGATAGAGGACAGTGCCATTGTATTGTAGAATATGTGGGTGGAAATATAAACTATAAGAAGACAAGAAATATAGGAAGGGGCCAGGTTATGAATAGCTTTAATAATCAAACAGAGGGCTTTATATTTGAGCCTAGAGGTAATAGGGAACCATTGGAATGAGCAGAGACATGGTAAGACATTTTGCTTTAGGAAGATCAGCTTGACAGCTGAGTGGATGATGGATTGAAGTATTAAGAGACTTGAAGCAGTGAAACCAGTCAAAATGTTATTACAATAGTCCAGGTATGAGATGATGGGTTTCTGTATTACAGGGGTGAGTATATAAGTGGCAAGCAGGAAAAATATATGAAAGATGTTCTAGGAGTAGAAACAAAGTTTTGGCAACAGATTGAACAGAGTGAGAAAGAATGAAGTGTGTAGGATGACATCAAGGTTATGAGCTTGGGTGACTGGGAAGTTGATGGTGCTGTCGACAATAATAGGTGAGCTCAGGAGAAGAGACGGTTTAATTGGAAAGATAGAATTCTTTTTTGGATAGGTAGAGTTTTAGATGTTTATAGGATATTGAGTTCAAGATATCTAACAGACCATTATTGATGACAGCCTTGAGCTTGGGAGAAAGATAATGATTAGATATATAGCTATCTTCATAGAGATGATTATTGAACTTATGAAAACTGATGAGGTCACCCAATAAGATAGTGTATAGAGAGAAGAGAGCCAAGGACAGACTCTTTGGGAACACCTCCAGTTTGTGGGCATGCTCATTGTGAAAATCCAGAAAAGGGCACTGAAAAGTGATCATACAGATCAGAGAGCAAGGACAAGAGAATATCAAAAGCCATGGAAAGGTCAAGAAGGATTTATTTTCCCTTCCATTGTTCTTTCAGAAGGTTGTACCTTACATTTAGGTGTTTTGTCTTTTCTTCTTACTGAAGTTTTCTTGTTATTTTAAGGTTGCAGGGTGAATAAATTATGTCAAAAACAACTATTGTAACATATTTCTTACCTTGTGACTCTTGGTTAAATTTAATCTTATTAGAATCAGCTTATAATTTTACTCTGTTGAAATTGTTTTACATCCCAAATCACTTAATATTTTTGGCCTTAGTTTCCTCTTCTTTAAAAGGCTGGTATTGAGCTAGATGACCTTTGAGACTACTTCTAGCTCTAAATTCCATGGCTCTATCAGCCTATGATTTATCACCCAGTAAAGTGACTCTTTCCTTTAACTTTGTGTCATATGTAAACTTGATAAAAAATTCATTTATTTATTCATTAAAGTAATTGGTAAAAATGTTGAGAACAAGGTCAAGCATAGAAACATTTAGTAGTCCATTAAACAGCTTTCTCTGACTTAATTTTGATTCATTAATCACTACTTTCATGATCTGGATATTCATAGGATAAGAGTTTTAGAACTGGAAAGGACCTAAAAGGCTATCTAGTCCAAGCCCCCACATTTTATTTATTTATTTATCCATTCATTCATTCATTTACTTGCTTTTTGGGGCTGGGAAGACAGGGCAGTTGGGGTTAAGTGACTTGCCCAGGGTCACTTGGCTAGTAAGTGTTAAGTGTCTGAGGCCGGATTTGAACTCAGGTTCTCCTGACTCCAGGGTCAGTTCCTTATTCACTGTGCCACCTAGCCACCTCTGCCCCCACATTTTAGAGATAAGAAACTGAGGCATGGGAAGTTAAATGATTTGACCAGGGTCACATAGCTGGTATGAAATTTGAACCAAGGCCTCCTCGATTCCAAGTCCAACACCCTATCTAAAATGCCATGCTGCCTCACACATAGTTATTGAATCTTCAGTTACTGAATCTAACTGCCATCCTATTATCAGTTTTTATCTTTATATATTGCCCACAAAGATGTCCTTAGAGCCTTTGTCACATGTCTTCCTAAAAGTCAGATATTACTATATCTAGCATTTTTCTGATCTGCTAGTTTAGTAATACTATAAAAAAGAAATAGTTACGTTAATATGAAATTTTCCTAACTAACCTATTTTTGATGAACATATGTTTTAAAATTAGTGATTGTTATTTCCCGTTTTTATGGGACAATTTATTTTTAAAATTGTCAAGATTTTATCACATATCATATTAATATCATATCATATACTATATCATATCAATACCTAATACATACTTTTCAATCACCTTGGTATGCTGTGGAATCAAAGTTTGACTAAAGAGCTATAACCCTTGTTTTCTTTTTTATTTAAATTAGATTAAAGTATTAAACATTTTTTTTAAATTTTGAATTGCAGATTCTTTCTTTCCTTCTAGCTGTTTCCCCACCTATTGTGAAAGTAAGCAATATGGTACCTATTATGCATGGGACATCATGCAAAACATATTCCATATTAACCATGCTGCACAAAAACAAAGCAAAACAAACCAAACATTTGTTTTCAAACAAAGTATATATGGAGAAGTATGCATGCTACTGAAACTATTTATATGGTTTTCATTTTAGATATGGATAATTTATTCTTCCCTCCCCCATCTAGGTGGTGCAATGAATAGAGCTCTGGTCCCGGAGTCAGGAAGCTCTGACTTAAAATTTAGCTTTAGAAACTCACCAGTTGCATGACTGTGGGCAAATCACTTGCATCTGTTTCCTCAGTTATAAAGTGAGGATAACAACAATGCCTTCCATGCAGGATTTTTGTGAGGATCCAATGAAATGAAATTGTGAAGTGCTTGCCATAGTGCCTGGTCTGTAGTAGGTGCTATATACATGTTGTTCCCTTTTACTCTTCCTTTTCCCACTTTAAGAAAATCTAGTAACTCAATACTAGTTAAATAGTGATGATGATTCTAGGATAATGATGGATTTTTTTTTTAGTGTAGCTTCAAACACATGATGAATGAACATGAATGTTGAAAGACATAATTCTCATTAGATATTTGTTATAAGTTTTATGTTATAGTAATAAATAGGTATGTATTGGAATCATGACTTTATTCCAAATATAAGCATATCTATTACTTTTAAATGGGATATTTCTTTTTTTTCCTTCAAAAGTTATTAGACTTCTGTTTGACCTATACAGTTTCTTTGAGTCTACTTACCTATAGTGATGTCACTCTTCTATTTTTGCTACTTGTCCTACTTCCTATAGTTCCAAATATCATGAGGCAAAAAGGAAATAGGATGATGAATTGAAATAATTTTATCTGACCTATATATTTTTCAGATGAGAGAGCTGAGGCTCAGGAATTTTAAGTAATTTGCCCCATATCACACAAGGAACAGAGCCAGGATTCATATTCATGTCTTCTGACTCCAAGTTCGGAACTTTTTCTTATCATCTTATCTCCTTGGGTAATTTCCCAGGACAAGTGTGAAAATGGATAGAGGAGAAAAAGGGGAATTAGTAAATTTCTTTGAAGTTTGCTACTTAGAATTTATGAGAGTTGCCTTTTAGGTTCAAAACATGTATGTATCTGTTGTTCCAACAAATATGTTTTAAAGTTCTTAGTTTTGAGTGTATCTCTTTTTTTCACCAAATATATTTTTATTTTTTATTTTTAAAATTGTATTTGATTAAATTTATCTACTTTCAGTTTATAATTTTCAGTTCCACAATCTCTTGAGTTCCAAATTTTCTCTCTGCCCCTCCCCCCATGGCAGCATGCAATCCAATATAGGCTCCACAAATACCTTCACATGGAGAATTAGTCTAGTTGTAAAGAAGAGTTATAACCAACGAAGTGAACAAGAAAGAAGGAGCAAAAGAAAACACAAAAGAGAGAGAGCAAGTAGTTTGCTTCAATCTGCATTCAAAAGTATCTTTAGGGTGAAATAAAGAATATTTACCACTAATAAGAATTTCTTTAGTGTAGGAAAAACAGATATTTACTACCTCGCTCCCTCAGAGGTGATATAGGCTAGTAGATAGAGAGCTTGTCTGAGAATCATGAAGAACTGGGTTCCAATCTGTCTGTCACATATCGAATGTGTTTGGGTAAGTCATTTAACCTGTTAATATTGTGGTAAACTCTAAAATTGTAAACTGCAGAACAAGTACTAACCTTCATTAGTAAAAGGCATTTTCTCATTGAGAGTTTCCTATATCTATGGTATATTGGTGAAATAGGATGGTATTTTACATATGCATGTAAGGGATGTGCTTATGTTAGGCATCTTATCCCTCTCATGTTCATGAGAGTGTCTATAAGCTTTAAAAAAATGATCTCATGAGGAAAGTATGAGGCAGGATAACAAACACCCAAGAAGAAACCAGTGGTGTAAGAAGTTCTTTGGAGACAGGGAAAGAGAAAAGGATGAACCATCCTGAACCTTATGTTTAGAGCTCTGGTGACTGGGGGCCAATATACCTTGCTGCTTAAGATTGAAAAAGAGGTTACTGAAGAGAGATTCTATGCAGATGTTATCCTTTAGCACCCTAAAATCAGTCTATCAGTTTCAATTGTGTTGTCCTGAAAGTTTGGGATTCCTGAGGATTGCATGGAACTGTGACCAAATGGTTACCTTGTGGAGATGGAGGGATGGGGATGGCAATATCCACCCACTGGGTAACACATGAGCTATCAGATTCTCTTCCTTTGTTATTTACTTCACGCTGCCCCTTCCTCCTCCCCTTCCTGCTTCCCACCTAATAAACTCCCTATTGTCTCTAGAACCAAATATAAACTATTTTTTTTTTGGCATTTTGAAATTCTCACAACTTACTGTTCTTCAAATGTGGCACACCAACTCCTGTCTCCATGCCTTTGCAACGATTGTCTCCCTTAGGGGAGCTAGATTGCACAGTGAATAGAGCACTAACCCTAAAGTCAGGAGGACCTGAGTTCAAATTTAACCTCAGACACTTGACACTTAACTAGCTGTATGACCTTGGGCAAGTCACTTAAGCCTAATTGCCTTGCTTTCCCCCCTAAAAAAATGATTGTCTCCCATTCCATGAATGAACTTTTACTTCACCTTGACCTCTTGGAATCCCTGGTTTCCAAGACTTGATTCTAGGGCCAGCTTCTGCTGGTATTCCTCAAAAACTGCTAGTATTGTATATCTCTTTGGTACATATGACTCACAAGCCCCCATCTAGTGTTCTTTCTCCCACCATCACTTAACCGGACATTATTTTTACAATATCCATTAACTAGTGCCATCAGGTAGCTTTACAAAGGTATATTTATTGAGAAAGTATAGCAAGGACTAAAATACAAAATTCCCATTAGCCTGGAAGTAAACTCTCCCTTCTATATACCAAATGTATACTGGGAGAGAGCAGACTCAAAGAGGTTGCTATAAAGTATACCTTCTCCCTCTGTTGCGGGGGAGGAGGGGGGGTTCTTTTTGGCCCTGCAACGTCTTTTTCTTCTTTCAAGAAATCCCTTCCAAATTTACTTCTTGATATGGTGTTGACAGTTATAAGTTGCTTAAGCAAGTTGCTCCTCAAAGCTGGCTCCTTATCAGGTCTAGCTGCTGTGGCTACCAGAAGATTCTGATACCTTATTCTATTTCTGATGATTCTTTCATCTTTCAAAGCTCATGAGATTAAAGCTCATATGTTGTGTTTCCTAAAACGCATTCACATAGGATCAAGAAGGAATGACTACAGAAAACAAAAGACACAGAAGCACCAAGTGTTCAGTGAAACATGGCAACTGGGTAAGGAGTGAGCCCAATGCCCCATCTCACCCTGCCCCCCAGAGGCTCAAAGTAATTCTTCTTCCTTGAAAGCCACCATGGAAGAAGAAAGCCACCATAGAACCTTTTGTATGCAGATTCAATTCCTGCTCAGTAGCCAACAAGAAACAAGCAGAAGATACTTGTGCATGTTTTAACATAGGGAGAAGGTCCCCTCCATTACAAGTGCCTGGAAACAGGCTCAGTGAGCTCCTATTGATATCAGAAAGGACATGTTGTACATGTTCTAAGAACTGGTCCCTCTTTGCCAGACCCCTCCTACTTAAATGTATATGTGTTTATATGTAGGGGTATATATGTGTATTGGTATATATGCACACTCAAACATACATCCCTTTGTATGCCTATCTGTAGTTATATATGTTAGCACATATATAGATGTTTACCTGCACATTTTATTTTCTTCATTAGAATATAAACTCTTCTTGAGGAATATTTTGTTTTGGTCTTTGTATCCCCAGTGCCTGGCACAATTCCTGGCACACAAATACTTAATAAATGCTTATTGATAGATAGGTTATTTTGTTTCTCATCTTGATTGCACTTTTAATTGGCTTTATGTGTCTCCAGTGAGTTTATCAATAATGTAAATATCAAGTACTGACTTGTGAATTGTGGATTTAAATAACTACTACTCAAAATACCTCCTCAATCTGCTTGTGTATTGGTCCTAGATTCATGGGTGCATGGTGGGAGGGAACGTATGCATAGGGTGTACATGTAATGATACAGCTATAATAATTGTAGTAACATTTGACAGGACAGAGAAAAATCTCATTTTTTTAGTTTACTGTGTTACGTAATAAAAGAGTAGAAAACATTACAAAAGGAATAGTGAACAACTTACAGAAGATAAAAGGTGGGATGAATTTAAAGCTAATTTAATTATAAATAAATAGCATGCTTCATTTGTACAGTCAGTTGTTATCCTCTGATAAAATTGATAGCACATCTTGATTCTTTTAAAAAACTCATAATTTCATCACCATTTATAGGAATTCCACCATAATGTCTCTGTGACATAAAAAATTTAAGCTTGTACTTTATTACTTAGCATGAAAAACTACTGGACAAAATTGCAAAACATGTTTTTCCAAGACTTAGTTGTTAAGACTAGTAGCTAATTTTTGGAATTAGATCAGAAATTATTGGATAAATGCAATAATTTTAGATCCTGCTACAGATAGACCACCAATAGGAAAGAAAACTCTCTGGAAATGTGGGAAGTGTCTATGTGTACAAAACCGGATTTAAAAAAATATCTGAAGGAAATCACATCAAAGGTTTGTAATTGTTTAATAATCATTTTCCCCCAAATAACCAGTGGTTTCACTGAATTCATCCATCATTCCTCATGACCTCATCTGCAACTTCTTTGGAGGGAGAGAAGAGGCTATTTGGATATGAGGCAACTTACAGATGAGGCTCTTGCAAAGTCAGTCAAATCAATTGAAAGCTCAAAATGGAATTACTCTTTGTCTCTCTTTAGATAGAAAAAATAATTAATTCCACAGCTAATTCCCATATATAAGACAGTAAAAGAAGGGGTGAGATTTTTAAAAGAAGTAGAACTCGTAGATTGAATAATACTTTCTCCTCCTTACCCCCCACTGCTCATGCTTATGCTCATGCTTTGGGAATGATTTCATCTTCCCTTTAGGTGATGCCTCCACCTCATCAGTAATCTGTCTTTTGCTATGGGAATTTCCGACTAGCTTGCTTTAGAGTCCTGGGAGATTAGAGTAGCCCTAGTAGCTGTACAGAAAAATAGTGCTGTCCACACAAATAGGAGTCCTGGGTATGACTGGAGGAGATATAATGTCCCTTGATGTTATAGATGACCAGATAGATGGTGATTAAACTCTTCCTTTTAAGGACCTTTGGGTATGGCTTTAAAACGAAGGGTAGACAAGAAGGTGATTGATCATCAACTTTTGGGGATATTAGTGAAATTTTATTGAGACATCTGGAACCAATGCAGCGATGATTCTTTTGACTCACCAAAACTGGATATCTCTGAAAAGCTCTATTTCATCAGGTTAAATTCGTATACCTCTTGTTGGTTTTTTCCATTCCACCTGGTAGTTCAGAGCTAACCAGATATTTGAAGGATTTTTTCAAATTACTGTTCCTAGGATGAGGACTAGGTTTCCCTGAGGTTTGGACTGTTTTAGTTTCAGGACTATGGGTTGGGGGAACCAAATGCCATGTTCCCAAGTCACTATGGCTTAGAAAGTGGCCTGGCAAAAACCAGCATTCATATTATCTTAACTGGGTCTTTCAATGGTTTATAACAATATCTCATTTTTTATTGATAGAATTGGGGTGAGTTTACTGAGGGGAGCAATATTTGTTAAGGTGGAGGTAGGTGAAAGACATTCCTCCATTTGGGTTTTATTTATGATGATAATAATAATTTTAATGATAACTAGAATTTATATAGCACATTAAAGTTTATAAAATCTTTTACAGCTATTACCTCACAATTTTATTAAAGAGGAAACAGAGGCAGCTAGGTGGCACAGTGAATAGAGCACTGGCCCTGGAATCAGGAGGACCTGAGTTCAAATCCTACCTCAGACATTTCAACATTTACTACTGTGTGACGTTGGGCAAGTCACATAACCCATGCCCCTCCAAAAAGCAAAAAAAAGAGGAAACTGATACAAGGTGGAGATAAGTGGCTTTCCAGATTCACGTGACTAGTAAGTGTCTGAGGTCAAATTTGAACTCAGGTCTTCCTGACTGCAGGCCCAGAATTCTATTCACTGTGCCACATCATTTCCTTTTTTTTTCCTTTGCTTTTATGAGGGGGGAAGGCAGGGCAATTGGTGTTAAGTGACTTGCCCAAGGTCACACTGCTAGTAAGTGTCTGTAATGGTAATAGAAATTTGAAGATCTTAGTAAGCCTAAATTGAACTTGAGGACGTTGTCTGATTTGAAAATATACTCTGCCCCCTAACAGGCTGCATGTGCTCACCTGGAGCCTGTGGTGAGAGGCTTGTTTTTCAGGAAGGCACAACTTTTGTTACTTTGTAGTCAAGTGGGTAAAGAGGGTTGTGATGTTCTCTGGCTCAGGAGAAAGGTATCTATATCTCTGATGCAAAGTTTTGCTTTGGGGCTCACCTGGGCAGCCATTGAGTCCCCCAGCTTTGGAAACCCAGATGTTGGTGCTTCTCTCTCTGGTGACTAACTAGGTATGGATGTAATGGTTAGACAGCTAGAAGCTCTGTCTGCTTAATTGCATTATTTTCTTTTGTAACTTTTGTGTGTATTCTCTGAAGTTCAGGGTGCTGACTTTTTCCCCTGAACTAGGTAAATGATATATGTTTGATTGATTAAAATAAGATTGTTAACCCTTTTTAAGTTGCTTTCCCTTAGAAAAGCAGATCAAAGAACCTGTGCTAGCAGCTATCCTGGGTATGCTAGGGTGCTTGCTGCTACAGTGTCTGAGGCTGCATTTGAACTCAAGTCCTCCTGACTCCAGGGCTGGTGCTCCATTCACTGTGCCACCTAGCCACTCCAATGTGGTTTTCTTTTTTTGTGGTTCCTGATCAGAAATTGTATATTGTAGATGTGGGGCCTTGTGTATAAAGTTTTGGTGATTTTTCCAGTGATCTTATCACATTTATACTAAAAAGCACATATAGGATTCAAACTCAGATCCTCAGCTTCCAAAGCTAATAGTCTTTCCATTCATATAATTATATTAGTGCCACACGTGTAATAGTAATCTGTTTAGCAGGATACTTAGCACTTAGTACTAAGTGCTAAGTGTAGAAGGGGCAAACCCTGTCCCATGGTTGAGAAGGCATGAACTCCCCTGTTGATGTGGAAGAAGGGGATTGGCTGAGGTGTGAATATAAGCAAGAATTCCAGAGA
>CM053582.1:500961197-500994796 GCA_028627135.1 Pseudochirops cupreus
ATGCAGTAAATTGGAGTGCTTTTAATTAGTTAAAGGAAAAATCAAATGAATTATAAGGAGAAATACACAATAATCCATAACAGCGGAGGATATCGATTTAGCTCAATCAATCCTCAATAAATCTAACCAATTAATAAATAAGAAAGGACAAGTACCTAAATAGGATTTTAGAAAACTTAAATATTACGGATCTTTGGTGATTCCTAAAGGGAAACAGAAATGAATACATTGAGGAAAATACACACACAAACACATATATACATATACATATATGTATATCCAGCTATGCAAGGAATCATTACAAAAACAATTACATATTAGGACATTAAAACCTCACAAGTAAGTGCAGAATAGTGGAAATAATGTGCATATACTTTATTGGTCACAATGGAATAAAAATTTTATTAAACTGAGGCCTGATAAAAAGTATTAAAACTTCAGCTGGGGTCAAAATCACAATCTTAAAGAAGTGGTGAATCAAAGAACAAATCATAGAAGTAAGGAGATAATTTCAGCAAAGATATTGAAAGCCATGAAACAATTTGCCAAAATTTGGGGGATGTTGCTAAAGCAGTCTTTGGGGAATATATGTGTGTGCGTGCGTGTGTGTGTGTGTGTGTGTATCACATATATATATAGAACATATATACATACATATATACAATTACATATGCCTATATACATGTATGTATGCATACACATATTGTGTTTGTGTGTCTAATGGTAACCATCTCTAGGACAGGATACAGGAGAGAGAAGAAAAAAAGCAATTTAGAGTATAACTTTATTATATAAAAAAAATAGCAAGTTATACATAATATATTTGCATTTTTAAGCACATTCATATTTTTTATTACACTATGTTATACAATGTTTGCTTTAATCCACAAATTAAAAATAAAATAAAGTTTTAAAAAACAATTTGGTGATGGTTAAAAATTAGAAAAGTTGATCAGTGGAACAAATTAGGTAAACAGAGCCCAAAATCAATTAAATTATTGTTTAGTAAGCCCAAGAACAAAAAAAACTGGGATAAGAATTCCATATTCAATTAAAATTGCTGGAAAAACTGGATAGCCTGTAAGCTCCTTTAGGTCAAGGGAATTTTCTTCTTCCATTTTTATCCTTGTATCCATGGTACCTAAAACAGTGTTTTATATCTAATCAGTGTCTGATGAGCTCAGGTGAAATTCTCTACCAAGCACATAATTTTGTAGGTTTCAAGAGAGAAGTAAAGGTTTGGGATAGTTAATGTGAAAAGTGTGACTGTCAGGATAGATTAAAACACAGGAAATCCATCAAAAAGTATTTATTAAGTGCTTACTGCATGCCACACACTGTTGCTTCATGATGGGGATATAAAAAAAGACAAAATATTCCCAGCCCTCAAAGATTTCACATTCTAATAGAGAAGACAACATGCAAATAACTAGAACATACAATAAAGGAATAGAAAGTTAGAAGAAGGGAGAAGAGGGAATGAGATGATGAGATGAGATGAGATGAGATGAGATGAGATGAGATGAGATGAGATGAGATGAGATGAGATAAAATATGAGAGAGTCTGAGTAAATGGAAGGTAGAAAGGTAACCTCAGAAGTAAGGCATTAACAGAGGCAGATAAGAAAGATCAAAACAAGGCCTCTATTGATGGTGAAATGTGAGCTGAGTCCTAGAGGAAGTTAGGAAGGAATGTGTTCCCAGGCATGGGGGACAGACAGTGCAAAGGCACAGTGAGGAGATGAAGTATTCTATGCGAGAACAGTTAAATAGGCCAGTCTCTAGATTGTAAAGTGTGTGGAGTGTAGTAAAGTGTAAGAAGATTAAGAAGGGGATTGGTTATGAAGATATATAAATGTGAAAGAGAAAAATTTGAATTTTTGTTCATTTTGAGACTGGGTCTACTTTTTCCACCTGGGCTCAAAGTGTGATTCCTGCTAAGTTCCAAATAATTGCTGACTACCATGGCAACTTTGATCTGTATAATATCCACCTGGACCAATTCATGCCTCCTTAGGCAGCTTAGTAGCCCCCTGACTCTTAGATATCAAACTAGTAGTTCAATTCAGTAGGTCCAAAACAAAGCTTATTTATCCTACCCCCTATATCCCCACAACCTAACCTTGCTCCCTCAGCCAGTGAAAATATTACTCAGCCTCCTGTTTTCTAAACCTTGGCGATATAGTCTTTCCTTTCCACTGAATCTTAAATATAATTGATTACAATGTCCTATATTTCTGGCATTTTCCTATCTTTTCCCACTGCTATAGCACCCTTATTATCCTCATTCCATATTATTGCCAACAGTCTCCAAACAGGCCTTTCCACCTCCATTCATCAACCCCACATAGATAGATAGATAGATAGATAGATAGATAGATAGACAGACAGATAGATAGATTTAGTCATGTTATCTTTCTGCTCAAATGTCCACAGTGCCTACTGAATATTATCAAACTCCTGTGCCTGCAATTCTAGTCCCACTAGAATTTGGCTCCATTCTCATCCTCCAAACTTCTCTGACATTCTGAGAGGCAGCATGGCTTCACAGACAGAGAACCAGGCCAGCCTTAGAGTTTGAAACATCACTGTTCAAGTCCTTCCTCTAAAATGCTAGCTATGTGATCATGGGCAAATTACTTGATCTCTCTCTCAGCCAATTCTGTTATACTATAAATTGCTAATAAGTTAGCAATTAACACTGCTAGAAGGACTTTCTAGTTCAAGAGTTCTTCACTGTTTTTTGTGATATGGATCCCTTTTCAAAATAATGTTTCTCAATAAATAAAATAAAATATGTAAGATCACAAATGAAAACAATTCAATTGAAACAAAAAGGTCATTTTTCTCACTCCAGTTCATGGATCCCCTAAAATCTATTTCTAGACATTTCGAAGAACCTGTGGCCCCATGCTTAAAAATCTCTTCTCTACAAATGATATGATGGCATACTTAGAGAACCCTATAGAATCAACTAAAAAACTATTTGAAATAATTAAGAACATTAGCAAAGTTGTAGGATATAAAATAAATGGACATAAATCATCAGCAATTTGATATATGATCAACAAAGTCCAGTAGCAAAAGATAAGAAGAAAAATTCCATTTAAAATAACTGCAAACAGTATAAAATACTTGTGAGTCCGCCTGCCAAGACAAACTCAGGAACTATATGAACACACAAAACACTTTTCATACAAATAAAGTTGGATCTAAACAACTGGAAAAATATCAATTGCTCATGGGTAGGCCAAGGCAATAAAAGTGACAACTTTATGTAAATTAATTTACTTATTCACATATGAATCAAAGTACTAAAAAAAAACTTTTATGGATCTAGAAAAAATACAAAATTCATTTAGAAGAAAAAAGTTCAAGAATATCAAGGAAATTAATGAAATTAAAATGCAAAAGAAGGCTGCCTTGCCTTACCAGATCTCAAACAACATTATAAAGCAGAAATCATCAAAACTATTTGGTACTAGCTAAGAAATGGAGTGGTTGATCAACGAAATAGATCAAGTGCAGGAGACATATTAGTACATGACCATAGTAATCTAGTGTTTAATAAACCCAAAGACCTCAGTTTTTGAGATCATTATTCACTATCTGACAAAAACTGCTGGGAAAACTAGAAAATGGTATAGCAGAAACCAGGTCCAGATCAACATCTTACTCCATACAGCAAGATAAGGTCAAAATGGGCACATGATGTAGACATAATGGGTGATACCATAAGAAAATTGGGAGAATAAGGAATAGTTTATGTGTCAGATCCGTGGGGAAGAGAAGAATTGTTGAACAAACAAGAGACAGAGTGTATTAGAAGATATAAAATGGATAATTTTGATAATGTTAAATTGAAAAGATAGGTACAAAGAAAACCAATGCAACTAAGATTAGAAGGGAAGTAGAAAGCTGTTAAACAATTTTTACAGCCAGTGTCTCTAATAAAGGCCTCACTTCTCAAATATATAGAGAACTGAGTCAAACTTATAAGAATAGAAGTTATTACACAATTGATACACAGTCAAAGGAAATGAAAAGACAGTTTTCACATGAAGCAATCAAAGCTATCTATAGTTACATGAAAAAATGCTCTAAATGATTATTGCTTAGAGAAATGCAAGTGGAAACATCTCTGAGGTAACACCTCACAGCTATCAAATTGGTTAATATGACAAAAACAAAAAATGATAAATGTTGGAGAGGATGTGGGAAACCTGGAACACTAAAGCACTCTTGGTACAGTTGTGAACTGATCTAACTATTCTGGAGAGCAATTTGGAACTATGGGAAAAGGGCAAGCAAACTGTGTATTTACCCTTTGATCTAGCAATATCACTACTAGATCTGTATGCCAAAGAGATTTTCTAAAAAAAAAAAAAAGAAAAGAAAAGAAAAAAGAAAGAAAGAAAAGAAAAGGGACTGTAATGGCAAGCAAAGGAGGATTTTTTTTGCTGTTTTTCTGGATTGAGTTTTAGTCAATTAAGTGTCTTTGGTTGAGCCTTAACTTTGATTAAATTAAGACTCTTTGATTGAATTAAGAGTCTTTGATTGGAAATAGTATATATTGCATTGCTTGGAGGGGGAAGAGAGAGTAGCTGAGAGAGAGAGCAGAGCTGAGAGAAGCAATCATGAGTGGGGCTAAGGGAATTTGCTTGTGGGGAGGACTAACAGAAAGAATATTTGTGATGTCAGCAATCTGTCTGTTGATCTGTGTTAATTTCTCAGACAGAAGCCCTGACTGTTGATCTATGTTGATTTCTCAGACAGAAAGTGAATTGAGATGATAGTGCTGGTAATGTGTGTAAATATTATAGCCCTGTTAAGCTTTGTCTTCCTAGAAACAGAAGCTGCAGGCAGGAGCCCCTGGAGCCTGCTGTCACTTGGGAACAGGAAGAGCTTGGAGTGGAGCAGCCCCTGTGAGCTGAGATAAGGAGCAGGAGCAGAAAGCTGCCTATGTGTGAATCCAGGCAAGAGATGTATGAATCCACGCAAGAGCTGGGAGTACTCAGCCCACAGAGGAAGAACCATGGAACTTGGAAGTCAACCTCTAGTCAAGATGAAAGAGGACTTTGCTTGGACACACTGCATTGACCAAAGAGATTGTAAATTACTGTGACCTAGGGGTGGATGGTGTTTGTATTTTCTGCTCCCCCTTAAGGAAGTGTTATGCTAAGAAAACCCTAGTCTGGGACCCACTGACTTTGGGGATGAAATAATGTGTGCTGTGTGGGGATTCTGAGGAATGCTTTAAGATATACTGAATGATATGCTTTGTTTAAGGCTATGTGGCCACTTTAGTAACAAGTTGTTATGTTTTTGTGAATGTTATGCTCTAGTTTATTGCTGAATGAATGCAGAGTTCATTACACTATGCCATTAGACCCTTGAAATTATTCACAGCAGCAGTCGTTGAGTGTACTGACATGACTTGTGTTACAATTTTGGCATAGTCAGCAGGATCACAAAATATAGTGCCTCTATTTGTTCCAGGACCTATGGCCATTTAGATTGTGAATGCCAAGAATCCTTGGGGGTAGAATGTAATGATAAGCAAAGTAGAACTTTTTGTTATTTTTCTAGATTGAATTTTAGTCAATCAAGTGCCTTTGAGCCACGTGTAGAAAAATATAGCAACTCTCTTTGTGGTGGCAAAGAATTAGAAATTGAGGGGCTGTCCATTAATTAGGAAATGACTAAAGAAGTTCCATAATTGTAATGGAATACTATTGTGCTGTAAGAAATGATGAGCAGGAAAGTTTTAGAAAAACCCTGGGAAGACTTACATGAACTGATGTGCAGTGAAGTCAGCAGAACCAAGAGAAAATTATATGCAGTAACAGCAATAATGCGTGATGATCAACTATGAATGACTCAACTATTCTCAGCAATACAATGATCCAAAACAATCCCAAAAGGCTCATGATGGAAAATGCTATCTACATCCAAAAATAGGGCTGATGGAGTCTGAATGCATATTAAAGGATATTATTTTCATTTTCTTCATTTTTTGTGTCTTTTTCTCTTGTTCTCTTTCTCCTTTCACAAATAACTAATAAAGAAATATGCTTTACATGATTACACATATATAACCTATATCAAACTGCCTACTATTTTTGGGGGGCAGCAAGAAAATTTGGAACTCAAAAATTTTTAAATAAATATTAAAAATTGTCTTTATATGTAATTGGAAAAAATATTGCTTAAAAAATGAATATAAACCTTAACAAAAGTTCTGCCCTAAGCCAAGTTCTTCATGTAAATGAAATCACAGGTTGGTATACCCCTCCCCTTCCAAAAAAAATACAACCTTTCACATATCTAGCAAGCTGTACTATTCTCTGCATCTCAAATACACTCTGTGCTTTCTTGTCACTGTGACCTTTGTCCATGTTGTTCTTTATGTCTGAAATGTTCTTCTTCATTTTCTTTGCCTACTGAATTCCTATTAATTTTTTAAAAGTCCCACTAAAATGTTACCTCTTCAATGAAATCTAATCTACATCAGTAATCATGTTTTCTTTCTCAGATCTTATGTAACACTTTAGTTCTTGCATAACACTTATATAATAGCTGCCCTCAAAACATTACATCATATAGGAGGAAGTAACATGAAAATAAGCGATCAAATACAAAATATACTCAAAGTCATACCTGGAGGAAAAGCAGTAGCATGGTATTATGTATATGGGAAATGCTAAATATCTAATGAAAGGAATTATCCCCAATTTGCAGGTGAATACTATAACTTCTCCATAGTCACATCATTCCTAAATACTAAAGCTGTAGATTCTGCTTCTGGGAGTCAATATGGTAGAGTAAGATGTAAGTCTCTCTCACCCTCTCTTATTTACCTCTTAAAGACAGAAAATATCACCCCAGGAAAAACCCTGAAACAACTGAGCCAGCAGAAAGGGCAATGGCAGTTTTGTAGTCCAGGAATCTTGGGGGATTAACAGGAAAGGTGCCTCTCCCTCTGCATGAGGGAATAGGTAAAATAGGGGTAAAGAATGGTGTTTAGATTTATAGGAATGGGAGGATAGGGGAGGGATGCTTGGAGGAGGGTAGGCAAGTCATAGGAGGGAAAGGTAGTGGGTAGAAGTAAAGTAGAGCAAGCAGGAGGGATAGGAAACAAGATGTATAATCATACATAAAAAACAATGATCAGGAATAGAATAGGTCTGAGAAAGTATATATCTATATATGTATGTATATGTGTACGTATATATCTATAACTACAGAGAAACATTTAAACTTTATTGTAGCCTTCTGGGGGGAAGTTGGGGGTAGGGAAAAAAAGAACAAAATTTAAAAGTACACAGCAGAGAACAAAAGAAAACTCAAAAGGAAGCAAAGATGGACAATTCTCAGCATAATGAGAACTATCTATCATATAGGCTTTCTTGAAATAGAAATCTTTTGTTACATATTTTGAATCCCCTCATGTTCTCTGATGCACACATTTTTTTTCTTTCTAAGTTTGTATTTAAATTTATAATGTTTTTGTTTCTTTTCTCCATTCTGTATTTGTGTTCTGGCATTTGAAATAAAATTTTGAAAATGAAAAGTACTTAGCACAGTGCCTAGCACATAGTGAGCACTATATAAATGTTAGCTCTCATCATCATTGTTGTGGTTACTGCTGTTATTAATCACTATTTTATCACTATCATCATTATCATTTATAATAATTATCATAGCTATTTTATCACTATTATATATCATAGCATTATAACTATCACATCATTACTATGTATTGAAAATTTTCATAAGTATTTTATCATCATTTTTCATAATAATAATTACAACTTATATAATTATTATATATCACAACAATAATTATCCTTATCATATGTAATAATAATCATTATGATTATAAAAAAAGAACTCACTGTTTAATAAAAACTGTGGGGTGGAAAATAATATAGCAAAACTAGGCGTAGACCAACATCATATACCCTATACCAAGATAAAGTTAAGAAGGGTATGTGATTTAGACATAAAGGCTGATACTATATACAAATTAGGAGAGCAAGGAATAGTTTAACTGTCAGCTCTATGGAGAAGGGAAGAATTTATAACCAAACAAAAGATAGAGAACATTATGAAATGCAAAATGGATGGTTTTGATTACATTAAATTAAAAAGTTTTGCAAAATAAAGCCAATGCAACCAAGATTAGAAGGGAAACAGAACACTGGGAAATAATTTTTACAGCCAGTGTCTCTGATAAATTTTATAAAATATACAGGGAACTGAGTAAAATTTATAAGAATACAAGTTATTCCCCAATTCATAAATGGTCAAAGGATATGAACAAGCAATTTCCAAAAGAAAAAAATAAAGCTATCTATAATCATACGAAAAAAACACTCTAAATTGAGGGCAACTAGGTGGCAGAGGGAGGCTAAGTAGCACAGTGAATAGAGCACCAGCCCGGGAGTCAGAAGGACCTGAGTTCAAATATGGCCTCAGATACTTAACACTTACTACCCATGTGACTTTGGTCAAGTGACAACCCCATCACTATGGATTAGAGAAATGCAAATTAAAACTCTGAGGTGCCACATCATACCTATCAGAATGGCTAACATGACAAAACAGGAAAATGATAAACACTGGAGAAGATGTGGGAAAAACAGAACACTAATGCATTGTTGGTGGAGTAGTGAGCTGATCCAACCATTCTGGAGAACAACTTGGAATTATGCCCAAAGGGCTATAAAAAAGTACATACCCTTTAACCCAGCAATGCCACTCCTAGGTCTATATCCCAAAAGATCATAAAAATGGGAAAATGACCCACATGTACAAAAATATTTATAGTAGCTCTTTTTGTGGTGGCAAAGAATTGGAAATCAAGGGGATGTCCATTAATTGGGGAATGGCTAAACAAGTTGTGGTATATGGATGTAGTGAAATAGTACTGTGCTATTAGAAATGATGAGCATGCAGACTTCAGAAAAACCTAGAAAAACTTATATGAAGTGATGCTGAGTAAAATGAACAGAACCAGGAGAACATTGTACACAGTAATAGCCACATTGTGTGATGACTGACTTTCATAGACTTTGCTCTTCTCAACAATGCAAGGATCTAAGACAACTACAAAAGACTCACAAGGGAAAATGTTATCCACATTCATAGAAAGAACTTTGGAATTTGCATGCAGATGGAAGCATACTATTTGCTCTCCTTTTTTTGTTGCTCTGTTTTGTTTGGTTCCTCCCATTAATTCTAATTCTTTTACAACATGACTAATCTCAAAATGTTTAATATGAATGTATAAGTAGAGCCTATATCAGATTGCACACTGTCTTGTAGAGGAGGAAGGAGGGAGTGTATGTAATGGCAAGCAAAGAAGTACTTAGCACCTTGTTTCAGTTATGTATTTAGCACCTTGTTTCAGTTCAAGTGTCTTTGAGCCTTGCCCTGATTATATCAAGTCTTTGTTAAGAAATAGTACCTGTGAATCCCACAGTGGGAGGGACTTGCCAAAGACAGGAACAGGAAGGATGTAAGAAGTGGGAGAACAGGGAGGAGCTAATGACAGATAAAAAGCTGAGCACAGCTGGGATGGAGCAGAGCTGAAAAGGGAAAAACATGTGGTGTCCAGCACTCTGTTTGTCTGTTCTGTCTGTGTTGATCTGTGTTTGTGATACTTGGTACAGAAACCCTGGGACCTCACTGGAATCCCTGAAAGAGAATTTTCTTATTGTCTGTGTACAGAAGTCCTGCAGGAGGGTTTTAGAGGTCCTGGGACAATATTGATAATTTGTGTTGAGTTCTCAGACCTTGTTTGTGAGTCCGCATTGATTTCACAGGCAGATAGTGAATTGATAATGGTGCCGGCAATGTGTATGAAGGTTTTTTTTTGGTTCTGTTAAGCTTTGTCTTCCCAGAAACAGAAACTGCAAAAGACTTGAGGTGGACTGGACACTGTGAGTTTCATTATGGAACAGGAACTGGAAGAGGAGCAGGATGAGGAGCTGAGAGCTGCCTACCTGTGAATCCAGGTGACAGTTGGGTAGATTCAGGCAAGATCTGGACCCATGGAAAAGGAACCATTGAATCTGGGAACCAGCCTCAAGCCAAGATGAAAAGACCTGTCCTTGGATACTTTGTGCTGACTGAGAAGATTATGATTTATTGTGGCCTAGGGGCAAGAGAACTTTGTACTTTATACCTTGTACCCCTTAAAGAGGATTGCTTCTTAAGGACTATTGAGTTAAGGACTTACTGAATGATATCTTTTGTTTAGAACTATGCAGCCATCTCCAGTCATCCTGATGAATCCCTGGCCACCTGCAAGTCATGTGACCATCACCCTGATGTCATGGTCCTCTTTGAGAATGAAGGACAAACACAACAACAGGTGGTAAATGGGAGAACCAGGATAAGAAATCCTCCAATTCCAAATACAGCACTCTTTCTACCGTACCACACTGCCTCTTTACCTGTCTAGAATTAATATCTTAAGTTAAATTGATGTGATTACAAATTGTTTATCATCACTTCTAAGCTATGAATATATAACTGTTCTGCTCTTCTTCAGCTTGCCTTTCTACCTTTTTTCCAACCAACTTAATCCAGAAAAAAATCAGTTATGGTTTGCTGTTGAAAAAAAATCAGAACAATATACCACTAACTTTTTTTTATGTAAAGCTCTATAAAAGTTTCCTCAACCCTTAACTAGCATTTCCTTATGGAATAAAAATATCAATTTAATTTCTATTTCTCCTTAAGCAAAATATATACAAGTTTTATATTATAAACTACTGCTTCAAAGAACATAAACTAAAACTTATGACATATTATACTGCCTTTTTGAAAAATATTTTCCTAAAGTTTACTGCAATTTTAAAGACACTTTTAAAGGAATCTTTAAATAGATTCATCTTTCAGTTGAAAATATTTCTTAAAGTATCCATTACCACTAACTACACAAAAAATGAACTTCTTTACTTGTATCTTTTTTTCCTTCCCAGTAATTGAGGAAACTAAAAAATAACCAAGAAAAATCTGTAACCCATTTTTCAATAATTATCCAAACAGTATGTTCAAAAATATCGAAAGTTCTATTTGAGAGTTTCGTGTGACTAACTCAGAGATGTGTGTTTCTGTCAAGCTTTAAACTAATTATTTAGCAATTTCCCAGAAGACTTCCTGCAATAATACTTTTTGACCAGGAAACAGATACTATGGTTGATTTCTAAAGATAAGAAACAAATTCATGAAAAATAATATTCAACATTTTAGATCAATGTTAGATCTTTTGCTAGATTGTTAATCTCATATATAAAAGTGGTGTCCTTTACAAAAATATTGAACCAAGAGCCTACACTTTGTACAGAAATTGATGTCATAAATCATCACACTGAAGCAATTTTAAAAACAAAAACTGGGGCAGCTGGGTGATGCAGTGAATGGAGCACCAGTCCTGGATTCAGGAGGACCTGAGTTCAAGTAGAGCCTCAGACACTTAACACTTGCTAGCCATGTGACTTTGGGCAAGTCACTTAACCCCAAATGCCTTGCCTCCCTACCTCCAAAAAGCAAAAACAAAACCCTCAAAAATTAAACTACATTCATCGTGATGAATTTGCTAATAAAGTGTAATAAAACATTTCAGAACATATTTAACTATTTCAACATATTCAATGCTGCTTTACTCCAAAATGAATATTTACATCACCCTCATTCTACCTCCATAATAAATTAACTAGAATACCTCATTTCCTGAGTATTCTAGATAAGCATTTTACGAAGATTTTCTTGGACTAACCAGAAGAGTCAAGCAACATGAAAAGCATTTTTTTTTTTGCAATATTGTAAAATGCTCTAGAAAACAAGCTATTTGGAGGAGACTTTGCAAGCCTAATTTTTCATTTAATTGTCAAGATATTTCAAAAAGAAGATAAAATTCAATACTTTAAGCTTAAAAAGTTTTAAAATCTACATGTTTAAATGTTTGTCAGCAGATATCTATGTCTATATATATATATATAGACATATATATATGTATCAGATTTTCAAATTATCTTTACCTTTCTCATTATGAATTCCTATTCATATATACACATAACTCTTTAAAGATGAAAACTTTTGGCTACATTTTTAAATGAGTAAAACATAGTATCTGTATGCTTCCAATTCAGGTAATCTAAGTTGTATAAGGTATGTTTTGCAGCTAAAAAGAAAAAAATGTATAATTATATGACATGTCTTTTTTCTTTATTTCCCCCCAAAAAACAGCTCTTTTAGAATCAGAAATCAAGTATTTAACTTCTTCATATAAACAATAATTCAAGAGTTCCCTTAAGTACTGCTTAAATACATTTTAGCTCACAAACTATTCAATTTATAACATAGGAAGCAATGCTTTTTAACACTGATCTCTAGTAGATAATACTTTAGTATTTGACTGACATTCATTTTTAGAATATGAAAATTAATAAGAATATAGAAACAACAGAGAAAAATTCAGTGAGAGAAAAAATTGATGCAAAAATTATCTTTCATGATTCTTAGAACTATTTACTCCTTCCAAATCATCCACTAATTTTGTAGAACTTCATTTTAATTATAAAAGTCATCCCTCCTTTTATTTATCTCCACATTTCTTCCTCTTATGTCATCATGTTCCTATATGACTTAAATTTATCTTTGAGGAAGTAAGTACAAACTATAATCAGGTATAATTCTATTAAAGTAAACTTCAGGGATGACTTGTGTCTTTAAATATATTTTTACATATTAATCCTATAGCGTTTTCTATCCAAAAATTTATAATTAGAATAATTAAACATCTGTTTATATTTCCTAATTCTCCATAATAATTCCCCACAAATGCCACAAGCGGAAATATCACACACACACACACACACACACACACACACATACACACACACCCCATGATGTACCGGCAGTACTCACAATGGACATAGTATATATACTAGGGGGTCCTCCAAATTTTATTTCCTCATTGCTCTTTTTATACTTGCCCTTAACATTATGTTTGGAGACTGGATTCTCATTTATTACTTTCCACTGAAATAATTTCAAAAATCATAAATATATATATGCATATGTGTGCATGTATATAATTTTATCACAGATTTCTGATTATTTTAGGAAACATTATTGAAATTGTCTACTTTTCACACCTCCCAAACATATACATACCTATATCATATGCCAGGAAATCAGCAGAAAAACATTTTGCACCATTACTCAAGGAAGTATCATTATGGGTGTTTCCTCCAAAAATGAGCATAGCACCATTGATTAGGACAGCTGAATGAAGATATCTGGCAAACCCACTTTCTTTCAAAATAGTCCTATAGAATAGAATTTTGAAAATAATTACAAAAAAGTCAAAGGTCTATTGGACAGTCAAGTAATTGTTGTATATAGTTTCTAATTGGATTTCAAAATTCAGCAATCTATTTTGACCTTTCCTATAATTCATATTGATGGCCCTGGCCAAAGTAATGTCATTTTACTTCATTTTCTTCAGTGAATTATGAAATTATAAATCATATAATAGAATGTTTGGAGTTTTAAGCAGAGAAAATATCATATAACAATACTATTATTATCTGTACCACACCTCATGTCTTAAACTTACTTTTCCATTCACAAATGAAAGAAACTGTCAAGAAATTTAAATGGACATTTACACAAGCAATAGTTTCAGCTTTAAATTTGAAAGATGCCAATGTTAGTTAAATAGGGTATGTTAGTTTGTTTCAATTTACTACCTATGATACTTTCTTTAAAAATCATCAAATAGGGCACCTAGGAGGCACAGTGAATAGAGCACTGGCCCTGGAGTCAGGAGGACCTCAGCTCAAATGTGGCCTTAGACGCTTGACACACCTACTAGCCATGTGACTTTGGGCAAATCACTTAACCCCAATTGCCCTCCAAAAAGCAAAAAAGAAAGAAAAGAAAGAAAAGAAAGAAAGAAAAGAAAAGAAAAGAAAACAAAAGAAAAGAAAAGATAAGAAAAGAATCATCAAACAGCTACTTAGGAAAAATATTTTAGCATGGTATGTTTAAATAGGTACATTATGATCTATGCTTATTAAAAATAATCAGAAATTAAAATACTGAAATATGAATATATAGTCAAAATATTTCTATTTTGTTAAAATGATACATTAATTCAAAATAACAAATATTTTAAGTCCCTACTATGTGCAAGGTACTGTGCCACAAAATAATCACAATTATAAATTAGAAATTGATCATTGAATTTTTAAAATTCCCAGTGAAAAATAAATGTAACAGAAGGGATGGATAATAATCTTTGGCTTTGTCCGTGAAGAACCCAATTTCCTTAACTATTAAATAAGGGACCTGTTCTGCCAGATGATCTCAAAGATCCCTTGCATTTCTAAAAACCATGTTATTATAACTCATTAGTGAGGAAAGAGAGGGAGGCAAATTTTGTAATAAACTTTTATATTCCAACAGACACCTTCTACTGTGAATATTACAGTACCACTTAAAAGAATGCAGAACATGAAACTATGATAGCAAAAAAAATGTAAAGCACACACTTCAGAGAATTTCAAGTTGTAAAATTTTGGACACAAAATTTCATAATTTCAGTCATGATTTAACGATCTCTAAATCTCTTCTCACAAAATGATCGTATTTTTCTCTTCAAGATGGGAAAACAGTAAAATGTTCAGATTTGACAGAGGAGGAAAGATGTACAATATAGGACAAGGAAATAAATCATTATGTACTCTAATGAAAGATTTGAACCAATGGAAATCTAAAATATAAGAAAAGTGACATGAAACATAAAGATATTTACAAAAAACTCACTAAATATCTATTAAATAATAAATATCACTAAAGATATTTATCTGGTAGATTTTTATCTGATTACAGGCAAAAAGTATATAATTTATGAATATATTCAACTGCTGACACTGCACTTTTGTTAATAGCTTAAATTCTAAGCCATATTGAAATATTCTGCCCATTGGGAAGAAAAATCATAATTTTTTATTTTAAAATGTTTTAAAATACCCTAAAACAAGATGTAGACAAAAAGCATCATTACAAACAACTTGAACACTTAGAGAAATAAAAAGAATGAAGTTTCATAATTTTTTCTGTAGTTTCATTGTTAATTATATTCTTTACACCTCCCTCCATGGCTTTTAGAAAGCGGAGAACATCTGAGTACATTGCTTTTATATTTACGTAAACTAAAATATGATTTTTAAAAATGTTAAAAATTAAATTGTTATTGCTAGCAGACACTGACCAGAATGCTTGAATCTTTTTCATAACATGAAAATAATGATCACAAGCTGGACAAAGATCTTAAAAGTATTTTAATTAAATGAGATTTTTTAAAAATCTTATCACAATAGATATATCACAGTAATGATTACTAGTTGATACAAGACATGAAAAATTCTTTCTGAAATACAAGAAACTGTAAAACAAGAAAAGATAGAATGGTTTGTATTGTAACAAAACATCTACTGCTTTTAAAATTAATTTATCAAATGTAAGATTAAGGTGCACAGTCTTCCCTTATGAGATAAGAGAAAAAAATGTATAGATATTATTCCAAGATGATGACATTTAAATATATAAAATTTATAACAATATAAATAAGAATAAAGAAATAAAATATAGAAACATTCACTCTAAGGATGAATAAATCAGACACAGCCTAACTAGGCCACATAAGATACGTACACCTGTAGACAACTACTGGAAAATAAACCTTATGTAACTGAAAATGTTAAATTTTCCATATGCCTCACATCATTTTCTTCATGTGTATCCGTATGAAATGTATCCCAAAAATAAAAATCCTAAGAATTAAAGTTGTTAATAAAATCTGTCATTTTGGTTAACTGTATAAAAATTCAAAACCTAACACAAAGGTCAATGTGTATAAAAGGATGCTCATAGATGTGACAGCTTTGTATTCTCCTTTTCGAAGCAGTATTTTATTTAACAATCACACCAGTCCTTTCACATAGAATTTAGAGAATGACTGAATGTACAGCACTGATCGAAATGTTTTGCAACGAATAGCACATCTATAGGACTATCTTTTGTTCGTATCTTGCTGTTCCATAATACTATCTTTTCCCAAAATACCGAACCCTTTACAATTATTGTTTCATTTCATCTGCAATGGCAGCTAAGTACAACAATGGTAGAATGCCTGAACTGGAATCAAGAACATGTGAGTTTAAATCCAGCCTTATACACTTAATAACTGTATGACCCTAGGCAAGTCTTTAACCTCTGTTTGCCTCAGCTTGTTTATCTGCAAAATGAAAAATATCATAGTACCCATCTGCCATGAGATAATAACTGCAAATTATTTAGCAGTGTCTGGCACATAACGTGTGCTATATAAATGTTAGTTATAATTATTATTAAGCTACATAGAATCTATAATATTGTATGATGATCAACTGTGAATGACTTAGTTATCTGGATCAGTAAATTGATCCAAGACCATTCTAAAGGACTTATGATGAAAATGACACACACCTCCAGAAAAAGAACTGATGGAATCTGAGTGCAGATTAAAGCATATTTTTTCCACTTATTTTTCTTGGGTTTTTTTGGCACCATGGTAAATATGGAAATATGTTTTTATGTGATTTCACATGTATAACTAATATCACATTGCTTGCCTTCTCAATGAGGGGGTAGAGGGCTAGGAGGAAGGGAGAGAATTTGCAATTCAAAAACTTTAAATGATTGCTAAAAACTAAATTTTTTTAAACTATGTATATATATGATATAGATTTACATTAATTGAATTATTCTTAAATGTCTCCAAATACTTCTAAGTTAAAATACATATTATTGTAACTTACTTTAAAGAAAATTTAGTCACCTGATTTATCAAAGTATGTAGTTCCAGTAATACTTACCTTTAAAAAACTGTATTTTCAGGAACATAATTTTAGAGATATTTTGAGTACAGAATTCATATATCTCAGAAAATCAATAATCTATTTTAGCTAAAGCAGTGGGTGAAATTTAGATATCTTCTACAGTACTATGAAATCTTCAAAATATAGCATTATTTTTTAATTTTTATATTTCATTTTTAAAATAAGACACTGGTAAAGATAGTTAGTTTTTACTGACTACTATACAATACTACTGGTTCCAAAATTTTTAAAAATCAATATCATCTAATTGCCATATGCTAGTGGTATTTAAAATAGACTATGGTAAATCTAAATCATCATTAGTTCCTCACTGGTATAAAGAAAGCATCCTCTGGAGTGGTCACAAATATTCATATTACATTATTTGAAATTATAATTGTATAAAATAATTTATTTTAGTCCAATAGAAATACAGCAGAAATATATAGTATAAATTCAAATAATGTGACCAATTTATGAGGTTTATTATATACACTAATCCCAAACTAACTGCATTTCTTTATATTTCCAATGACTTTTGTCCAGAATAGAGTAAGGCAAGTAATATCTCGGGCAAATATGTCAAAGGAGAAAATCTTTCAAGAGATCTTGATTTTGAAAGAGCTAAGCTTTTTTTAAGTCAATTTGTGTGTTAGACTCACAACACAGCAACACTTTAAGCACTCTATAACTGAGAAAACAGTTGTGATAATAAAGACAATTATAATTTAAGCCTTATTCAAAATGCAAAATAAAGTTACAATCTATGTACCTAATATACTTCCTTTGAGATCTAGGAACAGGTTACAAATTTTTATTCGGTTCTGACTTCCTTATGATCTATCAAATATTACCTTTATATTACATATTTCAGAACCAAGAAATTTCTACCTAAAAGCCAGGACTACCTATGTTCAAGTCCAGTCTCTTATAAGTACTAGCTATATGCCCCAAAAGCAAATCAATTACCCTATCAGCACCCATAGATGACTCTCAAAAACAATCAATTGCAGAATAATTGCGATTCTATAAATATACTCTTACCAAAGAAATGATGACAAGAAGATTTTGCATTTTAATCTGTTGATAATAAATGAAACCCAAATAACAGATTTTTTTATATACTTATATAATTTTTTCTGCTTTTAATATTTTTACTATCACATATAAAAACAAGTCAACAGTATTTTTTTAAATTTTGCATTCCAAACTTTCTCCTTCCTTCTGTCCCATGCCCCCTCATTGAGAAGGAAAGCAATTTCATATGTTATATGTGTGCAGTCGCACAAAAATATATTTGCATATTAATCATGTTGTGGGGAAAAAAAACACAAACAACAAAAAAGAAAAATTAAGGTTATTTTTAAAGTATGCTTCAATCTGCATTCAGAGTCCAGCAGTTCTTTTCCTGGAGGCAGATATAATTTTTCATCATGAGCCCTTCCTTCAGAGCTGTCTTGGATCATGTCATTGCTGAGAATAACTAATTCACTCACAGTTGATCATCACACAATATTGCTGCTACTATATAAAAGGTTCTCCTGGTTCTGCTCACTTCACTTTTTATCCCTTCATGGAAGCCTTTCCAGGTTTTTCTTAAAGCATCATGCTCCTCAGTTCTAATAGTACAACAGTATTCCATCACAATCCTACACCACACCCTGTTCAGCCATTCCCCAACTGATGGTTATTCCCTGGGTTTTTGGTTCTTTGCCACTACAGGAAAAGCCACCTCTAACTCTGGATCTTACCAACAAATTAAGGCAAGCCACTGACTTGTCCTTTACCAATAGATCACATGCTTCTATTAATAAATGATACTATGCTCAGAAAAATCAAATCATGTTATTTATTATTTAAATTTCCCCTGCGACGAGTTCTTCTCTTCAGTTAATTTTTGTACATCTTTTTCCATTTGACCAAATTGTCTTTTTAAGGTGTTATTTTCTTCAGTATTTTTGTGCCTCCTTTAACAAAGAGTTGACTTCTTATTCACAGTATTCCTGCATCCCTCTCCTTTCTTTTTTTCCCAATTTTTCCTCTATCCCTCTTACCTGACTAGTAAAAACCCTTTTTGAGCTCTACCCAGAAGACCAATTCACATTTTTCTTCACAACTTCACAAGTAGTTGTTTTGACACTGTTATCTTCTTAGTTTGTGTTTTGATCTTCCCTATTCCCATGGTAACTCATTGTTGTTGTTGTTGTTTGCTCATTTTCCAGCCTATTTCTTGAGTTTTTACTTTATGCTAAAGTTGGGCACAGTTCCTGGGGTGGCAAGGGGCACAATCTCCAGCTTTGGGTTTTTCATGCTGCTCTTTTCAGAGATATTTCTAGGGATCTGTATGCTTTTAGTTCTTCTAAGGTGGAAAGATCTGGTGCTAGTGCTCCTCCTCACCCTGGGACTGTGACCCTGAATTGCATGTAGGCAATTCAACAGAGATCTTTTGCCAGTGCCAGCAAAGGTTCCCCTATAATTTTTTTCTGACCAGTTGTTCAACTCCCTTCCCATCTGGGTGCTGGTAACTCTGGAAGCCCCTGCTGCCAATTCAGTTGTCCCAAAAGCCTGCTACTGGTTTGTCAGGGATACAGCCTGCACCAGACTGTTCCACTCTTGCTCCAGTGATACAAACCTTTCTTGTCAACCTTCTAAGTTGTCATGGATTTGAAAATTATTTCACCCTATCCTTTTGTTGATTCTGCCATTCTATAATTCATTTTGAGGAGTTATTTTAAAGTTGCTTGGAGGGGAATTTAGGAGAGGTCAGGCCCTGCCTTTACACTGCCATCTTGGTTCTGTTTCATATCACTTTTTAAAGAGGTTACGGTTGGGGAGTGTGGTGAACAGGAACAGGAATAGTCCACACATGGTTTGGACATGAGAAATAAAGGTGGATTAGGAAAAAAGATTTCACATGATTCAGGGAGATGTACGTAAATAAGTATCAAATGAAATAAAATTCAAAAGTTTCAGTTACACAAGATCATCTATCATTAAGAACTCAAAGAAGGATAAGGTGCCTAAAAAAGAAGGTAGAATATGTAATGGTTATGTGTTTTTAAAGGGAGAAGAAGCACTAGCCTTGGAAATTTCAAAACTAAACTTTAATGTCTAAAACTATATAGATTTTAAAGATTTGATCAGAAAATTGCCCACAATATAAACAAAGCTGAACAATTACAATTATAACAATTTGGTGGAAAACAAATTCTAACAGACTAATTGTCTTCTACAACAGAGCAACAGATCACATAAATATCAAGAGGGGGGGAATAAGCATTTATATAGCACCTACTATGTGCCAGGCACTATACTAAGCACTTTAGAAATATTATGTCCTTTAAGCTTCATAATAACCCTGCAAGGTAGACCCTGTTGTTATCCCCATTTCACAGAAATTTTTAAGAAAACTGAGCCAAAAAGAGTTTAAGTGATTTGCTCTGGGTCATATAGGCAGTAAACATCTGAGGCTAAATTTGAACTCATGTCTACCTGACTCCAAACCTGGTACTCTCTATCTAATGCATCAACTAAATATAACTGAGAGTACAACATACTGGCTTGGTATTAGTAAGACTTTTAATTGCTTTACATTACATTTTTAGCAATAATTTAAGAAAATATGGAGTGGTTGGTGAATCACAGATATGACTATAATTTTTAGAAAATAAAAATGAAGAGATTAAAAGGACAAGGATTATTAAATTTGGAGAAAAAGCCAATAGGTTATTCTCTTTCTAGTGATTCCTAAATAGGGTAGATCAATAGTGTCAAACTCAAATAGAAATAGAAGCCACTAATCGATACACATGTATCCCTGTGGCTGCATATATAACTTGGTTTTTAAACAATGTTATGTATGGTTTTTTTATTCCTACATCATTCTCAATTACATTTTAATCTAATTCTGTGGCACTGGGCCACATATGTGTTTGATACTTCTAGGGCAGATCTTTATCTTCCTATTATGCTTTAAATTTTATCATGTCTGCAGTAATAATGTGGGTTATATGAACTTTAAAAAGCATCATAAGTTACAGGTCACAGTCTTTACTATAGAATATCAGTACATTTTAAAGTAGAAGGGGCAGGGATACACATCAAAAAGGAAGTATGTGAAACCATTCACTATTTCCAAGGCACTATTAGTTTTCCGTCACCAGAAATGAGGGGCCATGGATGAAAGCATAGAGAAAGAAGGAAAAAACAATGCACCAATTAGAATGCAGGATTCAGGTTACAAAAGAATTCAAATGGATGATAAAGAGTTTTCAAATAGCTAAACCAATCCTGTAAACTGCCTATCTTTTGAGACTGCTGCACCCATGCAGAGCCAGCTTGTTAACACAAGAAGGACCAACATCAGTTCAAAGATCCTAGCATCATAACCCTATTTCAACTTTAAATCATTCTTGAATTAAGCAACTTAGTACTATGATCAAAGAGGCAAGTTGAAATTTTCTATAGTCATTCACAGTAATTTCTACATAGAATATGGTATTTCCCTTATTTATGGGATAATTTTTCCCATAATGACCTTTTTATGAATTGATGGAAATCAATTCAAAGGCTAATAAAATTATAAAATATCATTTTAACTGCTTTATATGCAATGATATAGAATTACCTTAAAATGTGGTGAAATACCAGAGTATCTAATTCATGCCCCTACTATGTTTAAATATAATATCAGTACTAACACACATTTTCACATTTCCTTTTCTTACTTCCATTCTCCTTTCCCCAAATCACATTTACTTACCATGTCTTGGTATTAACTTCATATCTATAAAGGTCATCTACTAGTCCATATTTGTTGCCTGGTAAAGCTTTATAACCACCATGTACATAAATGGACTTTGTCATTTCATCATACACACTTGTATGGCCATATCCACCTTGCACAATTGCTCCTTTTGTTTCTGGAACAAGCCAGGTATTGGATACTATAAGAGAAAGATAATAAAATATTGAGAAAATAATATAATTCTAACATAGTTAAAAATATAACTACACTATAAACACAATCTCTGAACTTTCAGGTTAAATGCATTTTGTATTTTGCCAAGTAAATATGCTACACTAACTATAGGGTATACATGAGACTGAAATATGACACTCACTAGTTATAGGGAGAAAAATAAAGAAACATTATTCTACTGGATAAGTACGTACATAAATTATCCATTTAAAAAAGCTTAAATGGAATGCAGAGATTTCATTTCACATCTTGCAAATTAGTAAAGATAACAAAAGATAGAAATAGCCCATGATGAGGCTGTGGAAGACAGGAACAGTAACACCTAAATAATAAAGCTGTAAATTTGTCCAACCATTCAAGAGAGCAATTTAGAATCATACTAAGGAAGGGACTAAAATATCTATAAATTTCCGAGTACATTTGAGACTGATATCCAAGATGGTGGTTCCATATAAACCAAAATATTCATAGAAATACTTTTTGGGGTAGGAAAAAAAAACTGGAAACAAAGTAGATGACCACCAATCAGGTAATGGCTAAACAAGTTATTGTATTCAGATACAATGGAATATCAGTGTAAATGGATGAATATGAATAATTTAGAGAAGCACGGGAAGATCTATATGAATGGATATAGAGTAAGGTAGAACCATGAAAACAATATAGATACTGACTACAACAATATACATGAAAAGAACAACAAGAAGACTGAATGCTGTTATTGTGGTGTTCAAGGGTTAGTATGAAAGGGGTGAGAAATAGTATTTCACATTTCTTTCTTACATCAGGTTCCATCAGTATATTAAAATACACTATTAATATATTATTACACTATTAAACACACTAGATATACTTTTAAAATAAAAGTGTATGTTAAAATGTTTTTCCTCAATCTTTTTTATTCTTTATTACAAGGAATATCTTCTTGGATTTTAGAGAAGGGAAGAACTATTTGGAAAAGAGAGTGGTGGAAATACAAATAAAAATCAATTTTAAAAGATCATATTAAAAAATCATTTTAGACCAGACTTGTTTCATCGGCGCAGGCAACTCCTGATGAGGTAGTTCCATCTACTTATGGTCTTCCAACAGTTGCCTATGATACTTTAAGGGACTTATTCAAGATCATAGAATCAGTGTGTGTCAAAGACCCAAGTCTTTCAAATTCCAAGATTGGCTTTCTATCCACTATTTCATATATTTTATATTTTGAAAGGTTTAGATATTTTACTAACTTAAGAGTAGAAGTCTTTGTCCTTTCTCATGCCATCTTCCTGAATGATGTTTTACTATGCTGTTTCTACCTATCCTCAGTTTTTGCCACTGTTTCATGGAAGTTAATGTCAGAGTATATATTGATTTGAATTGAAGCATCTTATCAAGTTCTCCATAGAATTTCTCTCCCTCCTCATCCTCAGCAACTGATGCTGGCGTATAAGCTGCAATTTTCTTTCACGATGCTCATTTTGCATCATTACCTGTCCTTCATAATACAATACATGATGATCAAATATCTCAAAAAATAAAATTTCTTGTTGTCAGGGCATTGCACAAAACTCATCCTCCCAACTTCTTTCTTAGTCTCTCCAAGAAGTAAGTAGAAGCTATCCTTCCATTTATCAGCAATGTACTTCTTTCTTCTGGTTTAGATTATAGCAAGAATGTCAAGAATGATGCTATTTGGCTCTTCTATATTATATCTATTAACTGGTAATTGAACAAGGATTTCATAGCTGTGGTAATTATAATAATCAAATCAAATCATGTAAATGGTCTAAAAACTGATTTTAATTTTGATTTTTTTTTCTTTGTTTCATGGGAAGCCATTGTCAACAGAAAAGACATGGAAATAGACTATAATTTTCCACACAATGTTAGTCCATGTAAATTAACTGCCATAACAAGGAGATCCCTTGAGGCCCCCAAAAAAGTCTTAGTCACCAAACGTTTGACTTAACACATGGAGAGAGATGGCTGGCAAAGGCAACTTCAACTTTGAAAATGAATTTATGAAATATTATGTAAACAGATGGTGGAAAATTACATATAATATCTGATAAAACAAAGAGAAATATAAGGTAAAAGTAAAGGAAGCTTGTCAACACATTCAATTAAACAAAATCAACCAAGTGACATTAGAAGAACAAACAAGGAAAATGAAAAAGATTTATTTTTAAAAATCATGGGAGAGGATTTTGGGAAGATGGCAGAGTAGGTCAGAAAATTCCAAGCTCTCAAGATTTTCCCCGACAAAAGAGATAAAACAGCATCTTAGGGTGAACAAAATACAGTAAAAATAAATGAGAATGGGGCACAAAATGTGTCTTCCTGGGACAATTTGAGATCAGAAGAAAAATGCCAGGACAAGGTTAGGTTCCTATGAAGAGTAAACACCTCCAGGTTAGGATGTGCTTTAACAATAAGCAACAAGCTCTGTGGTTAGGTGATTTAGGAGGTTGCCTCGATCCCAGACACAAAAACTGTTACCCCCAGGATAGCAAGGGAAATTGGAGCTCAGGAAGGTAGAGGGAACCTCTGCTGATCAGGAACACCAGACCCAGCTGTGCTGCGCAGAGCTGTGAGGGTGAGAAGGCAAAAGCACATGCCTGGTGGGTGCAGAAACAGTGGGGCAGAATGCTATTGGCTGTGGGTACTCACAGGAGGTTGGAAGTTTGCTTTGGTTCCAGGCTAGAGAGGAGAACTGAAGATCTGGGGCAAAAGGCACCATTCACCACACACCAGGGCTAGAGGTGATTACAAAAATTAAACTATTACCACAAAAAATGCACAGGCAAAGGAGAAAGAAACCAACCATAGGAAGCAATTGTGGGAATAGAGAAGACCAGGGTTCATGTTCAGAGGAGGATATTGAAGGAAAGAAGCCCACAAAGAGTAACATCAAATGGTCACCTGCCCAAAAAGAATTCATAGAAGATCTCAAAAAAGACTTTAAAAGTCAAATGACAGAGATGGAGGAAAAGCTAAAAAAAAAAAATCCAAGAAAAACAAGATTAAGAAAGAAAAATCAACCAATTAGAAACAGAGATCCAGAATCTTAAGAAAGAAAATGACACCTTGAAAATTAGAATTGGGCAAGGCAAAGCTAGCAAAAACAGAAGAAATCAGGAAATAATTAAACAAAATATGAATAATGAAAAAATAGAAGAGAAAGTGAGACATCCCATGAGAAAAACAACACATCTGGAGAATAGATCAAGAAGAAAATGCATAAAAATAATCAGACTAACTGAAAGCTATTATAAAAAAAAGAATCTTGATATAATACTACAAGAAATAATTAAAGAAAAGTGTCCTAAACCATTAGAACATGGGGGAAAGTAGAAAAAAAATTCAATTGATCACCACTTAAAAGACATCCTATGAGGAAAACTCATAGGAATATCATAATCAAATTCCTAACCCCCCAGATCAATGGTAAAATATTAAAAGCAACAAGAATAAAACAATTTAAATATGATGGTGACACAATTAGAATCATACAAGACCTAGCAGTAGAGACACTAAAGGACCACAGATCTTAGAACACTATATATCAAAGAGCAAAAGAACTGGGGCTCTGGACAAAAATATAATACCCATCAAAGCTAAGCATAATCCTGAATGGAAAAAAAAACAGACATTTGATCAACTGTCAGACTTTCAAGACTTTGATTAAAAAAAAATCTGCACTTAAGAGAAGATTTGACATACAAGAGCCAAGAGAAACATAAGGTACATACCAAAGACTAATTACAAGGGATTCAATAAGGACAGGCCATTTACTTTTTAAATATGTAAAATGAAAAACATATGTCTATGGTTTCCTCTCAGCAATGCAAGGTTATAAGACAACTCCAAAAGACTCATGATGGAAAGGGATATCCACATCCAGAGAAAGAATTACAGAGTCTGAATGCAGATTGAAGCAAACTACTTGTGCTTTCTCTTTTTTTTGTTTTGTTTCTTATTTCTCATTGTTCACTCCATTGGTTATAATCCTTCTTTACAACCTGGCTAATGTTTAATGTGAAGGTATTTGTAGATCTTATATCTGATTGCATGCCACCATGGAGGAAGAAGGTGGAGGGAAGGGAGGGGAAGAATATTTGAAACTCAAGGGACTGTGGAACTGAGTGTTCTAAACCAAAAGTAAATAAATACGTTTAAATTTTAAAAATGTATGTCTAAGATTCTTATTAATAATTGAGTAGCTCCTAAGAAAAGTTGGGGTAAACCTGAGTATGATATGAATTTAAAAAGTAAAACCATTTAGGAATAGCTAAGAAGAGTAATTATTTTATACAAATGAGGTGCAAGAGGAAGAATCAAAACAGAGGAATTAGATGGGGGAGGAGTACAGGTAGTTCTGGTAACCTACTTTCACTGGGAATGGGTTTATATAGAGAGAATGGGTATATAGATATAGATATAGATATAGATATATAGATATACATAGATATATAGATATAGATATATGAGTATTAAAAAAACAAAAGAAACAACCCTATTCATCATAAAACAGGAAGATATATACTTAGCAAAGGTAATCATCACTGTGATGGAGCAGATCTAACACAGAGTCCAAGCTAAAGAAGAATTCCCTATGTATTTCGGGTATTATCAATGCTCCTGCATTGCAATAACTTTATTAAACCCTGTGATGCTACAGAGACTCCTAGCAAAATCTGCAATCATTCATTCAAACGAATTTGACCTAACCATGCACAGAATATAAAGTAAGTATATGAAGGATATCTATTTCTCATATTACAGCATGCATTTAGAGGGACAAGCTATAAACCTTGATCATCATTATGTATATTTAATATAGAAAGTAAGATATACATGGAGTTGGGAAAGAGTGGGCTGAATTGCCTTAAGGATATTGCAGACATCTTTTAATGATTCCAAGCTTCCTACAAAAACAAAGGCTTGTTTCTAAATTACCAATGTTCCACCAGTGCTGCTATATAGCAACAAGACATAAAATGCAACAGTCTCTTAAGAATTAAAAGCTAATACCACAGAGGGCAATTCAGACTACAACATAGGGAAAAAGAGAAAGTGAAGTCAAAGAATAACAAGTGGACAAGGAGAGTGCTATAATGACATCCATGTGATGTCAGGAGAAAATGAAGAAAGCCACTAGTACATTTAATGACTCCCCTGTGGCAAACTTTTTTTTCGTGGGGGATGAGTGGGACATGGACAAGCATCACATAACACGAGCAGGCATAAATGAATTGAGATCTATACCACTGAAACAAACGTTCAAATCCATGACATCACAGACCCATTTGAGTATTTGAATAAATTAAAATGAGATGTGATGGCAAAGAACTAAAAACAAAATAAGAGCCCATAAATTAGGTAATGTTCAAAAAATTTATGGTACATGACTGTACCAGAACATTATTACATCATTAGAAATTATTCATATGAAGAGTTCAAATAAACATGGGAAGACTTATATCAAAGGACAGAGTTAAGTAAGCAAAACCAGATAAACACATTTCTGAAGGGAAGTTCTATGCTGGTCCTGTCCCTACTTCCTTGGGGGTACTGGGTGTTATATTATTAGCCATGTCCTATATAAAATTTCTAATCAATGACAAAAATAAAAACCAAAATCAAGCTTATCCAGTATACAAATTAATTTAAACTGGAAGGAATAGCTAAAATAGCTAGATAAGACTAGAGAACTAAAAACATTTCAAAATTTTGGAAAAGTGGGCCAAAAATAAATTTTAAAAAATAATATTGCATTTGGATATAAAAAATCAACTGAACAAGAAAAGAATACCATAACTATAGCTTTATAACAATGTATGTTAAGAGAGAGAGAGAGAAGTACTATTTTCTAAGTGCCTTCTCCAAGGTCACAGAGCTGGCATGAGTATAAGAATTTAAACTGAGTCCCTTTGACTACAAGTCATTCTTCTTTCCATTATATTACACTGCCACTTTAAAAAATAGTAACTTTTCAGTCAAAGGATCTTAAATTCATTATTTTATTTTTCTCTTAATCTTCTGAGGAGTAGGGATTCTGGGCTGAGGGTTAGGAATAGAATAGGGTAGTTCTGTGGGGTTTTGTCTGTTTGTTTTTAGAGGGAGACAGTATTATGTAGTGGATAGCGAGCTGGCCTCAAAGAGAAGAAGACATGGGTTCAAGCCCCACTCCTGCCATAAACTGGCTTAGTAACCCTGTGAGCAAGTCATTTAACCTCTTGGTATGCTATACAATTCTCAAAAAGGATAAACAGCAGGGAAGATATGGTCCTGCATGGGTAGAGGGAGTTTTTTCGTCTGATATTACCAATGCAATGAAATTGAAAGTATAGTCACTATCTCTACACCCTAGATCAGGAGTTCTTAATCTTTTTCTGGCATGATGTACTCCTTTAGTAGTCCAGTGAAACATACAGATCTCTTCTCAGAATATTTTGAAAGGCATAACATAAAAATACAAGATTATGAAAGAAATCAATTATACTGAAATAGTTATCATCATGTCAAATATTTTTAAAAGATCACAAAACCTAGTTTAAAAATCCAGCCCAGGTAATCTTAACCCTTATCCATTTTAACCTCTCTGAGTCTAAATTTCTCACATGTACAATGAGAATATATTTTGTTGTTATTGTTGTCATTGTTCAATCATTTCAGTCATGTCCAACTCTTCATGATCCCATTTGGGGTTTTCTTGGCAAAAATGTTGAAGTGCTTTGCCATTTCCTTCCCCAGCTCATTTTACATATGGGGAAACTGAGGTAAACAGGGTTAAGTGATTTCCCCAGGGTCACACAGCTAGTAAGTTTCCATGGCCAGATTTGAAGTCATGTCTTCCTGACTCCAGCTCCAGAAGTCCATCCACTGAACCATCTAGCTGCCCTAAGAATGTATTATTTATTTCATGGTATTGTTGTTAGGTAAGTACAATATTTCAGAAACTTAAAAGTGCTATACAAACATGAATATGAATTGTTTCTATGGGAAAATGTCTTCTAAATGTAGGGGGTTGGTCAAGGATCCAACTTTTCACTGAAGGAAGAATTCCCTGAGCAATGTACTTCTCAGAGAAAGGAGATTATACCCTCATGGACCTGGGGCTGAGATGAAAGTCATCATCTTTGGAGCAAAGTATTGGTCATTGAACTTCACTGTGAGTTGCTAGGATAATTGTGGATCCAATGGGAAATGGAATTTCCTATCTAGCAGCTCTAAAATATGCTTCTGTCTTAAGGAAGTTCAAACCATAGAATGACATGAAAGGTCCTGGGCCAAGGACAGCATTTTGTAGGGCCCTGGGGGAAATAAAGGTTCACAAAAATGTCAAGAGGTTGAACCAGGTATAGATCTCTTCTGAGAGGAATCAAAACCATGGGTTGACACTGAATCTGAAGTATTTTAGAAAACTAAAAAAAAAGTAGGACCTACCAGAGAAGGACGAGAAATGTATTGGTTGCTAATGAGCTATTTATTGAGTCCTTTTTGAGTTTTATGGCATCTTTTTGGCCTTTCACATCCATATTTTCTGTGGAATGAAATTAAGACCGTCCTGTACTTGGAAAAATCTTTGTTCCCTTGAATGCTTTACAAGAGATGAGAACCCTATTATCCACATCTGTTGAGACCAAGATGATGAACTGTACCATGAGATTTGCTAAAACATACACCAGATGGGGTAAATATTACTCACCTAATCAATCAACAACATTTATTAAGCTCTGATTCTGTGTTTAGCACTGTGCTACAAAATGAGCCAAAGAAAGGATGATGATCTTTCAGATAAAGCTTCTAAGATCAAACCCAATTCATATAATCCCACAGCTTGGAATGCTGAGCCAAGAGTCATATTAATTTAGAATGACTGACATGCAAATGAACTTTTGGAATACAGTCTATTCATAAGCTGATGATTGCTGATATTCGGAAAATTCACAAGTTTTAGAAATCATGTGTTGTTTAAATAGTAGAGGTAAAATGATATATATAGATATAGATGAGAGAGAGAGAGAAAATGATAATGAATCCTCCTTTGAAGCAGCTAGTCAATACAGTGGATGGAGTACTGGATCAAGAATCAGGAAGACCTGAATTCAAATTTGACTCAGACACTTAGTAGCTCTGTGACACTGCACAAGTGTCTATTTGTGGATCCAATGGGAAGTGGAATCACCTTTCTAGCAGCTCTAAAATACACTTCTGTCTTAAGGAAGTTCAAACCACAGAATGACTTCTATTTGCTTCAGTTTCCTCAGCTGAAAAATGGGGATAATTATACACACTACACAGGGTTGTTGTAAGGATCAAATGCGATATTTATAAAACACTTAGTATAAAGCCTAGCATATATATGGCAGGTGCTATCTAAATGTTTGTGTCCTCTTCTCTCTTCCCCTTTTTCATGGGTAACCAAAGATTATCTTTTGGAAATTGATGAGATATAACATTCTCTTAGTAATGCCCTATGTCTTTAAATCACAGAAGAGCATGATAGCAAAAAAAATAATTTCATGAAACCCAAAGGGAAACAAGAAGATAGATGCTATATGTAATAACACATGTGTAGATATATATATAAACTTTAAAAAAGAGGTAGGTATGTCATGCAGTGAAGTGAAAAGGAGAGATAATAGATAAACTTTAAAAATGTTCTATTGGTAATCACTAAGAATTCAAAGAAGTACTCCATAGCACTCTCTTCAGGGGTGGGCAACTTGTGGCCTGGAGGCCAGATTTGTTTTGTGAATTTTGGATTCAGTCAAAGGGCTGCACGCATAGAGGGACACATAGAGCCGCGAGGCTCCATGTTCTCCATCTCTGCTCTAGGTCTTCTACAAGGGATTTACAGACTCACTCAGTATTTGAAGAGGATGCTATCTCCACAAGTGAAGGGACCAGCTGCTCTGATAAGATCATAGATCAATTGAATAAGATTACAGGATCACTAATAAAGCAGAAAAGACCTTGGATTTAGAACTAGAATGGTACTTTGAAGACTTTGAGTAAATTAAGGCCTAGAGAGGCTAAATGACTTGTGCCAGGTTGCCCAGGCAGTAATAAGTAATAAGTTGCAGAAGTCTGATTTGAGCCCAGGTCCTCTATGTCCAGTCATCGTTTTTTAACTATACCATGCTTCCTTCTCCAAATTCAAAATAAAATCTCATTGTGTTTACTATAAAACACATCACCTTACCTAACAATGAAGTTCTGTTGATGGCTTTAAAGCTAAAAGAAACAATGTAGTCAAAAGATACGTTATTTGTTAAGCCTAAACACACACACACACAAACACACATATACACACACACACACATACACACAACCCAAATCTAAAGGCATGGGGCCATTTTGAAGCTTTTACTAAAGCAAAACACTAATATTATACTCACCTTGAGAGTCACATTGAGATTCTTAGAAAGTTTATGAGGTATTGCTAACCTAAAGCGAAATAAATTTCCCTCTGGACTAACCCAGAAAAGCTTTATGGTCCAAGTTAGTAAAACCATCCACATAATTCCCCTCCAGAGATTTATAGATTCCCAAAAAGCAATAATTTTAAGAATAGCACAAAAGGGCAAAGGGAAGCACCTTTACTTCCACAGAATGTCCATAGGAATTTTCATCATCTCAGAATTATAGACAAATTCCATAGAGTCAGATATGTAAGGAAACATAAACCTACTTACTCTACATGTTGTGGTTCTATTTTGGGAAAAACACAACTATTACTTTTTTATCAGATTGAATAAATCTTACTCCTTCCTGAGTAAATTGATGCCCAAGGAATTTTGAGACAATCCTTTAGGAGACAGGTGAATTTGAAAACAAGAAGTAGATTTCCCTGCAATGCAGTAAACTATGGTACTGCATAACCATCATAGAAATAACCAAGATTCTATTGAGTCTTCTTTATTCAAAACATACCCAAATCACTGCACATTTAAATAGGGATAGCATCATTTTGAAATTTTTATTAATTTTAATTATATTAAAGTTTTTTTATAATTTTGATTATTTCCTCAGTATGAAAACAAAATCAGAAATACCAGTTCTAATTTGGAAAGTCTATTAAATGTTTACTACATGCAAGATATTTCCTAGATGCTGCTACTACAGAGACAAAATGAAATTTCCTTCTTTCAATAATATATCCATCAAGTAAAAACCTTTTATAAATTACATCTTTCAAATAATAGATTACATCAAATTGTACAAGCACCATTAAACTAGAAATTTATCAGTGGACAGAGTATAGATACTCTTCCACATATTTCATCTGTTGCTGGTAGTGACACATCCTTACCATGCAGACTACATGTTATTAAATGGGCCCCTCACTATCTCATTGTACACAAAGTCAATCTATTTGGTAACTGTTGTTGCTCAGCATTTGAAATAAGACCATATACTTGGGAGCTGCACTTCAGTATAACCAAATGAAATTTTCTTCCAGCATGTTATTTGTGTTTATTTCAAACTATCTCACCCAAAAACATTTCCATAAGTATCCAACTTTCATCTGACTTCCATATATATTCAGAGAAGCCGAATTATAATGAAACAAACATTTCTTCAATGCTAAAAGAATGATTTACTTTGAGATTTTATCATAATCAAATGTTTTATCATTTAAAATTCATATGTGACATTGAAAGAATCTCTTGTGAAATGGAACCCCAGAACCAGAGGATGACCTAAAAGGAACAAATACTCAGCCTTTAAAAGAACACATGGAAACCCAAATCCTGGAGGGCAACAAGGACGCACAGATCCTTCAATAACTTTATGCTATTATCACCTACTTTTTTCCCCTTAAGAATTTAAGCCCAAACCACCAGATAACACTCATCATCCTGAGACCACTGTTATCTGTTCCTAAGGAGAAAAGCAATAGTTCTTTAAAATCATGAAGGTCCCACAACAGACAAGAATAGTCACAGACCAAGGTCAGCAATACTCAAATAGATTCAAATAGATCTGTGACTTCAGAAGTATAAGGTAATTAACTCCAATGATCCAGAACACAATCTATCATGCTTGCCTATTCTATTCAATTCATCTGTGTCCTGCCAAAAACTCCTCACAATGGGATCCATCTAGTATCCTTTCTCTTAGCATCATGGGGACAATGATGTAATGGATGTTGCCCATTTATCTCTCACCATCTGTTCAACCCTTCTTTTTTGCTCACACATTTCTTTGATAACACCTATTACTTCTTATCTCCTAAACAATTCCTTGTTTCTAAAGTTTGCATCTGACTCATACTCACCATGGCCCTCTCTTTTACCATCTCAGTCATAGGCATTTTCAGGTCTTTGGACTTTATACTTATACATCATGTTCAGCCATTCCATACCACCAATAAAAGACTGGCATTAAAAAGATGGACTTTATTACAAGTAACAGTTTGTGGTATTTTTTTTAAACTTAACAATTTAACAAGAGCTATCTAAACCACTATGCTTTCTTATTCAATTTTAGGTGCAATTCACTGTCAACTTGTAGTGTCTATCCAATATGTATATGTAATGCCATGCACCAGCAGATTCCCAAAGGAATGCTACTGTGAATAGCTTTTAGAGTTCAGATTACAAAATAGAGTGAACACTCTGTTTATTCCATTACAAATCAAGACAAACATTCAAAACATTATAATATTCACAACA
>CM053582.1:500995296-501022847 GCA_028627135.1 Pseudochirops cupreus
AAATAAATAACTGATAATTGTAGGAATGGTAATAATTAAAAGTGATTCTGGTGTTCTACCTCATGCCACTCAGATTAGCAAAGATGATTAAAAAAGAGACTTTCGTCCCCCACAGTATGAGTAGTTATTCACATTGGTACATAGCTAGTAGAGCTGTGAAATTCTCTAGCTGTTCTGGAAAATAATTTGAAACTGTTCTAAAAAGTCACTAACCTATGTGTATCCTTTGACTCATTGATACTACTAGTAGGCCTTTGCTCCCATAAAGTCAAAGAAAGAGATAAAAGGCCAGTATGTAACATATGGAGTCTCTGACTCCAAACATTTTATTTAGTTGTCATGATTAAAAAAAAATCTATAACAACTCTCCCATTGTGGTATCACTGCTTTCCCCCTTCCCTAACATAAGACTTCATTTTTCTTAACTACACTATTGTTATTGTGATTCTAAAGGCTTGTAAGTAGAGTTTTGGTTTGGTGCCAAAATATCATCAATACTTCTCAAGACACTAATATTAGTAGTTTGGTAGGTATAGAAGACAAAACACAAGAAGTGGTGGAGGCAGTGTCAAGTTAGATTCAAGAATTTTCACTGTGAAAGAAAGTGAGGAGATAGGGAATAGAAATGTAGGGGGAGGGGACAACTGTCATCAAATATTTTTTCAAGATAGGGGGAAATTGTGTGAGTGTGTATAGATATTCCTTATTTAATTCTACATATTTTCATTAAGTATCTACTCATATGCAGAATACTTTGCTAAGCATTGGGAGAGATGAGACATGATACTTCCCCTTATGGAATTTTTAACCTAAGCAAAGGAGGAAAAAACTGCAGAGGAAGAGATTAAATATATACAGGTGTAACTGAGGAAGGTCATTTAGACAATTATGGGGGAAGTGCGGAAGAGACTCAGATATATTAATCTATAAACAAGTAAGACAGTTCCTTCTAGTTATAAATCTTTTATATTTTTATTTGTTATTTTGTGAACAGTTAGTATAGGGATACCAGAAAATAAATGCATGTGTCCTTTAATATTAATTTCACAATTATATTCACTTAGATTCCATATATGCCTCATAGGAAAAAAACCACCATGAATGTAAAAAAGTGGTGTGCTTTTGTCCTCAAAAGTAGTATTATAACTCATATATAATACTATACAGTTTGGTATTCATCACAGTAGAATTTCAGTATTTATTGAAAATCTTTGTCATTAGATCATTACTTGTATGCTCCAATTTTAAATATCAGTTCATCTATAAGGAAAAAAATGAATTATATAGTCCCACCTGGATCCTTTTCTTTTTCTACAAAAAAGCATACTGTTATAAAGTCAGAATTTAGCATCCTGTACAAAAATGATTACCAGAAGTTGACTTATAGTGATGTAGGTCAGACAGATGATGTTTGCTATTGAATTAATTAACAGGAAGGTTACAAAATAACTTGTCTTGTCTTTTAGTTTTCCTGTCATTTAGATGCTTATGTATTGAATTTTACAGAATTCCTCTTCATTTTTAATAGTAATCATGGAGTTTTGTTTGCTGTGGTTAGTAGCCATATCAATGGTGTGCTGTCATTTGTAATTTTGTTCTGGCTAAAAGTGAGCTGCTCTATTTAGTTCTGTCAGTCTCTCCCAGGTTCTATTGCCCCTTTGACTACAAACTGAAACTTAATAAAAGCCTAAACAGACAGAGTACAAAGGTGATTAGAATAGAAAGGTTGTCATATTTTTGCTCCGGGTTTTAAGGATGCTTCAGACATATCTCATCTTTACAAGTGGCATAGGAGAATATCTAGAGAAGAAGTATTGTGCTTTACAGCTGGTGAGCCACTTTATTAGTAAATAAAGATTAATACAATAATAACATTTCTCATGACATAGATCTGTCACATATTTGAGTTATCATAATATAATAGTGTTATCATTTATTTTTTCTAATGCTGAGACCCATACACTGAAGATACTATATTTTTTATTTGAGTATCTTTTCCTTTTATTTGTCCCACTTTCATTCCACATCTAGAGAACTGTATTATAGAAATTAAGACTGCTTTAAAAAAAATTAACTAATGCAATTAAAAGTAGTTTTAGGTAGCCAATACTCTTTAAGAGAGCAGTTTGGTAGTTTGGTAGGTATAGAAGTAATTGAAGTAATACATAAACCCAGAAGCTATTTTTAAATAAGGAACCAATAAATGTTCAAACCATGAGCCAACCTGATAAAAAAAGAGCAAAACCAATTTAGAAAAGTCAAAAATTAAAAAAAGCAAATTCATAACAAACGAAAAAGAAATAAAAGACACTGTTGATAAGTATTTGGCCCAGCCACGTCAATAAAAATGACAAAGTAAATGACATAGATTTTATACAAAATTTTAAAAACCTAGATTAACAGAAGAGACAGAAATTTTAAATAACACTATCAGAAAAGAAAATTAAATGTTAAATAAACCTCCCACCAGGGAAAAATCAACCAAGCACGCCATGGACTTACAAATTGAATTCTATCAAACATTCAAAGAATGATTAATTTGAGTATTACACAAATAGTTTACAAAACAGAAAGGAAAGTGTTCCCCCATATTTCTTTTATGATACTAATGTGGTCTTGATGCCTAAAGAGAGAAAAAACTATAGTTAAAGATTGCTTATGAATTTCAGTTAAAAAATTTAATTAAAACATTAACACAAATGCTGCAGCAAAATAAACACTATGAACTGGTTGGACTTAAACCAGGATTGGTTCAATATTAGGAAAACTATAATAATTAACCACATTAATAAGAAGAAACAACCTATTATTATAGTGATAGATGCACAAAAACTTTTAGAGAAAATACAACACCCATTTCTATTAAGAATACTAGAAAATGTCAGGATAAATGAATTTTTCCTTAATGTGTTAAGTAGTGAATATCTACAACCAAGATCCAGCTTTATATGAAGTAAAAAAACCCGAACACTTTCTAATCAGAACAGGGTAAAGCAAGGATATTCATTCTCACTACTAGTATTTGATATCGTAGTAGAAATTCTATCTACAACAATAAGACAAGAAGAAGAAATTGATAGAATAAACATAGGAAAAGAAGCATAACAATTAATATTTTCTGCATATGAAATGGTATACTTGGAGAACTCTGAAGAGTCAACTAAAGTTAATTGAAACAATGACTTGGGCAAAGTTGCAGGATATAAAATAGATTCTTATGAATCTTCACCATTTCTTTATATTGGTAACAAAACCTGGCAAGAAGAGATAGAACAAGAAAACCCATTAACATACTATATAATATATTTAGGAGTCTGCCTACCAAGCACACACAATAACTACATCAATATAACAAGACTTACAAAATTAATGATATACGTAATAATTGGAGAAATATTGATTGCTCATGGTTGGTTGAACTGTCCCATCTGAATTAACTGACTCATTCAGTGACCTGTCAATCAACTACCAAAAATTACTTTATACACCCAGAAAAAAAACAATTCACTTGATATAACCAGAGGTCTAGGTTCTCAAGGGACATTATAATGAAAAACTGTGGAAGAAGTGAGGTGGGGAGGTTTCCAATAGAACCATATCTCAGATTGTATTAACAAGCAATAATTGCCCAAACAATTTGATACTCATTAAAAAATAGTGAGGTTGCTCAGTGGAATAAATTAGATACATAATACACAAAAGCAAAGATAGCTATTAACCTTGTGTTCAATAAACAGCACCTTGGCAGTCAGGTGGCATATTGAATAGAGTACAGGTGCTTTGAATTTCTGGAGGGAATGTTTGGGCCCTGTTTGATCCTTATATATATTTTCTATGATTCTCTTGTTACTGTCCCTGGAAACTGGGTATTCTGTTCTTCAGAGATCCCAATAGTTGATTAGACCAGGAAGCTGCTAACTGTCAGTGATCCCTTATTGCCCTCCCAGTTTTGAGCTTTGTAGTCTCTGAAGGATCAATTATGGATTCACGCCCCCACCTCTACCCCTAGTCTGAGCAGGGGCTTCTATTTGGGCTAGAGTAGTTGCTCTTAACATTTTTGCCACTCAGTATGTGACCATCATAGAATTTTCTCTTAATCTGAATCACTATCAGTATCTTTTTTCTATGTGTCACAATTTAACTCTATTTATGTGCAACTAATGATTAAGTCATTTTTTGGAGACTATTTGGGTAATTCTCCATTGAGCTTGTATTCTTCTTCATGCCATGAAACATCTGGACAGTGAAGGCTATTTAGTCCAACCCCCCCCCCCCCAATTTTATATATGAAGAAAATGAGTTTCAGTGAGAAAGTTATTTGTCTAAGTCACATTGACAGTGTTAGGGATTTGAATCCAACTCTATAATATGGTGACAAATTCCTTCAATATAGCTATTTGTTTTGTTCTCCCTCTATTATGCTTCACTTGCCTTTAATAATAATAGAGTTGTCAAACAGAAGGAAACTGAGGACAAAGTTACTGAGCCAGCTATTATTTAATTTGCAAAATTGGCTTTTGTATATCAAACCAGGTCACTTGACTCCTCAGAGGTCAGAGAGGAGTGATTTACAGAACTGATTTTTGTAACAAAAAAGAGGAATAAAAATGGTAGGAATTTGTTTTGAACATAATTCAATTGGACAAAACAGGTCACCTAATTAGTTAGCTTCTTTCAGACTTTCTTAATCCTGTGCCAGAAATCCTTTCCTGCAGGTAGTGCCTTTTATAACTAGAAAGTGTACCGGCAAAGAGGAACTTGTGGTCAGTGCTTAGCAGTTACCTCCTGCATGTTCCTTCAAAGTATCCATTACTCTACCTAATCTCTAGCACCATCCCCCCCCCCCAAAAAAAAACCAAAACAAGAAGGAGCATATCCACTGAGACTGGAAAGAGGAACTTAATCTCTGGCTAATCTTTCTCCAGATGTAGTGTTTCGTCAACCCTCCTCAACTCCTTTCTGCCAGAAAGGGAAACCTAGCTTTTAAAAAGAGTAATATTATAATTATAATGTCTTATTCCAAGTTATCTGCCACTAACTGATTAAGTCTTTTCAATCCATCTATTCATTAAATCTACAGGTAACCTAGACTTGAGGGACTATCCTTGTTAGTCCGGCTTAGCTGTTGGGGCTAATTTTTCCTAAAGAAGGAAGCTTAATCCTATAATCAAACTAAAAATAAATAAAAGAAATCAGAATAGCTGATTTCCTTTTCACTTGATTTGCATTTACCAAGGAATCTTACACAAATTACTCCTTCTTGGAAGACATCTTTTAACACATCTTATTCTGAGCTAAATACTATTTTCTAACAATGAACAATAACCATTTCAAGGTCTTTTATTTTCTATACCTTTCATTTGTTTATTTGCCCACGAAGGTATGTATAAATCCAAGCACAGCAGCTTTCCAGAGGACTGCTGCTATGAACAGCTTTCAAGGTTCTGATTACACAGTGTAGTGAACTCTCCATTTATTCAGTAACAAATTAAGGCAATACATTCACAGAAAGTAAGAATTCAGCTTTCACCATGTCACAACTTGACAACTTAACACTAAAATGGCCATGTAGTTTTCATCAAAGTGGTGACATAGTTTTAAACAAAGTACATTCATTCAGTAACTCAATCATTTAGTAAGTCTTTAATACAATCACAAAGTAGGAAGGTTAAAGTTCTCTTTTAAACAAAGTGAATTAATTTAGTCAATCACAAAGTCTACCCCCAGGTCACACCTTCTTAATCTCTTCAATCAAAAAGTCTTCCTTCTTAAACAAAGTACATTCATTTAGTCAATCACAAAATACACAGGTCAAAAGTTTTCCACCACTGGGTCACAATTAAATTACAATATCATCAGTTGCTACCAAGTACCCTCTCAAGGGGCAGTGGAAAGCACAAATGCCATCCACTCCTAGGTCACATCTAGATAGCAATATCATCAGTCAGGATTAAGTACTCAAGGAGAGATCTTTTCATCTTGGCTCGAGGCAGCTCCTGCCCAAATCCAACCAACTGCCACCTGAGTTGAAAGGAAGACAGCTCCTAGTTCCTTGTCCAGCTCTCTGTTCAGTTCCTGCTCCACTTTGAAGCTCATAGTGTCTAATCTACCCCAAATCTCTCACAGTCTCTGCTCCTGGGAAGACAAAGCTCCACAAAGCCACAATAACATTCATACACATTAGCAAAGGCACAACAACATTCATACATTGCCAGCATCCTCATCAATTCACTTTCTGCCTGTAGATTCAACATACACTCAAAACAGACAGACAAAGTACTGGCATCACAGTCACGCCTCCTCAGTTTTCAGCAGCTCTGGCTGGCTTTCAGAAGTCCTCAGCAGCTCCGGCTGGCCCTCAGAAATCCTTGACAGCTTCAGCTGGCCCTCAGTAGTCCTCAGCAGCTCCGGCTGGCCCTCAGAAGTCCTTGACAGCTTCAGCTGGCCCTCAGTAGTCCTCAGCAGCTCCGGCTGGCCCTCAGAAGTCCTTGACAGCTCTCACTGGCCCTCAGAAGTCCTCAGGATCCTGGCAGTTCTCACTCTCTCTCAGCAACTCTGGATCCCAGCAGTTCTCCCTCTCTCTGTCTCTCTCTCTGTCTCTCTCTCTGTCTCTCTCTCTCTGACTCTCTCTTTCTCTCTCTCTCTCTTTCTCTCTCTCTGTCTCTCTCTCTGTCTCTGTCTCTCTGTCTCTCAGCAGTTCTCACTCCTGGCAGTTCTCTCTCTCCAGCAGTAGGTATTCTGCCTCCACAATGCTGCTCCCAGTATTTCTGGCTTCTCTTAGCTTGGACTTTTCCCTATGTATGACACCAATTCCTCCCTGTTCAGTCCCCTCCTGTCATATCAACGTGTCCATCCCACTGTGGGATTCACAAGCTATGGGTCTTAACACTTAACCTGAAACCAAGTGTTAAGTACCTGTTAGCTTGCCAATATAAGAGTATCTTCAAATTCTATTACTATTTCATTATGGCCTAGATAAGAAAGTAATTTTCTTGAGATGAGATGAGAAAGTAAAAACTCAAGTTGTTAGTTCTCAATTGTTTTTTAGAAGCCCAGAAGGAGTCAGAGTATCCATTGTTTTAATTATTTTAGTATCTTTCACTTCCTGAGATATCTTGTAAAGTCAATCTCTAATAATGTCATGATGATACTCCCTCCAGCATAGATTTCCTCTGTTTGCTCTTGGTCTGTTTAGCCACATTTTTCACTTCATCTTTTAGATGCTGTTTCTACTTTATTGCATAATACACAGCAAACTGAGATATTAGAAACCCAAGTTGTGGATACACTTATCACTGATAAAGATTGTTAGGGAAATGTTGGCAAATCTGTTCCATTTCCTGTTCATTTATTGTATTTTTGCCATTTTAAGTCAATCTGTTATTTCATAGTTATCACTTAGCTAGATGTGACATCAAACTTTTTTTGCAGCTATGTTTTTACCTATGCTACTTTTTGTTGTTGTATGAATTAATGGATGTCTCATTATAATATGAAGATGACCCTAGGTTCTCAAAGACTACACAAATGGAATGCCAGCTCTGGAAGGTTCTAACTGTTACTGTAGACTTTAAGAATAGTTCTGATAACAGAATATGTCTATTTTTATCAAATCAGCCTCTCTAGGTACAGAGAAACTTGTCACCACAAGGATGGCCACTTAGGATAGAACTGTTTGGCCATTGCAACCCTTGAAACAAAAAAAAAAATACAAGGTGACCTTTAGTTCTAGCCCTATTCCATTTCTGCATTGATTTTCAAGGTATGGTAGAAAATGGTTCAGAAGGTTCTACTTTCAATTTCTAGAACATCTGTGCATAAGGAATTAACTTGATATTCTAAGTATGATAGCCTTTTGTAGTGAACAGTGGGCAAACATTCTAATAGAGAACTAAATTATATAAATCTTTAGGTTCTTATGACAAATGAAATAAGGCAAAAAGAAGATACAACTAAACAGAAAGATGAATCACAAGTTTTCCTTGGAGAGGCAAATAATGAAATTTGTAGTGTTGGTTTTATCATTTGCCAAAAGGCAATAAAAGCATCATTTTATACTATTATCTTATTTTCCTATATTCATAAGGATTTGAAAAAAGGACCATTGTGAAAATAATTATAGTTTATGTACCAATATTCATTGAAGAAAATGAAAAACCAGTAGAATTCTTTGAAATACTCAGTAGACTGCTCCCCTTTAGACAAATCCACATATATTTTAATACTTGGTTATTTTGATGCAAAGCATAGGGGAAGATGTCAAGTGTATGTTAAAAACATTGTTCAGGGGTAAGAAATGAGAAGAGTCAAAAGTTTAGAGATAATGTAGAAACCTCACCTTTATGCCATGAATATTTTCTTCACAAGGATCAAGGGATTGCTAGATATATGACAACACAAATTAACATTATAAAAATGATGGTGACTAACATTTACATTATACATTAAGGTTTACAAAATACAGGTTGCAAAACTGCATTAATAGAAGAATGCTGGTACCCTCAACAGAAAAATAGGAAGTTTAAGAGGGGATTGTTTGGAAGAAGTATGTTTCCAGTTTGGACAAGCTGATTTTTAGGTGTCATGGAAACATCCCATTGGAAATGTCTAATAGGCAGTTAGTGATGTGGAATAGGAGCTTAGGAGAAAGACAACTGGATATGTAGATCACAGGTCATCTGTAGATATGATAATTGAACCTGCAGTTGTAGATATGATCACAAAGATAAACAATATATTGACAGAAGAGAAGAGTGCCTAGGGTAGAATCTCAGCAACACACATAGAGTGAGACAAAAATGATGATCCAGGAAAGAAGAAAGTGAATGAGTAACCATACTAGTAAGAAGAGAACCAAGGGAGGGTAATGCCATTAAAACTCATATATAATTCAGTTCTCTATTAGCATGTCTGCCCACTGTTCACTAGAAAAGGCTATTACACTTGGAATATCAAGTTAATTCCTTATGCAAAGATGTTACAGAAATTGAATGTTAGAGACTTCTGAATCATTTTCTACCATACCTTCATAATCAGTGTAGAAGTAGAATAGGGATGGGACTAAAGATCACATTTTTTTTTTCAGAGAGTATATTTGAAGTGTAGGTGATCAATAGTATCAGTACTACAGAGGGGTTAAAAAGGATAAAGAATGAGAAAAATTAAATTTGATGATTAGGTGACCATAAATTTGTGGAGAGTAGTTTCAGTTGAAAAACATCAGAAGCCAGATGGCAAAGGGCTGAAGTAAGAGAAGTGAGAGGAAAGTAAGTGGACTTAATGAGAATAGATATTTTTTTCCTAGGAGTTTGGCTATGAAAGGGGGGAGATATGGAGTGATTATTCAAAGGAATGGAATGGTCAAATGAGCATGGGGGAGACATGTTATAGGCAACAAGGAATGAAGTGATAGTCATTAGTGAGTAAATATTTATTAAGTGCCTATGATGTGCCAGGCACTATACTAAGCATGGAAATACAAATACAAAAAAAGAAAGGCAGTCCATGCCCGCACGGAACTTACTATGTTAGAAGGGAAGACAACACAAAAAAGCAAACTGAAAATGGGAGAGGGGAATGGGGGAAAAGTTAGAGAAGTCACAAAGTAGTTCAGCCGGGGGGAAATGACATGTCTGGGCTGATTCCCCGTCTTGAATGGAAGTTTTGGAGTTCATGGTTCTACCTTCAAATAAGAGGAGCAGAGAGTAATGTTGAAATTTGAGTACCGAGGCTGATTGGATCTTGTAAAATGATAGAGTTTTCCCATTGATGAGCTTCCTAGGACATGATGGAGAAATAAAAAAAAGTAAAGAATAATCTACATAAACATTAAGGACATTATTGATGATGGCTTGAAATAGGAGTAGGCAGGTTTTTGCGAACAATGTTCTATTACTATAGTAAACTGCATCTTTAGAATAATACAAGTGATTGAAAGACTTAAATATGAATGAAAACCTATAAATCTTGTCATCAGTGCCTTTAATTTGGATAGACATAGTGATAGGGCAATGTCTTGGGCCTAGAATTAAATGGTAGGAGGTGAGCAGACAAGGTTTCCTGTCAGATTTTTCGTAGTACTTTTAATACCTAGTGCTTCTTTTTGAAACAAAGGTGCATCTTTGGAACAAGAATTTTCTTCAATCAATAAAGCATGGATATGAATCAAAGAATGTCAGTCTCCAAGAATTAAAGTTGAAGATCATCCAAAGAGCAAGATAGAGGTCATGATGGTCATGAGTAGGCTACAGCACCTATGAGGAATTGTATGGGAAGCTGCATAAAGGATTTTATCAGAGAGATGTAAGACCAGATGAGATGGTCTAATCACATAGTATGAGCAAGGGATATACCAGATGAACCAGCCTTATGACATTAATGGTATCCAGGAATTGTTAAGAATTCTAGAGGAAGGCTTCTAACATATATTACCACTGAGTGGATTCTATTTGGAGCATTTATGTGGGATATGAATAGAAATCACTTAGAATGAGATGTGAAAAGATGAGTCTCTCTCCCGTTTTAGGGAGTACCTGTATCAATACTGTCAAGTATTGAACAATGAGGTTATTGATACTGCTTGTAATCTGCTGTCTACTTTTTAAAAATTTACTTATTTATTAACATTCTTTTTTAAAAAAAAATTGAGCTCCAAATTCTCTTCCTCCCTCCTGCTCCTCCCCAACCAACCAGGAAAGCAAGCAGTATAATATCAATTATATAATATTAGCTATATCATAAAAAAGGAAGAAAAATTTAAAAGGGAGAAAACTATACTTCAATTTGGATTCACAACTCATCAGTTCTTTCAGTGGAGGTAGAAAGCATCATGAGTCCTGTGGAATTATCTTGGATCATTGTATTGATAAGAGTAGCTAAGTCTTTTACTGTTGATCATCATTACTATATTTCTGTTGCTATGTACCATGATCTGATTCTGCTCAGTCTTACTTTTCATCAGTCCATATACATTTTCTCATGTTTTTCTGAAACAGTCCCCCTTGTCATTTCCTATAGCACAACAATATTCTACCATAACCACATACCATAACTTGTTCAATCATTCCCCAATTGAGGGGTATTCCCTCAATTTCAATTTTTTGCTACCACAAAAAGAGCTGTTATAAATATTTGTGTACATATAAGTCCTTTTCCTTTTCCTTTGGTTTCTTTGGTATATAGAATTAGTAGTAGTATTGCTGGGTCAAAGGGTCTACACAGTGTTATATCCCTTTGAGCATATTCTTCAGAATGTCAGGAGTTCATACTTCAAACATTAGTGTACCCACTTTCCTTCCTCTTTTCCAACATTTGTCATTTCTGATAGGTATGGGATGGTACCTCAGAGTTGTTTTAATTTGCATTTTTCTAATCAATAGAGATTTAGTGTAATTTTTCCTATGCCTATAGATAGCTTTGATTTCTTTTTCTGAATTTTGCCATTCATATCCCTTGACCATTTGTTGACTGAGGAATGGCTCTTATTTTTTTTACTAATTTGACTCAGTTCCTTATACATTTCAGAAACTAGGCCTTTATCAGAGAAACTTTCTGTAAATTTTTTTATTACTTTATTGTCTATAGTATCTTTTATTAAAATGAAGTTTCCATGATTATCTCTTTTAATCAGGCCTTTGTTTCTTTTTCTGAGATCACAATGGTTACTCCTGCCTTTATTACTTCAGATGAAGCATGATAGATTCTGCTCTACCTCCTTGTTTTCACTCTGTTTCTATTTTATCTCTCTTGTAAACAATATATTCAATAGTATTTTTACAAATAACTTTATATTCAAGACCAATGTAACTTATCTGTAATATCTCTTTCTTTGGTAAAGAGATTTAAGTGTTTGTTGGGAATAAATTACAGGATCACATTTACCTTTCTAATCAATGAATTGCTTTTTTCTTTTTTTCTTTTCAAACCCTTCCTCCCCCTTAATAGCAACATTATTTTTCCTTCCCATATCATGGGCATTTATAATTTCTATGAATAGGTTAGGTCAAAGGTGCTACAGGCAATCATATGTAATGTCATCTTTCCAAATTTAGTCTTAAATTTGATTTAATTTTGACTTTTTTTCCTAAATTGTCAGTGGTCTGACTGCACAAAGACCTTTCTCTGTTTTTATATGGCTTCTGCATTAGTAGCTAATCTTTTCCTGTCTATTGTAAAGTGAGCATTTTTATTTTGTAATGGTTTGTGTTTGGTGCTTATAATGTTCAATGCCTTCCTTTGCTCTGTTTGAATAATATGTATTTATGGAGTAGCCTAGAAGCCTCTGAATAGTCTATATTCATTCCCTAAACCTCTTTTGCTTATTAAATCTGAACTGAGTTTTCTAGTTTTTGCTATGCTTCCCTTGTGTATATCTTTTTATTAAAGTCATTGTTTATAAAAATTTATATTTACTTAATTTGGAGGAATTTAATAAGATTTCTCATAGAATAGCTCTACTTTTTTGTCTTTTACAAGAGATATTGGTGGGCAGTTTATAATTATTTTCATGATTAACCTTTTGCTTATGCTCAAAGAGAGCACTGGAAAATGAAATGACCAAATGTCCTATGTAATGTTATTTCTTATGATCTATTTCTTATTATACCATTAATTCAACTCTACCAATTCATTTTCTTGTCTCTCCAAGGAGGACTTAGCAACTACCTTACCTTGTGATCTGCAGCTTCCTTTTGTCTTATTTATAGCTAGAATGACATAATGATGTGGTTCAGTTCTTACAGTGAATGGAATTTTTGGTCATTAGACAAATTTCTCATTCTTAGATTATCTATAATTAAATTAATGTTTATGGATGGTTTAAAAATTTTGATTCCTAGTGCTCTCTGTCCTCTTTCCTCATACTCTGACACCAGTATTGCTGGGGGGCATTTTAATTTCTTTCTCTGTTTCTTAAGTGGTTATGGCCAACAGATTTATATCTAATAATCAACCTAATGGGCCTCTGTTTTGAGCTACTATGGTCCTCAGGCAAGTTTTATTTTGTCTTTAGGCCCATACTTAAAACATTTACTGTATATTATAAGCTTTCTGAATTTATACTCAAGAATCTAGACTCATCTCTATGCCATGATGAAATATCATAATGGTATGTTGTAGAGGAATAATCCATAATTGAGATATTTAAGCCTTAGCAAACATTGGACACATGTACTTTACTGGGTACAACAGGAAATACAAAGATTAGATAAGTAAATAAACCCTTGCCCATACGGAGTTTAGAATCATGTAGAAGGGTTTAATAATTCACTAATAACATTTGAAGAAAAATATTATATTCTCAGCTCTGCAGCTTAAATGGAATTGGAACTTGAGCATCACATCCATTTATTCTAATCTGCTAAAATTGAATCCAGAAGTGGAATAGGGAGTAGTTACTTCCTGTGTTTATCAAACCCTATTAAAGTTGAAAAGGAACTTAATTGTCATCTAGTCATCATTTTACAGTTGAGGAGACTGAGTCTAAGAGAGTTAAAGTGAAGGGCCCAAGACCATATAGCAGGTCAGTAGAGAGCTGTACCATGATTATAAATGAGACAATATTATGAAGGTAAATAATTCATATTGATAAATAATTCATCTTTGATTCAAATCACAATGAGTTATCTTAGTTAATGATTCTTAAAAATTTAATCTTCATAGGAACATTTGGAAAATAAAATATTAAAAGCATTTATTCAGTAGAAGATGATATGTGAATTTATGTTCTTAAGCATTTTTAATCTTAAAATTTCACTTAGAGCATTGGTTATCAGTGTGGTGGTCAAGGGAATGCTAGGAATCCCTGAGACCATTTCAGAGGGTCTATGAGATAAAAAATGACTTTTAAAAAACAATACTAACATTTTAATTTTGAATATGGCACATGTCAATAGCAGTAAGCTATGTAAAGGCTCTTTGGAAGATCCTCAATCATTTTTAATTATATAAATAGGTCCTGAGAACAAAATGTTTGAGAAATGCTTGTATAGAGTGATTTGGAAATCTGATATATTTTCCATCATTTGGTATGAATATGTTTGACTTAACATTTTGATCACAGATATGAATTTACGGAAATACTTCCAAGAAATTTTTTAAAAGTTGACTAACTAGATCTTTATGTAATTGATTATCAACTAATCAATAAATAAGTCATTATTAAGAACCTTCTATGAATCAGGCGCCATGTTAAGTTGCTAGAATTTTAATGGAAAATGAAAGTCACTGCCTTAAAGTATTACATTTTATCTGAAGTAACATGTACACATGCAAGTACACACATAGATTAAAATCTATGTACAGAATGAATGTAGGGTAATTAGGTATGGAATGTAGGCACTTTGAAGCTCAGAGGATCAGAACCAGTTTGATGTAAGAAGTTTAACTTCATCTGAGCTTTGGAAATCATGGATTCTGAGAGGTTAATGTCAGGAAGGAATACATTTTCTCTTTTTTTCCGTAATTGTTTTATTTCGGTTCCCAATTCTTTCCTTTTCTCAGTGATGGGAACCCCCATCCCACTGATGAAGTAAGAAATACAAAGTCCATTACAAATATGAAGTCATGCAAAGCAAATTTCTTTGTTATGCCCCAAGAAAAGAGAAAAAAAGCAAAAAAAGCTTCAATCTCCACTTTGAAACAATCAGTTCTCTATCTGGAGATGGATAGCATTTTTCATCATGAGTCATTTGGAATTATGATGGGTCATTGTGTTCATCAGAGTTACTAAGCCTTTTACAGTTGACTGTATTTACAATCTTGCTGTGACTGTGTTAATTGTTCTGGTTATGCTTACTTCATTGTATATTAGTTCATATATGTCTTCATAAGATTTTTTTTCTGAAACCATCCCCTTCATCATTTCTTATAGCACAGCAGTATTCTATCACATTCATAAGTCATAACATATTTAGCCAGTATCCAACTGATTGTCATCTTTTAATTTCCAATTCTTTGCCACCACCTAAAAGAGCTACTATAAATATTTTGTACATACGGATCCTTTTTGTCTTTCTTTGATCTCTTGAGAGATTGGGCCTTGTGTGAATCATGTCCTTATACAAATCATTGGATCATTGTGTTACTGAGAAGAGCTGATTCATTTGTAGTTGATCATCACACAATGTTGCTGACACTACACACAATGTTTTCATGGATCTACTCATTTCACTTTGCATCAGTTCATATAAGTCCTTCCAGGTTTTTTTCTGAAATCTGCCTATTCATCATTTCTTATTGTACAGTAGTATTCCATTACATTCATATACCACAGCTAGTTCAGCCATTCCCCAATTGATGGATACCCTATCTTTTCCAATATTTTGCCACCACAAAAGGGCTACTATAAATATTTTTGCATATGTAGGTCACACAGGACTGCAACATTAAAAGATCAGAGGTGGATAGAACATGATATTCTGGAAGGCAAATGAGCTAGGAGTACAACCAAGAATCACTTACCTGACAAAATTAAGCATAATATATCAAGAGGAAAAATGGTCAATCAACAAAATAGAAGGATTTCAAGTCTTCATAAGGAGAAGAGCAGAACTAAATACAAACTTTGTCCAATATCAAGACCAAGAGAAGTACTAACAAGTGAAAAAAGGGAAAGAAAACAGGGATTCAATAGAGCTAAGCTATTTATATCCCTGCATGGGAAGATGATACTTGTAATTCTTAAAAAGCTTATCACTAATAGTACAGCTAGAAGGAATATACATAGACAGAGGGTAGAGGTATAAGATGAATTTGAGGGAATGACATAAAAAACTTAGTAATGAGAAAGAGGAGTACCATGGGTGCAGAAAGAAGGAAGAGTTAAAATGGGGTAAAATATTTCACATGAAGAAGCACAAAAGACCTATTACAGTGGAGGGGAAGTTTGGAGGATGGGCGATGGGCATTGCTTGAACCTTACTCTCATCAGTATTGGCTGAAAGAGGGAATCATATATACAATCAGTTGAATACAGAAATCTATCCTACCCAACAGGGTAGCAGAAGGGGAGGAGATCAGGTAGAGGGGAGGTATTAGGGACTGACAGGAGATTGGGCAGATCAGGGGAGGTGGCAGCAGAAGCAAAACACTGGTGATGAGGGAAAGGGTGAAAGGAGAAAGAGGACAGATAGGAGGAAGACTGGGATGGAGGAAAATACACAGGTAGTAATTATAACTGAATGTTAATGGGATGAACTCTCCTATAAAATGGAAGTGGATAGCAGAATGAATCAAAAACCAGAATCCTACAATATGTTGTTTACAAGAAACACACTTGAAAGAGACACACACAGAGTAAAGTAAGGGGCTATAGCAAAATTTATTGTGCTTCAGCTAAAGTAAAAAAAAAAGCAGGGATAGCAATCCTATCCTCATAAACTTAATAAGAAGAGATAATGAAGGAAACTACATCTTGCTAAAAGGTACCATAGATAATGAAGTGATATCAATACTAAACATATATGCACTGAGTAATAATGGCATCTAAATTCTTAAAGAAGTTAAGTGTGTTACAGGTTTATGACAAAACAAGATATAGAGAGAATTATGAAATGTAAAATAGATAACTTTTGATTATATTAAATTAAGAAGCTTTTGTACAAACAAAGCCCATGCAACCAAGATTAGAAGGAAAACAGAACTTTGAGAAACAATCTTTATAACAACTACATCTTGCTAAAAGGTACCATAGACAATGAAGCAATATCAATACTAACCATATATGCAGTAGATGGTATATTATTCAAATTCTTAAAGAGAAGATAAGTGAATTATGGGAAGAAATATATAACAAAACTATACTAGTGGGGGACCTCAACTGTCCTCTCTCAATGCCTATTTTGTCCTCTGATTCCAGGACATTTGTACTTTATAATTTCTTGAATGATGCTATTTAGGTCCTCCTTTCGATTGTGTTCAGGTAGTCCAGTGATTCTGACATTGTCTCTCCTGGATCTGTTTTCCAGATCATTTGTTTTTCACGTGAGGTATTTTATATTTTCTTCCATCTTTTCATTCTTTTGAATTTGTTTTATTGTTTCATGATGTCTCATAGAATCATTAGCTTCCACTTGCCCAGTTTTAACTTTTTTTGTACTCCCCCCACATTTGACCAGTGGTACTTTTTAAGGGGTGTTTTTCTTCAGTGAATTTTTGTATTTCCTTTTCCATTTGTCCAGTTCTACTTTTTAAGCAGTATTCCAAGCTGTTGACTCATTTTAAATAATTCTCTTGCATCACTCTAATTTATTTTCCCATTTTTCTTCTATCGTTCTTACATGATTTTTAAGCTCTTCTTTTTAGCTCTTTCATGAGTTCTTTCTGAACTTGAGACCATTTCGTATTTTTCTCTGGGGTTTTGCCCATAGGTGTTTTGACATTGTTGTCCTCTCCTGAGTTTGCATCTTTGTCTTCCCTGTCACTATTATAACTATGATCAGATTTTTTTTCTTGTTTTTTCACTCTTCTTCTTTTTTTTTTTTTTTGGTCTTTTCCCCTTCTATTAAATTTGAGTTCTGCACCAGGGGTGGCAGAAGCACTATCTTAAGCATCTCATGCCAGGGGTTGCAGGCCCTGGCTATTTACCTAGTGCTACACTTATGTTTACCTGAGGCCCCCAGGGACCCTTGTGTCTGGTACTATGCTGAGGGGGTGGTGTTGGGGATGACTGGTACTGCTGGAAGCCACAGATATCTGGCAACTTACCTTTTGTTGAGCTGGGATCTTAGTGCTGGTGTCTGGCATGCGATGAGGCCAGATATGGTGTTTCTGCATTTCTTCAGAGCTACACTGAAGCCTGTGGAGGTCTGGCTGCTGGAAGATTCCTATTTGCCTGGGGCTACATTGAAGCATGTGATAGTTCTAGGAGTTTGAGTCTGCCAGTTCACCTGACTATGCTGAGGCACATGGTGTTGGCATTTACCTGCTCCACCACACTAGGGATTGGACTATCTGGCTGGTTAGTTGAGCTAGGACTTGCCACTGGTTTGCTGGGATACCTACTGTCCTGGAATGTGCTTACCTTTTACCTGAGGGAGATGAACCTTTCTTGCTGATCTTCCAAGTTTCTTGGGCTAAAAGATTGTTTCACCCCATCTTTCTCCTGATTCTGCTGTTCTGGGATTTGTTTGGGGGCTCTATTTTATGGTTGTTTGGAGGTGAATATTGGAGAATTACAGTGATTTGCTGCTTGCTCTGCCATCTTGGCTCTCATAATTCTTTCCTGCAGTTATTTAAATGTCTCTTTTTCTGTCCCTTCCTGCTGCTTTTAATTGACAATATACATAGATAGTAATGATTTGTGTGGGTTTATTTTTTATTCTCTGGAGAAGAAGATGGCAAACTACTGAACCACTGCAGTACCTTAAACCCCATGGATAGCATGGTCCGCAGGGTCACGGAGAGTTGGAAGTGACTGAATGAAGAACACCACAAACAGCAATAACAATTCCGCAGCTTTGCTGAAGCTCTTCATTGTTTTCATTAGTTGTTTTTTGGTTAATTCTGTAACGTGCTCCAAGTGAAGCCGCACATCCTCTGCAAAAGGGGTAATTTTGTTTCTTCTTTGACTATTCTTATTCCTTTGATTTCTTTTTCTCGTTGCTGTGCATTTTGAGTACAATACTGAACAGTGATGATGATAATGGACATCTTGCTTCATCTCCGTTCTTATTAGAAAAGCTTCTAACTTTTCCCCCGTACAGATGTTGCTTGCTTTTGGTTTAAGATAGATACTGCTTAATATTTTAAGGAAAGCTCCACTCCTACGCATTTTAGTGTTTTTTAAAAAGAGGAATGGATGTTGTGTTTTGTCTAAAGCTTTTTCTGTCCCTACTGAAATCATCATGGTTTTTGTTGTTTTTCTCAATGATGTGATCAGTTATTATTCTTGTTTTCCTTATATGGAACAAACTGCTGTATTGGGGTATATTGTTGTAATCTCGGTGCTAGTACTTTTTAAAAAATTACCTCAATATTCATTAGAGAAATTGATCTATAGGATTCTTTCTCTCTTTTTGCTCTCCCTGTTTTAGTTATCAGAAGCATATTTGTGACATAGAAAGAATTTGGAAGGATTCCTTCTTTACCTTTTTTGGGAACAATTTGTATAATATTGCAATAAATTATTTAAATATTTGATAGAATCTCTTCCTGGGTGTTTTTTTTTTCCCTTAGGGACCTCATTTATGGCTTGTGAGGGAAAACATTTTTAATCATTACACATTTAAGTGCCTGAAATGTGCAAGAGCATACAAAGGATACAAAGTTCTGAGGATCCAAAAAAATAGTTCTTGATCTCATAAAATGTCATGTGTCAGAAACAGCAAAAAGCCACTTTGATTGGATATAGAGTTCACGAAGTGCAATACTGTGTAACATTGATGGGAAAGGAGGTTTTAATTAGATTGTCAACCACCATTTGTGGACCTACATGCTAAGCACTGTGCTAAGGGCTAGGGGATACAAAATAAAGAAAAAGATAATCCCTGCTCTCAAGGAGTAACCATGGGGGAAAACAATATATCAACAAATATGTACAAACAAGTTATATTCAAGATAAATTGGACACAATCTCAGATGGAAGGCAATAGAAATAGAAGGGATTGGGAAAGATTTTCTGTAGAAGAGAGGATTTTAGCTGTGCCTTGAAGGAATCCAGAGTAGCCAGGAAGTGGAGATCAGGAAGATAAACATTTCATGTATGTGCAATATCCAGTGAAAATGCCTAGAGTTGAGAGTTAGAGTTTCGTGTTGAAGGAACAGCAAAGAGTCCAGTGAGTATGGTGTCAGTTGATTGCATAGTCTGTGGACGGTAATGAAGTAGTAGTGGTGGTAATACAAGAAGACTGGAAAGGTAAGGGGGCAGGTTAATAAAGGGCTTTGGTCATCGGACAGAGGATTTCATAATTGACCCTGGTGATGATAGGGAGCCAATAGGATTCAATGAGTAGGGTGTGTGTGTGTGTGTGTGTGTGTGTGTGTGTGTGTGTGTGTGTGTATAGAAACAGAGAGACACAGAGAGAGAGACAGATACAGAAAGAGAGATAGAGGGACAGACAGACATAGTCATATCTGTACTTTAAGAGGTTCATCTAGACAGCTGAGTGGAGGATGAAATGGAATGAGGAAAGATTTGTGGCAAGGAGGGCCAACCAGCAGACTATTGAAGTAGTCTGGGTATGAGATTATGAAGGTCTGTACCAGGATCCACATATGAGAACTGTTGAATTGACAGCACTTGGCAACAGATAGTATAAGAATGGTGATGGTAGGCTAAGTGAGGGTGAGAATAACACTTAAATTCTAAGCCTGGGAGACTAGGAAGATATTGGTACACCAAACAGTACTTGTGGAAGTTTGGAAGAATGGAGAGGGTGGGGGGAAACCTAACAAACTTAGTTTTGGACATGGTAAGTTTAAGATGCCTATGGGATGTCCCATTTGATATGTCTAATGGGCAATTAGAGATGCGACACTGTAGATTAGCAGAGTGGCTAGGGTTGATTGAATAAGTAGATCTGAGAATCATCAGCAGAGAGATGATAATTTAATTTATGGTTGCTGATGTGATCACCAAGGGAAATAATATGGAGGAAGAAGAGAAGAGGGCCCAAGGATAGAACTCTGGGGTATACCTATCATTAGCTGTTATGTCAGAGAAAATCTGGCAAACAAAATGAAAAATAGATGAAGAAAAAATAATCACAATTATTTTTGTGTAGTTCTGAATTCCAAATGAATGCCAAGTAGTAAAAAGTAAGATACTCCAAATGAAAAATTAACTAAAGAGTATAAGAGATAATATCTAAAAATCACTGAAAAACTTAAAATTTTTGTTTATTTTAACCATATCTTGTAGCTTGTTTTATCATTAATTCCAATTTCAGGTAGACACAGTGCCCCTTGTCGCCATACAAAGGTGCATCTGGTTAAAAGGTTATGTTGCTACACAGGCAGTAGAGCATCCATTGAGTATGAAGGACATGGACTCCTTATAGATTGACGTTTTTATACCACTGACAACTGGGAAACCTAGATGGCTTGATCCTTTTTCTCCTAGACCAATTAAATCTTGGGGATAGTTTCCCTTCCTTTTAAGTAAAAACTACCCCAACCTACATGGCAGGGCTTTAGGAGAAACTAATTCATCATACATGGCCAGAGCCTTAGGAAATATTGCTCTTTACCAGACAGGCGTTTCCATTTGTACTGCTGTTGCATGAGAGAATGGCCTTAGTTCATTGCTGAAAAGTGAATGGAAGAGTTTGAGTTAAAAAAGAACATTTCTTGCGTAGTATGGAACACAAGGTCTTAAAAACAAAAAATAGAAACATTTCTCTTTTTTTGGTAAATAATATTTTATTTTTTATTATTACATGTAAAGATAGTTTTCAACATTCATTTTTACAAGATTTTGAGTTTCAGGTTTTTTTTCTTCCTTTCCTTCTTCCTATGCTGTTTCCCCAAGATGGCAAGCATACATGTGCAATCCTGTAAATATATTTTAAAATTAGTCATGTTGTGAAAGAAGGAACAGAACAAAAGGGAAAAGGCACAAAAAGGTGAAAACAGCATGATTCAATCTGCATTCAGACTCCATAGTTCTTTCTCTGCATAGTATTTTCCATCATGAGTCAAAAAGAAACATTTCTATGATGGTTCTGTAACTGCTAAGACTTTTATCCCTACTCCCTCTCCAAGCCATTAAGTTTTCATCTGAGGATTTGTACATTTTAAAATTTTAAGCCAAGGGCATGATTAATAAAGAGTTGTAGAAAGTTTTAAAAAACTTGATTTAATCAGAAAACATGGACGAAAATGTGTGTCTGGTTGCTTTAGCATGGAAGCACTTTGGTACTGAGAAAATTCTTAAATAAGATATTTACTGAAAATAAAAATAAAATGTTTCCATAAGAAAGCAGTTGAGATGACAGTGAAAATGAGATGTTGCAACAAACATATTCCAGAACATCTGGTTCAATGCAAAGATTCATTCTAAAAGATAGTTCTAAAAGAACACATGAAGTGTGTTTCAAAGAAAATATTATCAATGTCTATTAGACTTCTGTTTACATTCTTTATGCTTCTCTTTGCCCAGGTCATTGCCTCTTCATGTACTCTTGATCCCATCCCTTCCCATAATTTCCAAATCATGGTCTCTCCAATCATCCCTGTTTCCCTAACACTTAATCTCTTCCTGTCTTTGGATCCCTTCCACACTGCTCCCCAAACCACCTTCTTTCTGAAAAATTTCACTAGTTCCTTCTGTCGCATAACCATTAGCGTAACTGTATATCTCCTGTCATTCACAACCAAACTCTAGGAAAAAGCCAAATCTATATTTATTCCCTCCATTTCCTCTCATATCATCAATTTTAAAAATCCCTTTGTATGCTGGCTTGCAGCTCCATGACTCAACTGAAGCTGCTCACTCCAAAATTACTGATTATATCCTTATTGCCAAATTAGATGGCCTTTTCTCAGTCCTCATCCTCCTCAACTACCTCCCATTCTCATCTCTCTAGGTACTCTTTTCTCTTTGGGCTTTAAAAACCCTGTCCTTTTGGTTCTTTTTCTGACTGTAACTGATCTTTCTCAGTTTTCATTGCTCATTCATCATCCATATCACACCAGCTAATTTGAGGTTTTCCACAGAGTTCTCTCCTGTCTCATTCCTATCTCATTCTCTCTCCTCTAATTCCTGTCCTCTTCTCTTGTCATTTGTTTTTGTCATTAGCTCTTATGGGTTTAATTATATAAATGATTCTAAATCTCTACCTAGACCTAGTGTCTCTTCTGAGCTCCAGCCACAAATCTCCAAGTACATGTTGTATATTTAAAATGATATCTCATTAGCATCTTAAATTCAACATGTCACATTCATTATCTTTCTCACAAAACCCACTTGTTTTCCAATCTTTTCTATATATATTGAGGTCACAGTCATCCTTCTGTTTTACCATGGTTTGCCACCTAGGTTTGTAATCCTAGATTTCTTCATTTTCCTTTATCCCTTATATTTAATTAACTGGCAGTTAATAAATACTTATTGATTGTGCCTTAGGAAGATTATTTTAGTAGAAGCATAGGGTATGTATTGGAAGGGAGAGAGACAGAAAACAGAGGATCCAGTTAGGAGAGTATGATAGTAGTACAGAAAAAGAAGTAAGGTAGTGATATATGAATGGAGGAAGAGAAATGGAAATATGAGGTGCTATAGTGGTAGATCCTGTAGGCCTTGGAAATTGATCAACAAGGAAGCAGGGATGAAGGAGAGGGAAGAATCTATGAGGACTCTGAGTTTAGGAAGTTAGATTACTGAAGGATGATGGTACCCTTGACAGATATTTCCAGCATTTGAAGGACGATCTGACCCTACAAACTTTTGTTGCAATTGCATGCAAATTAAAATTTTAAAAATGTCTGAACTTCCAGTTTAGATTTAATAAAGTCTTACTATGTATTCAGCAAAATTATTGCTCACATTATTATATTTTTTAATTCTTTAAAGAGCAGTGATTTATTTGATATATTTACTCTCAGTGCCTTTGTATTTTGCAGACCCTCTAGACCAGTGGTTCTCAACCTTCCTAATGCTGTGACCCTTTAATACAGTTCCTCATGTTGTGGTGATCCCCAACCGTGAAATTATTTTTGTTGATACTTCATAACTGTAATTTTGCTACTGTTATGAATCGTAATGTAAATATCTGATATGCAGGATGTATTTTCATTGTTACAAATTGAACATAACCCACAGGTTGAGAACTGCTGCTCTTTAGTACATGGTCTTGGTGAGCTCTGATAGATGAAAACAAAACTTGATTATCCAGTGACTAGCTCTCTGGTGATGAGCATCTCTCAGTTTGGCTAAGCTGATTTTGGTGTGTAAGACACAGACACAGCTCATTTTGGGGTCATATATTTGAAGCTTTTCTAGCTTGGTAGAGCTTGTAGTTTACTGATATTGACTTTAAGAACCCAGGATCACCTCAACACCATGTTAAGACATTGCAATTGGACTTTAGTGGAGATTATTAATACTAAAAATAACATTAATCGCCCCATTCCATGACATATTAAATAAGGTAGTCATTATCTAATGTATTTTCCTCATCTCCTTTAGGATGACTTTAGTTTCTATTATGATTTGATAGGGCACTTATTTTTTTTGTTGGCAGGAGATAGATGGTATTTCTTTTAAAATGTATTTCATTGAGGGCAGAGCCAAGATGGTGTAGTGAAAGTAGGAACTCACCTGAATGTGTCCATGAATTCCTTCAGTAACCTCTAAAAAGTGAATCTGAATGGATTTTAGAGTGGTAGAATCTGTTGGGAGATGGAACGTGGCAGATTTCCAGTCCAGGAAAGTGTGGACAGTAGGGCCAGGTAGGACGAGCACAGAGCATGGAGCACAGGGGCTGCATAAGCACAGAATGGATCATAGTGGAGCTGGAGTGAGCCTTGGTAAACTGATTCACCCACTGCAGAATGATTCCCAGACCTCTTACTGCAGGACAGGGGATCTGTTGTAGCTGGATAATACACAAGTACAAGGCCCCTGGCATCTGCAACAGCTACTCTTGGGGCTATTAGCCCCATTAGCTTGTGTGATATGGATGATGAATGAGCAATGAAAATTGAGAAAGATCAGTTACAGTCAGAAATGTTTAAATGTTTAAAAATCATCTACCTGAAATTCCAGCAGCCAAGTTGGCAGAGTAAACCACAGTTGCTCTAATCTCCCTCTCTGACCCTGAAAACCCAGAGAATATTGCCCCATTATAAAATCCTGAAAGAGTGGAGCAGTGGCAGCCTTGGATGTCCTAGAGGAAGGACATGGTTGTGGCTGTGCTGAGGCTAAAGTGCAGGATGGGAGGTGTCCCAGCAAACCCCATCTCAGTTGACCAGCAGGAGATCTTGAACCCCAGTGGGTTAGTGTCAGCAAGCTCTAACACTAGAACCCCAAGTGTGCCTTTGCATAACTAGGGGAATTAGCAGACACTGGTGCAGCCTCATCACCAGTGGTTGAGCCTGCCTGAGCTCTAGCCTAGGGGGAGGAGGCAAAATCCTGAAGCAGCCAGATCACCCCTCCCCCACACCTTACACTGTGAGCTTCAGTGTAATGCCAGGGCAACACACAAAGTCCTGGCCTTGGCCTCAGCCTGGGCACTCAAAGGCTACAGCACACAAAACCAATAACCAGTCCCCTAGCTCCCAGCATAAGAAGTGTAAGAGCCCTCTACACCCCAGAAACAGAGATCCACTTTAAAAGCCAGGAAATAGGCAATCACAATGGGGAAAAAAATTGGAAAAAACAAGATCTATTGCATCTTATTATACTGAGTGAGATGAACCAAGTTCAGAAAAGGACAGCATTGACTCTATACTCACATCTGAAACCTCAAAAGGGAATATGAACTGATCTCAAGCCCAAAAAGCATTATTGGAAGAGCTCAAGAAGAATTTTAAAAGCCAGATTAGAAAGATAGAAGATAAATCAACCAATTATTTTAAAATTAGAGTTGCCAAAATGGAAAAAAATTTCACTGAAGAAAACTACTCCTTAAAAAGTAAAATTTGTGAAATGGGAAAGGAGGTTCAAAATCTAACCGGAGAAAATAACTCCCTAAAAATAAAATCTGAACAAATGGAAAAGGATCTTAAAAAATTAACCAAGTAAAACAATTTGCTAAAAATTAAAATCAGTCAAATTGAAGCTAATGATTGTGTGAGGCATCAAGAATCAGTCAAACAAAATCTAAAGAATGAAAAGAAGAAAATGTAAAATATCTTATTGGAAAGACAACTGACATGGAGAACAGATCCAAGAGAGATAATCTAAAATTCATTAGTCTACCAGGAAGCCATGATGAAAAAATGAACCTGGACAACATCTTTCAAGAAATCATCAAGGAAAACTGCCCTGAGGTCCTAGAACCACAGGGTAAAATAGTTATAAAAGAATCCACTGAACATCTCCTGAAAGAGATCCCAAATTGAAAACTCCAAGAAATATTGCAGCCAAATTCCAGAATTATAAGGTCAAGGAAAAAAACACTGCAAGCAGCCAGAAAGAAACAATTCAAATATCTAGGAACTACAGTCAGGATCACATAGAGCCTAACAACTTCTACATTAAAAGATTGAAGGTATTGGAATATATTTTGTAAGGCAAAGGAGCTGGATCTATAGCCAAGGACCATTTATCCAAAAAAACTGGGCATAATCTTTCAGGTAAGGAGATGGTCATTCAGTGAAATAAGGGATTTCAAGACCTTCCTGATGAAAAAGTCAGAGCTCAATGCAATATCTGATCTCCAAATACAAAACTCAAGAGAGACATAAAAAGGTGATTAGGGAACACACACACACACACACACACACACACACACGCACGCACGCACACACGTTATAATTCAATAAGAGCAAACTGTTTACATCCTTATATGGGAAGTTGATAACTCTCAATATTGAGAATTGTATAATTATCATGACATTTAAAAAGGATATACATAAATAGAGGGTTTGGGTATAAATTAGCTAAAGTGATGATAAAAAAAACCTGATTAAAGAGTGCAAAGGTGTTGTAATGGGAGAACAGTAAAGGAAGAGGCAGAAAAAGATAAATTATGACACATGAAGAGTCATAAAAACATATTATAGTAAAGGGAAAGAAGGAGGGAGATGAGAATTATATGAGCTTTACTCTCATTGTTTTTGGTTCAAGGAAGAAATAATATAATCAGTTAAGTATAGGATTCTAATGTGAAGAGACATAAAAACTTATTATAGTAGAGGGAAAGAAGGCAGGGAGAGGAGCATTATTTAAGATTTACACTCATCAGATTTGGTTCAAGGAGGGAATAACATACTTTAAGTTTAAAAATCTATAATGCCCTACATGAAGTAGGAGGGGAAAGGGGAAAGAAAAGGGGGGAGTGATTAGAAGGGAGGGAAGAAATAGTAAGTGGGAAGAATAGGAAAAAGGAGGGGGGCTTACAGGGAGGGAATACTGAGGGAGGCAGTGGTCAAAAGGAAAACTTAAGAAGGGGGAAGGGAGAAATGAAAGCACAAACAGTGGAGGGAATAGGATGGAGCGTCAGACATAGATAGTAATCATAACTGTGAATGTGAATGGGATAAACTGGAGGTGGATAGCACAATGGATTAAAAACCATAATCCTACTATATACTGTCTAGAAGAAACACATTTGAAACAGGAGTATACACACAGGGTAGAAGTAAAAAGCTGGAGTAGAATATATTATGCTTCAGCTAAATTAAAAAAGCAGGGGTAGCAATCCTTATCAAAGGAAAAGCAAAAATAGATCTAATTAAAAGAGATAAGGAAGGAAACGGTATCCTGCTAAAAGACACCTTTGACAATGAAGCAATATTATTACTAAACATATATGCACCAAGTGGTATCACATCAAACTTCTTTTTTTTTTTAATATGAGATTCTTTATTAAATTTTTTTGAGTTACATCTTTTCTCCCCGTCTTTCCCTCGCCCACCACCCCAAAACAGCCATCCCAGTATTTCCCCCC
>CM053582.1:501023347-501063392 GCA_028627135.1 Pseudochirops cupreus
ACGCGAGAGCCCTGGCCAGACCAGTCGCTCAGTCCCCCTGCTGTCTGCAGGCCGCGGCAGGAAGCTGCAAAGCCGAGGCGGGTGCAAAACGTCTGCCTTTCACTTTTCCTCTCTGGAGGCCTTCTGGCCAGACTGCTTATCTCCCCCTTTCACAAATCCCATTCACAGCTGCCGCTAATCTGCTCACCTGAAGCTTCTCAGCTCTTCCCATCCAGCCGCCCCCGGGGCACAGCCGAGGCTTCAGGCCAGGCTGGTTTCGGTTCGCAGTGGTGATATGGTTCCTCGTAGCCGAGCTGACTTTAGTGGGAAGTATCTTTGTGTGCGTTTTGGAGTTCCAGGATTGGTTTAGAGTCCTATTTTATGGGTATTTTGGGGTGGCTATGTGAGAGCTGCGCTATGTTGCTGCTTCTACGCCGCCATCTTGGCTCCGCCCCCCACATCAAACTTCTTAGAGTAGAAGTTAAGGGAGATAGAGGAAGAAATAGATAGCAAAACTATACTAGTGGGGGACCACAATCTCCCCTTCTCTGAAATTGAGGAATCTAATTTCAAAATAAACAAGAAAGAAGTTAAGGAGGTGAATAGAACTTTAGAGCAGGTAGATATGGGGATAAAAAGGAATATGCCTTCTTCTCAGTGGCACATGGCACATACACAAAAATTGACCATGTACTAGAGCATAAAAACCTCACAATCCAGTGCAGAAAGGCAGACATATTAGAGGCATCCTTTTCAGATGATGATACAATAAAAATTATATGCAATAAAGGGCCATGGAAAGATAAGCTAAAAACTTAATCCTAAACAATGAGTGGGTCAAACAAGAAATCATAGAAACAATCAGTAACTTCATTCAAGAGAATGACAAAAATGAGACAACATACCAAAACTTGTGGGATGCAGCAAAAGCAGTTCTTAGGGGAAGTTTTGTATCTCTGAATGCTTACATGAATAAAATAGAGGAAAAGGAGATCCATAAATTGGACATGCAACTGAAAAAGCTAAAAAAAAGAGAACAAATTGAAAATTTTCAATTAAATACTAAATTAGAAATAGTGAAAACCAAATGATAGATTAATAAAATTTAAGTTAAGAAAACTATTGAACTGATAAATAAAACTAAGAGATGGTTTTATGAAAAAAACTGATAAACTGATAAACCTTTAGTCAATTTGATAAAAAAAAGAAAGAAGAAAACCACATTACCAGTATCACAAATGAAAAAGGTGAATTTACCTCCAATGAAGAGGAAATTAAAACAATAATTAGGAATTATTTTGTCCAATTGTATGCCCATAAATCTGACAATCTTAGTGAAATGGATGAATATTTACAAAAATACAAGTTGCCCAGATTAACTGAAGAGGAAGCAAAATCCTTAAATAACCCCATCTCAGAAATAGAAATTGAACAAGTGATCAATGAGCTCCCTAGGAAAAAATCTCCAGGGCCAGATGGATTTACAAGAGAATTCTATGAAACATTTAAAGAAGAATTGATTCTAATACTTTATAAACTATTTGGGAAAATTGGAGAAGAAGGAGTCCTACTAAATTCTTTTTTTATGACACAAATATGGTACTGATACCTAAATTGGGAAGAGCCAAGACAGAGAAAGAAAATCAGATCAATTTCCCTTATGAATATAGATGCAAAAATTTTAAATAAAATATTAGCAAAAAGACTACAACAAATTATCATGAAAATAATACACTTTGATTAGGTAGGATTTATTCCAGGAATGCAAGGATGGTTCAATATTAGGAAAACTGTCAATATATTCAATCACATCAACAACAAACCTAGTAGAAACCATATGATTATCTCAACAGAGGCAGAAAAAGCTTTTGACAAAATATAACACCCATTCCTATTAAAAACACTAGAAAGTATAGGAATAAGTGGAGTCTTCCTTAAAATAAGTAGCATCTATCTAAAACCATCAACGAGTATTACCTGTAATGGGAATAAGCTAGAAGCATTTCCAGTAACATCAGAGGTGAAACACTCCTCTTATTCAATTTGATACTAGAAATGTTGACTATAGCAGTAAGAGAAGAAAAAGAAATCAAAGGAATCAGGTTAGGCAAAGAAGAGACTAAGCTTTCACTCTTTGCAGGTGATATGATATACTTAGAGAATCCTAGAAAATCAAGTAAAAAACTACTTGAGCTAATAAATAAATTTAACAAAGTTGCAGGATAGAAAATAAACCCACATAAATCCTCAACATTCTTAAATATTTCTAAAGAAGCCCAACAGCAAGAAATAAAAAGAGAAATTCCATTTATAGTTATTGTATTCATTATAAAATATTTGGGAATCTGCCTGCCAAAACAAACACAGGAACTCTATGAACGCAATTACAAAACACTTTTCACACAAATAAAGTCATCTAAATAATTGGAAAAGCACCAGTTGCTCATGGCTAGGTCAAGCTAATATAATAAAAATAACAATTTTACCTAAATTAATTTACCTATTTAGTGCCATACTAATCAATCTACCAAAAATTATTTTATAGAGCTAGAAAAAAATAGTAACAAAATTCATCTGGAAGAACAAGAGGTCCAGAATATCAAGAAATATCAAGAAATAATGAAAAGAAATGCTAGGTAAGGTGGACTAGCCATACCAGATTTTCAACGGTATTATAAAACAGCAGTCATCAGAACTACTTGGTACTGTGGAATAGATTAGATACATAAGACACAGTAGTCAATGGCTATAGTAATCTACTGTTTGATGAACCCAAAGATGCTAACTTCTGGGATAAGGGCTCACTATTTGACAAAAACTGCCGGGAAAACTAGAAAATGGTATGACAGAAACTGGGCATAGACAAATATCTTACACCATATACCAAAATACAGTCTAAATGGGCGCATAATTTAGATATAAAGGCTGATACTGTAACCAGTTGGAGAGAGCAAGGAATAGTTTACCTGTCAGATTAATGGAGAAGGGAAGAATTTATGACTAATCAAGAGTTAAAGAGCATTATGAAATGCAAAATGGATAACTTTGATTATATTAAACTGAAAAGTTTTTATAGAAATAAAGCCAATGAAACCAAGAAGTGGAAGTGGAAAATTGGAAAATAATTTTTCTAACCAGTGTCTCTGATAAAGGCCTCATTTCTAAAATATACAGAAAACTGCATCAAATTTATAAGAATACAAGTCATTCTCCAATTTATAAATGGTGAAACAATATGAACAGGCAGTTTTCAGAGGAAGAAATTAAAGATATCTATAAACACTTGAAGAAATGATCTAAATCACTGGGAAATGCAAATCAAAACAACTCTGAGGCACTACATCTCTCTGGTCACATTAATTAAGATGACAAAACAGGAAAATGATAAATGCTGGAGAATATGTGGCAAAATTGGAATACTAATGCTTTGTTGGTGGAGTTATGAACTGATCTAACCATTCTAGAGAGCAATTTAGAGCTATGTCCAAAGGGCTATAAAAAAAGTGCATACTCTTTGACCCAGCAATACCACTTTTAGGGTTGTATCCCAAAGAGATCATACAAGTGGGGAAAGGACCTGTACGTACAAAAATATTTGTAGCAGCTTTTTTTTTTTTTTTTGTGGTGGCAAAGAATTGGAAATCAAGGGGATGCTCATCAATCCGGGAATGGTTAAGCAAGTTGTGATATATGAATGTCATGGAATATTTTTGTGCTATAAGAAACGAGGAGCAGATGAACATGATAACCTGGAGAAACATATAAACTGATCCTGAGTAAGGAGAGCAGACCTAGGTGAACTTTGTATACTATTACATACACATTGTATCTGTGATGACTTACTAACTAACAGCCGTGCAGGGTTATAAGACAACTCCATGGACTCATGGTAGAGAGGGCTGTCCACCTTCAGAGAAAGAACTATAGAGTCTGAATGCCAACTGAAGCAAACCACTTGCTCTCTCTTTTTTGTTTTGTTTTGTTACTTCTTTCTCATTGTTCATTCCATTGGTTATAATTCTTCTTTACAACTTGACTAATGTTTAGTGTGAAGGTATTTGTAAAACCTATATCAGATTGCATACCACCATGGGAGGGGCAGTAGACGTAAGGGGAGAAAATTTGGAGCCCAAGGGATTGTGAAACTGAAAGTTGTAAACTAAAAGTAAATAAATAAATTTTAAAAATGTATTTCACTGTCAATAAATTATTATGTACTTGGGTAAGCTTCAAGTTTATATATATGTATATTAAGATAACATATGTATTTACAAATCAAAAAAAGACTAATAAAGATACAGCATTATAATTGAACAATAACCTACAATTATAAATGTATTATCAGTGTGATACCCCAAAGAGAATGCAAAGCAGCAGCTGCAATGGATTAAATTTTATGTGCTCTTGAACATTTAAGTCATAAATGAAGTTCTGGCACAGCCTGTGATAGCAATTAGCTGCTTATCCCTGCAGTATTAGAAAAACACATTTGTAATAGTCTAATGCAGTAAGGGCTTCAGTTAGTTCTTAAACCCACTCTTGTGGAGACGTTTCTGTGTTGTTGCTAATGCTATTTGAGGATTTGTTGTGGGGTTTCTAGGCTCTATTGTAGGTGCTGTACTTGGGGTTTGTATTTATTTCATGCTCTTTCACAAAAGTCTGACAAAGTTTTGTTGAGAGGAATAATTTTATTTTATTAGCTACAGTGAAATTGTTCCTATATGGAGTAACTCAAAAATGTTTATTATTATGATGCCAAATTTTAATGGAGTTTAATTTGCTTAATATAAAGTATCCTAGCAATAACAAGGTTTCTGGACATTCAAATGAGTTTTATTTATAACCAAGTGTATATTTTCCCTTCATTACTTGTGGCCTGACAATTTGAAAATTTTATAACATCTTGAAAAATTCTTATAGATGCCATCTTTCTATCAACTGGTAGTCTTAAAATAGATATAGAATTTGTGATCTAGAAGAATACTTAGACAACATTTGGGCCTTCCTTTCTCAGATGGGGAAATGGGTCCTGAGAGGTGAAATTCATTTTAATCCAATTCAGTAAGCATTTACTGAGTGCCTGTCAAGTGACAGGAACAAAAACAATCCCTGCCCTCAAGAACCTTTTATTCCCCTGGGCTGTGCAGGGCAACAGGTATGTATGTTATAAATTATATAAGCACAAAATGTAAAGTATTTTTTTTTGGTGGGGAAAGGTAGGGTCAGTTGGGGTTAAGTGACTTGCTTAAGGCCACATAGCTAGTTTTTTGTGTTAAGTGTCTGAGGCTGGATTTGACCTCAGGTCCTCCTGACTCCAGGGCTGGTTCTCTATTCACTGTGCCACCCAGCTGCCCCCTGTAAAGTAATTTTAAGGGAGCATGGGATCACTGACAAATCATAATAGGAACTAAGGTCAGCCTAAAGGGAATAAACCGTAAAACCACTCTACAAGTTCTACCAAGATGGAAAAGTCTTAGTGTTTGCAACATTTTGTATAAGCTCTATGTGATGAAATGAGAATGAGAATGCAAAATTCATGTGTAACTCTTGTCTGCTCTAAACTGAACACTTGGACATTGAGGGAAAATGTCTAGCAAATCATTTTTGTTTTTAGCAAATCAAAGAGATCATTGACGAATAACTATTTCTATAATTTCATTCATCTATTTCTTCATTATATAGTTTGTTTTTTAGTCTCATTTATATTTTAATTGTTGTAATTAGGTGGAACAGTAGACAGAGTACTAGGACTGGATTCAGGAAGACTTCAGTTCAAATCTGACCTCAGACACTTACTAGCTGAGTGACTCTGCACAAGTCATATAACCCCGTGTGACTATAAAATGAATTGGAGAAGAAAATGATGGTATTTTGCCAAGAAAACTCTAGATGAGTCAGCCATGACTGAATTACAACAACAACAAGATGACTACACACACACACACACACACACACACACACACACACACACACACACACACACACACTGATTTCTCTCCCCATTAGATTCCATCTTTCTAGTTACAGCCCATTATTTTAGGCTGTCAAGATTATTTTTGACTTCAAATCTGTCACCATAGTATCTTTGCCAAGAAAATCTCAAATGGGATCATATGCAGTTGAACATGATTGAAATGGCTAAACAACAACAATATTTGCATTCATTTAAAATAATTTAAATGTCCTTTCAGCCTGATATTTAATTTTGTCTTATTATATGAGGCAAGTTTTTAAAATTCGAAGGGTCCTTTTGTTGTATACTTTCACATGGTCAATATGCACATATTTCCCCAACCTTTGCCATTTTACTATTTATATTGTATGTTCCAAAATATAATCCAGTATTAAAATTCTATGTTAATTTTGAGAGAGCTACTTAACACATTTTTTGCTTGATAGAAATTGTCTTGTTGAGTTTGTCATTTAAATACTTTGGGCTGTATGGAATGTAATTTGTCTTTAATCTTTCAGGTTTTTGTTTTTGGTTATTATATAATACTTTGCCACCAGGTAGTTCAACCTGTTTTCATTTAGGCTTTTGGTAGAATAATATTTTCTATGTAACTTTTCAATTTGTATAAATTATTATTTTCTTTCTTAGTTCTCAAGATGTTGGTAAACTAGTGTAATTTATTATAATTTGATTAGTCTTGAAAAATTTATGAATGACCCAAGTGTTGAGGAAATACATTTTCTTCTCAGCAAGGAGTATAATTATAGCATAAAAATCAGCGTAATTAATAATTCACACTTTCTACAGTGTGAGAAAGAAAGCAGACTTTTAGAGAAACAAAGTAGATTTAATTTAGCCTTTAATACTTTCATCATTTGGTAATCCCCATATATTTCAAGAATGAATCTTTATTTTACAGAAAGCCTTGATCAGTAATTTAAAATTTGCCAAAAAAATGTTATCTTGTACAACACTCTTCTGTACTTACAGAAGAGATAAAGAGGAAAAGGTCTTTGTAATACTTTCCCTCTTTATTCCTATACTTTCCATTTCTTACTCTATTGAAAAGACTTGCCACTTTGACAAATAACATCAATGAGTGTGGAATTATTCTGTCTCTGGCCCGTAAGTGTTATTTATCTTAAAAACAGCTTTTAGTAACACTTTTGTGGGATTCCTTCTTTTTGTGTGATTCACTTTGACTTTTTCTAAATAATTTTATCTGTGAAAATAATAGACAACTTTTTTTTGGAGGGGGTAAGGCAAGGTAGTTAGGGTAAAATGACTTGCCCGAGGTCACATGGCTAGGAAGTGTTAAGTGTCTGAGGCTGGATTAGAATTCAGGTCCTTCTGACTCCAAGGCTGGTGCGCTATTCATGGTGCCACCTAACTGCCTCTAATAATTGTCAACTTTTAAAAATAATACTTCTCCCCCTAATGACATGCAAAAACAATTTTTTGCATTATTTTTTAAAGTTTTAATTCCAAATTCTATCCATGTTTCCTTCTGCTCCCTCCCTGAGACAGCAGTCTAATATATGGTATAATTGTACAATCAAATTTCTATATTAGTCATATTGTATAAGAAAATTCAAAAGAAGGAAGGAAGGAAGGAAGGAAGTAAAGAAAGATGAAGGAGAAAATAGTATACTTTGGTCTGTATTCAGATATCCATTCTTTCTCTGGAGGCATAGCATTTTTCATCATAATACCTTTGATATTATCTTGGATCATTATATTATTAAGAATAGCAAAGTCATTCACAATTGTTCATCCTCTAATATTGCTGTTATTGTGTACAATGTTCTCCTGGATCTGCTCACTTCACTTTGTGTCAGTTCACATAAGACTTTCTAGGTTTTTCTGGAATCATAATGCTTGTCATTTCTTACAGCAAAATAATATTCCATTACAATTATATATCACAACTTGTTCAGCCATTCCCCAATTGATGGGTGTTCTCTCAATTTCCAGTTCTTAGCCACCACAAAAAGAGCTGCTATAAACATTTTTGTACGAATAGATTCTTTTCTGTTTCTTTCTTTCTTTCTTTTTTTTTTTTTACTCTTAGAGATATATAGAGATAGAGTGGCATTGTTGGATTAAAACATATGCAGTTTTATTACCCTGTGGGCACTAATTGCCAGAGAAAAATATGTAAAATGTTTAAATCTTTTAAAATTTCTTCATTATCTTTCTTAAAATTAGTTTAAAAATTTATTTTCATCTGTAAATTTTCTTCCTTCCTTTGCCCTCCCCCCATGAGAAGGCAAGAAATACAATATGCATGAAGCCATGTAAACATGTTTCCATATTAGCCAAAGTGTTAAAAAACAAAAATAAATAAAGAAACAATGTCAATGTATACTCAGTCCATTAGTTCTCTCTCCAGATGCAGTAGCACTGTTTTATTGTGAATCCCCTGGAATTGTCATGGATCATTGTATTAATCAGAGTAGTTAGATCTTTCACTGTTTGTTATTAAAATATTGCAGTTAATGTGTACGATGTTCTAGTTTTGTTCTCTTCACTTTGCAGTAAATTCATTTAAGTCTTCCCAGGTTTTTCTAAAAACCATCCTCTTCATCACTTTTACAACACAGTAGTATTCCATCATAACTCATGTGAATTATTTAGCTAATGGGCACCCTTTCAATTTCCAATTCCTTGCTCCCTCAGAAAGAGCTGCCATAAATATTTTTGTACATATGGGTCCTTTTCCTGCTTGTATGATCTCTTTGGGATACTGCCCTAAAAGTGGTATTACTGTGTCAAAGGGTTTGCACTTTTTTATAGCCCTTTGGGCATAGTTGCAAATTGCTCTTCAGAATGGTTGGATCAGTTCACAACTCCAGCAACCATGCATTAAGGTTCTAATTTTTCCATATCTTCTCTAGCATTTATCATTTTCCTGTTATGTCATATTAGTCAATCTGACCAGTGAGATGTGGTACCTCAGAGTTGTTTTGATTTGCTTTTCTCTAATCAGTAGTGATTTAGAGCATTTTTCATATGCTTATAGATATCTTTCATTTCTTTCTCTGAAAGCTGCCTGATGAACTCGTATGAATTTAAATTTTGTAATGGTATTGTAGTTTTCAAACTGCATTGGGACATTAGCTCTTTTGTTAATATTAGTGTTATTTTTCTCTCACATATCAAAAGGAATGTATTGCTTGTGATGATTAGGATCAACAAATTGCAAGACTGAAAAGGCATCAATAATATCAGGCTAGATCACTAAGTTTTTAGGATAAGTCAAATTCACTCATTTTTAAAAGATCACTGTAGGGTATTTTACAACTTTCTTGGCTAACTTGGGCTATCATAGGAAGTTCCTGTGTCTTACCAACATTTTGGACTTCATTCCCATATTTTCTCATGGCCTTTAAAGTTGTTGAGAAAAGCTGATTCTTTTCCACTTCTCATTTAAGGTTCTTATGCCATTATTTATATTTATTTCATTTTAGCCATCATTAGTGTGAATAACAAATACTTTCATATTAAAGATTAGCAAGTGACCCTTTAATCTTCTTGCCTCCAGGAAAAATAACTGTGTGCCACTTGTGTTTTCCATAAAGTCTTTTCCAAAACTTAATAGATATTATGGAAAAATTATGTTTTAAGGTTTTGGTGAAAAGATAATATACTGTAAGTGTTGTAGAGTGCAGTATACAATAGTCTAGTCACAGAAAACTTATAACCTCCAGCTTTGACTCCTACCAAATATGTGATAATAGATAAGCCTCAACTTCTTTGATCCCGTTTTATCAGTTCTAAAATGGGCAATAATATGGGTAGTACCTACCTCACATCCCTTTTGTGAGAAATTGAAAAGCATCATGTAAATTTGAATTATTGTTATTTAACATTATTATCGCAACAAGGAGATAGTTATAATTGAATATGCAAGCAAATAGGAGATTTAAAAAAAATTTTCCCATTATATAACATTTTTTTTGTGCTTCTGAGTTGTTTTATTATTTAAAATTGATTTATTTACTTTTAGTTAACAACATTCAATTCCACAATCCCTTGAGTTTCAAATTTTCTTCCTCTACTTCTCCTCTCCCCTCCTCCCATGGCAGCATACAGTCAAATATAGGATCTATAAGTACCTTCACATTAAACATTAGTCAAGTTGTAAAGAAGAATTATAACCAATGGAGTAAACAATGAGAAAGAGGAAATAAAACAAAAAAAGAGAGAGCAAGTAGTTTGCTTCAATCTACATTCAGACTCTGTAGTTCTTTCTCTGGATGTGGATATCCCTTTCCATCATGAGGCTTTTGGAGTTGTCCTATAACCTTGCATAACATCAAAGTTAGTCATCATACATATGATGTGTCTGCAATTGTGTAAAAAGTTCTCCTGGTTCTGCTCTTCTTACTCAGCATCAGCTTATATAAGTTCTTCAGGTTATTATGAAGTCTGTCTGCTCCTCATTTCTTATGGCACAATAGTATTCCATTACATTCATATATCACAACTTGTTTAGCCATTCCAAAATTGATGGGCATCCCCTTGCTTTCCAATTCTTTGCCACCACAAAAAGAGCTGCTATAAATATTTTTGTACATATGGGTCCTTTTCCCACTTGTATGATCTCCTTGGGATACAACTCTAAAAGTGGTATTGCTGGGTCAAAGGGTTTGCACTTTTTTATTGCCCTTTGGGCATAGTTCTAAATTGCTCCCCAGAATGGTTGGATCAGGTAACAACTCCACCAGCAATGCATTAGTGTTCCAATTTTCCCACATCCTCTCCAGCATTTATCATTTTCCTGTTTTGTCATTTTAGCCAATCTGAGCAGTGAGATGTGGTACCTCAGAGTTGTTTTGATTTCCATTTCTCTAATCAATAGTGATTTAGAGCATTTTTATATGCTTATAGATATCTTTAATTTCTTCCTCTGAAAACTGCCTGTTCATGTCCTTTGATCATTTATCAATTGGGGAATGACTTATACATGATATAACATTTATAATCCTAGAATAATGGATTCACAGATTTGCAAGGGACTTCTGAGGTAATCTGATCGTTTATGAACAAGAATCTCTTTTCAACAACCCACATAATTTGTCACATATCCAGTCTTGACATAAACACAACTCCTGAGGTTCTTTCTAATGGATAACACTGTAAGCCTTTATCTATCTCTTGGTCAAGCTCTGTCTATCTTTGAATTTTGATGAAATTCTTAATCTTTGTGGTAGAGTAAATTAGGGATTATTTATTCTTTTTACTACTCTTTAAGTAAGGAAACAGGTTATTTAAGTTATTTAAGTAAGGAAATAGGTAATTCACTAAAATCTCAGTTTCATAAGCACATTTTGGTTTAATTGTTCCTTATAGTAGTTATGTGATAATAGACTCTTTGAAGGTGGCATCTGTCCTAAAGTGTGGCCTTCATTGATTTCATTAAATGCTAGGGTCTGCCCATAGACATTTCTAAATATCTAAATAAATGAAACATGACAGTCTGTTGAGAATATCACAAATGATTGCTGATTTTTTTAAAATCACGAAACCCAAGTAATCCCCCAGTTTTTTCTACAATTTTATTTTGAATATATAGTAGATAACACACATTTCTAGGGCCTATTTGATTTCTCATATAATTTACATATTTAACAAGTGATTTACTGCTTGCTTTTGTCTCTAAATTCTCTGGAATCAAAATCAGATTTTTTCCTTCTCCCAGATGTGAAGAGGTATCATGAAATTTGTGTGCACGCGCGCGCGCGCGCGCGTGTGTGTGTGTGTGTGTGTGTGTGTGTGTGTGTGTGTTCATCATGAAGAAGATTTACTACTTTCATTCTGGTATGGCTTTTCCAAAACAAATTTCCTGTAAACGTTAAAGAATTTTTATGTTTTTGTTAAAAATTTTATATCTTTTCATTTTTATTAGTTTTCTTCATATATTTGTAGATATAAAATTTCACAAAATTGAATACCCTTGTAAATATGTTATTTGTGAAGTAGAGTTACTTAATCCTAGCCCCTTATTCACTTTTTAGTGTTTTCATTGTAGAAAGTTAGTTCGTAGGAAAAAGTAATTATTGCTATTAGGTAGTTGAGATGTTAGTCACTTTATAACTCATTGTTTCATCTTTTTAAATTAGTATAACATTAAATTTGATTAATTTTTTTCATTAACTACTTTGTAGTATAATTTTATTATTTATTGAGGAAAATATGTCTTTTTTTTTCATTTTAGCTTGTGATGAATGGAAAATTTTACCTAAACCCAATCTTCATAGAGATGTCAACAGATTTGGGCACTCAGCAGTCGTTGTTAATGGGTAAATGAGTATATTTATAACTTTTTGAAGGATAAATGACTATCTGCAGATGTTTAGTGTGATGCCTTTCAAATTTAATATCAGTGACTTTTATGTATCTAACCATCAATGCAAACTTAAACATTCTGAAGTAGTGCATAATGGAACATTTTAATTTTTGTCTCTGTATATAAATCTATACAAATATTTACTCTCCTTCTTAATTCTTTTGGGTTAAGCATGTCAGACAGAGTTGGACGAAGGCATTAAGAAGTAGGAATTGAAAAGGAGATAAGTGGAAGATGCTATATATGGATTTTACCTACTTCAGTATTATGGCTAGGATCAATCCTGAGGAATATTTTCCTCTAAGGAAAGAGAACTGTAGTGACTTCTTCTCTCAAACATGGATTTTAAGAAACACAGTCTTACTTAATTCCTTGATTTATAGAGTATATAGCATCATGAGACTTGTGTTCTAGTCCTAGCCCAGTTGCTGACTAATTGGGTCATCATGGGCAACTCACTTATTTCTGTGGGTCATGTTGTTGTTGTTGTTGTCAAGTTTCTTCATTTGTGAAATATACTAGATGACCTGTAAAAGTCCTTGGGGTACCTAGATGGTACAGTGGATAGAGCACTGGGCCTACAGTCAGGAAAACATGAGTTCAAATTTGGCCTCACTATGTAACTGAATGGCCCTGGGCAAGTCACTTAACCTTGTTTGCTTCAGTTTTCTCATCTATAAAATGAGCCTGAGAAGGAATGGCTAACCACTGCAATATCTTTGCCAAGAAAATATAAAATGGAATCGTGAAGTCAGACACAACTGAAACAACAACAATGAGCCTTCAAGATCTAACATTCTATTATTCTTTGTTTTAAATTCTGATTACTTTCAATTGAGCATATTACTTATCTAAGTCAATAACTTGTTTAGATGCATAAAATTGTACTTAATGATTTTGGTTTTTGGAAATTCAATTCAATTCAAGAAATACATGATTGTCTACCCTGTACAAAGATGAGAGATACATAGTATTAACCCAATGAACCTGCAGTCTAATGAGGATAGGCAGAAATAGAACATATGTAGAGACACATGTGAGACAAGGGAAAATGTGATAAAAGACCAAGACAAGGTATTCTATGGAAATTAGAGAATGTTTCATCTAAGAAAATCAGGGCACACTTGCCCCTCTGAGTGGGGCAAGAAAATATCCACAAGTAAAGAGGAGAATTTTACTATTACTGCCTTAAAATTCAACCCATGACTGTCAACATTTATTAAATGCTTACAATGTGCAATGCATCACAACATGCCAAGCAACACCAGCAGTTGGGAGCCCACTGCATTAAAAAAGGGTTCCAGGATTGAAAGCCGAGGAAACATAGTCCAGTCTTGTCTCTGACACTCACTATATCTATGACCTTGCCCAATCACTTAACTCTTTGGACTTTACTTCTTCCATAAAATAAGGGGAGTCTAGTTGTCAATCTTTTATCTCAGGTGTGTGTGTGCTTGTGTGTGCACACACACATATACCAGGTCTTTTTTCAAACAAATTGTAAATTAGCCACATTTCCTGTATTTTATACTTGTAAGCTTAATTTTTTGAACCCAAGTGACATAATTGGCTTTTATGTTTATTCCTATTAAACTCCAACTTAATATTAAGATTTGGCTCAATCTTCTAGGCTACTGAAATCTTTGAGGATGCTTATTATGTCATTTGACATGCTGCCTATCCTAATACCTTTGTGCCATTTACAAATTTGATATATGTGCTTTCTATGATTTTATCCAAATCACTGGAAAAATTGTTAATAGTAGATTCCCAAGCACAAATTTCTGGGAATCCCCACTAGCATCCATTCTGATATCAAACCATTAATGTCTCCTCCTTTTTCCTACTCACTCTATCAGTTTCAAATTCACCTTTTCTGCTTTTTAGCTCACATCTCTCTACCTTTTCCAAAAATGTAGCTTGAGATTCTTTGTAAATGTTTTTTTCTAAAAATCAGATACCTTATAGTATTCTTCAGAATACTGTAAGTCTAGTTTAGTGACTCAAAAAATTAGGTTAGCCTGCCATGACCTGTTCTTGATGGAGCCATGCTGTATCTTTGGGATCATTGCATTATTTTATAGTTGTTTAATAACAATTCCTTTAATGTTATGTTCTAAAATTGTACCAGGATTCAAGTCAAATGCAATGGATTGTAGATGCCATGTTTTGCATACTCTGTTCTTATTTTCTACATACATTCTGTTGCACCTCTGCCATTTTCCATAAGGATCATTTAATGGCTCACTAATTGTATCTTCCAGTTCTTTCAGTACCGTATTTCATATTGGCTGGCAATTTGAATTTATCAATTTGAATTTATTTAGCTTCAGGTCTCTTAGTATCTGTTTACTTCTTTTGGGTATGAACCCCTATTAATCATTTTTGTTCTTCTCTTTCTGATTCTGATTTCATTTCCCTTGGCAGAAGAAACAAGCAAGCACTTCTTATTTCTTTCTAGTGTTGGTCATCTCATCCACCTGAGAAGTGATCCTTTCTCTTCTTTTGTCCCCATTATAACTAAAAACAAAAACATCCACAAATAGAAAACAAAACAAATACTTTTAAAATACTTTAGATTTTTTTTGCCAAATTCAGTTCATTCTGAACATCATCAGATATGATAATTATTGTTTCACACCACACTGTGGTTATTTTTCCTTGTGTCTTTAGAATTTCATTATTGAGGGCTTCTAATTTTTCCTGTGTTGATTTCTGTAGGATTATATGTCATGAAATAAAATCTATCTTTTATTTCAGCCTTATGAAATAAAATCTCCTAAAATCTAGGATTTATGTCAGATTGACTTTCTTCTCCTTACTCAGAAATTCTAAGATAAAATGTTTTCCTCAAGTTCCACATCTTTTTCACTCCAGTTCTCTTGGTTGAACAGAATCAGATCGCAAATAGCAGCTCCCATCCACGTTTTTAAGTATTAAATTATTAGGGTAACTCAGAAAATTCTTAGCTTCTATGCTTTTGGCAGAAAATTCTAGATGCTTTGAAAATTGAAGGCCATCATTTTTAATCATGACTATGTGCCCGGCTTCTGATCTTTTCCCTAAAATTTTCATCAATTTCTCTTTCTGTTCCTGTAAATTAGGACTACAGTAAACACTAATGGCAATATTAGTTCTCTATCTGATTGTGGCTCTTTATCCAAATGCTCTTGAATCTCCTCCCTATCCATGTGCTAGATCTTATACATAATTATAACTTATTGACATGCAATAACATAGCCTGCCCATAATATTTGGAAAAGTCATTAATCAGTCAATCATTACGAAAGTGTAGAGAGAGAACAGAAGGCATTCCAGGACAGGAATCAATCAATTAACATATATTTATTAAGCACCTCTTACGTGCTAATGTTGAGTATACAAATACAAAGAATGAAACAATCCTGTATATAAGGAGCTTCCATATTAGTGAAGGAACAAGTACATGTAAAAATACAGCATAAATAAAAGTGGATCAATACAATTATGTAAAAAGTATTTAAATATAAAGAGGTTTAAGAGGGAACACATTAGCATTTGAAGGGATTAGGAAAGGCTTCATAAGGAAGATGGTGTCTGAGCTGCCTTTTCATGGAAGAGACAGACTGTATGAAGTAATGGAGAGAGGAGTATGTAATATCTAGTACAAAGGCACAGAAATGGGAGCTGGAGTATCATGTATGAGAAACAGAGGGAAGATTAGTTTGATGGAGTTGAAGTATGCAGGGGAGAAAGTAACCACCAATGAGTCTAGAACCATGGTTCTCAACCTTCCTAATGTCCGGACCCTTTAATACTCGTATGTGGGCGTATCTGCATGTGGGTGGACTCGCCTGGAGACTGATAGAGGAGCAGTGTTTCGGTTCCTAAGAGCATCAGAAATATGTTTCCTGATGGTCTTAGGCGACCCCTGTGACCCCTGTGAAAGGGTCGTTCAACCTCCAAAGGGATCATGACCCACAAGTTGAGAACCGTTGGTCTAGAAAGATAGGTGGTGTAATGCTTTAAAAGCTAAACAGAAGAGTTCATCATTTATCTAAGAGGTAAAAATACTGTCATATGGTCAGATCTGTGCTTAAGGAAAATTATTTGGTAGCTGAATATAGGATGGCATGGAGTGGCAAGAGACTTGAGATGGAGCAATTAAGATGACAATATAGTAATCTAGTCAAGGGGTGATAAGGGCTTGAACTAAGGTGGTAAGTAGACTTAGGTTCCAGTTAGTACAAATAATGAACCCCCTGAAGTGGTTGAATTTATTAGAATTCAAATTACTAGAAGTTATAATTATGTAAAATATGAAATAGCATTCTCAATTAAGCAGGTGAGGGCTGGGAGAACCATGGGCAGTTTGAATAGATATAAGACTTTGGCCTTGAGGAATGAACGAGATAGGAAGAGACGGATATTTAGTGAAAGAGGGAGAATGAATGAGGATACAGTCCACTGGAGGATATGGGAGAGGATGTTATCAAGTGCTCATGTAGGAGGATTGGCCTTGACAAGGAGAAGGACCACCTCTTTGTCAGAGACTAGGGAAAAGGAGGAGATTGTGGGAAATAATATCAAAGGTTTTTGAAATTAAGAGAATGAGAGAATTGGGAATTCAAGTTTAATTGCTTCAGTTTTTCAGTGAAATAAGAAGCAAGATCCTCAGTTGAAAGTGAGGTGACAGAAGGGGATTCGTAAGGCTTGAGGAGAGAAGAGAAATTTTGGAATAGTACTATAGGTTAACAATTAGGGAAGAATAAAATGACTCTATTGATGGAATAGGGTCTCAGTTGAGTTTGATAACATGAATTCATAGTGTACCCAGTACTTGAGCTTTATTCGGGGAAATCATGGGAGGGATCAGAGGGTGTGGATTTAAGGTATGATATAGGCCTGAGGTTTGACAAAGAATAATGAGGAAGAGATTCAATAATGAAGAAGAGAGCAGAGCTAAAATGGCTAAGAGGTTTAGGGAAGAAAGGAAAGTCAGAGAAAGTGTAATGGTCTGGGACAGTGGTCATGTGGGGGGAAGGGAATGGAGATCTTGATGATGGTGAATATGTACAGGAGTTATCATGGATAGGGAGAGGAGTAGTGATAAGTTGTGGTCAGAGAGGGGCATATCAGAATTTCTAATTAGGGACATGTGACACACATATATAATATAATGATAAGATCTAAATGTTTAACCATACCTTTGTGTGACTGAGGTGGAGTTAATAAGTAAGTCATGGGACTTGAGATTGAAGAAATGGTAGATTAGAAAGTTTGAGAGAGCACCTACAAAGATATTAGAGTCCCCTAGTATAAGGGCAGGAGTTGGGGAAGAGAGGAAGATGGTAAGCTAGGTTCTGAACTCCCTGAGAAAGGAAGAAGAACAACCTGGAGGTTGGTCTATTACAGCTGCCATAATTTTGATTGTATGCAAAATTTTAATTGAGTAAACTTCAAAAGAAGAAAAGTTATTGAGGGAATGAAGAAAAGAAAGTGTCTGGAAGTGATGATAGAGAACAAGGTGTATTTTGACTCCCCCTCCAGGGCCAATATGAAGAGTGGTTAGAGAAGATACAGCCAGTGCTGAAGACCAACAGTGAGTCAATCCAATGTGGTCAGAGAGGAGTTAAGACTCTGGCATCTAGGATTATGTATCTCCAAAGACAGTTTTCTTTTTCCCCCTTCCTCTCCAGTTAGATTTCAAGGTGAAATTCAAATACCTTCTTACAAGTCTTTGTTATAGTATTTCATTCCTGGCCAGGATTTATTATTCAGTCAAACTTTTATTCAATAAAAAAATGTCAGAAGATCCCAAAAGAGTCCCCCAAATATTAACTGTGGTTCTAAGGTTCCTAAGTTCTAGGTTCACATAGATAGGACCCAATCTTGAAGCCTCTAATTAATCTTCACAAGATTCTCTCTTTAACTTTTTCTGTCCCTACAAAGAGTTTACTTTAGGAAATCTCTAAATATAGATTATTTATAGCCTTTTGTTTAGCTTTCCTTGAGTACATATAAGGGGGGGGTGGGCGGTCTCCAAGTTCACATTCAAATATTCAGGTCAAGTAATGTGTATTAAATTGAAGACAGCAGTTATTTTTTCTTCACCAAGGAAGTCACAAAGGGTTCATGAAGCCCCAAAACAGATGCCCATAAACAGAAGACATATCAAGCACTTGAAGTAACCTCTAAGTAATCCGTACAATTCTCCTTCCTTTCTAGTGATGCCTACTTTTCTATCAGAGTCCTGGAGTTCTTCCTATTCAGCACTAAGCACTTAGTGTGTCTGCTCGTGTGTGTACAAAATTATTCCTTGTGGAATGAGCAATTTTTTTTCTTTTCATGGGTTTTAGCCTCTCTTTTCTTTACTAATATGTTAATTAGTCCCTTTATTTCCTTTCTTGCCCATATCACATTCTCCTGGCAGAAATTAGGATCCTTCCCTGTGGAAAGGAACTGAACCTGAGTAGAGCAACCCCCTGGAGTTCTGCCGAATTCATTTTGCTGCCTTAAAGTTTAGACTTTTTCTAGAAAACAAACATATTTTGAGGCTGCTGGATAGGCAATTCCCTTCCCATTGGACCGACACTGCCCTGACTCACAGTAATAATGGAAAATAGTCTATGTCAGTACTCTTTTATGAAGTCACTTTAGTCTTTTATTATACTCCAACAACAAGGGCCCATGTGAACAATCATCTTCTCTTTCCAGGAGACTTGGTGTTCAGAATCTCTCCTTTCTCAAGTAGATAAAATCTTGATTTAGGGGTTACTCATGAGGCAACTCCCAAGGCTAGTGTTGTACAATAAATACCCCTTCCTTTATAAGAAGATATTATGCTGTCTAGGAAATTTTTTCCTGTTAAAATTGGGAAACAGGAGTTCATAAATATGTGTATGAAGTCCTTTAGTCACATGGGCCGGCATATATAGTTCCCTTTTGATTTTACCCTAAAGAAACAATTAACAATTGTTGGGTTTGGGGATAGGGAGGGAGCAGTTCTATTCTGAAGGGTATCAGGAATAAAAAGGAGACTCTTCCCCACCCCTATTCCCCAAAAGATTAATCTCTATAGGCCAATAGAGAAGGTAACAGCACTTTTCTTAGAATGGGCATTCTTTATGGTTTTTTGTATTGTAGATCTCTTTGATAGTATGCTGAAGCCTATAGATCCCTTCACAGAGTAATGTTTTTAAATGTATAAAATCAAAAGTATATGATCACAAAGGAAACCAAATATATTATTAAAATATTGAAAGAAAAATGAGTTTACATACTCAGGTTAAGAACCCAATTGAGTTCTGGATATAATTTATTCATACTGGGAGAATCCTACTCTATCAGACATAATCAGGAGTTGCCTTTTGTCTTATGGGCATTTTTCACACTCTAGCATAGAATGAGGTATATATAGTTTTATCCAATAAAGCTTTTACACAAAGGTTTACCTCTTAATAAACCAATCAAAAAGATTAGAGAATTCTCTTAACAAAACCATTCTTCCTGCTTTGTGTTTTAAATATTGGTCCAGAAATTGATATTCATTTCTAGGTACTAGCTGCATAACTGGATTTTCACTTTCTGATTCAACTTTTCTTTCTTGATATCCTTGTTTTTGTTTTGTAGAAGTCATGTTAACATTACCAGTGCTCCTAAGAACACATGTCCATAGATCGAGAGGGAACTAGAATAATGTAGTGTAAGCCCCTAATTTTACAGATGAAGAAATAATTCCTAAAGTACTAGTGACTTATAATGTCATAGAGGTAACTGAGAAAGGATTTGACGCCAGGTCCTCTACCTCCAAAGTCTTAATTTTCTTTCTTAAGACTCTATGTTACTTACTAATGCTTTCTGGATTCCTTATACAGTACAATTTCTTAAGTTTAATTTGTGGCCTCATGAATCATCAGGAGTGATAACTTCTACTACTAGCAATTAACTAGTTTGCTTTGTTTTGGTAGGTTCTATACTATATCTTGAGTAAATGCTTTAGGAAGAAGGAAGAATGTTTCACATTTGTTATCAGATCAATGAACGGCTGTCTCAGTACCCCTCAGAAAGGAGTCACCAAATGCCACTAGTCAAAGCCTTATGAGATGATCACTCACCTGATAACACGTGTGTCTACAGAATTATTCCTTGCAGAATAAGTATCTTTTTCTTTTCATGGATTTTAGCCTCTCTCTTCTTTAGGTTTTTAACATGTGAAATGGTCCCTTTATTTCCTTTCTTGCCCGTGTCACATTCTCCTGGCAGAAATGAGTATTCTTCCCTGCTTCTTCACATCTTTTTTCTTCATTTTTATATTTGAAGCCCATATTCCATTTTTAAGAAAAATTCTTATATCCTAGAAGATTAAGAGACATTACTTAAACTCTCTAGAATGTGTTCCCTGGAATGAATGCCTACTCTATAGGTAATAAATTTGCTTTCATCTTAAACTTTTTCCTTTTTTAATCTTTCCATATTATCGCACTCACTGAAACCTGGCTCTCTCATGATGATAGGTTCCCTGGCCACTCTTTTCAATACTGATAGCACTTTCACTCATACTCCTAATTTATTGGTCTTAATGGGAAAGTTGGAATATTTCTTGCTCTCTATTAACACTTCCAGGTTCTTCCCTTCTACTTCTCTCCTTCAGTAACCTCTTTTCCTTAGGTTCATTCAAAAATGTATTTGTCACCCAATCTAGATTCTGGTTGTTGTAATCTATTGATCTCTAGGACATTCTCCTTTTTTTTCCTCCCAGAAAGTTCAGTGACTGGCTCATGGTCTTTTTCTTTTCCCTGACTCCTGCCTTTATACTTTTGGACTTCAACATATGTACTGATACACCCTCAAACACCTGGACTTTCTAATTCCCCAAGTTTATACATTTCCCATGACCTTTTCCATTCTGCTGTAACTACACGCAGAATTGGTCATACATGTGATCTTATCATCATTCACAAGTGTTACACTTCCATGTTAATGAACTCTGATATTTCTTTATCTGATCATAATCTTTTATCATTTTATTTTTCCTTAACCTAGTTCTTCATCTTCACTATGACAGATCCTAGGCTATGACTCTTGCACTGGCTGTGGTCTTCTCCCTTCCTTGTCTTAATCCCTTAGTGACCCAACTCTGCACTGTAATACCTCTCAGTCCTTTACTCCTTCTCCTGTCATTGATTGTGCCTTGCTAAGCCCCAACCTTGGATTACTCCTACAATCTGCAACATATGCTCCTATTCACCTGCTCCTGAATAAAATTGGAACAAATCACAAAACTGTGTCAAATAGGTTCACTATGAATTTATATCACATAGTCTCAACAGAGCCCTCTATATAGCAAGGTAATTCTTTTATCCCTGCCTAATGAATTCACTATCCCTAATGAATTCACTCACCAAAACCTCTGCTGCAAACCTTTTAATTTTTTCTTATATCTCTCCAGACTTTTGCTCTTTCAATCAAGAGTGCCTCATACTTCCCTGAGTAATTGGGTTATTCACCAAGAGCTCCTTCTCAGATCTCTTATCTCATATCATTCAGATATTTTCTTCCACTACCTTATCCTTTGTCACTCTGTCACATGAAGAGGAGGCCTTTCTTTTTGCTAAAGAAAACCTGCTCTAAACTCACATATGACCCTGTTCTATCTTGTCTTCTCCAGCAGATTATGCCCACTAATAACCATTACCACTACTTATCTTCAATCTCTCCCTGTCTTTGGACTGCTCCCTTGATGCCTACATATGTATTCATGCCTTCCTATCCTTCCCTTCCCTTGATCCATCCATCCATTCCTGATAGCTATCAATCTTTATTTCTTTCTTCATTTTATGCCCAAACTTCTCAAGAAAGCCATTGACAATTGGTGCTTCCACTTTTCTCATTCTCCTAATTCTGCAGTCTGGATTCGGACCTCATTATTCAAATGGAACTGCTTTTTTCCAAACTTGGCAGTAATCACTTACTTTCCAAATCTTATGTCTCATATTTCTTGTCCTTTTTATGGATTTTGACACTTTAGATCACTCTCTTCTTGGTAATCTATTCCCTCTAGGTTCTGGTTACAATAGTCTCTCCTGGTTCTCCTCCTTCCCATCTGACCACTTCTCAGTGGTCTTTCCTAGACTTTCGTCCAGTTTACACCTGCTCATTATGTGTTTTCCCCAAGTCTTTGTCCTGGACCCCCTCCCTTCTCCTTATATACTTTTATACTTAACTGTCTTATCAACTTCCATGGATTCAATTATCACCCCTATGCAAATGATTATCAGATCTATTTATTTAGTCCTAAGCTCTCTCAGACCTCTAATGTTACATTGACAGTTTCTTATTGGACTTCTGAAATTTAACATGTACAAAACAACTCACTATCTCTTTTCTAAACACTATCTTATTCCTATCTTCCTTTATTACTGTCAAAAGCACCACTATTCTTCCAGTGACCCAAATTTACAACCTGGAAACCATTTTCAAATTCTGATTTTCTTTTATTCCCCTCCCCATATTCAATCTGTTGCCAAGTGCTATCAGTTCCACCTTTGTGGCAGGTTTTTTTTTTTCTTTTTGGAGGGGGGAGGTCTGGGCAATTGGGGTTAAGTGAGTTTCCCAAGGTCACATGGCTAGTAAGTATTAAGTGTCTGAGGCCAGATTTAAACTCAGGTCCTCCAGACTCCAGGGCCACTGCTCTATTCACTGTGACACCTAGCTGCCTCTGTAGCAGCTTTTCTATACAAGCTCTTCTCTGATATTGCCGTGACTCTGACCCTTATCATCTCTTGCCTTGACTATTTCAGTAGTTTGATGGTAGATATCCCTGCCTCAAATCTCTCCTCACTCCAGTTCATCCTCTACATAACTATCAAAACAGCCTTCCTAAAGTACAGAACTGGCCATGCTTCCTCCATATTAAAAAACAAAACAAAACTCCAATGCCTTTGTATCACCCCAAATAATATATAAAATTCTCTTTGACTTTTAAAGTCCTTCATAATCTGACCCCTTCTTGCCTTTCCAGGATTCTTATACCTTACTTACTTTTCCGTACTGGATGATCCAGTGACATAGATTTCCTTGCTGTTCCACTTTACATTTTGTAAAATTCCTCAGATGTTTCAAGGAATGTGGTAGAATGGCCTTTGAAGATTGTGAGAAGGGATACTGAGGATACTGATTACCTATAGAAGTTCACTTTAGAAAATAATTTATTAAATGCCTACTGTTTGAAAAGAATTATAAGTGCTGTGGTACAAATAAAAAAAAAACCAAGGAAACAAACCCTCTCCTCTAAGAGATTTGAAGATTCTGCCACATACACAGATCAGTAAATCAAAGTGAATTGTGGGCTAGAAAGAAAGGACAAAGAAAGAGTGAAAGAAAGCTTCTTTGAGAAGGTAACACCTAAACTGATTGATGAAGGGAAGATAAGGATTCTATGAGGTAAATATGAGAGGGCATCTTTTCCAAGCATGAGGAAGAGCTCATAGAAATGCATGAAAGTAGGAGGCAGAATGACAAGGCAACATTTAGTAGTTTGGTTGGATGAGAACACAGAAAATAGAACAAATGAAAGTGAATAATGTGAGATAAGACAAGGAAGGTAGATGGTAGTTATATTGTATAAGTCTTTACATATGTTTGATTCCAAAGATAATAAGGAGCTACTATCTATAAGGAAAATTTCTTCTTTCCCTAATCCTAACCATCTGTTAATTCTTTTTATTAGAAATTTAAAAATATATAAATCAAGATATATAAGACTTTTCTGGCTTGTATAATACAACGCAATTGGATTACTGTGAGGAATTTGCAAAAATACCATAACTGCAGACTGACATTGTGAATTGAAGATAAGTTTCAAGTTTAAGTGGCTTAAATTTTGGCTACTTTATTAAAGAAAGGAGGAATGTTTTAATAAAAAATAACCTTCATTCAATTTCTGTTCTGTTTCTTTTATCTTAGTACCTTATTAAGTTAGAAATACCATCCTCTCAAAGAAGAAAGTATAAAGTCCTTTCTAACCAGAGAGCTGAAAAAAACTATTTCCTTAAACTCTGTCAAATAACAAGAAAATTCTGTGTTAAAATTTCCCAAAGAAGTGTTATTTCTTGTATTATCTTTATTATTTCTTCTTTTATGCCATAGTATTGACCTTTACTGTACTGGTGTTTCATTGGTTCCTTATAGTACGGTAAGCTTTGTGGAGTACAGCTCATATTACCAGGAAGGTGCTGAAGTATTCACCTATGGGGTCCATTTGGCATTTTAAATCAGAAAAGAAAAAAAGGAAATTCTGATGATGTGAGAATTGTGCAAAGAAATATAGATATGGTAAACTGTACAAGAGTTTTCCCTAAAACCATTTCCCCAAGATTTCTTTCTCTTTTTTTTCCTCATAGGTCTATGTATATATTTGGGGGATTTTCTAGTGTCCTCCTTAATGATATCTTAGTGTATAAGCCTCCAAACTGCAAGGCTTTCAGACATGAGGAACTCTGTAAAAATGCTGGTCCAGGGATAAAATGTCTTTGGAACAAGAATCACTGTGAATCATGGGAAGCTGGTCATCATAATAATATTCTTAGAGCAAAATGCTCCCCCAAAACTGGTAAGGAAATTCCCTCTCCCTGTTCAATTCCCTTTCCCCTACCAGTAACTATGAAATTTTTATAATGATGCATCTTTATTTTGAATAATAGAAAACTTATGATATATTTCTAAGAATCTAATTAAATAACTTTTTACAAATATGAATTTAGAATTCTTCAATACTTGACCTTCAGAGCAAATTTGTAAGCAATATAATTATCTGAATTGTGCATTTTTATGAAAATACCCATTGCATTTTACATGTAAAATGTATTTTACTATATAATTTTAAATGTTTTAAAAACATGCATTCTTTCTGTGCCTCTAAGAATTATTGTGATATGGTTTGCATCTCAATGAATTTTTTTTTCTGAACTGTCTTCCAGGAAGGATATTAATTTGCAAAGTTAGTAAGATTTGAAAACTGATGGAAGAAACAACATTTTTGCTTATAGGGTCATTCACAATATTTTTAGGTTTGTTTTGGTTTAATGAAATGGTCTCCCTGTGTGCAAGATTGAGAAAGAGGAGGTAGTTATGTAGAACTAGGTGAAAACAATATCCCTGAAACCCATGGAGAAGAGAGTAGTCATCAAAGTAAAATACTACAAAATGGTTAATAAGTATGAGAACTGAAAAAAGATGATTAGATATAAGAATAAAAGGTCACTGGTGACCTTTGAGGGAATGAAAAATTAATGGGTGGTAGGAAAACTACTAAGTAGGGTGAATATAGACTGCTTATTCTAGGAGTAGAGTAGTAAATGAGAAAAGAATAAAGAATGATACCATGAAGGAGTTGTAGGTTCACAGGAACATTTTTTAGGGATATGGAATACATGGTCATATTAGAAGTCAGCATGGAAAGATATAATGAATAGTTCAAATTGAAACAATCCACGTGGAAATCTCTTGAAAGAGATGGAAGGGGATTCGATTATGAACGCAAGTGGTGGAGTTGGTCTTCACGAGGAGAAAGAATAGCTCATCTTCTTAAACTATATGAAAGGAGGGAGTAATGGACAAAGATGAAAATGATTTTGAGATATAGAAAAGTGAAGGTGAGGAAACTTCATTATTAGCTACAGTAAAGCTGTAAGTGAGGTTTTCTGTGATGGGAAAGGAAATTAGGGAGACACTGGAGTCTTGAGTAAAGAGGAAGAAGTTTTAGACAGCCATTGTGGGGAATGTGATAGGGAGCAAGGTATGGGATAGGGAGTAATAAGAGATTAATAAAAGAGGTGAAGGCTTCTTATTGGTAAGATAAAATGAAATTGTTTTTGAAACATCTGCATGTTTGATGCTACATTTTCATTTGAAAACAAAAAGGGTTTAAAAAAAATCATTATCTTGTTAAATACACAATCAAATAAAAAGTCTTAAGAACTGTTTTTATTACCTAAAAGGTAGGCCAGGAATGAATTTTAATTAACCTTTAGTCCTTGATGAAGAAATTAAATAGAATAGGTGAGACAACTTTTAATGAGCTTCACTGTGTGAAATTTAAAGTTCAAATCAGCGTGGTTTATTTTTAAAGTTTTTTTTATTAAGTTTTATGCTCATATTTTTTTATTTTTCTATATAGTGATCCTCTTTGAATTTTAAAGGTATATCTTAGAAAATTATTGACTCTTATTTTGAAAGTCATCAACAAATAATAAAATAGGACACGTTTGATGCCTGTAAAATTATATTAGGAATAAAGATATTTTCCTTTAGATAGAGTAGGCAATTCTTGAACTTCGAAGAGTGTGTTGCTCTTGTACTAAGTGTTACAAACTGTTTAGATACTCTTAAATTACGTGATTGACTTCATATTGTACATCTTGCATTTTAGATTGACAGTCATATTTATGATTTTTAAAAAAGTGTCTCATGACATCCTAAGCAGCTGTTAAAAAATTTTGAATACAAAAGTGTGACATTTTATCTTTCACTCTGATTTTTTGCTTTGTCTCCCATTTGTATTACAGCTGCCACTGATGACAGATGTTACAGATATGCAGATTGTGCCAGCTGTACTGCCAATACAAATGGGTGCCAGTGGTGTGATGACAAGAAGTGCATTTCAGCAAACAGTAACTGCAGTATGGTTAGTATTTATGTGTATGTGGCTATGTAGTCAATGTTGTGGCATTATTTTTGTTAGTTCAACACATAGAGGTGCCAAAAATGGTAGATTACATATCAAGAACATGTGAAAATATATACTTTATCACTTCTTTATACAATATAAGTTCAGAATATGAAAATGAAAAAGAAACAGAGCTTTCTGACTCATATTGTCAGAATTTTTACTACCTCCTTGCTTGTTTTATTTTGTGAGTGATAGATTATTTATCATAAAATAATATTTTGAAAAGTTTCTACTTCCTAGGATCATTTATATTTTTGCTCAAATATAGTAACTATATGTGTGAAAAACCTTTGTAAAAATATTTAAGGTAGACTCTCATTCTCCAACTGTAGTTTGAAGTCACTGAGAAGTTTTGATTTAGTGGTAACCAGCAGAAAAGATGGTATGCTTGTTTCATAAGCCTTTTGCCAACTTGTCAGTTAATAAGCATTTATTAAGGATTTGTTATTTGTGAGGCACTATGCTAAGCAGTAGGGTACAAAGAAAGGCAAAGACAGATTGAAGGTGCAGACGATATGTAAAACACACACATATACACACATGCAGATATGTATATATGTACACATACATATACACAATATATACAATTGTATAAAAATGCAAATCTCAAAGGGAGAATACTAGCAAGTGGTATGTGTGGGAGGAGAGTGGGGAAGAAACTAGAAAAGGCCTCTTACAGAAATGTAGAACTTAAGCTGAATTTTGAAAGAAGTCAGGAGAGGGAAACAAGAATTGAAAGCATTCTATGTATGGGGGACAGCCAGTGAAAGGCATGGAGTTGGGAGATGGAACATCATGTTTGAGGGATAGCAACCATATAAGTCCACTATATCATAAAATATGTGGAGAGGAATAAAGTGTAAGACTGGAAAGAAGGGGCAAACTTACAAATGGCTTTAAAAGTCAAAGGATTTTATATTTGATACTGTAAGCAATGAAGAGTCACTAGAGTTTTTGAGTGGGTGGTGATGTGGCCAAAGATATATTTTTGGATGATCACCTTAATATCTGAGTGGAGGATGGACTAGAGTGGGGAGAGACTTGAGGGAAGGAGACCAACATCTAGGGTATAGAAATAATTGAGGGAAGAGGTGATAAAAGCCTGTGCCATAGCAATGGCAGGGTCAGATGAGAGAGGGGAGCAAATATGAAGGTTGTTGCAAATGTAGAATCTATAGGACTTGGCAACAGATTGAATATAGAAGATGAGAGAGAGAGAAGTCGAGTTGACCACTAGGTTACAAGCCTGAGTAACTGGGAGTAATAAGTTAGAAAGGAAGAGCATTTGGGGAGAAAGATAGCTAGTTCAGTTTTGGACATGTTGAGGGATATTCAAGTTGAGATATCTAGTTGGCAGTTAGAGATGTGAGATTGGAGTTAAAGAGAGAGGTCAGAGGTAGATCAGAAGATCTGAGAATACTCTGAAGGAAGGTGATAATTGAATCCATAGGAGCTGAAAAGATCATCAAGAGAAATGGAATAGGAGAAGAGAAGAGGGCACGGGACAAGGCCCTACAGGGCACACATGATTAGTGGATGTAAAATGAATGAAGTTCCAAGAAAGGAGACTGAGGAGAGGTCAGGACAGGTAGGAGGAGGATCCAAAAGAGCAATATGATCAAAACCCTGAGAGAAGAGAGAATCAAGGAGAACAGAGTTATTTAAACTAAAAATAAGTCAAGAAGTATGAGAGTTGAAAAAAAGATCATTTGGTTTGGCAATTAAAAGATCATTGACATCTCTGAAAGAACAGTTTCAATTGAAAGGTGAGGTTTCAAGCCAGGCTTCAGAAGATTTAGAAGAGAGGAAAAGGAGAGGAATTGGAGATACCAGTTGTTGATAGCTTTCTCTAGGACTTTAACCTCAAAAAGGGGGCAGATATAGGGCAATAACTAGCAGGGAGTTGGGGATCAAGGGAGGTTTTCTTAAGGATGGAAGAGGTGTGGATTTTTTTTAGGTTGTAGGGAAGTAGTCAGTAGACAGAGAGATTGAAGATAATTGAGAGAGCATTAATGTTGGGAATAATCTGCTAGAGAAGATAAAATGGAATGGAATCTTAGGTGCATATAGAAGAATTTGCCTTGGCAAAGAAAAAGTTTGTCTCTTCATGTGAGATAAATTTACCTCTCCATGTGGCATAAATTTCCAATTTATCCTGTATACAGCTTGTTTGTACATAGTGTGCAGGTTGTTTCCACCATTAGATTGTGAGCTCCTTAAGAGCACGGATTGTCTTTGTATTCCTAGTACTTAGCTCAGTGGATGGCACATAGTAGCTGCTTAATAAATATTTGTTTGTTTGACTGACAAAATCTGAGTGATACAAAATGTGGAGGAGGGGAGAATAAAGGAGCTCTGATTAACTTCAATTTATTCAGTGAAGTGTGAGGCAGAGTTCTCAGCTGAGAAATTTGAAGGAGGACAGGGGAAAGCTAGTAAATATTTACCAACTGATTTTTCCTAAAAATTTATAGATGACATTTTTTTTTTTGCTTTTTGGAGGGGGGAAGGCAGGGCAATTGGGGTTAAGTGACTTGCCCAAGGTCACATGACTAGTAAGTGTTAAGTGTCTGGGGCCAGATTTGAACTCAGGTTCTCCTGACTCCAGGGCCAGTGCTCTGTTCACTTTCCACCTAGCCTCCCCAATAGATGACATATTTTTAAAGTTTAAATTTAATTATTTGTATTTTCTTCATCACCTTCTTAAATCTAGACAATTAGCAAGACAGTAAATGAAATCATGATTTGTAGTGACTGCCTATTTCTGAGATGTAAATGCTCACCTTGAAAATTTAACAATTAGCTCTCAAAACTCTTTATTAGGTTTTAGTACGCTACTGGGGGAGATTTGAGGAGGAGTGAAAAGATTTGATTTAACTACGATGGCAGTTGGGATGTTGAACTCCTATATGGAGAGAAAAATGTAGAGCTGTTGGTTCACCAAGGGATTCAGATAAGGAAGGGTGGGGAGAGTATTAGCATAGGGATGATAGCCTGGGAAAGAACTAAGGCATGAAAGAATTAGAGGTCACAGTGAGAGTAAAAAACAAGGTTAGGGTAAAGAAAGAATGAAAAAATTATAAATATCAGAATAAAGAGTATCAGAGTTCATGAACATTGAATTAGAACTATTACAAATAGTGGCAAGATCACTTCTTTGACTGAATAATGATGCATATAATCCAGAATATATATAGTCTTAGCCACTAACAACTTGTATACCCACATGTATTAATTCAATCAATATATCATAATACATGCTATATAGAACGTTCTCTGATAAGAATCTTGATTGAATATAAGATGTTATGACACTATGCTATTATGTGTTCTTATGAGTGGTTTTCTCAAATATTCATATAATTTTTAATAACATCATGACATGGTGATAAACATTCTTAACTTTTGAAGTACATTGAAAATGGCTGATTAACAACAAAAGGATATTTCTTCTTTGGTCATGTGGCTATCCTGAAAATACCCTCTATCTATGTAAACCAGAAGAGGCCAACAATCTGGAAGGAGCTGAAAATGAAAAAGCCCAGTGGAAATTAATACAGAGATAAAAAGGTTGGGGGTTTTTTGGATAAGGAGGATAGTGTGCTCTGGTGGGTCAGGAGAACAGGTGTTCAAGTCCTCAACTCTACCTATGATGTTTATTGACTCCATGACCATAGACAAGTGAAATAAATCTGCTGAACTGGTGATTTCACTCATGTGATGGAGATAATACCTATAGTGCACAGCTAACTATGATGTCATTAAGATATAATGAGGTTTTAGGATAATAGAGTAGTAGTACCAGCTTTTTGTTTTACTTTACCAATGAAAAACTTGAGGTACAGAGAGAAGTTACTTGCTCAACATTATGAATGCATGAACTGGTAGAGCAAGAAATTTGAAATTAGATGATCAGATGAAACCTGGTGCTCTTTTCACTGCAGTTTATGTGAAACACTTTGTAGATTGTGATATGTGCCTGCTATTGTTATTATTGGTTAAAAATAATTAAGAAGGACTTCTGAGAACCAAAATGGTAGAATAAGCAGTAAATCACTGTAACTCTTCTATATTCCCCTCCAAAGAACTATAAAATAGCGCACCAAAACAAATCCTGGAATAGCAGAAGCAGCAAAAAGATGAGATGAAACAATCTTTTAGCCCAAGAAACTTGGAAGATGGCAAGAAAGGTCTGTCTCACTTGAGTGAAAGGGGAAGAGGAGGCATCCCAGCCAGTCAGCAGCAAGCCTCACTTCAGCAAATCAGCAAGAGATCCTGAGCTTCAATGTGGTAGAACAGGTAAAGACCAACACCAAGACCCGCCACGTGCCTCAGCATAGCCAGGGGGACTAGCGGATTCCAGCTCCAAAAACTGCCACATACTTCTGCATAGCTCTGGGCAAAGAGGCAGTTGCCAGAGGCCAGACAGCCACATGCTTCAGTGTAGCCCTAAGGAAATGCAGAAACACCCTACCAGCCTCAGCACATGCCAGACACCAGAACTAGAACCCCAGTTCAGCACCAGGTAAGCTACCAGATCCCTGTGGCCTCCAGCAGCACCAGTTATCCCCCCTCCAATCCCCTCAGTGTGGCAGCAGACACAAGGGTCCTGTGGGTCTCAGGACAACACCAGCTAAACAGTCAGGGCGTTAAGCCACTGGCACAGGAAGCCTGAAATAGTGGCCCTTGCATACCTGGTACGGAATCCAAATTTAAAAGAAAGGAAAAAGTCCCTCTTTCCCCCCCCCCCCCCCAAAAGAAAGAGATGAGCAAAAAAAAAAGCAACAAGAAAAGAATCTGATGATAGTTATAATGGTGACAGGGAAGACCAAGACACAAGCTCAGAAGAGACAACAATGTCAAAACACCTATGGGCAAAACCCCAAAGAAAAATTGGACATGTTCTCAAGTGCAGAAAGAACTTTTAGAAGAGCTCAAGGAGGAGCTTAAAAATTAAATAAGATAGATAGAAGGGTAGAAGAAAAACTGGGAAAAGAAATGAGAGTATTATAAGAGAATTATGAAGAAAGAGTCAACAACTTGGAAAAAGAAAACAACTGCTTAAAAAGGAGATTTGGCCAAATGGAAAAGGAAATACAAAAATCCACTGAAGAAAACAGTTCCTTCAAAAGTATAAGTGGCCAAATGGTAAGGGAAATACAAAAGCTAACTGAGGAAAATGGCACCTTAAATGTTATAATTGGGCAAGTGAAAGCTATTGACTCTATGAGACATTAAGAGTCAATCACACAAATTCAAAAGAATGAAAAAAATAAAAGAAAATATAAAATACCTCATGGGAAAAACAACTGACCTGGAAAACAGATCCAGGAGAGACAATGTCAGAATCATTGGACTACCTGCAAGCCATAGTCAAAAAAGACAACCTGGACAGCATCTTTCAAGTAATTGTGTAGGAAAATGCCCTAATATTCTGGAATTAGAGTAGGCATTGAAACAATTGAACAATCATCTCAGGAAACAGATGCTAAAATAAAAAGTCAGAGGAAAATTATAGCCAAATTTCAGGACTATCAGGTCAAAGAAAAAATACCACAAGTGACCAGAAAGAAACAATTCAGATATCAAAGAATCATAATTAGGATTATACAGGACTTGGCAACTGCAACATTGGAGGTGAATTGAACATATTCTGGAAGGCAAATAAGCTAGGACTACAATCAAGAATCATTTACCTTGCAAAATTAAGTATAATATATCAAAGGGAAAATAGTCATCAATGAAATAGAAGGATTTCAAGCTTTCATAAGGAAAAGACCAGAATTAAACCAAAAATTTGACCTCCAATATCAAGACCAAGAGAAGCATAAACAGGTAAAAAGGGGAAAGAAAACACAAAGGATTCAATAGAGCTTAACTATTTACATCCCTACACAGGAAGATGATATTTGTAATTCTTAAAAAGTGTATCACTAATAGCACAGCTAGAAGAAATATACATAGACAGAGGGTACAGGTATAAGGTGCATTTGAGGAAATGACATAAAATACTAAGCGATAAGAAAGAGGAGTACAATCTACACAGAAGGAAGGGAGAATTAGAGTGGGGGTAAATTATTTCACATGAAGAGGCATAAAAGATTTATTACAATGGAGGGAAAGTTTGAAGGGTGGGCTATGAGCATTGCTTGAACCTTACTCTAATCAATATTGGCTGAAAGAGGGAATCATATAGACAATTAGTTGAACACAGAAATCTGTCTTACCCAACAGGGAAGCAGAAGGGGAGATCAAGTAAAGGGGAGTATTAGGGACTGAGAGGATATTGGGCAGATCAGGGGAGGTGATAGACAGAAGCAAAACACTAGTGAGGAGAAAAAGGGTGAAAGGAGAAAGAGGACAGACAGGAGGAAGAATAGAATGGAGGAGAATATACAGATAGTAATCATAACTGTGAATATGAATGGGGTATACTCTCCAATAAAATGGAAGTGGATAACAGAGTGAATCAAAAACCAGAGTCCTACAATATGTGATTTACAAGAAATAAACTTGAGGAAGAGACACACACAGAGTAAAGGTAAAGGCCTAGAGCAGAATTTATTGTGCTTCAGCTGAAGTAAAAAAAAAAACAACAAAAAAAACAACAAAAAGGCAAGTACTACAATCCTGTTCTCAGACAAAGCAAAAGCAAAAATAGAACTAATGAGAAGAGATATTGAAGGAAACTACATCTTGCTAAATGGAACCATAGACAATGAAATAATATCGACAATAAATATATGTGCACCAAGTGATAATGGCATCCAAGTTCTTAAAGGAACAGTTAAATGAGTTACAGGTTCATGACCAAACAAGAGATAGAGGGCACTATGAAATGTAAAATAGATAACTTTTGATCATATTAAATTAAAAGGCTTTTGCACGAGCAAGATTAGAAGGAAAGTACAACCCTGGGAAACAATCTTTATAGCAAATGTCTCTGATAAAGACCTCATTTCTCAAATATATAGAAATAAGAGTCAAATTTATGAAAATATAAGCCATCCCCAGTTGACAAATTGTCAAAAGGTATGAACAGGCAGTTTTCCAATAAAGAAATCAAAGTTTATATATAGGCATATAAAGAAGTGCTCTAGATCACTTTTGATCAGAGAAATGCAAATTAAAACAACTCTGAAGTACCAGCTTATACATATCAGATTGACTAATATAACAAAAAATGAAAATAATAAATGTTGGAGAAGGTACAAGACACTGATGTATTGTTGGTGGAGTTGTAAACTGATCCAACTATTCGGGAGAGTAATTTGTAACTATTCCCAAAGGGCAACCAAACTGTGCATACCCTTTGATCCAGCAAATACTACTAATTCTTTATTCCAAAGAGATCACAAAAAGGGGAAAAGGACCAACCTATGCAAAAATATTTATATTTCATGGTGGCAAAATATTGGAAATTGAGGGATGCCCATCAGTTGGAGAATGGCTGAACAAACTGTGGTATATGAATGTAATGGAATACTATTGTGTAATAAGAAATGATGAACAGGAAGATTTCAGAAAAACCTGGAAAGACTTGTATGAATTGATGCAAAGGGAAGTGAACAGAACCAGGAAAACATAGTACATAGTCAGCAATATCATGTGATGATCAACTATGAATAACTCAGCTCTTCTCAGCAACACAACGATCTAAGACAAGTATAAAGGACTCAAGAATGAAAAGGCTCTTCATATACAAAGAACTGATGGACTCTGAATGCAAATTGCAGAATACTTTTTCACTTTATTCTTTTTCATGTTTTCCCCTTTTGATCCATTTCTTCTTTCACAACTGTAACTAATATGGAAATGTTTTATATGAAAACATATATACAACCTATATCAAATTACCTAACATATTAGAAAGAGGAGAGGGGAGGAAGGGAAGGAGAAAAATATGGTATTCAAAATCTTTTAAAAATTAATGCTAAAATTATCTTGACACATAATTGGGAAAATAATAAAATACTATTAATAAAAGTTTCCCACAAAAAAAGCATTATACAATTTTATCAAATGAAAAAAATTAATTTGCATATTTTATTGTTTTTTGTAACCAACAAAAGGAATCAAGTATTTTTTTCCTCCATGGTAAAGATTGTTGGAAGCGCAGCAAGTAAAAGAAAATGTAGTCAAGAGGGGATTATCTGAGAAAAATGGAAAAATTTTCCCTCCTCTTATCTCATGCAACTTTGCTATCTTTTAGTTTCCTTACTGTATGCTAAAAGAGTATTCAGAACTTGAAAAAGCAATTTCAGAGACTTTGAATGATAATATGTGGTCTTATGATTTCATAGATCTATATGTATTTATAGTTTCAGATCATACAGGTTATAAGTATTGGGTTCTTCAGTTCTCTTCAAATTATAATCTTAATATTACTTGGCTGTATTTTAAGATACAAATTAACTTTTAGACTTTTATTTAAATTCAGTGGATGAGATTTTCAACAAACAAAGTAGAGATTAAAGTTAAGGAAGATAATGGTTGGGAATAAGGGAATGCAATTTGGAATAGTAGTAGAAAACTTTGGCCAGCAAGTTTGTCATTAAGCCTTGTTGGATAATTTTGAGGTTATTTTGCTTGGAAATTACCATTATACACACACACACACACACACACACATATACATACATACATGCACACATACATATATACATATATATGTAATATGATCTTAAAATGATATGTTTGTATGTGTAAATACTAACAAGGATTCGTTATGTAAGTGGCCTTTTTGCCTTAGGACTTTGTTTGGGTAATGTGAATAAGTGAAGAATTCCTTTGCGAGAGTATAGGAGAGAAGATAGAATTTGTATTTTAGATTTTTTTCAGTTCTCTTGTTTAGGCTATTTTGTCAGTATGTGTGATGACTAGACCAAATCAAATGTTAATGGGTACAGAAAGGTCTATTGGACTTTTACTGTGAAATCTATGCAAGTACAAATAATTTTGTTATTTTATCACTTTTAAAAAATCACAAGTCGCATATTCTGTGCTGTATTTAACCATAATAGGCTAAGTATACTGCTTACCTCTCAGAGATTTTCATCTTGAATTTACAATTCAATATGTATAAATATATTTAGTATATAAATATAATTGGTATTTTTTGTAGTCTTTTTACTAATGGGCATCTGATTCAGTGTTCCAATGAAACCATAAAATATGTTTCAAAAGAACAGTTAGCTTTCTCCATCATTAATTATGTTGGTCCTGCCAACAGTTGTACTGTTTCAGTATCTAACAATAAACAACTATTAACCACAATGTTTTTCTTAATTAAGAACAGCAAGTGGGTTTAGATAGTGAATGTGTTAAACTTTGATAACATGATATTATTCTGTTTTATGTTCTAACATTTGGTTTAGGCATTTTTAGTATTTTTTATTGGGCAATTTAAAATTTACCAGATAATTCAGATGATTTTTTGTAATGAGCCATTGAATATTTTAAATATACCTTTAATATACCTTAGTAAGGCAAAACAAAAAGTTCAGTGGAACATTACTATTAAATAGATAAAAAATGTATGACATGGATTATTAATAAATTACTTAATATCCCCAGTGAAGTGTTGTTCATGGTTACATGAGATAAAGCCATTTATAATTCTTGCTTCCACTTTTTTAGTTGTTTTATCCCTCACTTCCCAACCCTTTGCAATCTGGCATTTGCCGTTATCACTGAATTAAAGCTGCTTTCCCTAACTTTACTAAAAACATCTTATTTTCTCAGTCTTCTGGCCTTTTCTCAGTACTCCTCCCTCCTAATCACTTTTTATCTTTACAGATCCATCTCCTGAAATCCCTTTCCCTTCTGGGTTTTCATGACAAAGTTATTTCTCACTTTTGACTTTGAAGAGCTGTAACATGCAGAGGGGCTACACCTTGGTAAAACCTTCTCTGCAGACAGGCTAAACATGGTTGAAGATAACTGATAGGCTTCATACCCATCAGTGAGTTAGGGTTATGTCTTCTCCAAACATCTGTCTACTCCAACCATTGACAGAATGGTTGGATGAGAACAGTTTATTCCAATGGCCATGAAGGCAGCTGAAGCAGGTACTGTGGAGCACTTAGAGCTTGGTCAGCCATAGAAGACACCAAGGTCATCCACTGTACCTTAGGCCATTACTAGTCATCTTGACTTTTGTCCTGCCACTGGATTTCAATGCCTCTGGAAGACAGAGAGTAAGGCTGATGACAGTACAACTCTGCTTCACCTAAATCCAGGTCACATGCAAATCACAGCATTATCTGTGATGTCACTGGTCTTCTTCAAAAATGAAGGACAAACAACACTTTCTTGGATCTCCTCCTGTCCTTCCTATTAATTCCCAATTTTCTTTTCTGGATACAATCACCCATGTTTTGCCTCCTCTTATTTTTTCTTTTCCCCTATTCTCCTTATGTTCTTATCAGTTTTCATGGATTCAGTTATCATCTCTGTGCAGATACTTTTTATATAGATAGCATATGCTTCTAAAAATTAGATTTACATATGTTCATGTAAGTATATATGTATATTTATTCCATTTTTCTCTCCCACCCATTCCCCAGTTAATATTCTAACATGTTTATATATGTCTAGCCATTGCCTAATTTATGTGTTTGATATCTCAAAAAGAGCTATTAGTGTTTTTGTACATTCTTAGAGTTTGTTTTGCTTAGGACTAATCTTTTCCTTAACCTATTTGTTGTTTAGTCACTTTCAGTCATGTCTGACTCTTTGTGACCCCATCTGGGGTTTTCTTGGCAAAGATAATGGAGTGTTTTGCCATTTCTTTCTCTGATTAATTTTATAGATGAAGAAACTGAGGCAAATAGGATTATGTGACTTGCCTAAGGTCACATAGCTAGTAAATGTCTGAAGCTAGATGTGAACTTGAGGAGTCTTCCTGACTCCAGGCCCAGGGCTCAATCCACTACACCACGTATCTCCTCTTTGTTAACTTAATCTCCCTCTAAATTTCCCTTTTCTCTTCTGCTCTATTTTCCTGTTAGCAAAATATATTTTTTTTAACATTGAACTGTGCATGCATGTGTATATACTTACCAACTTTGGCCAGTTTAGGGAGAGTTAAGTACAAGTGTCCCCCTCCCCCCCCTCTTTGTATACCTGTGTACTTTTACTCTGATTATGTAAGATAATTTTCCTTAACCTTTCTTTCTCTTTCTCCCCCACCAGTTTATTCCTCTCCTGTCTCTTTCCATTCTTGTCTTAAGATCTTGAGACATAACAGAATCACTCAAGTCTTGTCTAATTAGACTCACTTTATATCTCCTGATCATGATAGGGTTAAGAGGAAACACATTTTGTCTTCCCATCGTTGAATATGAGCAGTTCATCAATGTTTAGACCCTTGTGATTGTTTATTAAAGTTTACCTTTTTATGTTTCACTTAACTCTTTTGTTCAAACCACCAAGTATCTGTATAGCTCATTTTCATCTGGAGTACTTAGAAGATCTCTATTTCATTAAAGATCCATCTTCCCTACTCTATCCCGGTCCCTTGCCCTTCACCCCCACCTTTTGTATGATCATGCTGAGTAAAATTTCTGCTAAGTAAATCATTCTCATCTGTAAGTCTATTTACTGTGTTTTCTGGAATATTCTTTTAAAATCTCTTCTTCATAGTGGTGAATGCTACATCATGTGTGATCCTGTGACTCCTAAGTACTTTAATTCTTTCCTTTTGACTGTTGTAGCATTTTTTTTGACCAGATTGTTCTGGATTTGGGCTATGATATTCCTGGCAGTTTTCATTTTGGTATTTCTTTCAGGAGGTTTCCAGTTGCTTCTTTCTATTTCTCTTTTGTTCTCTGCTTCTTAGAGATATTGGCATTTTCCTTTTAAGATTTCTTTAAATATGAGGCTGTTTTGATTTTGGTTTTCAGGTAGCCCAATGATTCTTAAATACTTTCTTCTTATTCTATTTTTCCTGGTCAGTTTTTGCCATGAGATATCTTACGTTTCTTCTATTTTTACAATCTTTTGACTTTGTTTGAATATTTCATATTATCTCATGGAGGCATTGACTTCCATTTGGTCCATTTTAGTTTTCAGGAAGTTTTTTTCTTGGACAACATTTAGCTTCTCCTCTGACATTCTATTAATTCCCTTTGCATTTCTTTCTACCATAACTCATTTATTTTTTCCAACCTTTTCCTCAAGCACTCTAATTTCATTAATAAAAATATTATCTTAACTCTTTTTAAAACTATGGCTTTATCCCTTCTAGAAACTCTAGGTGAGTTTGTTCCTGAACTTTGTTTTCCTTCCAGGCATTACTTTCAGATATTTAGAGATCATTCTCTTCTGGTTTGTGTCTTGAGTATCCCCATAACCATAATGGAGTTTAATGGTGAGATTCTTTTTTGTTTGCTTATTCTTCTAACCTACTTATTGATTTAGACTTATTTTGGAGCTGGGATCTAATTGCTCTAATTATAAGTATCTATAATTGTATAGCATCTGTTGTTTATAAAAGTGTCACTCTCCTTAATAATAAACTCCAGCATACATATAGAATAAAATACATTCCTTCATTTGTCACTTGTTCTTCAAAACCTGGCTCCAACCTGCCTTTCTTTTTTTTTTAAATTAATTTATTTATTTTCTTGTTTACATCATTCATTTCCATGAGATTTTGAATTACAAATTTTCTCCCCATCTTTCCCCTACCCAACACCTCAAAACAGCCATCCCACTGTATAACCCCTCCCCCAAACTTCTCTCTCCTATGTCCTCCCCCTCACCCCTCTGACTTTCTGGTAGGGCAGGATGGATCTCTCTACCACAGTGTCTGTGTATCTTAATTCACAGTTGGATGTAGTTAATAATAATATAATAATAGTATATACATATATATATATATATATATATATACACATATATTTTTAACATTTGATTATAGAACTTTAAATTCTACATTCTTTCCCTTCCTCCCTCATCACCCACCCCCACTGGAAGAAAAAGCAATTAAATACAGACTGTACATGTGTAATTATGCAGAACCTCTCCACAATGGGCATATTGTCAG
>CM053582.1:501063892-501096690 GCA_028627135.1 Pseudochirops cupreus
TCCTCATTGGCTTTTTGGGCCTCTTTTGCCATTTGAGTTAATCTATTTTTTAAGGTGTTATTTTCTTCAGTCAGGTTGTTGACTCTCTTTTCATGATTTTCTTGCAGCATTCTTATTTATCTTCCCAATTTTTCTTCCACTTCTCTCATTTGGTTTTCAAAATCCTTCTTAAGCTGATCTATGGTTTTTAGGCAGTTTTCATGTTTCTTGGAAGCTTTTGGTGCGGGAGTTCTGACTGTGTTGTCTTCCTCCCGTTCCATGCTTTGATCCTTCTTGTTCCCAAAGAAGGAATCTAGAGTTTGGTTGCTGTTTTCACTTTGTTTCCTTTGCCTGCTCATGATGGCCAGTCAATGATTTTTTAGCTCTGTGGAACTCTGCTTCCAGAGGGGAATGCTCTGTCCCAAATCGCTTGGGTTTTCCCAGATGCCAGAGCTATTAGGGGGCTGTCATTTTTTTGCAGCTCCCACCAGCTTTGGCTCACTGAAAACACAGCCCAAGACTACCACCCAAGACCAGAATCTGAATCCAGGCTGCTCAATGCAAGAGCACTTGCCCTCTGAATGATCGCTTGGCCCCTCTGCAGTCTACAGGCTGGGAACTCTGAAGCAGCCATGTAGAGGTGGCTGCAGGGCCTCTGCTTCTGCTGCTTCCTTGCCCTGGAGGCAGTTTGGCCAGACCTGCTTTTCTCCCCCACTTTTAGCTGAGATCCACCGACCTTTCACTTAGTCCTTTTTTCTTATGGCTTGATAATTCTGAAAACTGCCACAGCTGCTGCTGATCCACTCTCCTGAAGCTCCAGCTGTAGCTGGGGCTTGGCTCAACTTGTCTGGCTGCCCCTGGGGCCAACCCCTGGTTTCAGGCTGGGCTGGTTTTGGCTCCCAGCACTGAGATGGTCCCTTCTAGCCGAGCTGCCTTCAGCAGGATGTGTATTTGTGTGAGTTTTAGAGCCCTAAAATTTGTTTAGAGTCATATTTTATGGGTATTTGAAGTGGCTGTGTGAGCTGCCATACTTTGCTGCTCCTGTGCCGCCATCTTGGCTCCACTCACCCAACCTGCCTTTCTAAACTTATTATGTGCATTGTTACTCTTGTTGCACTAATTTGACCAAACAGGACTACTTGGTTTCTCTTACAAAAGATGCCACTGCTTAGACCTCTGATGCCTGAAATGTTTGTTCTCTTCACTTTCATCTCTTAGATAGTCAAGTTTCTTTAAAAACTCTGATAAAGAGTTTGCTTCCTTGTTGGTTTTCTTTTGTTTTCTACTGTGCGCTTTTGACTTTATTTTCCCACTGAAGGCTATAGAAGGCTACAATTAAGTATACACACATACACACGCACACATATGCACATATACAGTGATGCACATATATGTGAGACCGTTCTGTGCTTATTTCCACCTGTTATTTATTTCTCTGAAATTCCTGATAGTAATTTTATTTCAATTGTTGGAGAGATTGTGGGAAGAAGAGCGCTATGAAATTATTAGTCCAACAAGTTTTGTAAAGCAATTTTAAACTATTCCCCAAATTCAACACTGACTGACCCAGTGATACCATTACTAGGCTTGTACTACAAAGTAAGCAAAGACAGATGGAGAAGATATACATGTACAAAAATATAGCAACAGTTTTCCTGTGGCTTCTACCTCATACTAGAGAAATGATGATGTGTAGGTGCACAATGAACTATGTAGTATTTTTTCCAACATGATCAGTGTGTCAATTTGTTCTTTTTGGCTATATTTATTTGTTATTATGTAGGCCTTTTTAAGGTAGGAAGAGTTATGGGAGTTAAGGTAGGAAGAGTTTGAATAATATCAATAATGGATTGATTCAACCATTTTATTTTATTTATTTTTTTGTAATTTTTTTATTTAAAACAAATACAGAATGAGAAAAGAAGAAAAAAATGTTGTTTTGTACAGAACAGATGATAAGAGATGACTCAATATAAAGCAACAAATTTGCATTTCAAGAAAATCTGTATAATAAATGCTACACATTGTTTTTAAAGTTGCCAAGCTTTGCTTCCTTGTTTGTTTTCTTTTGTTTTCTGCTGTGTGTTTTTACTTTATTTTCCCACTTCCTCCCACACTACAGAAGTTCATATACATATATACACTGATGTACATATATGTGAGACTGCACTATGTGTATTTCCACCTATCATCTATTTCTCTGAAAGTGGATTCTATCTTCCTTTATAAATCCAAGTCTTTCCGTGTTTTTCTAAATCAACCAGCTTATCATTTACTGTGCCACAATGATATTCCAACCCAATTATATCCTAGTTGAGAGATTGTGAAAGTTTTTTCCCCAGTTTTCTACATTCCTTCCATTCATATGTATATAGGTTTTGATTCAACCATTTTAGAAAACAAATGGAAACTAAACTACAAAAGGCATTGAAGCGATGCCTACTTTTGTCCCAGAAATAGTGCTATCAGTCATATATCCAAAAGTTAATAAAAGTGGTGAAAAAAACCTTATAAGTATAAAAAATAATTAGAGGAGAACACTTTTTATGTAGCAAAGAAGTGGAAACAAAATGGATGCCCATCAATTTGGGAATGACTAAAAAATTGTGGTGTATTAATAAAATGGAATATTGCTAGAGTATAAAACATGATAATGAGATAACTTCAAAGAATCTTGGGAATTATATTTATGAACTGATGTGGAATGAATTGAGCAAAACCAGAACAGCTTTTGCAATTATTACATTGTAAAGGAAAACAACTCTGGAAGATTTAAGACCTCTGCTCAGTGCCATGACCAGTCATAATTCAACATTGATGATGAAGAATGCTTCACATTTCTTGATAGAGAAGTAATGGAATGTGTGTTCAGAATAAAAATCTATTTCCAGACATTACCTATGCATTGATTTGTTTTGCTTTACTGTGGTGGTCAGCTATGTGGCATAGTGGATAAAGCTCTGGGCGTGGAGTCAGGATGACCTGAGTTCAGGTGTCTTAGAAACTAGCTGTGTGACCTTGGGCAAGTCATTTAACCTTATTTGCCTCAATTTCCTCAATAAAATGAACTGGAGAAGGAAATGTCAAACCACTCCAGTATCTCTTCCAAGAAAATCCTAAATGGGGTCACATCGAGTCAGACATAACTCAAATGACTGAACAACAACAACAAAACTATACTTATTTGTTCAAAGAGACACAAAATTTTTTCCTACTGGGCTGGGCAGAGAATTGTTCAAAGGAGTGGTAGGTAGTGTTTCTAATTTTTAGCAGAAAAAAGAAAAAAATGACAATGAAACATATAAATAATACAAAATAGAGCAGAAAGAAGTTTAGAATGGGACATAAGCAAGAAAATGCTACCATGCCAAATTTAATATATACTTCCAAAAAAGTTACACAGAATAGATACTCATGCTTTCTTATGTAATCCTTCTCTGGTTTGTATGTGGATATATTCATATTTGCTTATTTCTATTATGTTAATTATATAAAATAAAAATTTAAAGTAAAGCATATATGACCATGACAAAAAATGGTAGCAGCATGTAAGATGTATTGGATAATGCTAGTAGAGAGAGTGAGGTACAGAAAATAGTGGGTGAATATTTGTAAGGGTCCAAGTGAGTGACAATAACCAATTGACAGGTGGTTGTTGGTGGTGGTAGGAAAGGGAATGAAGGGACAAATGGGAGTTTATTTTGAGATGAATATGGAACATAAAGCCTATATTACTGGGAGAAGAGTGCTATGAATAGTAAGAGGTAAGTTTGTAGGAGCAATAGCTTTAGGAATTAAAACAAGATATTTTTAACATAATGCTTTATAGCATGCTGTGATGTACAGGATGGTAGACTTGCACTCAGGAAGATATAATTTCAAATCCTGCCTTAGCTATATACCAGCCATATGACTGAGCAAATTACTTAATCCCTCTTACCCTGAATTATCTCATGTGCAAAATGGTAATAGCACTGACCTCAATGATATAACATGAGACACGTATACCTTAAAGCAAAGGAATCAAACATAAAATCTGTTCCCAAAGACATCCTGAACCAGAATAAATTTTAGTTGGGAGATATTTAATCAAATATGTAAAGATACAATAAAATATATATAATGTTAACATGTGATTTTCTAAGTTAAAATGTTCTCTTAGGAATCTTTAAATGTGATTTAGTGGCCCCTATTTCTATTTGAGTTTGACATCACTTCCTTAAAGCACTGTATATATGCTACTTATGATTATTTATAATTTATAAAATAAAATAATTTACATACATTGTCTTGTATAAAGATATTATTTTTCTCATTTTTCTTAAGAAGAGGTTTGGGGTGTAAAAAAAGTTATGTCTATTCCAAGGCCTTATGACTAGAAAATGGAAGAGATGGGATTCAAACTCAGTTCTTCTACCTCCAAAACCGTTGAATAAGTTGTAGATTTTGGTTTTATACATGTTGCATCTATAGTGCTAACGAACAGTTCAAAAAACAACATTAAGTAGGAAGTTGAAAAAAATGAATCTGAAGCCCAGGACAGTAGGGATAAAGATACAGAACTGTGAATCATCTGCATCGGGTTGGTAGTTAAAGCTGAGGTAGTGTATGAGGTTGAAAAACATGTGGATAAAAAGAAGAGAGGGTAGAGGAAATAGCATTGTACGATATGTACATTTGTGGAGAACAATGACCGAATCATTGAAAGAGAAAGCTATGGAAGAACTATGAACAAATCATCTCACAGAAACAAAGGAAGGATTGACTGTAGAGGAAGAGAATGGTCAACCAGTCCCAAATACAAAATAGAAGTTAAGGAGAGTGCAACCTGAGACTTTGTCAAATTGGAGATTGTTGGTGACATTGAAGAAGCAGTTTCAGTCCAATGGGTTGAGTGAGAGAGGACAGGATGGAAGTCACAGCATAAAGATTTGAGGAGCCAATGACTAGTAAAGAGAAAGACAGCAAGTATGGATTATTATTTTTTTTAGAAGTTTGGCAATCAAAAGAGGAGAGATGGAATATTTACATTGTAGAAATTAATATAGTAAAAATGCTTTATGATGTACAGCAGCTCAGTATATTTATATTTTGACACCCTCTTTTGCATCAATTACTTTGGATTTATTTTACTTTAGTTAAATAAACTATCTGCTATGTTTAGACTATGTTAAATGACATTTACTATCTAAACAATTGTGATCTCTGGAATTATGGGTATTGAATAGATTTAAACAAATAAATTTATTGATATTTTAGAAAAAATAATTTGTTATATCTTTTTTATTTTCTAGTCAGTCAAAAACTTCACCAAATGTCATGTCAAAAATGAACAGATCTGTAATAAACTGACCAGCTGTAAAAGTTGTTCATTAAACTTAAACTGCCAATGGGATCAACGACAGCAAGAGTGTCAGGCTTTACCAGGTAACAGTGTTGGAATTTTGTAAGTGATTTTGATGATGGGTCTGCTTGTAAATACCATCAAACTAAAATTTGTTAAAGTAAGAACATTTGCTTTTTTCTAAAAATAAAAAGGTCTGCTTGCTTCCCAATATTAAAATATCATTAGAATGAACCAAGGTATTTGTTTGTAATAATTTGCAGAAGAAATGTTATCTCTTAATACATATACATGTTCACATATATGTAAATAATTCATTATTATATAGATTGACATGCAAAAAAAGCCCTTTGAAAAACTGAATCATTCCTCCTACCCAACATACCTTAGGCCATTCTTGCATGTCATGAAATGTGTGGTAAATACTATGTAGATTTTTTATGAGACCCAAAATAATACATGCAAGTTCATTCAAGTTAGACATTTTAAAGGTCCTACTTGTACAAGGTACTCTGCTAGCATAAGAATAAACCTGCATAGATGAAGAAGATATATTTCTGTATTCTATGGTATTGCAACCCAAGGGAATAGAAGTGTGGAGTCTTTTTTGAAAATAGGATATTATCTCTCTCTGTCTCTCTTCCTCTTCATATAAATTATATACACACATATATACACTCAAAAACCTCTAATCTGTAGCTAGATATTGCCATTTCTACCTTCACATCCCACTTTTATTTCCTCTGCCCTCCACTTAGCCCCCACCTGTTATAGCTTTTCATGCCTTCAGATTTAAACTATTACACTGTCTTTTTGATTCATCTCCCTGCCTCAAGTCTTTTCTTTCTATTACAGCCTCTAAAAATAGACTGCTACTATCAGATCAGCTTAAACCACCTTTGTGGATAGACCATGCATTACTAAATTGAAAGTCATGTAGAGGTAAAAAATTAGAAAGCAAAATTTTTAGCTTCTCTGCTAAATAAAAATAGAAAAAGGCAGTTTAATTAATAGCTTTAATTTTAAAAATCAAGAGCAACAGTGTATCAATAGAACATCAGAAGTAAAGAATGGCCTGTGTATATAGAAGTAGTTCTGAAATTATTGTTATAAGTCTATTAGAACTGACTTCCTTTAAAATGATTTCCATCTTTTTTGGATTATACATGTGAATTTAGTAGTGATTTTTTTTGTGTGTGTGTGTAGCAGCTTATTCAGATAAATTTTGGGATTTACTTGGACTACCATAAAGAATGCGTTGAAACTGAATCTAGTGCTGAAATTGTATTAATAGAATTTTTAGAGGCAGTGTATCACATCCATTTTGTAGTGGTTAAACAGATCTTGATCACCACCTCAACCCACTTGTAGTATTCTCTTGCAATAAGGAAATTATATTGGAGATTAGGTAAACTTCAAGAATTTTTGTGGGGTATTAAAAATAATTGAAAAAAGAACTTCTTTTATGAATATATAAATTAAGCGTGGATTTTCCTCACTAGCTCATCTTTGTGGAGAGGGATGGAATCATATTGGAGATGCATGCCTTCGAATAAATTCCAGCAAAGAAAACTATGACAATGCTAAACTTTATTGCTACAGCCTGAATGGAAACCTTGCTTCACTGACAAGCTCAAAAAGAGTAGAATTTGTTTTGGATGAAATACAAAAGTACACACAACAGGTATTTTTACTATCTGGGCTTATTTTCTTTTGCTTATAAACTGAGAGTTTTTCAAATGTTCCCTTAAAACACTTAGTTTTTTTAATCACTTTTTTCTTTACAAATTTTTATAAGTACATTTGGATGTGATTACAACAGTGTGCTGTCAAAAGGAAAAAAATACTGTTTTTGTGTTTCTGATAAATTTCTACAAATTACCTATTTTTTCACAAACTTCAAATTTCCTATCCTGTGAATATGCTACATTGGAATAAAACCGTTTGACTACTTTCAGAAAATTATTCAGAAATAAATTTGAAGCTATGAAATTGTGTTGAGGGTTATTGGAACATTTGGCACCAAAGAATTAGTTGTGTCCAGAGTTCAGCTACAGACTTCATTTGTAGAAGAGGTTTGTTTTTAGGGGAAGAAACCCAAGATCTATTGCATAAATAGTGTATTTCATTTATCTCGAGTTAAGTAGTGGGAATAAATAGCAAGTACTTCTGTAAGATGAGGGGGCTGGCTTATATGGCCTCTGAGATCTCTTTGAGTGCTTGATCTATGATCTTATGAAAATAATCCAAAAATAATTTCATTTATGATATATCTAGTTTTGGATAGTGTGTGTATGTGTAGATATTGTACATATGTATGAGTATTATCTCACATAATACAGCACTTTACATTTGGTAAACATTTCATAAAAGTCTATTTAACACATAAATTATCAACATTTTCCTCCCTCTAATAAATATAATTAGCATTTTATATGTGCATATCAGAGTGGTAAGTGAAGGACACTTAAGCATTTATGGTGAAAACTGGTTCAGGATTTAAAAACTATAGTAATTCATAAAGTAGAAAATTTCTATATAGATAATTAAAAGATATAGTAGAAAAGATGCCAGTGATATTTGTGTATGAATCAAACACTTTGTGGATACTTAGAGTTGTATTCAGTCACATTAGCTTTTAAGATATTTTTTCCTACCCACACCAACATGAGAGAATTAGAATATTTTTGGATTTCAAACACTTCCAGAGCTAATACTGAGAAAGTGTTCATCAAATTACAGTATGACTTGTCCCAACCTTACAGCACAAATATATATATATATATGTATGTATGTGTGTATGTATGTATGTATGTAAGTGGTAAAAAGTTTTTTTTCTTTTCTTGTTCAATTGGAACAATAATTTATTGATTATAACTACAAAATGACTGTAGAACACATGCTAAAGTTGTAAATTGTTCATTTTGCAGAAGTTCTCAAGCCTCTTACATTAGCATAGAGATGCCAGTAATTGGAGCTTGATAATATTCAACTTTCAAAGGAAGCGAATCAGGGATTCATTCTAATAATATTTTTCCTTTGAATGCACTAATATTTTAAAACTCAGATTTACTTGACTGAAACTAATGCTTTCCATTTGCTTGTAATTAATTGATAAAATATTTTAAAATGCACATTACACCATGCCGTGCACCCTTAGATGTACATTTCATAGTTGGTTATGAATTTACAGACAGGCTAAAAAGGCAATTATGAATAGTAATTAAAATGTATATAAACATAACAGTTGATGTGCAAAATCATTATGCAATAATTGTCATGAAGTTTCTCTGAAAGAAATGGTAGCATCATTTTGCTCTTTGCAATTGTTGTTTAAAAAATTTTTGTTACAAATATACTCTAAAGATATAAAACACTTTTAAATTTAAAAAATAGTAACAAGGTAAACGTAAAGTTTTTCGTTTTATGCTAGTGGAAGGCATAGAGTAATCAAAGTGGATTTGTTTTCTGTGTTGCAACATCTGCTTAATTTCCTTTACTGTTAGATGGGGGATAGATTATAGAGTATCCCACTTAAAATCAGCCATATTTAATACAATGTGGATTTCAAAAGAGCTCTATTATTGATAAGAGCAACATCTCTAGCTTTCCTAAAATATTGATGACTATGGTATTTTTTCCCCTGTTTTCTTACTCCCATGTTTTTAACCCTACCAGCTTTGTTTTCACCCTGAAACTTGCAGTCTATTATTTTGAATAAACATATTGTTAAGGTCAGAAAACAAATTTTTTGTTCCAAGATCCATATATTAGAACTGACTTGTGGAATTATTTGCTGACTTTTCCCCCTACCTTGTTAGTAAAGTGGCGCAAAAAGTTAAATAAACACTGATAAATATGTGACAAAGTATAGATTAGGCAGTTTGCTGACCAGTATGTCCTACAGGTGAAAAATGGCTGTTCGATTTCTTTGCAAAGTCAAGCTTTAGCAAAATTTCACACTTAGAAACTTTTACAAAGTGACATCTTTACAGGAATGTATTTAAATGTTTTACGTCCTGAGTCATTGCAGTTCTAGAAATGTAAGAGAAATCGCATGTGACACAGAAAGGTAGATATATCTGTGTACTTTCAAGCAATGTCTGGGGTAAAATGATCATTTATCAGTAACTTAATGAAATGTTGCAGCAATTTGTGCTGTGCTGCAGTTAGTTTCCGCTTTTAAAGTATTTTTTTCTTTCATTTCTCGTTTTGTGGCCAGTTCAATTTATTCAGTAAAAGTTACTATGAATGTGTAGAAAACAACTACAGAAGCTCTCAGAGAGTTTGTGTATCATTTTTCTTGGCTGTTTCTTACCTGTAAATTCTAATCACGATAAATTGGAGGCAAGTTTTTTTTTCCTTAAGTAACTGGTTTTTGTTACATAGAGTTCATAAATGTAGGCAGAGCTCCTGTAACATGAGACACATTTTTAAATCTAAGGTATCCTTGTTGGGTTGAATTCCAATGTTAATATTAAGGACTTTATAAATGTTATAGCTTCTTGTTATGTAAAGTTGTTTCAAAGTTATGTATGTAGCTGAGTGATATTGGAATGTTAAATGTGAAACTGTACTGATATTTTTATTATTTATGATCATAAAGTTGGAAAAGATCTCATTGGTCATTTAGTCTAATGTGTACCTTAAGTAGGACCCTCCCTTTATAACTAACTCCCCAAAGTGGCAATCTAGTTTCTTTTTCTCTTTTGAAGAACTCAAGAATTTACTGTCTTGAAGCAGCCTGTTCTATTACTAGACAGCTCTTTCTGACATGAGATGTTGTTATATTGACCTACAGTCTAACCATTTCATTTCCTTCCTTTAGTTTTAGTTTTACTGTCTGGGGCAAGTAGAATAATCTAACTCTCTTCCATATGACAACCCCTAAAATATTTAGACTATGATTGTGTCTCTCTTTATGTGTATTTGATAATTCAAATTAAGATGTATTTAGCTTTTTTGATTGTTATACAGACTGTTGACTCATTACAGTTACAATTCTCTATCTTTCCCAAGATTGTTTTAAATATGAATTTTAAGCTATTCTAAAATCGTGAAGATTATTTTTGTTAACAGCAGTGAAATTTATATTTTTGTCTATTAGGTTTAATCCTATTGTCACCATTTTATACGAATTGAAATTTCAAACAAAAAATGATGCAATTCACCAGTGGTGGTACTATAGGAAAACAGGTATAGTCTCTTCATTAGGGACTGTAGACCACTGTAAACATGTCAGGGAGTTATCAGTGTCACTCAGTTACGCCACTGCTATATTTCCATTTGCTTGTATTAGTTGATAAAATATTTAGATATTGATAAAATATTAGACTTTAGTTTTAAAATATCTTTAAAATGGGGGGGAAAGGACATAGCTTTGTGGAAATATTCATAGCTACAATATTTATAATGGCAAATATGTCTATTAATTGGAAAATGACTTAAATTGTGCTAGATTAGTGCAAAGCAAGGATTTCAGTCTGTGAATAGATTTCAAGTGGACCATGAACTTCATTTTTTAATAATTGTATGTCACTATAATTTATTTTTTAAACCTGTGTATTTATGCATTTAAAAAGCCTTATTCTGAAAAGTGGTCCATAAGATTTGCTGAATGTCCAGAGATGTACACAACATGAAAGAGAATAGAGCTTTTGATGTGAACAGTTGTTGCAGTACTGCAAAAGTGAAAGTATGAAACGCTAAGGAAATAGGAAAAGAATTATATGAAATCATGAAATGAGATTAACAAAACCAACCAAAAACAAAAGCTGAATATACTTTGACTGAAATGACATGTGTATAACAAACTCAATGGTAATAGAACTTTGTATGGACTTGACATGTCACTGAGCAAGCACATTTTGTTAGTTTTATGTTAATTCATTAAAAACTAAAAGCTTATGAAAGATTTTACCCTTTATTTTCTATGTTTGTATGATTATTTTTATTGGTAGTTATGTTTATAATAAACTTTAAAAAACTCATCACCACTCTTATCATTGCTGTCATCATACCTAGAAAATCCCTTTTTGTCGTCTTATGTATTGATTAGAGATCTCAGCTTCTTCTAGACTTTGACCATCCTTAACTTAATCATGTAAGATCATGATACTTTTTTACATTCATCTTCAGGCATCTGCTTTCCTTTCCATCTTTTATAAAGTTGCTTTTCCATCAGATTTTTAAAAAATAAGTTCCTTATTTATTTCTTTAATATTTAAATTTCTCATTTCTTTATCAGTTGAATGATGTGTTTTTGTTAGACTTTCATTCTTGAGGAACGCCCCTCCCCATCTCAGTTGAGCCAACCTTCCTTTTAGAATATTTTGAAACATAAAATTCTCTGCAGAACAAGTTTAGAATTTGTCATATGCTCTGCTTTGAGAAGAAATAATTCTTCAGTTTATGACAGATAGTGGAAGTCCTCTGTAATAACTATATTCAGTTTCAGTGCCAGCTTTGTGATCTGCATCAAGAATTTGTTATCCAGATCCTTCTTTTGATTAGGTGTTATGTAGTATATTCTGAGCCTGATTTTTTTCATCACCCATGTTTTCTACTATGAATTCTCTTTCAAGTTTATGGATGTTTACATAGGAATACATCTTTTTAACATTTTTAACATTTTATCATTTTTTAATCTAATGGTCTTACTTCTCTGAGTCTTAATTTCTGAATTTGTAAGAGGACAATTGTTGCCCTTGTCCTGCCTACCTCACAGGACTGTGGAATATCTCTGTCTGCAGTGAGGTTAATATGTGATTTCTATTGGTTGATTACAAAAAAATAGAGAAAATCCATATTTAATATGGCAAATATAGTTGTTTGTCCTGGTCATTGAGAGACACCAGAATGACTCTATTCTTTACACTGTATTCTTCATGATAAATATGACACTATTCTAATGAAATGTTTTCTGTTGTTTCTCTCTCTTGTGTTTCTGCAGAAAGTATCTCCTTGGGTAGGGTTGCGTAAGATCAATATATCCTACTGGGGATGGGAAGACATGTCTCCTTTCACAAATACAACCCTACAGTGGCTTCCTGGTGAACCAAATGACTCTGGATTCTGTGCATATCTAGAGAGAGCTGAGGTAGCAGGCCTAAAAGCTAACCCTTGTACATCTGTGGCTGATGGCCTTGTCTGTGAAAAACCTGTTGGTAAGCAGTCCATTAAGTTAAAATTTTTTTTAAAAAATGGTCCTGCAGGGTCATTACATATTTTTCAATGCATACTATGTAAAGGAACGCCTTTTATAGAGTTGATTCTTTGGCACTGGCAAAATAAATATTTCCTTTTTCTTTAATTTTTGTCTTAGTGTTAATAGTCTAAGGTAAGATAAATTCTCTATATTATCTTTTAACTAAAAAGCATCATTTTAGATAAGGTTGACTGCATCTAATTGATTCAGCTGTGCGTTATAGTTAGCAACTGTCTGTAATGGTTCTGCCACTGAACTTGTCATAACCTTACTGAATTTGTTACTTTGTCATGGATCATCCTTTCATTATTTTTAAGTTTAGTCAAAAACACTGAACTACTTTGAGTCCTCATCATGGCATGGAGCAGACTTAGATTCTTGAAGTCTATGCAATGTTTCAGTATGCTAGTGAAGTTTAAGCTATGATAGGTCTGACTACCCTAGATGGGCTTCAGTGAAGGGTCATATATCTTTCATCTAAGAACAAGTCTTTCTAAATTTTCAAAGGGTCATTCTCAGGTTTTCTTCAGAGTGATAAATTTTTTGGCCATAGTCTCTTATGAATTATATTTAATAGGGTATAAAATGGTTTGTGATCCAAATTGGCTAGGAGAATACTTCAGCCAATAACATCACGGATAATGAAATATTGATTGATTTAAGAATTTAAATTATGAATAAATAAAATTATTCACATGGTAGTAGGATACTTTTGTAATATGCAGAGCATTTGGTTCTGTTTTAATTCATTATGGATGGAAAAATATTAAGAGTTGGAAAAACTTGGTTTTAATACACATTAATGCATTAAAACTAATTTAAAATTATTTTCATGTGCATGTGTTAGTTTTATAATAAAACTACATATTTTGCATAATTCTTTGAAGTTTAATTTAAATAGAAAATATTGAATGTTTGTTTTAATTTAAATTTGGAAATTCAGATCATGCTTTACTTCTAACATTTTATTGTATTTATATCTATTATTTTATATGTATATATTATAAATGTATATATATATATATAGTGACCATATGGTTTATAATATTTAAGGAAAAATCAATTGTTAATAATTATTGTTGTCCATACACTGTTCAGCTTATGTGCCATAGAACTAGAAGGTCATTGATTTGTGGTAATTTATGGAAACTAAAATCATACTTTGTGAAAAATGTGTATAAAGAATTACGTTTTCCTAAAATTTTTAAAATTCACTACTAATTAAAGTATTTAATTAGTTTTAAACATCCTCTTCATTTTTCAATTGCTTATAATGTGATTTTGGACTTTACCACATTTAAAGAAAGAAATATAACCTTTTTATGCTAGACATTTAACTGAAATATTCAGAAAAAGCACTGATATTTCTTAAAAATCAAAGTGATCATAAGAATAAAGAATGTATTTGTTTTTATTGTGTTCTATGGAGTAATAATGTTTTGTTGTTGTTGATTTATTTCAGTTAGTCCAAACCAAAATGCAAGGCCTTGTAAAAAGCCATGTTCCTTAAGGACAACATGTTCTAACTGCACGAGCAATGGAATGGAATGTATGTGGTGCAGCAGCACAAAACGATGCGTTGACTCAAATGCCTATATAATCTCTTTTCCATATGGGCAATGTCTGGAATGGCAAACTGCCACTTGTTCCCGTAAGTACTTCAGTAGCCTGAAAATTCTCAATTATAAATGGCATAAATATTTTCCCTGACAGAAACATAACTATTTGAAGAAAATTTTTTAAAAAGAAGACAAAAGACAATAGTTTTAGCTGATATTATGTCCCATTAATGGCTCTAGTACCTAATTGTATGTTGCATTTTTCAATTTAGAAAAAAATATAGTTATTAGGATATTACAAAATAAGAAATATTTAGAACCAAGTTAATACCAACTCATTTACATAGCACTTTAAAGTTTGCCATGTCCTTTTAGACACTACCTCAATAAGATAGATATGGCAATTACTCTTAGTATCTCCCTTTTCCAGACAAGGATAAGCTTGTTAAAGTGATAGGATCCTTTCTTTACTTTTATTTATATTTTATGTTTAATCATAGTACTAATTCATTTTTTAAAAAATTAATTTAATTAAAATTAAATAAAGAATTAAGGACTCAGTTACTTCAAAATATTTCCCATTTCTCATTAATTAATAATCCAGAAATATTTGTTAAGCACCTACTCTGTGCCAAGCACTATGCTATTCACTTGGGTTACAAAGGAAGGAAGGAAGGAAAGAAAGAGAAAGAAAAAGAAGGAGAAAAGGAAAGAACTGACTGCTCTCAAGGAGCTTACACTCTATTGTGGAATAAATACAAAACAAATACATAAATATAAGCTTATTGGGAGGAGTCACTAATAGTTCGAGTTACTAGGAAAGGTCTTGTGTAGAAAATTATACTTGACTTTCATCTTAGAGGAAACTAGGGGTTTTTATTGGTGGAGGAAAGGAAGAAGTGTATTTATTCTATGAGGACTTTCTTGCAAAGTTATGGGGACAGGAGATAGGATATTGTTTTTGAGGGAAAGCAAGAATGTTTATTTGAATGAAATGTAGAGTGTGCAAAGGGTAGTAATACCTGGAAAGACAGGATGGAATTGGGTCTGAAGGATTTCATCAATCATAAGGCATTTATTAAATACTTACTATATGCCAGTCATTATTTTAAGCTCTGTAGATAAAAAGAAAGGCAAAAAGCTGTCTTTTACTGCCTGCTCATCCCCATCATGGGTCGCATGCACGCTCCTGGGAAGGGCCTGTCCCAGTTGGCTCTGCCATACCATCGCAGCGTGCCCATGTGGCTGAACCTCACCTTAGACGACGTGAAGGAGCAGATCTACAAGCTGGGCAAGAAGGGCCTGACACCCTCCCAGATTGGTGTGATCATGAAGGATTCTCATGGTATGGCACAAGTACGCTTTGTAACTAGCAACAAAATTTTGAGAATTCTAAAGTCCGAGGGACTTGCCCCTGATCTTCCTGAAGATCTTTATCATTTGATAAAGAAAGCTGTTTCTGTTCAAAAGCATCTTGAGAGAAACAGAAAGGATGAGGACTCTGAATTCCGTCTGATTCTGAATGAGAGCCAAATTCACCGGCTGGCTTGGTACTACAAGACCAAGAGAGTGCTCCCACCCAATTGGAAATATCACTCATCCACAGCCTCTGCTCTGGTTGCATAAATTTTGGTTTATGTACTAAAGTAATAAAGTCACATCTAACTGAAAAAAAAGAAAGGCAAAACACACCTTCCTTTGAAGGAATTTGAATTCTTGTGGGGAGAAAAGAAAATAATTAAGTACGTACAAGGGATATACAGTTATCCCTTCCACATTGCAGCTTTCCCCATCACAGTTTTGATATATTGTGTGTCAGTATAAGAAATTAAATGGGAATTTTTTGGAAGTTTTGCTGAACCCATAGACAACATGTGAAGTCCAACATAGGAAAAAATTTAGAAACTCAGAAATGCATAAAGTATATGTATAGTATTGTATAATATCAACATGTTTTATCTTTTAATAACATTATAATTTGGACTTCTCCTCTGGTAAAAAAGGAGAGCCCAAAAATTTTATGCAGATTTTCCTAATCACGGGGGTGCTATGTCCCTAACCTCTGTGATATGGAAGGGATTATTGTACAGAGTAGATGGGAAATAATCTCGGAAGGGAAGGCACTAACTGTTGCAGGATGAGAAAGGACCTCCTGTAGGAGGTAGGTTTTTAGTTGAGACTTGAAGGAAGACAGACTAAGAGGAGAGAAAAATGAAGAGGGAAAGCCAGAATCAAGGCACAGATCAGTGAAAAGAAGGGTCATTCACAAGGAACAGAAAATAGACTAGTGGTTGGTTTCAATGCCAAAGTTTATATTTGATCCTGGAGGTAATAAGGAACCATTGGAGCTTCTTGTGTAGAGTAGTGATATAGTCAGACTTGCTTTAGGAGCAGCACTTTGTCAGTTGACTAGTGAATGGATGGGGAGGAGAGAGGTTGGAGACAGGAAGGCTAATCAGGAGGCTATTTTAGTAGTACAGGCAAAAAGTGATGAAGGCCTGAATTAGAGTAGTTGCCATGTGAGTCAAAAGAAACTACCTTATGACATTTTGTGAAGGTAAAAGCATGAAGACTTAGCAACTGATTGAATATGTTAAAAATTGAGGATGCTGCTGAGATTTTGTACCTGTGTGACTGGAAGGATCGTAGTACCTTCTTGTTCCCCTTCCTCCTGAAATAGGAAGAAGGATGGGGTTTAAGGTAGAAGATAATGAATTCTGTTTTGAACATAGTGAGTTTGAGATGCCTACTGTTCTCAAATTGGAAATACATTGTTCTGAGTGTGTGGTAAGAAAAAATTATGAGATCAGTCTTGCTAGAAGAAATGGTGAAAAGGATGAGTATAGTGTTGGTGAAATAGTGTTTGCGTAAACACTGAGTTGAATTTGGCTAAATTTTTTCAAAATTATCATTCCATAAGTATTTTCATAAAGGGAGAAGTAGATATTTGGCATGTTTTTTCATTCTACATTTTTGCCTCTTTTAACTTTTTTTGGGGGAAACATTGGCTTATAACTTCCAATTCAGTTTTTTAAATTTCAAATTAAAGTACTTAAGAAAATTTCCAACTTTAAGTGAATAGTAAAATGTTTTTCATCATTAGGATCAACTGTGAGATCTGTTTTAATTTAGGACAAAGATATGTTTTACTGCCACAAGGAGCTTTGCTAGCTATTGGGAACATCGAAAGGAAATGAAACAATGTTTGCCCTTGATTAATTTGTATTTTGCTTTGGTATTACAACATGCTCACAGATAATACAAGGCACTTTGAGGCAGGCGTCCTGACACTGGACGTGGGGTGAAGAGGAGGATTAAGGGATTCTGCCTCACATTCACGTAGTGCTCTAAGATCTGCAAAGCATTTTCTTTACAACTCAATGAAGTATAAGTAATAGAAGTGTTAGTCTCCCTGTTTAAAAGATGAAGCAAATGAGGTTCTGAGAAGATAATTAATTTGGCCATGGACGTAAAGATATGCCTCATTGTAGACTCATCCTTAGAGGGCCAAAATAACAGGTGTAGAGAAACATCAGACTGGAGAGTGTTAAAAGGGAAAATGTCATTGAATTGTCATCAGTAAAAGTGTGCTTAGTATTTCTACTTTGTATATATTTTTATGCCTTAATATGTGGTCAATTTTTGTAAATATGCCATGGTGTTCTGAGAAATAGTTCTGCTTCATTCTATTCTCATCCAGTAATTGTCAGAGATCTATCACGTAAAATTTTTTTAAAGTTCTTTTGGCTACCTTCTTTTTGTTTTCTTACCTTCTTTCCTATTTTGGACAGTTAGGTGGAACAGTAGATAGAATGCTGGGTCTAGAGTCAGGAAGACTTGAATTCAAATTTAGTCTCCTTTGTGACCCTCGGCAAGTCCCTTAATCCTGTTTGCCTCAATTTCTTCTTCATCTGTAAAATGAACTGGAGAAGGAAATGACAAACCACTCCAGTATCTTTGTAAGAAAACTGCAAATGGGGATATGAAGTCAGACATGACTGAACAACAAAAAATAGCTTATTAAGATTTTCTTTAAATATTTAGTTGCTATGCCTTTCAGTACATGTATGTTAAATATTGGTATTAATTCATTTATGTGGTAACTTTCAGCATAAGAGATTTTCTCTTATGAGATTAAAAGATTAACCTCTTTTAATCAAGTCTATTTTTCTTGCTGCCTGGCCAGAGATTGTGATTTCTGCCCCCTTTTTTAGTGCAACTGAAGAATAAAATATTTTGCTCCCAACCTCTTATTTTAACTCTATGAAGTTTTATGGTCCTTTTTCAAGTGAAAATTTCTATGTTTTTTGTTTTCAAATTACCTGTAAAAACAATTTTAGCTTTCATTTTTCAAAATTTTGATTTCCAAATTCTCCTTCTCCCTCCTTATCCTCCTTCCTTCTTGAGTCAGTAAGCAATTATATATTGATTATTCATGGGCAGTCATGCAAAATATATTTTCATATTAGCCATGTTGTAAAAGAAAACAGACAAAAAACTCCCCTCAAAATAAAGTTTAAAAAATTATGCTTCAATCTGTATTCAGATTGCATAATTTATTTTTCTTGTAAAAGAAAACAGACACAACCCCCCCAAGAAAAAGTTGAAAAAATTATGCTTTAATCCACATTCAGATTGCATCGTTATTTGTCTGGAGGTGGATAGCATTTTTCTTCCTAAATGTATGTAATAGTTGTCTTGGATCATTGTATTGCTGAGAATATCTAAGTCATTCACAGTTGATTGTTGTACAGTATTAATGTTACTGTGTACAATTCTGATTCTGCTCACTTCACTTTGCATAAATTCATATAAATCTTTCCAGGTTTTTCTGAAATCAGCTTGCTCATAACTTTTTATAGTATAGTAATATTCCAGTAGAATCATATACCAGAGCTTCTTAAGCCAATTGCCAATTGATGAATGTCCCCTCAATGTCCAATTCTATACAACCACAAAAAGAAATGCTATAAATATTTTTGTACAAATAGGTCCTTTCTTCTTCTTTTTTTAAAATCTCTTTGGGATATAGACCTACTAGTGGTATTGCTGGGTTAAAAGGGTATGCACAGTTTTATAGCCTTTTGGACATAATTCCAAATTGCTGTCCAGAATTGTTGGATCAGTTCACAACTCCAATGTGTTAGTATCCAAATTTTCCCACATCCCCTCAAACATTTATCATTTCTTTTTCTGTCATATTAGCCAATCTGATGTGGTACCTGAGAGTTGTTTTGATTTGTATCTCTCTAATAATTAGTGATTTAGAGCATTTTTTCATACCTCTACTTTTCTTACTGAAAACTATTGTATTTCACTGCATGATCATCGCCACCACACAATTGTTCTACCCGGTTTTTTCAGTCCAAAAATTGGTTTATAAACTTTCATTGTGTAATCATTGCATGCTATAATTCTGTTTATCACATCACTTAAAAGGTAAACAGAGCAGTAATGTATTGACCCATGGTGAAAGCATTTATCTGTTATGCTTTGTGAGCCGTAAGCCTAGAAATTCCTAGAATTCTTAGTGCATGCACATTTTTAGTTTATTTCCAAAAGGCTATTTGTGTGGTTTGTTTAGAGTTCTACAGTACTAATGGCCTTGTCACTCAACCCAATGAAGAGCCATAGGTACAAGGTGAGAAGGCAGGCAGGTGAAGCTGCCATGAGTAAGTCATGTGCTATGATAAGACTTGTATCTTCTTGCCCTACCTAATTGTACAGTTTATCTCTCAGCAATACATTAACATGTGAAGCATTTCTTTCTGATTATGGGCATATATAAAACTATTCTGTGGGCTTCAAGTTGAAAGTGATTGTGTTTGCTGAGCAGCATGGAAACACCTGGTAAAAGACAGTTTTCAGTGAGTGAAAAGTTCGTGTGAGACTGGAAGAAACTAATAGATAAGTAATACTGGCACAAATTTTAAAAAAGTTTCACATAATGGTTGCACCCCACTTTTTTGCAAAAAAAATTGGCATAAAATATGTGATAATTATGTGGTGAAGTATGGTAGCTGTTTATATCCTTTGACCATTTATCAATGTATGACTTATATTCTTAAAGACTTGACTCAGTTCCCTTTATATTTCAGGAATAAGGCCTTTATCAGAGAAACTTGTAAAAGTTTTCTACCAGTTTTCTGTTTGTGTTTTAAACTTGGATACAACTTTTCTTTCTGCAAAAAAATTAATTTAATATAATCAAAATTATCCATTTTATATCCCATAGTGTTCTCTCTCTCCTGTTTGGTCATAAAATTTTCTCTTATCCATAAATCTGACAGGTAAAGTATTCTATGCTCCCCTAATTTGCTATGCTATTATAATTTATGTATAAGTCATGTAGCAATTTTGAACTTATCTTGATATTTATATCACGTGAGATGTATATTTCTACCAAGTTTCTGCTGTATTGCTTTCAAATTTTCCCAGCAATTTTTATCTAAAATAGTGATTTCTTGTCCCAAAACCATGGATCTTTGTGTTTATCAAACACTAGAATATTATGGTCATTTAATACTGTGTATTGTATATATAATCTATTTCACTAATTCACTACTCTATTTCTTAACCAGTACCAGATTGTTTTAATGATTACCATTTTGAAATACAGTTTGAGATTTGGTATTGCTAGGCTACCTTCATATTTTTTTCATTAATTCACTTAATATTCTGGACTTTTTTTCTTCCAGATGACAATTGTTACTTTTTAAAAACTATCTATAAAATAATTTTTGATAGTTTGATTGCTATGGCACTGAACAAGTAAATTAACTTAGGTATAATTGCCATTTTTATTATATTGGATCAGTCTACCCATGAGAATTAATACTTTTTTTGGAGGGAGGGAGGAAGGCAAGGCAATTGGTGTTGAGTGACTTGCCCAAAGTCACACAGCTAATAAGTGCCAAGTGTTCGAGGCCAGATTTGAACTCAGGTATTCTTGACTCCAGGGCCGGTGTTCTAGTCACTGCACCACCTAACTGCCCCATTATTTTTTCAATGTAGTTTAGATATGACTTTATTTGTGTGAAAAGTGTTTCATAATTGTGTTCCTATATTTCCTGGGTTTGTCTTTGCAGATAGACTCCCAGGTATTTTATATTGTTTATAGTTATTTTAAGTGGAATTACTCTTTCTATGTCTTGTTGCTAGGCTTTATTGTTAATATTTCAAAATACTGATGATTTATATGGGTATATTTTATATCCTACAACTTTGCTGAAGTTATTAATTATTTCATTAAGTTTTTAGTTGATTCTCTAGGATTTTCTAAGTATAACATTATATCTGCAAAGAGTGATGGTTTTGTTTCCTTATTATCTAGTCTAATTCCTTAAATTTCTTTTTCATCTCTTATTGCTATAGCTAGCATTTCTAGTACAATATTGAATAACAGTGGTGATGATGGGCATGCGTGCTTCATCCCTGATATTATTGGGAAAGCTTTTAGCTTGTCCCTATTTTAATGTTTGCTGATCTTTTTAGATCACCACTATGTATCATTTTAAGTAAAGCTCTTTTTTATTTATTCCTCTGCTATCTAGTGTTTTAATAGGAATGAATATTGCATTTTGTCATAAGCATTCTCTGTATCTATAGAGATAATCATATGATTTCTATTGTTTTTGTCATTGAAATAGTCAATTATGCTGGTAGTTTTCCTAATATTGAAGCAACCCTGAATTTCCACCTGGCCATCATTGATGATACATAGTATTAATGCTTTGAGGTTTTTATGTCCAAATATAGTCAATATTTGTGAAGATGCTATGGAGTGACAATGATGAGACAACATATCAACACTTATGGGTTACAGCAAAAGCAGTGATTAGAAGAAAATGTATAACTCTAAATACTTACAACAATAAAATAGAGAAACAGCAGGCTAAAGAATTGGCAATGCAGTTTTAAAAAACTGGAAAAAGAACAAATTAAAATTTAATATTTTATTGGAAATCCTAGCAATAGTGACAAGAGAAGAAAAAGAAATAGAAGGAATCAGAATAGGGAATGAGGTTAAAAAAAACCGATCTTTTTTTGTAGACAATATGATGATATACTTGGAATATCCCAAAGACTCAATTAAAACTTAGTTGAAACAATTAATAATTTTAGGAAAGTAGCAGGATATAAAATAAATCAACATACGTCATCATTATTTCTATATGTCACAAACAAAACTCTGTATGAAGAAACAAAAATATACCATTTAAAATAACTCTAAATGGTATAAAATACCTTCGGCAGAAGTACACCTACCAAAACAAATACAGGAATTATATAAACAAAATTATTTAAAAATATACAAATAAAATAACATTTAAATAATTGAATAAATATTAATTGTTCATGGATGGGTAGGATCAATATAATTAAAATGACTGTTTTACCCAAACTAATTTATATATTCAATGCTATCATGATTAAATTCCTAAAAAAAATGTACTGAATTAGAAAAAAATAATAAAATTCATTTGGAAAAACAAAAAGTCAAGAATATCAAAGGAGATAATGAAAAAATATATAAAGGAACAAGATTTAGCAATAGCAGATCTTGAAGTGTATTATAAAGCAGTAATTTTCAAAACTATTTGGTACTGGCTAAGAAATAGAAAGGTGGATCAATGGAATAGAGTAGACTTGAAATTTACAGCAGCAAATAAACACAATAACCTGTTATTTGTCCACTGTAAAGACTTAAAATTTTGGGATAAGAATTCATTATTTGGTAAGAATTGTTGGAAAAACTGGAAAGTAAAACAGCAGAAACTGGGCATAGATCAATATCTTATACCATTTGCCAAGATAAGGTCAAATGGGCATGTGATCTAGATTTTACAAGAAAGATTTTACAAGAAAATTAGAAGGACATGAACAAATTATTTATCAGAGTCGTGGGTAGGTGAAGAATTTATGAACAAATAATAGAGAGCAAAGTTAGGAGTAAATTGGATTATTTTGATTACATTAAAGTAAAAAGGCTTTGTACAAATAAAACAAATGTAGCCAACATCAGAAGGAAAGCAGAAAATTGGGGGGAAAATTTACAGACAATTTATCATATAAGGGTTTTATATCTAAAATATTTAATGAACTTTGTTAAATATGTAGGAATACCAGTCATTCCCCAATTGATAAATGGTCAAGAGATATGAACAGGCAATTTTCCAGTGAAAAAGTCAAAATAATTTATAGTGGTTATTAATTAGAGAAATGCCAATTTAAACAACCATGAGATATCATTTTATACCTACCTGATTGGCTAAAATGATAGAAGGGGAAATTGAGAAATGTCGGAGGGGATATGGAAAAATTGGGACACTAATTCATTGTTGGTTGAACTGTGAACTAATCCAACCATTTGGGAGAGCAATCTGGAATTGTGCACAAAGTTATTAAACTGCTTATGCCCTTTGACCCAGAAATTCCATTACTTGGTCTATTTCCAAAGATGATTAAGGAAAAAGGAAAAGAACCTGTACATTCTAAAATGTTTATAACAGCTCTCTTTGTGGTAACAGAGAACTGAAAATTTCAGGAATGCCCATCAATTGGGGGACGGCTGAACAAGTTATGCTATATGATTGTGATGGAATGCTATAAGAAATAATGGGCCACTTTTTAAACTTTAGCCAATGCATAATAGATTCTACTTGACTCCCTTACCTTTACTCTGTGAGTATCTTTCTGCTTCAAGTGTTTCTTGTAAACAACATATTGTAGGATTCTGGTTTTTAAACACTCTGTTATGTGCTTCTATTTTTCTGGATGAGTTCATCCCATTCACATTGACAGTTATGATTACTGTGTATTTCCCTGTATCTCATTTCTTCCCATTTATCCTTCTCTCTTTCTCCTTTTACTCTGTCCTTTCTCACTTTTCTCATTAGTATATTTCCTTCTATTCACTGCTTTCCCCCCCATCACTCCCCCTTTTGTGAACCCTCCTTTGATTACCTCTCTTCTCTTTTACTTCCCATAAGGCATGATAGATTTCTATACTCTACTGAAGGTTTTGTGAGTCAGTTCTGATGAGTAAAAGATTCAAGCTAATTCTGCCATACCTCCATCTTCCCCTGCTCTATAAAAGCTATTTGTGGCCCTTTTATGTAAGATAATTTACCCTTTTCTACCTCTCCTGTACTCCTTTTCCCAGTGTATCACTCTTTCTCACCCTTTAATTATTTTTTAAAAATCATCCCATCAGTGTTAACTCACTCCCATGCCTTCTTTCAATGTATACTCCTTCTAACTGTCCTAACAATGAGTTCTTAGGAATTATAAGTTTCATCATTCTATGCAGGAATATAAACAGTTTTGAATCCTTTATTATTTCTCTTTCAGGTTTTCCTCTTTATGCTTCTCTTAAGTCTTGTATTTGAAAGTCAAAATTTTCTATTCAGCTTTAGTCCTTTTATTAGAAATACTTGAAAGTCCTTTATTTTGTTAAATGTCTATTTTTCCCCATGAAGAATTATAATCAGTTTTGCTTGCTGGGTTATTCTTCTGCCTTCCTCACTCTTTTGCCTTCCAGAATATCATATTTGAGGTCCCCCACTTTTTTTTTTAACATGGAAGCTGCTAAATCTTGTGTTTTTCTGACTATAACTCCATGGTATTTAAATTGTTTCTTTCTGGTTGCTTGCAGTATTTCCTCCTTACCTTGGAGTTCTGGAATTTGGATTTAATATTCTTGGGACTTGTAATTTTGAGATCTCTTTCAAGTGGTGATCAATCGACTCTTTTAATTTCTATTTTACCCCATGGTTCAAGGATATCAGGACAGTTTTTCTTGATAATTTCTTCAAAGGTGATATCTAGGTTCTTTTTTGTATGTGACTTTCAGGTAGTACAATAATTCTTAATTTATCTCTCCTTGACCCATTTTCCAGGTCAGTTTTTTTCCAATGAGATATTTCACATTTTCCCCACATATTTTCCATTATTTTTATTTTGTTTTATTGTTTCTTAGCATCTCATGGAATTATTAGCTTCCACTTTGTTCAATTCTAATTTTTAGGAATTATTTTCTTCAGTGAGCTTTTGTACTTCCTTTTCCATTTGGACAATTGTACCTTTTTTTTTTTTGGCGGGGTGAAGGTAAGGCAATTGGAGTTAAGTGACTTGCCCAAGGTCATACAGCTAGTAAGTGTGTCACATGTCTGAGGCTGTATTTGAACTCAGGTCCTCCTGAATCCAGGGCCAGTGCTCTATTTGTTGTACCACCTGACTCCCTCAGACAATTCTACTTTTTAAAGAGTCTTTTCTTTAGTAAAATTTTGTACCTCTTTTTCCATTTGGCCAATTCAATTTTTAAAGAAGTTTTCTTTAGTGGATTTTTGTGCCTCTTTTACCAACCTATTGATTCCCTTTTCATTATTTTCTTGCATCTCTCTCATTTCTTTTCCCAATTTTTCCTCCATCTTTCTTAAATTTTTAAAATCCTTTTTGTGCCCTTCCAGGGACTCTTTTTCAGCATGTAACCAATTAGTAATTTTTTTGAGGCTTGCATGTAGTTGCTTTGATTTTATTGCCTTCTTCTGGGTTTGTGTTTTGATCATCCCTCTCATCATAGTGACATTCTTTTGTCATGTTGTTTATTTGCTCATTTTCCCAGCCTATTTCTTGACTTTTAACTTTCTATTTAAGTTGAGCTCTGCTCCCAGTGTAAAGGGGTCATTATCCCAAGCCTCAGGTTTTTATGCTGTTGTATTCAGAATTAGTTCTGGAGATCTGTAAGGTTTCAGCATTTCCACTGTGATATTATCTAAGGAGAAGAGTAGTCACTGTTCTCCTGGTCTGTGCCGTGATCTGTGAGTTACCACAAGTACTCTTTTCTGCCCTGGAACTGTAACCAGGGTCCATGGTCTTTTGGGGCTGTATACAATAGTGTGCTAGTACTCCTACTATCCCTTGCACTGCAGCTGGAAACTGTGGGCAATGCAACACAGTCAAGCACTCAGTGGCAGCAAAAGGTCCCCTGTAATCTCCTTTTGACCAATTGTTCTGCTTCTTTACCTTATGTGGGCTGAGTCCAGGAAGCCACTGCTGTTGATGCACATGCTCCCAAGGCCTGCTGCTGGCTTGCTGGGGTACAACCTGTGTTGGATGGTGCTCCACTTTTACCCCAGTGAGAAAGATTTTTCTTGCTCACATGATAAGATGCTGGAAAATTGTTTCACCCCTCCTTTTGTTGGTTCTGCTACTCCCAAATTTGTTTTGAGGTGTTATTTTAAAGTTGTTTGGAGGGGAATTTGGGAAAGCTCAGATCAAGTCCCACCCATTACTTCACCATCTTGGCTCCCCCTCCCTTAAATAACTATGGAAAGTGAAGGTTTATGTTTCTGGAGTGATTCTTGATAATGTATTATTGGCTTTTACTCTGTAATTCATTCTGATTTCTTCTTAACAAGGTAGCAGTATTCAGCTTCACATTACCCAATTTGTTTAGCTATTATCCGGTTGATGGTCATTCATTTTAAAATCGTTTAGAGTGGAATTTTAGAGAACTCAGACAAGCCTTGCCTTTATTGCAGCACCTTGACTCCATCTCCCTGAAATAGTTTTAGAAAGGGAAGGTTTATGTTTCAGGATTATTTTTTTAAATGATACATAATTTGGTTTATTTAATTCTGCAAATTCACAGTAGACCTGTCATTTAAGTGTATGATTGCATGAAGGTAAAGTCCATAGAAGGCCTGATACAATTCTTTCCAACTGGGGATGTACTAGTGAATGTTTAACATTCTGCTCTTCCAAAGGTTTGATAAACTTTTAAGTTTAGTCTCCATTAATGTTTTTTCCATCGCTTTTTTAAGTCTAGAAAAATCAACAGAGCAATAAATTAAGCCTTGCTTTATAGCTTTTTATTTCTAACCCATACATTCTCCTTCTAAAAATTTAAATATTGACTCTGGAGAGTTGATTTAAGATGGCTCTAACATACTCCTGCTTTTAACTCTGTGGTTCTATCTTCTGCCCTCCCCATAAATTCCCAATTCACAATATGACCAGGTTATCATTCCAAAAAAAAATGTTTCAACCATAATAACAAATCACTTTCCCAAAGCACTTTATGGTAGGGTATTATTGTTAAGTAAATAATAAAGTATAATTATTCCCATTTTACATATGAGAAAACTAAGGCTCATATAATTCCCTCCAATTATACAGCCAGAAAGCAGCAAAGCTTGGTTTTAAATCCTTTGGACTTGGTGGGGTGGGGGGAAAGGAGGAAGAGGACAAGCATTTGTTAAGTGCTTATTATATGTTGGGCACTGGGCTAGGAATTTTACAAATATTATCTGTAGGAAGATTTCTGAAATAGGTCTTGTTCAATTTCCTAATGTAGACTTATAACTTAGATATTTTCAATGTTCTCTGTTGCCTATTTATGCTTGTGTCCTGTATTTGAAAGTCATATTTTCTATTCAGTTCTGGTCTTTTCATCATGAATGTTTGAAAGTCCCCATTTTGTTGAATGTCTATTTTATTTCCCTGAAGGATCATATTTAGTTTTGTTGGGTAGATGATTCTTGGTTTTAATCCTAACTTCTTTGCCCTCTGGAAGATCATATTTCAAACCCTCTGATCCTTTAATGTAAAAGCTGCTAACTTGTGTGTTATTTTGTGGCTCTGCAATACTTGAATTGTTTCTTGCTGCTTGCAATATTCTTTCCTTGACCTGGGAGCTCTGGAATTTGACTATAATATTCCTGGGAGTCTTCATTTTGGGATCTCTTTCAGGAGGTGATTGGTGGATTTAAAAAAAAATATTTTACTCTCTGGTTCTAGAATATCAGAACAATTTTCCTTGATAATTTCTTTTTTTTGTTTTGTAACAATAAATTTTCATTTCAAGAATTCCTGTATGTGGGGATGGCTAGGTGGCACAGTGAATAGAGTACCAGCCCTGGAGTCAGGAGGACCTGAGTTCAAATCCAGCCTCAGACACTTAACACAAAAACTAGCCATGTGACCTTAGGCAAGTCACTTAACCCCAACTGCCCTCAGAAAAAAGGAAAAAAAAAGAAAGCCTGTATGATAAATATTACATGCTGTGTTGAGAATTGTCCATCTTTTCTTTGCCTCCTTGTAAGTTTTCTTTTGTTCTCTGTTGTTCACTTTTTACTTTGTTCTTTTTTCCCCTCCTTCCTACCCCTCCAGAAGGCTACAATAAAGTTTAGATGTTTCTCTATAGCTATAGATACATACATACACATATACATATATACATACATATAGATATATACTTTCCAAAACATATGCTACTCCTGATCTTTGTTTTTATGTTTGTGCATATCTCTTGTTTCCTATCCTTCCTGCCTCTTTTCATTACTTCTACCCACTACCTTGCCCTCCTATTAGTTGGCTACCCCCTCCAAGGATCCTTCCCCTATCTTCCCATTTCCATAAATCTAAACACCCTTCTATATCCCCCTTTAACATGTTACCTCACCCACTCCTCTAAAGATCCCTCCCTTGTTCTCTTCTCCCTCCTTATGCCCCTACCATTTCATTTCTTCAAAATGTAGAAGACTTTTATACTCTTCTAAATATTTATGTATTGTTCCCTCTAAAACTCATTCCTGATGAAAGTAGGTTACCGGCACCACCAGCTCTCCTCTCCCATCTAGTTCTTCTATATCGGTTCTTCCTCTTGCACCTCATTTGCATAAAATAATTACTCTTTTTAGTTGTTCCTAAATGGTTTTACTTTTTAAATGCACATCATACTCAGGTTTACCCCAATCTTTTTTATGAGTTACCCAATTATTAATAAGAACCTTAGACATACATGTTGCATATAAAAAGTAAACAATCTGTCCTTATGAATCCCTTATAATCAGTCTTTGGTATGTGCCTTATATTTCTCTTGGTTCTTGTAGGTCAAATCTTCTACTAAGTTCGGGGTGTTTTTTTTTTTTAACAAAGTCTTGAAAGTCTGAGAGTTTACCAAATGTCCGTTTTTTTTTTTTTTTCATTCAGGATAACACTTAACTTTGCAGGGTATGATATTGTTGGGTAGAGCCCTAGTTCTTTTGTTCTTCAATATGTTGTGTTCCAAGACTTGTGGTCCTTTAATGTTTATGCAGCTAGGTCTTGTGTAGTTCTAATTGTGGCACCATCATATTTAAATTGTTTTAATCTTTATGGTTTTAATGTTTTATCCTTGAGCTGGGGGTTTTGGAATTTGACTATGATATTCCTATGCATTTTCCTTATAGGATCTCTTTTTTTAAGTGATGGTTGATAAATTCCTTCTATTTCTACTTTCTCCCTTGTTCTAATGCTTCAGGATAATTTTCTCTAGTTATTTCTTGTATTATTGTATCAAGATTCTTTTCTTGATTATAATTTTCAGTTAGTCTTTTCTGCCTTGGAATTGTGAAGAGGGTCTCTGCTCCACTGAGGCTCTAAGGTCTCATGTGCTAGTATGCCTCCTAGCCCTGGTAGGAGCCCTGCAACCCAGATCCAGGTATGAGCAATAGAGTCCTGCCCCTGTGCTAGCTAAGAGACCCCTGTAATGTCCTTATGACCAGTTGTTCAATTACCATCTGTGGACTGAGAACTCTGGAAGTAGACCTGCTCCTGGTTTGCTAGGGCTGAGTCTGTGCTGGTGTGGCCTGTGCTTGACTGTACTCTACTCTTACCCTGGTGGGACAGACCTTTCCTGCCAAATTTCTAAGTCTTAGACTGGCAAATTATTTCATCCTATTCTTTTGTAGGTTCTGCCACTTCAGTGATTGTCTCATGGAATTATTTAAAGATGTTCTGAGCAGTTTTGGGGAGATCTCAGGTGTTGATGCCTTTTCCTGCCATCTTGGCTCCACTTCCTTTATGTTTCAGGATTTTTGTTTTTGCTTTTTTTAGAGGGAGGAAGGCAGGGCAAATTGGGGTTAAGTGACTTGCCCAAGGTCACATGGCTAATAAGTGTTAAGTGTCTGAGACCAAATTTGAACTAAGGTCCCCCTGACTCCTGGTCCATTACTCTATTCACTGTGCCACCTAGCTGCCCCATGTTTCAGGATTCTTGATAACAACATATTGCCTCTACTCTGTAATCCATTTTGCTCTCTTCTTAAGGATGCAGCAATATTCAGTTAGATTCCTATAACAAAATTTGTTTAGCTAGTCTCCAATTAGTGATCATCTACATTTCCAGTTCCAGTTCTCCTTAAAAAAAGTATTACTATAAATATTTTTGGTGTATATAGTATGCACCTTTCTAACTTTGACCTCTTTGTGGGTTATGCTTAACTGTAGGATCTCTGAGTCAGAGTTGAAAGAGAATTTGTGGAAGACTTTCTATCGAAAGAGAGAGTATACAAATCATCTCTTGATTTAAGCAAAAAAAAAAAGTAAAATAAAATTGCTGTTTTCACTTGTCTATCTATCAGAATTCCTTGTATGTATCTCAGTTCAGTAAGGCAAATGCTGCCAGAACTCCTTTTTCTATAACAATTGCTTAGCCCTCTATAAGATGCTCTAATTTGCATATCTAAGTGTAATCTGAATAATTCCACAATTGGCTCATTTAAACATCCAATTGGATTAAGCCAGAAGGTTCCCATATGAGGAGCCATCTTACAGAGCTTTTACCAGACTTCTCTCTTGCTGCTAGAAATCTGATTTACTCTATTTACTCTTTAGACCTTCAGTAAAAGGTCTTTTTCCTGCCATATTTTAATTCTCACTTTCCTAGTTCTCCACCTGTTTGAGTCTAGACTTTCCACATGGAATAAGACTTCGGCCATTTTGATAATTTTCTTAGCATGAGTCAGAAAAGCTCAGAAAGGTTGGATCAATAAACAGTGTACTAATGTGCAAGTCTTTCTCAATTCTCTCCCATAATCTCTATTCAAATCATTTGTTGTTTTTGTCAATTTGTTTGACGTGGGATAAAACCTCAGATTTTTTATTTGCATTCTCCTTATTACATTGCATCATTTTTCATATAGTTATTAATAGTTTTCAGTTATTTTGAGAACCAGTTGTTCGTATTCGTTGACCACTTATCCAGTAGGTATTTGTAATGGTAATTAATTTAGCAGGTACTTAGTCCTTACTAAGGGCTAAGTACCTCTGTGAAAGAAACAGAAGGTGTGAACTCTGTCTCCTGTTGCTGACATAACAAGAAGGGATTGGCTGAGACAGGAAGCCAATGTATGTGTGTGTATTTAAGAAGAGCCCAGAGAAGAGACAGTCAGAATCAAGAATTTTTTCTTCTGGCTGGCTCTAGCTGTTCTGCTGAGAGATCTGGTGAAGGCTGGAGTTGCCGGCCAGAAAGGCTGCCTGGAGGGCCCAAGTGGCTGCTGCCTTCTGGAAGGCTGAGGTTTCTTCTGGGTCCTAAGGCCAGCTGAACTGCTGGAAGACTGAAGAAGCATGACCAGGATAAGACTTTGTTTGTTTATGGCTTGGTTGATCCTTGAGTTCCTGGCAATAGGAGTTGTGGAGGTTGTGGAGGTTTTGAGATGTGCTGGACCCTGTGAACTTCAGTGTGTAACAAGAACTGCCCAGAGGACTGGATGAGAACCTGGGAGCTGTCTGACTCTGAATCCAGGTGACTGGAGGATTCATGTAGGAGCTGGGACCATGGAAGGAGATCCAGGGAATCTGAGAGACCACCCCAAGTCAAGATGAAGAAAAGGCCTTTCCTTGGATATTGAACATGTGATGAAATTGAAGGTTACTAGAGACTGAGGGGTGGAGGGTTTGTGTAATTTTCTAATGATTGTATTTAGTGATTAATGATACTTAGTGACTGATTGCTAGATAAGTGACTGATTAAGTTAATCTATGATTGCCTCATGAGTGGAAGATCGATTATTGTATTGTGAGATGACTGAATGACTGTGAGTGAGGAGGCAAACCTTCTTAGGGATATCAGATGATTATTCTTTTGTTCTTTGTTCTAAATACTGTGGCCATTTTGGTGAAAACTATGTGGTCATTCTAATGTTAAGCTGTTGTGAACAATATATTGTGATTTTCTGTGATAAGATGTAATGTTGTGAATATTATACTGTACCTTGATTTTCTGAGAAAGTTTGCCTTGATTTGTTATGGAATAAATGGAGTGTTCACTATACTGTGTAATCAGAACCTTAAAATCTGTTCACAGTAGCATTCTTTTGGGAAGCTGCTTGCGCATGGCATTACAGTAATAGATCTAATATTTGAGTCAGTCACTTAAGATATCAGATGTTCCATAAAGATATTTACTTGACTAGTGACACTGGCTACCTCACTCTATATTTTGTATATGATACTCAAACTCCTCATGCAATGTATGTAGTATTTTCTTTATTCTTATATTGATATTGATCAAGCATGCATTTTTTTAAATCTGTGAAGTTAGTCATTATTTCTTTAACAGGGTTTTAAAAAACTGTATTTGTATAAATATTTAGAATGCCTATCTAGATTGACTCCTAAACATTTTATAAATGTTATAATTATTTGGACTATAGGACTTTCTCATTTCCTTATGAATTTTGTTATTCCTAATTAGAAATTCTATTTATTGCTCTTTTTTGCATCTTCCTACTTTACTGGATTTGTTAATCTTTTTGAAAATATATTTGAGTTTTTTGTGTAAATGCGTAATTAATAGATAATTTTGGATCCTCTATGCCAATGTCTATCAATTTAGTTAGTTTTTTATTATTATGTTAGTAACTGTCAGATAATTTGGGAA
>CM053582.1:501105333-501143499 GCA_028627135.1 Pseudochirops cupreus
TATTTATAGCCCTTTGGGCACAGTTCCAGATTGCTCTCCAGAATGGTTGTATCAATTCATAACTCCACCAACATGCATTAGTGTTCCAATTTTTCCACATCCTCTCCAGCATTTGTCATTTTCCTGTTTTGTCATCTTAGCCAATCTGACTAGTGAGATGTCTGCCTAGTTATTGTTAACAGACTCACTTTGTGGGTAAAGGTAGGGGCATCCACTTTACTGATTCTCTTTTCCTCTTCACAAGATTTACTCTTGCCTAGGAGTGGTCCTGAAATTTCACATCCCCTACCTCCCTCAAAGCTCAGGTCAGATTTTGCATATGAAGAAGGAGATTAAAACTATCATTGCAAGTTATGTGTTGAAACTCATCTGAAGTGGCCTGATGTTCTTCTGACTTTTTCTATCTGTACAGAAAACTAAAGGGGAATTACATATATCTTCTTTTAAAATGTTTTTCTGGCACCTTCCCCCATCTGCCCCACAATACGACCTTATGTTTTTCCAGTACACACATTTCTATTAGGAGGAGATACTTCTGTTGCTTCTTAGATACAGGAACTACAAACAAGGCTGCAAGAACTACATGATGTGGGGAGGCAGTAAAAACTGAACTATTGGACTTTTTACTCCATGATTTTGATCCTGGAGCTAAGTTCTACATCAAGAATTTTCATTGGGGGAAAAAACAACAAAAATAATTTCTAATGGACCAATAGAAGTTAGCCAGCTAGGGAAGTTCTATTCCAAGTGCTATGGACCACATCAACAGCAATTAAATTGGGGAAAAGGATTTCTGGACATCTTGGTTCTCTCCTAACTTCATTACTCATTACTACTTTTACATATTCTACCCCTTGCTGGGTTTCTCCTGTCCACTTTTCACAAGAAAATAGGAAAAGACTTAATGCTATTATTACATCCTTGTGGAAGTGGGACATTCTCTGTATTATCTTTCAGGTATTGGGCCTCATAGGTGCTAGGTGTGCCACCCAGATCCATGGATTGTCCTTGTCTTTGAGAATAACACCATTAAAATTTGTACATAATGACAGACACAATGTATGTGTGATGACCAACTTTGATAAACTGGACCCTCCTTAGCAACACAAGGTTATAAGACAACTCTAAAAGACTCAGGATGGAAGGAGATGTCTACATTTAGAGAAAGATCTAGAAAGAACAGAGTTTAAATGGAGATTGAAGCAAACTACATGCTATCATTCTTTTCCATGTTTGGTTTTGTTTCCTCTTTCCCATTCTTCATTCCATCAGTTACAACCATTCTATATGACCAGATTAATGTCCAATGTGAAAGCATTTGCAGGTCCTATACTTGATTGCATGCCCTGGTGGGGAGGAGTGGGAAGGAGGGGAGAAAATTTGAAACTCGGGATTGTGGAACTGAATCTTGTAAACTAAAAGTAAATAAACAAATCAATTATTAAAAAAAGAGAATAACAGCATTATATACCCCAGTCAGGTAAAAGGGTTAGAGGATTGAGGATTGTGACAATACATCCCCTTGGCTTAAAGGGCCTTTTCCCCATGTCACCTAGCAAAATTCTATATACTTAAGAAGGATAAAAACTAAGTGGACAGCCTCATAGGCTGTCACTTTGCTAATATGGAAAATAGCTGCTTCCTTATGGCTCTTAGTGATTCCACCATTGCCCACAGAAGTAGGAATATTTAATTGCCAGTACTATCATCTTTACCCACCTTCCATTGTTTGCTAGTAGAGAGGAGGGAATTAATACCACTGTAAATTTGGGCACTGTTTCAAGTTGCACTAGAAATATCTTGTTCTCAAATATTTCTAAAAGAGACCATTTTATTTGTGTCACTGACAATCAGGCTATTCCATATTATATTTTTCTTGATGACTTAACCTACAATGGCACAACAACTGGTAGTTTTAATGGGTGCCTTTGGGGTGTTGGATACCATCCAGCAACTACCCTAGTAGGATTTAACATGCTGCAAAAACGCTATTCCATCCTTATGAAACCTTCTGGGTACTTGTAACCCCTGGGCAATTTGTGTGTGTGTGTGTGTGTGTGTGTGTGTGTGTGTGTGTGTATGTGCAGCAGTAAGGCATATTCCTCTGCCACTTGGCATAGAGTCTCTGGAAATGCTTGTTTGACCCCACTGGTATCAGTCTTCACATTATAGGAAGAAGAAAGGCCATTAGGAACTTGGGAGCATGGGGGCATAAGCACCAAAAAGAGGAAAGATCTTTTCTACTAAGAAAGTAGTAACTATCTAGAACCCTGTAAAACAACAAAGGAATGGAATTAAATTCCTTTGGTTCCTTATTCCATATATAACATTTGCTATGCTGGAACAGGCATCCAAAAATCACTCCTTTGACATAGAAAGATTGCCACAGGCTGCAAGTGAGTCTATCAACCCCCTTCAAATTGAAGTAGATTCATTAGCCTACACGATCCTCCAAAATCACCTGGTTCTAGATTTCATCACTGCCTCACAGGGAAGAGCTTGTGCTGTCATTAACTAATCATGTTGTTCTTATACCAATTGATCAGGAGAAATTGAAACCAACCTTTACAAAATTCAGCAAAGTATAGCAGAAACACAACTACACACCCAAGTAACACCTAGTAGAATCCTTCTTGTTGGATCACTTGACTACAGGGAAATGGCCTGGTAACCACCATTGGTAAATGGGCCATTATTGCCCTCTATCATATTTTTTTTTAGACTTCCCAGTAGTTGCTGCATTAAAGCCTGTGCCAGGCTAGTCCCCCAGACATATATGCACTTGGCTGATCATGATCATATTAAAAATATTACAGAATTAGCTCGTAAGTAGTGATCCTTGGAAGCTTAAATCCCTCATGGATAAAAGGGGAGGGAAACTGAAAGAACCAAAATGACTCCATTTTGGATCATCCCAGACATTTTGTACAGTTGTTGTAGTTAAGTCTAATCTTCCTGAGTTTAGTTTTCCTGTAAGTCATATAATTTTGGAGAAATAATTTATTATTATACTACTAACTGTTTTGCAGAATGCAAGTAGATGCGACCAATCAGAATCCCTGAACTCAGGAAAATCTTTAAATATTGAAATAGTAAAAGTGCTAAAATAGTAAGTGTAGTTTACTATAAAAACCTTTGTAAATATTTCCTCATTTTCCTTGTGCCTACTGAGGAGACTCTTCGACCCTATTTGTTCTGCAGTTGCATGCTTTGCTAATAAATTGTGTAGCTTAGATTTTGTTTCTTCAGTATAAAATTACTTGTGACCTAGGCCATCTTGTTTCAGCTCATTTCAGTCGATCAGTCAAAAAGAATTTATTAAATGTACAAACTGGCTCAAGGTTTTGGATTGGTAGGTATCAAGGGAATTCTATATTGCCTTTTTGTCTTAATGTCAGTTGATACATTTGTTCATCTATCCATTATAATGTCTATGATATTCTGCATGTTTAAAAACATTGAATAACAATTTGAGGCATTCAGTTAGAACTTTTACATTTTTAGATTAATAGGAGAAAGATGCTAATTGATTCCATCAAATTCAGCATTACTCTATAGAATTGTTGACTTATGATGCATAATTATACAATTTAATAATTTGTTAAAATTTAATAAAGGACACACATGCAAACTATTGCTTGTGTGACAAATATAACCTTCACAATATAAAGTAGAAAAATTCCTTAACAATTGACTTTTTGAGTTTTCCAATTAATTTTTGATAACTTGCCTTAAATTGAAGACTAACAACAGTTCCTCATTTTACTGTAGTTTCAGAGTTATCTTTTTTTAACTTACCTAGAGACCAATCTAAAGAGTGATGCCACTTTTTTCTTTGTAAAATAAAGGACAAAGTCATTTAATTTTTTTAATATCACATTTCTGTTATGCAGCTCAGAATTGTTCTGGATTAAGAACATGTGGACAGTGTTTAGAACAACCTGGATGTGGCTGGTGCAATGATCCTAGTAACACAGGGAAAGGACACTGCATTGAAGGCTCTTCAAGGGGACCCATGAAACTTGTTGGGATGCATACCAGTGAGATGACTCTTGACACAAGTCTTTGCCCCAAAGAAAAAAATTATGAATGGTCTTTTATCTATTGCCCAGGTAAGAACTCATATGATGAAATTGTCACAGGTAAACTAATTTCATTTTGTTCTTAAATGAACCAAACTCATGTTGTTTGAAACTGGTGCTGTGAATTTTCTACTAGAAGTCTAGGCTGACTATATGACCCAGATTATTTAATAGAGTTGAGTTCAGAAATGTTATTGCTTTAATAAGAATAGGCTTCCAAAAAGGAAATATGTAATATGCTTTCCTAAAGATAGATGTCTACTTCTTGCTGAAAATGGACCTAGTATACTTTGCAATGAAAACAACTTTGTAATTAAATTTTATTTTGGAGGACTTGCATAGGACCTAGTTTGACTATATTCCAATTTAATCTCAATTTTTTTTGTTTTGATTTACATAGAATCCTGTATTTGGAAAAGGCTTTATGGATTGTCTAATTCAACTTCCAAGACAATGTGGGAATTCCCTCTACAGCATTCCTAAAAATCAGTCTCAGTTTGAATACTTATAATAATGAGAACTCATTACCTAACAAAGAAAAACATTTCAATTTTGAACAATTCTTATTATTCAAATATTCTTCCTTATATTTAGCTGAAACTAATCTCCTTATAACTTCACAGATGATCACAGATCACTTTCATCATTTGGTCATAATTTGCTTTTGGGAGTTAGATAAAAAATTACATACACACATTTATGTTATATAGATAGATATTATATTTAGTTATATGACACACACACACATATATACACACACACATGTATATGCCAATTGCTATATAGTAATTTATCCCTATCTCTCTTGCTGTTGAATCATTTCATGTCTGACTTCATAACCTCATTTGGGAGAGGTGGGGCAAAGATAGTGGTTTGCTGCTTGTTTTAAGTAGTTTGCTGTTTCTTTCTCCAGCTCATTTTATAGAGGAGGAACTGAAGCAAAAGAGATTAAGAGACTTGCCCAGGTAAATAGTAAGTAGATGAGGCCAGATTTGAATTCATAATGATAAGTGTTCTTGACTCCAAGCCCAGTGCTCTATTCACTGTGTCACTTAGCTGCTTCCTCTATCACTTAGCAATTTCTATTTCTATTTATATATTGATATCTATATATCTCCATTTCTGTTTCTTTAATCCATCTACCTATTTTTCTTTAATGTATCACAGTCTTTCAGGACTTCGAAGACAATGTTTATGTCTTTCTTAAGTCTTCTTTTATTCAAAGCTAAAAGCCCATTCTTCTGTCAGTTATCTTCACCATCCAATTCCTCAATGTGCCTTATAAATGATATTTCTAAGCACTGAGCATGAAATTCTGTCTGTGGTTTGACCAGTGGGATGTAATGGAATAATTAATTTGGAAATCATTTGTTATACATATACCATGTGCAAATATGATCCTTTGTTCCTGAGATACACAAACAAAAATCAAATAATCCTCAGTCTCAAAGAGCTTACATTCTACTACGTTGGGGAGTGTTACAACAGTTACAGAAATAAATGAATAAAATGTAATTTTAGATGACAGTGCATTAACAACTGAGGAAGGAAGGAAGGAAGGAAGAAAAATGCTTCCTTGAGAAGGTGGCACCTAAAATGAGACCTGGGGGAACAGAAGAATTCTAAAATGGGATGTTGACAGAGTTCATTCCAGGTATAAAAGCCAGCTCCAGTGAATGCACAGAGGCGGGAGATGGAATATCTAACTCAGGAAACAGCTGGTCCTCCAGTTTACCTGGAAGGTAGAATGTGTGGAGGGGAAGGCTATGAGGTAAGCCTGGAAAAAGTGTGATGAGGCTGGCTTTTTCTTTTTGGAGGGCATGATAACATTCCTCCATTAGGCTTGAGCTACAGTTTTTAGACATTTCAATCTGAACGCCCCATAGACATTTCACACTCAACAAGTCTAAAACAGAGCTTGTTTTCACCCAGTCACTGCACCTTTTAAACGTTCTTATCACTGTGTAAGGTACAGGAATAACCTTGACTTGGAACCTTGTTATCATCCTCAACTCTCATTTGCCCCAGAAATCCAATTCATTACCAAATCTGGTTGCTTTTACCTTTGAAACATTTCTTGCACAGATCCCTTTCTCTTTACTCCCACAGCCACCAGCCAAGTTGAGGACCTCATTACCTCTTCCTTGGACAAGTGCAATAGTCTTCTAATTGTTCTCCCTGCCTCAACTCTCTCCTCAATGTGATCTGTCTTTCTTTCAGCTACCAAAGTGATTTTTCTAAAGCACAGATGTGTCCATGTCATTCCACCCTATTCAATAAACTCCAGTGACTACCTATTACTTTCAATATAAAATATCACCCTCTGTCATTAAATTTCCCTTCTATATGAGATCTTTCCCAGCCCCCAGATGCTAGTGCCATGCCCTTGAATATTGTTAACTATTTTCTTTGGATACATTTTTTATATGTAGATCTGTGTCCTAATATGATCAGAGAAAAAGGAAAAAGGACTTAATTATTCTCAAATATTTATAGCAGTGTTCCTTGCGGTGGCAAAGAACTGGAAATTGAGGGGAGACTTAAGTCAGTTTGTAAACATTTATCAACCACTGATCAGAGTCTTGAAGTAAACAGAAAAGCTAAGGAGCAAAGATGATGAAGAGCCTTTCCAGGATGTGGGACAGCCAGTAGGAAGGCACAGATGCGAGAGATGAAGTGTTATATATGAAGAACAGCAAGTAAATTTGTGTAAGTTTGAAGAAAGAAGACTGGAAAAATAGCAATGACACAGGTTGTGAAAAGCATCCCTGATACTCTCTCTTTCAAAATATTTTATTTTATTTATTTATTTTGTTACATTTTAAGTTCCAAATGGTTTCCTTCCCTCCCTTCCAACTCCATACTAGAGGAGGCCACCATCTGACACAGATTTATAAATATATGTGAAAACTCTACCATTCAAATTTCTTTAAGTTCTTTCGCTAGAGGTGGATAGCATCTTCATAAGGGCTTTATAGTTGGTTTGAGTATTTATAATACTCAGAATACCTTGTTTGTTCACAATTATTCTTAGAAAAATATTGCTGTTACTATATACAATATCCTCTTGGTTCTGCTCATTTCACTTTTCATATTTCATGCAAATCTTTCCATATTTTTCTAAAATCAACCAGCTCATCATTTCTTACAGCACCAGTAGTATTCCATCACAATAATTTACAACAACTTGATTAGCCATTCCCAAATTTATCCATCCCCTCAATTTCCAGTTCTTTGCCACTACATGGAAAGCTGCTAGAAATATTTTAGAACGAATAAGTTCTTTTCCTTTTTTTCTGATCACATTGGGAAACAGACCTAATAGTGGTATTACTGGGTCAAAGGGTACACACAGTTATATAACTCTTTAGGTAAAATTTTAAATTATTCTCCAAAAATGGTTGAATCAGTTTACAATTCTGAAACAGTGTGCTAGTGTCCTAATTTTTTTATATACCCTTCAACATCTGTCATTTTCTACTTCTATCATTTTAGTCAGTCTGATAGGTGTGAGAAGATATCTTAAAGTTATTTTAATTTGCATTTCTCTAATCAATAATGATTTAATGCATTTTTCATATGACCATATATAGTTTTGATTTCTTCCCTGAATAACTGCCTGTTCATATTCTTTCATTATCAGTTGGGAAATGACTCACATTCTTACAAATTTGACAAAGTTCTCTATATATTTGAGATGAGACCTTTGTCCAAGAAGCTGTCTATAAATTTCCCCCTCAATTTTCTGCTTTTCTCCTAATCTTGGCTACCTTGATTTTAATTGTACAAACCCTTTTTAATTTAATCAAAATTGCCCACTTTACATCTAACAATTCTTTCTATCTCTTGTTTATTCATAAATTTTTCTTGTCTCCATAGGTCTGATAGGTAATATATTCCATGTTCTTCTAGTTTTCTTGTATCTCCCCTTATTTCTAGGTAATGTTTCCATTTTGACCTTATCTTAATAAATGGTGTAAAATATTAGTCTATACTCAGTTTGGGCCAGGCTGCTTTCCAGTATTCCCAGGATTTTTTAAAACCAAATTGTGTATTATTGTCCCCAAATCCCAAGTCTTTATATTGTCAAACACAAGATTATTATAATCATTTAGTACTGTGTTTTGTATGTCTACTCTGTTAAGATGATTTTCTCTTTCTTAACCAGTACCAAATAATTTAGATAATTAATGCCTTATAATATAGTTTAAGATCTGGTAGTGCTAAATCTCCTTCCTTTTTTTCTCATTAATTTCTTTGATAGTGTTGACCTTTTGCCTTCCAAATGAATTTTATTATTATTTTTCCTAGTTCAATAAAATATTTTTTGGTAATTTAATTGGGATGGCATTGAATAAGTACATTAGGTAGAATTGTTATTTTTATCATGTTGACTCTGCCCACCCATGAAACATTAACATTTCTCCAATTATTTAAATCTGACTTTATTTGTATAAAAAGTGTTTTATAATTATATTCATGTAGTTTCTGGATTTGTCTTGTCAGGACATACCTGGCTGGTATACTCCCAGGTTTTCATACAGTCTACAGTTATTTTAAATGGGATATAATTTACTATCTCGTACAGAGTTTTGTTGATGATATATAGAAATGCTGATAATTGATGTGGATTTATTTTATATCCTGCTACTTTGCTAAATTATTGTTTCAATTAACTTTTTAGTTTAATCTCTAGGATTTTCCAAATATATCATGATATCATTTGCAAAAGAGCTAGTTTTGTTATCTCATTGCCCAGTCTGATATGTTCAGTTTCTTTTTCTAATTGTTTTTGCTAGCATTTCTAATACAATGTTGAATAATGTTGGTGATAATGGGCATCTTTGCTTGACCTTTTTGTGAAGGCTTCTAGATCATGCTCATTACTAATAATGCTTGCTAATGATTTTTAGGAAAATGCTTTTTATCATTTTAAGAAAAAAGCCATTTATACCTATACTTTTGAGTGTTTTCAGTAGGAATGAGTGTTCTATTTTGTCAAAAGCTTTTTCTGCATCTATTGATATAATTATATGATTTTTGTTACTTTTGTTATTGATATCAATTATTTTAATAGTTTTCCTTAGGTTACTTAGCCTCTAATTTTAAAACTATATTTCCATAGTTCCTTATTAAATATAATTTTATTACATTATTATCAGAAAAAGATGCATTTAATATTTCAGCTTTTCTGCATTTAACAACAAAGTTTTTATGCCCTAATATATGGTCAATTTTTGTAAAGGTACATTGTACCTTCCCTTCTACTTTTAATTCAATATAATATTTCCAAGCTTGTTCAATTTATAATATCTCATGCAAGGATATTGAAAATGTTACACTATTAATTTGAGTAGCCATTCTCTTTAAATTGAAAACTTCATAGTTCAACAGGTTGGATATCTAGTGGGCCTTTAGGCCAAACCCAGCCAGTTGTTTACTTACCATGACCCTGTGTTGACTAATCCAGTTGTGGAAAACAGAGTGCTGAATAAATCAGATGAAATGATCTTTTCTAGACAAGACAGGCAAATCCAGCCAGCTCTTTACTCAATAGCATTCTATATAGTCTGTTTAGATCTTAGCCTTTCTTTTTATACAGATCCTTCAGAATCTTTTTTCTCTGCTTTCCTTTCTCCAAGCAGAAGGCCACAGCAAAAAGAAGCAAGCATTTCTAGGAGGTTTCACCAACTCTTAAACTCTAGGGAATACTCCAGAGAAGGGTCTCCAACAGTCAAACCTGTCCAATTAATCTGAAATTGTGTAGCTGAACCCATTTGTCATCTTACCATTGGCTACCTCTTCAATCAGCTCTGATGATGCTGATTACAAATCCTTGATATTTCTTAAATTTTCTTTTGTCAGGTTCTGTGTTCTTCAGCCTCAGATTGTCTCCCTATAAATTTCAATGACTCAAATAAATCAGAACCTCCTGGCATTGTTGAGTCACCTTTCACTTAAAAATTAAAAAATCATCAAATTTTCCCTATAAAATTGCCAGTTCTTATTTCATCATCTTTGAGTCTCTGAAGGATCATGTAATTTTTAGTTTTTGTGAGTTTTTACCTTGAGTTTTAAAAAACAGTTTTGTGCAAATGAACTGGAGAAAAATAATATTTTATAGCTCTAAGTTTTCAACATAGTCCATCATGTCATTATTTTCTTGAAATTATATTTCTTTACATTCACATTTTTTCTAATTTTTAATCAAAGTTCTTTTGTTCTCCTCTTTGAACTAAATCTTTCAAAGACAAATGGGGTATTACTCACCACCATACATCTTTTACAAGATAATTTAAATCTTTATATTTATTCTGTAATTTATTTTCCATGTCAAACTTTTCAAATCACACCTAAAAATTGTTTTTCTGCATTTAATAGGTTTTTATTAAAGCAAAGCTCTCTTTCTACTCCTTTCAGGCATCAAAATGTCCATCTCTGACTGAGACATTTTAAATGATTTTTCAGTTGCTATAACTTATTCTTTATGTAAAAAGTACTTTTTTCACCCTTTGCAGCTCTAAACTGCTTCATATAAAAAGGACAGTGCCTTAAGGAGATAATACTTTGCATTCAATTACCAGGCATATTTACTTCATATTTGTTATTATTATTACTCCGTATTTAGGGACTAGCCCTGAGTTCAGAGCATCACACACTCTGGTTGGTCTTAGCACTTCGACCTTAGTCACAGATTACTGTGATTTCTGTTGTTGAAGGGAATTCCCACATTGATATGAGCAGGAGTCTTTGATCTGTTACCGTGTATTGTAGCAGCCACCACCATGTTTGTTCCCCCATCACCTTATTAAACATGAATTCCAAAGGAAAATAGGGCCTGTAGGATGCCCACAGTGGGAAGACAAAGAGATAAATCAATGACTAATGATTTATTAGTTCCAGATTTGTGTTTATTTATTTATTGACAGACTCGTCTTCCTGAGTCAGAATGTGGCCTCAGACACTTAACAGCTGTGTGACCCTGGGCAAGTCACTTAACCCTGTTTGCCTCAGTTTCCTCACCTGTAGAATAAACTGGAGAAGGAATGGCAAACTACTCCAGTATCTTTGCCAAGAAAACCCCAAATGAGGTCATTAAGAATTGGACATAACTGTAAAACTACCGAACAACAACAAATGTAAAAGTATCCTTTATGATCAATCACATGATGTCCAAAGAATATCATTACTATTTTAGGCAAATATTAAAAATGAATTTGTCAAACATTAAGTAAACATTTATTTTTGAACCAAAAATACAAATTTGATTAATTTTAATATTACTGTATTTTATACTACCAAATTGTATGACCTGATTTTTTAAACATTTATTACTATTATTTAAATGTAAATTACAATCATTTAACATTATTATATTCCATATTATTACAGTGAACAATTATGGAAGTTGATTTATGTAAATCATTTAGGATCAATTCATAGTAGTTTTCTGTCTTCAGTTATAGTTTTTATATTTTCAGTTTCTAAGCCTTTCATTGTGGAGGACATAAGCTACTAAATACAAAATAAGTTTTGTGTATTTTTTTAATTAATACTTTTAGGAATATGAAGAATCCAGGCAGGAAATGGAATTTAAATCAGAGACCTAAAAATGACATTTTAGAAAGGCTGTTTCATCTTAACTTTGTTATTTAGATTTTCAAAATCAACCCATAATATCACTCATTCAAAATTTCATTAAATGTATAATTTATTCATTAAATGCATAATTTATTCATTAAATATCTAATAATTTCATACTTCCAAGAGAATTTTGAAAGAAATATTTGTAATTGCATATGTTGTTCTCTCCAGCTTGCCAGTGTAATGGACACAGCACTTGCATCAACAATAATGTGTGTGAGCAGTGTAAAAATCTGACTACAGGGAAACAGTGTCAGGATTGTATGCCAGGATACTATGGAGATCCAACCAATGGAGGACAATGTACAGGTAAGATTGTGTTTTTCCTAGGACAGTTTGATTTTATCTCAAAGACGAAATTTTCTCAACTGAAAGAGGCACAAATTCAATAATTTTTTTTTCACCAGTAGCCTCTAAATTTCCAGGTGGCAGCTATTTTCTCAATTTGCTTCTATCGTTGGGCTATACCAGAGTTTCCCAAACTTATTTGGCCTACTTCCTCCTTTAAAAAAAAATTACTCAGTGTTTCACTGGAAATCTATTTTAACCCATTAATGGGTTTTTAAAATGTGCATAATTTCAAAAAAATATACATTTAAAAAAATGACACATCTTAAATTTAATAATTTATTGTAAATTTGTGGGGTCTTTTTCTTGCATTGAAATTTTGAAGATGTTGTATCGTTGTCTTATGTTGTATCGTGTCATGTAACAATATTGTGTCATGTAACTGTATACTATCATGATGTAAACAACTCATTACACGTATATATTCCTGCTGATGCCTGCTGTATTCCTGACAATGCTGCAGCAGACTCACCTACCAACACTTACTTCTTAAGATTTATTGGTGGCCTTGACCACTAATCTTGCTTGTAACTTGCATTTTGTGTGTTTATTTGGAAAATCATGTAATCACTCTGAGTTTAACTCTGTTACACAACAAATGAAACATGTGTGAACAGTTTTTCCAAGTTCTCTTCTTTCCTTATGCTTCCATTGCCCCCTTATTTTTATCCAATGCCCCTCAGTTGCACCCAAGGCTACTATTGCCCCCTGGATCATTCTACCACTCTCCATGGGGTGGTATCACCCACTTTGGGAACCTCTGGTGCAATACCAACAATTGCTAAAATTATGTTTAAGTTCATACTTTTAAAAAAGTCCATATGCATTGAAAAATAATAAGATTTACTATTTAAACTATATTATTTTAGGATGTTTAGAAGTTATTAGGTTTGTGTTAGGATATTATTTTATATTGTTTGCATTGAAGATAATTTACAACATTTTATTTTGTCAAAACACTTTATTTGAGTCATGTAAAGGTTTTGGGAGGTAAAAAAAAAGTCATGTCTATTTTCTACGTGAAATTACTCTTAAAACTGGTTGTTACTGTTTTTGTTAAAATGGTTATTGTTAGGATTCTAAATGTTTGCATTTTCCTATCTAGTATATCACTTTTTCCCTTTGTAACCTGAATATGTGCTCACAACTTCTTTTAAATAGAAAAAGAGATAAAAACATTCTCTTAATGTTTTTTGATTATGAACATTCTGGGTCTTGTGCAGCTGGGGATAAATTTTCTGAGTACTGTTATATTTATTTCGATTATGTCTTTTAAAACTGGAGGCAATATATATATGCATATTATGCATGTATCTACACATGTGTATGTTGTATAATACATACACATATATATGCATATATATATATTTATGAATTTGGAATAAGTGAAGTTGTATGTGGCAGCACCTATAAGTAAAAATATTGTTTTGTTTTTATAGTTGTTTCTGTCATAGAATTGTCAGAAACCACAAAGTAATTTTTTTTTTCTAAAAAAGTTGCAATGCATTATGTAGAAAAATCCTGGATTTTGACTTTGGAATAGTAACATTTCATTATATAAGGTACAGTTTGTTCAGCCATTCTTCAGTTGATGGGTACATAATTTGTTTACAACTATTGGCTACCATAAATGGTACTGTTAAGAATATTTTGGTGCTTTTCTTTCTGTATTTGACCTTGGGGCAGGTAGGCATCACAGTGGATAGAAAACTGGGTCTAGAGTCAGGAGGACCTGAGTTTGAATCCAGTCTCAGACATTTATGATCTATGGGACCCTGGGCAAGTCACTTAACTCTGTTTGTCTCAGTTTCCTCACCTGTAAAATAAGCTGGAGAAGGAAATGGCAACTCTAATATCTTTGCCAAGAAATGTCCCCAAATGGGGACACCAAGAGTCAGACATGATTGAAATGACGGGACAGCAATAACCAAAGTGGGGTCATGCTACATGAGAAAGTACGAACTATTTATTAACTTTTCTCAAATGTTTACAAATTGTCTTTAAGAAAAAATATATTTAGCAATAGCTTATTCATATTCCTATCTTCCCAAAGATTATTTTTACCATTTTCTCTATTTCAGTTTTTATCAGCTTTTAGGTATGAGATACCTTGTTGATGATTTAGTTTATATTTCTCTTATTTTTAACATGTTTTCATATAAATATTAATAGCTGGCTTTTATTCTTTTGAAAATTATCCATATTATTAAAATGCTTAGCTAATTGAGATTTATTTTAAATCTAAAAAAATTATGTAAATTCCCTATAGATGTTTTCCAGATTTTTACCAGAGATGTTTGATTGAAAATTTTTTTTCAATTTCTTAAATTTTCTTGTTCTGTCAAAAACCTGGATATCCTTAGAAGATACTTCATTCATGGTCAAACTCTCCTGTATTGCATTCCTTTTCTCTTATGCTTCCCTAAGCATTGCAGCAGTAAGAGTCATCATACTTTCTTTTCTTTATATTTACACTGTCCCTTTGTACCATTACTCAGAAATCTTTTGAGGTTAATCCCATTCTACTTTATTCCCCAAATCCAACTCTGTTTTGCAATCATTTACCAATCTCCAGGTTATTTTACTTTGTTTCTCAATAGTCCTCCTTTCTCCCTCAATCCCTACCCTATATTTGGGGATATATCATACATTTTGATGTCCTCTTCAACACCTTGGCCTTCTAGTAATTCCCTAAAATCCCATGATTTCCATTTAATTCCCCCTCAACTCCATACAGAGATGATCATAAGACTTCATCTATTCACTCCTCATCTCTGTTTCTCCCCCATTCTCTAGAGCTTTGAAAATTGCCTTTCTGACCATAGCCTCCTAGCCTTCAAGCTCTCCTTTTGCTTCATTGCTTCCGATTCCTCATCATGATACCTCTTCTGTCCATTCTCCCCTTTTCTCTGTTATCCTTGTTCTGGTTTCCTTTTTCTACATTTACTAGGGTTCTATGTTTGAATAGTTGCCCTTGCTCCCTACCTGACCAAATACTGACCCTGATTTTCTTAATCTATCTTCTCTATATCTGAGTGCTCTTTCAGAGTCACAGATTCACACCAATTGGTTTTATATAAAATTATGTTAATTCAATAAGGCCCTTAGAGCTACATAGTAATACTATTCTTCTTCCTTTATTTGCTAACATATTCTCTGTGGAAGTGATTCCAAATCTTTCTCCTCAGACCTTCTATAGTATTTCCTTCTGCCCTTGTTTGACCAGAAGACTATTTCTCCTACTTTACTGGAAACATAGAAGTCATCTATTACTAGCTCCCTTCTCTTCTCTGCTATTTCACACCACTAAATCTTTTCATTATCCCCCAGTATCTCCTTTACACTAGTCTGTGATGATAAACTGGGCCTTCTCTCTGCTAAAGTAAACCCCTACACTTGTATTGTTTGCTCTCTCTTTTATACCTCTGCCTCTCAAATATTTCTTCTCTTTTTTATCTTTAATCTCTTCTTAAATACTTGCCTTCTACAAAATAGAAACCAAATCTCCCCAAATAAAATAGCAACAAAAAAATCTTTACTTAACCTTTTAATTCCCTGAAGTCATAATACTGTCTTTTCTTCCTTTCATGGTCAACCTCTAGAAAGAATTGTCTACACTTGGAGATTTCTACTCCCCTATTCACTTATCAGTCCTTTATAGTCTGACTTCCAACCCTTTTCCTTGGTTTAAATTCTTCTCTCTAGATTTAGCATTAATATCTTAGATGCTTCTTAAGTATTTAAGTGACCTTTTCTTCTCATCTTTTGGAGAAAGTCACTTAATCTGTTTGTGGCTTTTTCTTTATCAGTAAAATGTGGATAAGAGCATCTAACTCACAGATTTGTTTTTATATATAGTACTTTACAAATCTTAAAGTGCTATATTAATGTCAGCTATTATTATTGTCATTATCTTAATTATTTATCTCTCTGTGGCTTTTGACACTGCAGACTAACTACAACCTTCCTAGATACTCTCTCCACCCTTGGCACTCATTACTCTCTCTTGGTTTTCCTCCTAACCTGGATGATTTTCCTCAGTTTCTTTTGCTAGAGCATCACCTTCTTCCTATTTCCTAAATATGAATATCCTCCATGACTATTAAATCACTAAATAAAACACAATCTTTGTATTTGTTATGTTTTCATTTTATTATGGAATTTAATAGGTGGTTGTCCCTTTATTTCCCGACTAATACTTGGTTCCTTAAATTTATCTATTGTCTTCTTAGCTATACCTACCTCTTAATAGTTTGTCATTTCTAACATAACATGCACAACAACTTAGATATGATGACCAGTGATGAATTCTTTGAGTTCTTCCTTCTTAGCTGCAGTCTAAGCTCAACATTTTGACATCTAAAATATGGATAATTTATTTTTATGCCAAAATATTTTTTTAAAGATCTCTATTAAGATTTAGAAACCTTCTAAGTTCAGACTACTTCTGTTTGAATGATTTAGTATTGACAAAACTGTTTTCAACTACTATTTGAATTCCAGTGTGGTGAAAGGGCGTTGCCATGAATAGCACACAAGACAATTAAAAGCTTTATTTTGTTTAGTTTTACAAGCTATGGCATAAAGAAGCATTAGTTTTCCCCTCCATGGGGCAAACAAAGCTTTTCAATACCAGTTACTTTCACCAATATTTATAGTATACAGAAAGCACATGGTCATGCTGTATTTATAATTGGCTTTTTGTTATGTTCCAGGGGATGAGACAGGGACTTATTGGCCATAGGTACAAGGTTTGGAGTAGAAGAAAATAAAAACATGGGAGTGAATATAACTGCTTCTGAGAGGGAAAGCACAGGGTCCCTCTCTTTATGTCACTGAAGCATAACTAAATGCTAATTAGGCTGTGATTACAGTTATCATGATATTAATGAGACCTGTATCCCAGAATATGTATAATGGAGCAAAAAGTAGTTATTGGAGAAGTGACATGACTGGAGAGACAGACAGTCAGAGACAGACAGATACCAGCGCATATGGATTACAGTGTGTGTGTGTGTGTGTGTGTGTGTGTGTGTGTGTGTGTGTGTGTGTGTAAAGTATAGCCAGTGAACGTGAATGCATTATTCAGTGTAAAGGCATGAGAAAAGTCATCCAAGTGTGGAAGCCTTGGAGTCAATTCTATCTTGGGTGCTTGTTCAACAAGTTCTATGGCCAGACCAAGGCAGGCACCGACTGTCTGAGAAGGTGACTGGAGTGATGTGGCCTTAGGTTATTGTGTCTGTTCTTATGTGGCAACGTCTACATTCTGAGGACTATAATGATAACCTGGTAGATGTAAATATCTGTTTTGCACTGATATGAACTTCAGCAGTTTCCATAGGTGAAAGGAAATATCTTGGGGAAGATGTCAGAACAATACTTTAAATATAAGTACATTTGACAGCAGTGGGGAGTTTGTGAGAATGATCAGTAACAATATACCAATGAGCTTATATTTTTGCCAATCTAAACCATTACAAATACTACAGATTATAACTTAACTAATTTTTTGCTAAAAATAAATAGAACACAAAACATGTATGTATTTTGTATGCTATAGTTATTCAGCAGCATTTGTTAAAATGTTAAATAATCTAATAATATGTAATTAGAATTATTAACCATCTTTATATTATGTTTATTAATGAAAATAGCTTGTCATGATGACCTATTCTGGGCTACCCAGTCTTTCTGAGGTTTTTGACTTCTATAACTGCCATAGAAAAATGCTGACTTAAGGACTAAGAGATTTTAATGGTTAGGTTATATTATATGATAAGGGATTGTCTATGTTATATGATATTTGTTTATTTTCTCTGTATTATATTCATATTACCATATTTTTACTTCTTAACATCTGCAATTCTTCACCAATGTATTAACACTAGGAAATATAAAAGTTTGGCTATTATTTTTTTTTATCAACAAGGGGATGAGTAGGTACATGAATGGAAAAAAAACTTTAAAAAGAATGGTATTTTCTGCTTTTTCAGTGACTCTTTTGGCATCCCTTTCTCTTCTAGAGATGACACTTCCCCCACAGGGTGAACTGTAGATCAACAACTCAATGTATAGGCTTAGATTCCAAAATTACATATCCAGTAAGCTGAGGCACAATGAACTGAAATCATGTTCAAGAGAGTGAGAAGATTAATATCTCCCCTTATTGACAGTTGGACATTTTCTGGTGGTTTATGAAGCTTTAAATAATTCTTAATAGTTCCCTTGTTTCTTGAAGTTGATAAAATGCCCTTTTGTTGTCTATAGGGAGGCTATGGCAATGTGATATATGAATGTCATTTTTATTCTTTAGGGATACATTTGCTATCTAACCAAATAAGCACTGTGTCACCTCTGGTGAATTATATTTAATGTAATATTGGCTAAAATCAATTTATAAGTCTTATAAAATGATAAATTTTACCATTTGGTTCTTCATTCCCAGTTGTAGCAAATAGAAGGGGAGTTGGTTTTTTATTAGTAGATGCTTTCTTCCCCTTCATAAAAGAATATCTATCTACTATAATTATCTTTTCAAAAAATAATGTTTTCTATATATGCTTGTGGTTCAGTTTTATTGTGATTCTTTTTTAGATTGGTACTTTTAAAAATTGCTGTGGACTTTATAGAAGCTATTACCTAAGTATCTTTTGGGAATCTCTTCATATTGATTATTTATGCTCTAGAACTTAGGGCAACATTAGTGTTAACAGCATTTTGTCTTCCTTTAACAGAATATTCTTGCTATATCTGTCTTTAGTCTGTGTTTTACTATGACTTTTTCCTCTATATTGTTGTAGCCAATGGATTAAGTACATCTGGAAAACCAACTCTATTGAAAGTATGATTTCCATCATATCATCTGCTGCTTGATTAAATAATATGATTAATTAAATTTAATCTTTGAGATTTTCTAAGAGTATTATATTGGACCAGAGTGGTCACATGCAGGTGAGTAGGGCTATCATTAGACCTTGGTTGTGAAATTCCTTCCTGGGGAAAATTGGCAGGCTTTTTAAAGGTGAATTTTGAGTATGTTCTAGGTAAAGTCAGTCAGTCAGTCAATCTGCATTTATTAAGTACCTGCACTGTGCCAGGCACTATGCTAAGTGGAGGATACAAAGGAAGGCAAATCTCATAGGAATGACACAGGTATTTACAGAAATTCTATGACTTCACATTTTTATAGCTTAGATCCTGATTTTGTATTTGATATATGTTTCCATAACAGACCTGCCCAGAAATTTATAATGATTTGCCTGCCATAGACAAGCAGTGATATGTGTGAATAGCCCTCAGGATTATTAGAGAAGGGCATCTTTGACTCCCAGAGGGGTCAGTTTCCTTCTCTTTGGCATGATAAATTTAGTAGGATTAATTTTTAATTATATATACTAATGGAGCAGTGTTATAGATAACCTAAAGTAGAAGATAATGTATAATCATTTAGCTTTGGGTATATTTAGTCATCCTTTAACTAATATGTTTATTTTTTCTTTTTTATTGAATTAATATTAAAATAAGTTTGAATCCTCTAAATATCCTCAAATACCTTGAGGTTTAAGGAGAAGCCATCCCAGGATTTTAAAGATTCTAAAGACAATCCATTAATGGGAGAATTATAATAATGTCATATATAAATATTAAATATGTCATGACTTTTTAATTAGTAGTTACTGATACAACTGATTTATATGAGGGCAACTGTGTAAAAATGCACATGATATAAAAGTATCTTCATAAATCATGCCTAGCAGACTGACCTTTAAGCCAACAGGGCCAACCTTGTGGGTATAGATGCATATCAAAAAATATCTCCATTCATATTTAACTCTTACCAATTGACTTTAAATAGCATTGACCTCAGACACAAAACTGAAGTCTTTGGATTTCCTTTTGTCTCCACCCTTCTCTGTGTACTCCTTTTGATGAGGTGCAGGCTCTGGGAACCCCTTTGAGCTCTCCTTGAATCCTTAATGTATAGGCTCTAGAACCCCCTTGAACTCTGATTGAATCTTCCCATTTGATGAGGCATTTGCATGAGACAATGAGCCTTTCATTTTAGCTGGGCCCAGACCTCTGTTACTAGCCTCGCCCTCCATTGCCCACCTATTTCCCACACTTGAGCCTATCAAAATATCAATCCACCCTTGAACTGGCCTAGCCCACCATGTCTATTGGCTCTCTAGCAACTTCCCATCCTTAATCACTCATTAACCCTTAATACCTCATTAACTCCTCCTGAAGACCCTAGCCAAACTCCTCTTCTATACCACCCCTAGATTCGTCCCACAACCTTTCTGTTTATAAGACACATCTTGCCTCCATGTGGTGTGAGAGCACCGTCGAATTCATTAATTTGGCAGGACCCAGTGTGTTGGTATTTTGGAGTCTCTAGCACCCCTAATCCTGATGCTCTTTATGGGTAACCTCTTTACGGGTGGGGACTGACTACTTACCTAAGCAACACTAAGCCTTTTCTGATCATGTCAGTCTCTTATTCAGGTAGTTTTAGTGTTGGCTGCTTATTGCCCATAGAATGAATACAATGCTAACTCCTTTTTCTTTTTCTTTTGGCATTTAAATTCTTTCACAATGTAACTCCAATCTATCTGTCCAGACTGATCACAGATCATTCCCATTCATTACTTTATGTTCTACCAGTATTATACTTGATGTATAGTACTTGAACAATATCGCTTCTTTCACTTTCAATACTTTGCATAGGATGTCTCCCATGCCACCAGTGTTCTCCCTCTTAAACTCCAACTCTTAGCATATCTAGCTTCTTTTAAAATACAATTCAGATTCTACTTCTTAGAGCTAATGCCCTAGTTCTTAGTGTTCTTTTCTCTTCCCCTTACAACTACAACTTTATATTTCTACTTTTCCTCATTCCTCCTAAACCTAGTCTATATCCTTAACATCATCTCCAGTGCCATCATCCCTACTTTGGATTTCCTTTCTTCCCTTTTCTTTCTTGATGTTATGGTTAAACAATTTAACTATATACTGACCTCCATTCTCAAGTTCCTTACCAAAGCTTTAATCAACCCTGACTTTAACCCTGGGCTGCCCTTACCAACTGTCTACTACTGTTGAGGTTGAAGGGTGCTAAAGAAAAGCAAAGTTTATTAAAAGTTCACCATAATGGGTAGACTCTTAAGGAGCCTTGGTATCTGTGACACTTGAACTGGACAAGCAGGCTAGAATAATCTGACAGAGTGAGTCAGCTAGACCATTCTCTGGCATTCTCTCCTTTCATGGAGGCAAGATGGGGTCTTATATACAGAAAGGTTGTGGGAGGAATCTAGGGGTGGTCTAGAGGAGGAGTTTGGGGAGGGTCTTCAGGAGGAGTCAAATGAGGTCAGACTCCAGTGATTAAGGGTGGGAAGTTGCTGGAGGCTACTTGGAGATGGGACAATGGAGGGTTAGGGAAAATTAAGGGTGGGAAGTAGTTGGACAAAGGATGGCTAGGCTAGTGACAGAGATTTGGGCCAAAGGTTTATGGCCTCAGGCAAATGCCTCATCAAATGGGAAGATTCAATCAGAGTTTAAGGGGGTTCACAGAGCCTGCCTCAATACATTCACCATGGAATATCACTCTGCAAGGTCCTCGGACCTTCTGTAATTGCTAAATGCCTCCCAGAACCTTCATTCTTTGGAAGGGCTATGATTTACCTGCTTATGTTACTCTCTGGGACCCTGTTCTGACTTCCTCTGGGTTTTAAAAATCATACACTCACCATGGATACCTTTATTCTTCCCCAGGGCCCCAGCCCCTGGTTGGGGCTTTTAATTTGTTTTTTCTGTGTTGTCTTCCCCCATTAGAATGTAAGCTGGTTGAGGGCAGGGACTATCTTTTTGCTTTTATCTGTATCCCCAGTGCTTGGTTTTTTGCTTGGCAGTAAATGCTTAATAAATGCTTCTTTTCTTCTTACCTTACTTTAAAAAAAATATATCACAGGAAAGCAAAGAGTTAAACAAGAGATTCTAAACACTTGTTTGGCTGTTCATATGAATATGGTTTGTGCTAAATTTGAATTATTAGTAGATAATTTAGCTTTTTTCTGGTATTTGTGGATTCATAAAAATGAAAACCAATCTACCTGCCATTTTGGAAACACTTTTCTGCATTGTTTTAATAGGAAAAAAACCCCCAACTAATTAGAGATGGTGGAGAAGTTAATTATATATTAGGAATGCTTAGAGCAGGTGTAAGGAATCACAAACATAAACACTATCCATATAAATATTTTATAAACACATTAGAACATTCCATGTATTGTTGTTAAGAACATTCTTTTCTAAGGTTTGTTTTATTTAGATAGCATTACATAACACAGATAAAAATATTTCTCTTCATTTTGTTCACAAAGCAATAAAAATTATGTATTTCTTTTATAAATTTTATATTATTTCTTATAGAAAAGAGATATGGTTTAAATATCTTGGATAAATTTTTTTATAGAAATATGAGGGGAAAAGACAGTTTGACACAGGAATTAGAAAGCTGTCCTCGGAGTCAGGACACATTGAGATCAGATCCTGCTTCAGTCTCATTTTGGCTACCAGTCACTTAACTTCCACATCCCCTTAGGAAATTTAAGTTTCATGGAAGGTGCCCATCTTTCATGATAGAGGAGTTTCCTCTTTGGCTGCTCTCTATACTGATAAAATCACAGATTTGTCCCTTTCCTCTTCCATAAAGCCATAGGGATAATCAGAACAATTCAGCATTCTTAGACCTACATATAATTTCATATTCATGGTATAGTACAAATTGTTTTATTAAGCACTTTACCGAGTGGAAATATGTATAAACTAATATTTCTAATATCCCTCATGATAAATATGTCTACTGACTATAATGTTCAGCTGCGATGTCAGTGTACTTTGAAAGAGATCTCATAAAAAAATTATGATTGAGCTTTGGCTGATAGCTTTACTGAAGCATTGTAAACCTAGAGGGAAAATACAATACTTTTTTGAAACTTTATATATAAAGGTAGAAAGGAAAAAAAAGACTTTAGAAATTGCTGTAAAATGAGAACTTTTAAAAAATCAGGTTATGTTAGAATAAGTAGGAAATGACTAAACCAAACTAGGGTGATTGGAAAGTAGACTTACAGAAGTGGTAATAAAAATATAAATCTGAAATGGTTTTTGGAAACCTTGGTTAGAGATTGATACAATTTGTTTCTTATACCAAAATTGCAGTTGCTACTGGTTAAAAACACAAAGATGGGGGTGGGGAGGAAACATAGCTTAGGAATTTCTCAAGAAATGACACATACTTCTATAATTCAAGGATTTGTGATTTCCTTAAAATGATTACTTCCAACTGTAATGAAGATTGTAGCCTTAGTGATAATGACTTTATAGCTGGGCTTGGGGATTTGTCATGACCAAAAATTGATCACAATGCAATGATTCTAGATGTGTCTGATCAAATTTAGATAGGTTGGGCCTCATTACTGGGGCTATATTTGAAAACTTTTCTGCTTGGTAGATACCCAGTGCTTGGACCATACTAGCATAACCTTCAAGAACTCGGGGTAACATCCATGTCATTCCAAGGCATTATTGCAGGGCTTTAGTGGAAGTAAAATGTTGGTACTCAGTAACTCAGTCTTCCTGTTTTGTCCAACATTGACTGCTTTCCTGGACCTGAAATTTTTTTCTTTTCCCTAAATAATGGAAATCCAGGTAAATTATATTTTCCCAAATACCAATGTTAGGTTTCTGGAGAGCAAATACTGCTTTGGAGTCTACCACTGAGGGGACCACAAGGTTACCTGTACCTTTGTTGATTGACCAGTGTGAGAGGATACCCTAGTCCCTATCCTGTTTGGGTACTGGTCTTGAAGGCCTCCTCACCATTACTTTAAACCTACTTTGCTAGAGTCTATAGCTACTATACCCTGACTCATGGAAGCAATGTTTTCCTTTAAAATGTTCTCCATTGATGCTGGACCAGGACTGAGGTGTATTTGCTTTTGCTGGACCAGTTTATTCCCAGAATCATAGTTTCAGACACCAAATGTTCTGCTATCTCTTGGTACCTCATCTAGATGCATGGCCTCTGGCAGACTGATATTTGACACAATATGCTAGAAATTTTCTATATATTATCCCTTATCAACATGGGATGAGAAAAAAGACCTTGGACTGATTATGAATTTCTTGCAGGCCCCTGGGGAGCATACTGCCAGGTATTTGCAGATCTTTGGTTCTTGAGAGACACCCTCCATAGGGCACTTGATTTTGTGAGTCCTAGTCTAATGGCTCTCCATCATAGCCACATCCTGTGGCTATCAGAATCCTGCAGCTTCTTCTACTAATTCATATAATCCAAAATCACTAGCTAACTGGATGAAAATGCCCTTTTGTTTCTACTCTCTTCTATTTCAACCCTATCCATCTTAGTTATATAGGTGTATTTCTACAGTTTTACCTTCCCTTTATATAGTGTTCTTTGATAATTCCCTTCTGTAACTTGAAAATTTCTCAGCATTTTAAACAGCTTCCTACTAAATTCCTTCCATCTTACACACTCACAGAAAACCTGGCTATCTTCAGAAGATATAATATCCCTTGCCACCTTTTCCCTCATCCATTGGGCTACAAGGAGCAGTAGGCACACTTCAGACTCTCCCTTTGCTGCCATAACTCAGCAATTTTGTTTTGTTTTATTTTGTTTTTGGAGAGGGGAAGGCAGGGCAATTGGGGTTAAGTGACACGCCCAAAGGCATACTGCTAGTAAATGTGTCAAGTGTCAGAGGCCATATTTGAACTCAGGTTTTCCTGACTCCAGGGCCAGTGCTCTATTCACTGAGCCACCTACCTGCCCCTCAGTAATTTCTTAGAGGGTCACTTGGTACATCTCTATAATTTTATCTGTATCCTGTTTGTAGTTATCTATGTGTTCTCAAAGGGATTTCTCCTCCTTTCTCAAGGAGTTCACCACCTCTTTCCCAGTCATATTTTACATCTTAACCTTTGGTCATCATTGGCTTCTCACTCATACACATATCACATTTCCAATTAGTTGCCAAATCTTGCTATTACCTTCACACTATCTTTTGTATCTGCCCCCTTCTTTTCACTTGAATGGCTACCACCCTATTTCAGGTTCTTATCACCTCACAATCTTAGACCATTAGAATAACAGCCTAAATCATGTATTTCCTCATTCTAATTCATCTTCCATATAGTTGTCAAAGTGACCTTCCTAAAGGACAGGTCTGACCATGCCACTCTTCCTACTCGATAAATTGCACTGGCTCCCTATCATGTTTATGAGCAGATTATAAATTCTCTTTGGCATTTGAAGCTCTTCTGGTCCTAGCTCCCTAGAATTATTACCCATTATTCTCCTTTATGTACTCTACAATCCAGACAAACTGACTTTCCTCATATGTAGTGCTCCATTTCTTTTCTTTACACCTTTATTATATTTACTGTCCCCTATGCCTTTAATGCTCTCCTTATTTACCTCTTTCTCTCAGAATTCTTGGTTTCCTTTGAGAATTAACTTAAATATGACCTATAAGAGATCTTTCCCAAACCTAAGTTGCTAGTACGTCCCCCACACCAATTCCTTTATGTGTTATCTATATCTACATCTATCAATACACACTCACACACAAACACAGACACATTGTTTTCCCCAATGAAAAGTAAGGTGTTTGAGAGCAGGGAATATTTCATTTTTGTCTCTGCATCCTCATCATCAAAATTAGTGCTTAATAAATGCTTATTGATTGATTGACAACTTCAGTATACATGTTGCTGTCCCTTCAGGTACCATAGCTATCGTGAACTACATCTTTATTTCACTTTGGCTAATAATTTTACCATCACTTGTGTTTCATTTTCACAATCTAGAACTATGAAATTCTTCTATTTTATTATAATTCCATATTCTTACATCTCTTCTTGAACTTCATTTTGTGTTCTCATTGAAACTTTTAGTAACTCCATCCGTTCTTACTTTCCTAATTTAAGAGTCCTTTACTTTGGCATTACTTTTCAGTTTCTAAGTCTTGTTCTTATAGTTAATCAGTCTTACTCTTCTTTATTGTTGAATACTGTGACCCATTTGTAATATAGCTGTTCATGACCTGCCTAATCTCAGCCTTGTGTTACTCCAATGTCTTCCTTCCATGCCTCCTACATATTTGTTGCTGAATGCTACTCTAGAAAGTCATCCAATTGTGCCAGCAACATGAGTGACAGATGTGTTATTTTATCTGAAGTAGACTTTTAGGGCTTGCTTAATTGGCTCTCTATTGCATTTTCCAAAGTAGTTTTTCAGAATCTTCTCTTTCCTACTCTTCCCTATCACCCTTCCCTACTCCTTCACAGATCAATGTGTAGCCTACTTTCTTAAAATAGAGAGACCACCTCTTTTTTTCCTCTTCTCCTATATCCCACACCTGAAATCTCTATGACATTATTTCCCATTCTCTCTGGCTTTGCTCTCTAGTCTCTGGCCTTTCTCCTAGCTTAGGCTAATCCACTTAACTGTACCCCCCCCCCCCCCAATCTCTTCTCCTCCTGCCTCCTCCAGCAGTTTACCTCTTTTGATCATCTTTCCCACCTCTGTCTAATATTTAGTATCTCCTTATCTACTGATTCATTCCCTGGTGCTTACAAACATAAATCAGTCAATCAACAAGTATTTATTAAATACCTGCTATTTGCCAGTCATCATGCTGGTCACTGAAAGTACAAAGAGTAACTAGACCCTCCCCCAGGAATGTGTATTCTCTTGGGTGAGACATCTACTTATATGTACTCTCTATACTCACTTGTATGAGTATATACAAAACACATACAAAATAATCCCATTATAATTTGAGGGAAGGCACTAGTAGTTATACAATCTCAACTCGGCCCTCATTGCTTCTAGACAATCCTACCATATCTCCCTCATTAACTCGCTATCCTACTCTCCACAACAGCTCTTCAAAACCTTTTAATCCTTCCTCATATATTTCATTTCTTCCCTTACCCCCACTTCCTTAGATGAAAACCTTGCCTCATATTTTACGGAAAAAATTTAAACTGTTCACCAAGAACTCCCTCTTCTTCTCTTTTCCTTATCGCCTTTCACTCTGGTGCCTTTTTCCACTCTATTTTCCTGCACCCCTGTCTCACATGATGAAGTGTCATTATTCCTTACCAAGGTTAAAGTTTAAGTTATCCTATTCCATCCTGTTTCCTCCAAAAGTTTGCCTGCTATGTTATGACCACTCTTTAACTTATTTTGATTCTCTCCCTCTCTACTGATTTCTTTCCAACTGCCTACAAACATGTCCATGTCTCCCTTATCCTCAAAAAACCCTCACTTGATCTTCCATCTCTTGTAACTATTATCCTACATTTCTTCTGTCCTTTGTAGCTAAACTCCTCAAAAATTTCATCTATAAGAGGTGCCACTACTTTCTTCTCACTCTCTTCTTCACCCCTTACTATCTGACTTCTGACCTTATCATATTACTGAAACTACTCAGTTCAAAGTTACTAATCATGTCTTAGTTGACAAATTTAGTGACCTATTCTCAATCTTCATTCTACCTGATCTCTCTGTAGCCTTTGGCAGTGTTGTTTATTCTCTCCTCCCTGATACTTTTTGTGTTCTAAGTTTTCAGGATACTACTCTCACTTCTGGATCTCCTCCACTCCTTCTGTCTCCTTTGTTGGATCCTCTTCCCAACAATACCCTTTTATTCTAGGTGTGCCTAAGGGTTCTTGCCTAGGCCTCCTTCTGTTTTCTCTCTATACTACTCTCATCAGCTCCCACAGATTTAATTACCATCTTTATGCTGATTATTCTTGAATTTACCTGTCCTGCCCAAAATTCTCCACTAACTTCCAATTTTGTATCTCCAACAGCCTTTCACACATCTTAACCTGGATTTCCAGTAGACATCTTAAGCTCAGTATTTCTAAAACTGATCTCATTATCTTTCCCCAAAAAACCCTTTCCTCCTCCTACCTTTCCTATTATAGTGGAAGGCAACACCATCCTCCCAGCCCTTCAGGTTTGCAACCTAGGAATTATTATGGATTTCTCACTATCTCTCACCTCCCATATCCAAGCTCCTGCCAAAGTCTATCAGTTTCACCTTTGAAATATCTTTGCAATATGACCCCTTCTCATCTTTGACACTGCTACCAGTCTAGCACAGATCCTCATCACCTCATGCCTGGATTATTGCAGTAGTTTACTGGTTGGTCTGCCTGCCTCAATTCTCTCTTCACTCCAGTCCATCCTTCATTCATTCATTAAAGTGATTTTCCTAAAATGTAGGTTTGATCATGGCACTCTCCTATTCAATAAACTCCACTGACTCCCTATTGCTTCCTGTATTAAATACAAAATGCTCCATTTGGCATCCAGATACCTTCATTACTTAGTTCCCTCCTCATCTCTAGTCTTCCTATACCTTGCTCCCTGAGCGGTACCCCTTGATGATCCAGTGACACTGACCTCCTGGCTATTCTATGAACAAAACACTCAATCTCTCTACTCTGGTCATTTTCTCTGGCCACCTCCCATGCCTCAAAGCTCTCTTTTCTCTGATTTGACTCTTAATTTCCTAGGTTTCCTTTAAGTCTCACCTAAAATCCCACCTTCCATAGGACTCCTTTTCTAACCCCTCTTAATTTTGCTGCCTTCCCTGTTATTTTTTTCCCCATTTATCTTGTACATAGATTGCTTTGTATGTTTGTCTACATGTTGTCTCCCCCATTGGATTGCAAGATTTTTGAAGACAAGAACTATCTTTTGCTTCTTTTTGTATTTCTAGCATTTAACACAGTACCTGGCCCGTAGTAGGCACTAAATAAATGTTGACTGATTGGTAGTAGCCATCTATGAATTAGGAAAGGGATCATCTAAGAGCAGTTCTCAACCTGTGGGTTATGTTCAATTTATAACAATGAAAATACATCCTGCATATCAGATAGATTCATAACAGTAGCAAAATTACAGTTATGAAGTAGCAACAAAAATAATTTTATGGTTGGGGGTGTCACCACAACATGAGGAACTGTATTAAAGGGCTGTGGCATTAGGAAGGTTGAGAACCACTGTAAGATAGTAGCAACTGACTTAAACTTTAGAAACAAATGCTTCAAAGAATCAGAAGTGAGAAGGAAGGGTATTGCAGGCATGTGGAACAAAATGTGCAGAGAGGCATGGAGTTAGGAGATGGAATGTCATGTATGAGGAAGGGCAAACTAGACCTTTGAGTATGGGAAGGGTTTTATTGTTTTTGACCAATCCTATGATTTCCCAGCTGTACAGAATTCCTGGTAATGAAACTACGTCAACCAATATAGACCAGCACTAGTGCATTAGTTTATGATCTCTAGGAACATCAAGAGATGCCCATGGTCCCATGACCTGAAATAAGAGACAAGATCTGAACCTAGGACTTCCTGATTTTGAGACCAGCTCTCTATCAACTACACTATGTTATCTCTCTTAAAGAGGAGTAATATGTTCCTGAAGACAAGGACTTTTTCATTTTTTCTTTATATGAGGCAGCTTGGTGATACAAAGGATAGAGTTTTAGACCTCATATCAGGAAGACCTGAGTTTCATACCTGCCTCAGATATTTTTCTAGTTCTATGATTTTGGGCCAGTCACACTTAACCTCTTTCAGTCTGAGTTTCCTCATCTGCAAAATACTACTAATAATAGTATATACTTCACAGAGTTGTTGTGAGAATCAAATGAAAAAACATAATTAGAGTGCTTTGGCTATATGATGGTAGTTAGGATTATTAGCCCTAGTCTCTGGCAAATCATAGTGAATCAGGTGTTTGACTTGAAATTAGGAAGGTCTTCATTCAAATCCTACCCCAGGTACTTTGTAACTCTTGATAAGTCATTTACCTTTCTGAATCTTATTTTCCTCACTTGTAGAATCCTCATAATATTAATACCAACTCCATATGGTTGTCATGAGGATTAAAAGAGATAATGGAGGCAAAGTAGTTTATATGCCTTAAAGTGGTATGTTAATATGAAATTATTAAATTGAAACTTTTGGGACAGAAAACACTAATTCTTCATTAGAAGTAACCGCTTTCAAAGTATTTCACATACAACTGAAAGAGTCAGGTGCTCTGGTCTGACTTACTTTTTTAATTAAGCAAAATATTGGAATGATATAATGTACATTTGGTACTACATAATATTTTTTCTAGTATAGTTAGAACCTATTACTTTATGAATATTACTGTTTATATTTCTTTTCACTGAAACTCCTGTATTGGTTTAGCAGAAGGAAAGAAGTAAAGCATGAGTTCAAGATTCTTATTAAAAAAATTCATTTTAGTGTTGCAACAGAATTTTTTGTGCTTTAGGATCTTGAATGCTTTTTTTTTGTTAGCCGAAGAGAAACATTAGTAAGAGTGTTTTTTAGCAGTCTACTTAGATAACTGTGAAAAAACTAATGAATTAAATTTTGATATTCATTAAATAATTTTCATATTCTTGCAGATCTTTCTATAAGTTCCAGTCAGACATTTTGAATTTAAGAATATTCACCTCTTTTAACTAATTTTATCTATTCTAGAAGAGCACTATTAAAATACGTATCACTGTTTTGATGAAAATTCGTATTTTTCTGGTTATTATTTTTTAGTTACAATTAAAATTATATATATATATATCTTACTATATCCCCACTATGCAATAAAATAGTGTCAGTTGAAAAGGTCTAAACCAGTAAATTCATTGTTATAGAATGTTCTCAACAGAAGCAGATTGGTACCTTCCCAGCAATTTATAGTCTTAGGGAGCTGCCTTGAGTTTTAGAGGTACAGCGACTTGCTTATCCTCACACAGCCCTTATGTGTCAGTAGTAGTGTTTGAACTCAGATCTTCCTGGTTTCAAGACCAGATCTCTATCCACTCCTCTTAGAATTCAGATAAGGAATATGTAACTTACCTATTGGAGTTCAGTCAAAAAAGGTTTACACCTCAAGTAAAAGGAGACAGAGTGGGGTGGGATAGGGTGAATTCTTTCTGAAATTCATATCAGATAGTTTGCCAGCATTCCCTAAGGTCTTAAGAGGATTTTGCACTGTACTTGAGGGAAAACTACTCAGAATACCTTTCCCTCTGACTTTGGGGATGGGGGGGTGTGGAGAGGACTTGTGGGTAAAAGAGACAGAAGGAAGGCCAAGCAAGTGAGATGTTAAGAGGTAAGCAGGAAAAAGCAGGACCCAAGGTAAGCAGAGGGAAGGTGTCAGACATTTCTGAGGCATCCTAAACCAAGACAATATGAGCATGAATTGTTTGGGGTTGAACTCAGCCACTATTCAAAATTAAACAGAAGAAAGAAACTGATGACTTTCTTTTTCTACCCTCAATATTGCAGCTATGAACTCTGGTCACTTTTAAAAATCATTTTCTATAAATGATGCTTAAGTGTTTTCTCAGTATACTTGAGACAGTCAGTATATCAAAGTCTGGAGGGAATTCATCTCTGTGCCAATTCTGCTAACTTGAATGCTGGCAGATTGGGAAGAGAGGAAGGATAGATAGAAAAGAAGCTGATTTAAAGTATTGAAGTTTTATATGGATTTGTCAGTGTACATAATCTGAGGGCTTGAGCACCAAATTTAACTGTACTTTAACACAGGGAGAAAGAGATGAGTGTCTATTGCCAGTTTTCTCAGGTGAGAATTGTTAAAAACCTCCAGCTAAGAGTAAGCAGAGCAGTTATCTTAGGACTTTCAAACTTCTCAGCTGCCATCTCAGGCCTACTTGGGTTCTCAAATAAAGTTCCTACTCTGAAAGAGGAATATGCTGAAAGAAAGCCATGGATGACCCAAAAGAAGAGGGAGGGGGCTTCTTTGTCACCCAGCCTGCCCCTCTGTCCAGTGCCACTTGCCACTTATAGATAACTTTTTGAAGACTCAGATTTTGGAGGGTAATGAAAAATTGAATGTTAAAAATGGACTTTTTATTTCAGTCAATCTAGATACATTTTTACCACCAAGACTGGAAAAATTACAGAGGATTGCTTATTATTTTCACCATAATTGTCAGCTTCATAAAGTCTTCCTCTGAGACTTCATAATGAATTGAAGTAACAGGATTTTCTAAGTTTGTGCTAGGAGAGCACAAGCTCTAGAAAGACTTCAAATAGAGCCCTGACAGCTGACTGTCAGGTTTCCAAGGACTTGCCAAGCTAAGCACTAAGAGACTCTTCACTAGTTGATTTGACACTTTCTGATGAATACTTTGGCCATGTCAATTCATGAAACAAAAAAAAATACAAAATGACCTTCAGTTCTTTGTAGTCCCCTTCTGCTTCTTTGGTGATGATGGCCAAATGGTGGGAAAAGGGGGAGAGGGTACTAAGAATTACAGCTTTGTAAAATATTATCCTAGTTGGTACTTTAAATGTGAGTTCCTTGTCCAGTCAACAAGTGGGCATACATTCTCAAGACCTGAATTATAACCATCTTGCATTTTTGCATAAGTGAAACCAGAAAACAGAAGAAAAATGCAGTTAAATGGAAGATTTTGCAGGCTTGCCAATGAGAGACATGTAGAGAAGTTGGTTTTAACATACTTCTAGAGGTAACAGGAGACATCATTTCATGGGATATTTGATTATCTCCTATTTCAGCATATTTGCAAAAAGATCCCTATAAAAATAATTTCTTCTTATCTGCTAATATGTGTTGCAGAGCATGAGGAAGTATAGAAATTCTAGGAAGAATATAATAAACTCCAAATTAAATCAATCTATACTTTCATACTCAATGACCTTACTGTAAAAGTGGATTTGTGAAGGATGGCAAAAGATATGTTAGAAAATATAGTTCAGAAGTGAGAAACAGGAGAGGTCAAAACCTTATGACCTATATACAGAAGAATCCTCATGTCTATAGATGATGAATACTTTGAAGAAAGAATGTGGAGATGGTCAATACCAAATAACATCACAAAAAACCAGTTTGATTACATTTTAAAATGAAATGTTTTCTTACAAATATGGAAGTCCTCCCTATGGCTATGTAAAGTCAAACCACAAACTTGCTAAAGATCAAATTCATATCAAACTAATGGAATAAATAAAAATGAGACAAGATGATATTAAAATAATGCTACTCCATCCTGACCCATTTATACAAGTTGTTGACAAAAAAATGGTAAATTAATTTAAGATCATTCATCAATGGGCACTTTTACCATTTCCTAAATATGTATAATAATATAAACCTTCATAATAAGTCCAAAAGAACCTATAAAATGCCCAAGGCTATAAATTCTGAATCTCATTGCCAGGAAGAGAAAGATGACAGCCAAGGGCACTGCTGGTTTGGAATATAAACTTATTTGTAAAATCTTATAGAGGTGAATGGGCAAAGAGTATGAGTAATTCCATCTCATAAAAAAGTAAGACATGTTGGATAGAAAGTTTTATAGAAAACTTGATGAGAGAACTAAGTCATTCTGAGGGCATTTAAGGATGAAATTGGATAGAAGACAACAGACAGATGACAAATGGGAATCATCTTTCAAATATTTCTATATGTTATCCATCAATGACATTGAAATAGTTACATTTGGACTTTAACATCACAGTCCTGAATGTGTTTATGAGGAAGGAGAAATGGAGAGAAGGCAAAAAGAAGAAGAGAAATCAGACAAGTATGTCCAAAGGTACATGATGGTAATGCTACAGTTTTGGAGGTGTTGAGGTATCTATTATGTTACCTAAAAGAAAAGGTACTAAAGGTTGAAATTCCCCACATTGACTACAGATTCAGAAGAGTTCATGATTTAACAGATATCTAAAAGGAAAGGCTCCCTCCTACCCTCTCTTACTTTTTGACTATGAATCATGAAGGAATTTCAAGCTACATCCAGTCAAGTAGGCAGACAGTTGGCCTCGTTTCCTACCTCTGCTTCTATGTGGCTGTGAGTTCATGACAGCTAAAACATATCCACTCTCAGTAAGACCCCAAGTTTGAACTACTTCTTTTGTACTTCTTTTCCTAAGAAGTGGGCTCAAAATGCATGTATCCAGGCTTGGAAGTGGCCTCTTGAATTCAATGTGTGCAGCTTTCTAGGTCAAAACCCAGTCTGTATCCATGTCTGGATACAGAACAAGGATGGTATAGCACCCCAGCCCTTGTGAGTCTAACACCAGTTTTTCAAGGCTGGATAAAAATAAGAGGAACCTGCTGAAAATATTGGAAGTTGAAGGCAGATACTACTGTTTGTCCTTAAGACTTTTTTTTGATGGTGCCCAGTTTTATTGTTATTTTTGCCTCACCCCTAATTTAGTGATCTGATTCTTTTTTATTCACTCAAACCATTACCTAATTAGAAATTTTAGGCAAAAGAAAAAAAAACTTCAGTAGTTAGGTTTAAATACATGTTGATTTCAGTAATAGGATTTCATCAGTTTTGACATTTGATTCCATTTGTATACATGGGAAGAAAAAGCAACATGGCAAAATTTGTCTTCATTAATCTCTAAAGCATATTCAGTTTGAGAATATTTCTTCATGGAAGCCATATAAAATATATTGCACATCCATTTTAGTTTGAAAAGCAAGGTGTTTTTTATTTTATTTTCTGGTGAAAATTGTGCGTGCTCCTATATTTGTAATAATAAGATAGGGTTTCTAGCTTTTCACATAACAAATTTTGGAAATGTTGATTTTTATTTTTGGAGGTATATTATTGCTTAAAGCAGATATTTATAGTAATTATAAATCATAAAATTACAAGTCTAATGTTTGTAAATGATTAATAATTGGAATGGCCTTTTGTCCTTAAGAGCTTTTTTGCTTTCTCTGTGGGGTTCAGGAAGGCTGATTTTGAAATGGTTGGTATTTAAAGTCCCCTTGGTAGCTTCAGTCTTCCCTGCCTATGAGTTTTTTTTTTCCGTGAAAAAAAAGGCACTCGAGTGACAGTTAACAGAGTTTTTTGGCACTACTTAAAAAGAAGATATGTTCAATCATCTTCCCTTTTTAAAGTAGACATTGATGGTGCCCAAATGAAACAAAAAAATATGCTAATAAATAAAATATATTGTGGTGATAGTGTTAGATTTGACATGGAGCTCCAAATAAAAAGAGAATAAATAAATATGTTGTGGTGATAGTGTTAACTTTGACATAGAGCTTCAAATAAAAAGAGAATCTAGAACAGCAGTTCTCAATCTGTGGGTCGTGACCCCTTTGGGGGTTGAACAACTCTTTCACAGGGGTCACAGGGGTTGCCTAAGACCATCGGAAAACACATATTTCCAATGGTCTTAGGAACCAAGACACCACTCTTCTATCTGTCTCCAGGCGGGTCCGCCAACATGCAGATACTCCCACATACGAGTATTAAAGGGTCGCAGCATTAGGAAGGTTGAGAACCACTGATCTAGAGAATGAAATTAAGAATATGTGGTTACAAAGACAGCATTTGAAAAATCTTTGGTTTTATCACAAACATTATTACAAATGTTTGTAAGATACTTTTAAGTATTGTAATCAAACAAAAAACTCTATATTGACAACATGTACTGTGGCGTATGGGGGACCATACATATTTTTGATATGGTTTCATTTTGTGATAGCTTTGGTTGAGTGTGTACTTCTATTGATATTAGACTGACTTATAACATTTCACTTTGACCAGCTGAAACCAAATTGAGCTGCTACTTCCATCTGTAATTAGCCTCACGGTCAATTAAGTGCTGGATTTCATTCCACATACAAATTTCATTACTCTCTTTTGTTTTCTTTTAATACTGTGGTGTTTAGGAATGGATATTCTCTAAAGAAAGGTATGAATTTCAGAGACATAGTATCAGCTATTGATGTGAGAACATTAAGCATTTTAAAGATCTTTCAAGACTGTAATGAAAAAAAATTAGTCACTACATCTCTGCCCAGAAACAACAACAAAAACACCACCAAGAACTAACAAATCATGGTTATAAACGAGCCTTCATAATCTTCAGAAAACAAACTAGGATCTTTATGGGGACCTGGAAGCTGGAGAGGTAGTTATGAATTCTTCAGCATAGGCTTCTAAAAGTTGGAAGGAGAGAGAGAAGGCCAGTAAAAATTAGCTGGTAATTGTTGCTTTGAAGAAAAAAAAGCTATAATGGACAAGGCAGTAATAACATCGGAGTACTAATGATTAGAAAGATGTAATTTTTACTTACAACACTAAATTTTTAATTTGATGTTATACCAGAAATGTTGTCAGAAACCAGATGAGCCAATAAAACCGAGAATATTTATCAGAACATAAAACATCCACTAAAATGTTTTGGGGATTTTTTAATAAATTTACAGTGGGTGTGTAAGTTTATGCCCACTAAAGGAATGTTACACTCTGATCAATATGTTGATATGTTGCAGGATTGTTTCAGAATTATAGAAACTTCCAAATGGATATGCGATATTACATAACAACCCTTAAGTATGCCAATATCATGAAAAAGTAAGAAATTTGCTCACTGTCCATGTCCATAACTTGCTTCAATAATATGGAAACTCATTTGATTCAAACTCCTTTGCAAACTTATAGATGTTATGTTTAAAAAATGGACTGTGGTTCAAAGGTAACCTTAATATACAATGTAATGAAAGTGTGGTTCCATACTGAATTAAAGAGAATGTGTAAAAATATTGTGAACTCCCTGGCAAATTATATAAGCTCATAATTACAATAAAAAAGGATGTACTCCATATTAGAAGTTTAACCTCTGTAAATTGCCATAGCAAGGACGCATTTGTACCTTAATATCACAGTCTCAGATGTACATCTGAAGGAGAAAGAAATAGTGTTTAAGAGAACAAAGATGTCAAGTGGTTGGATTGGGTCAAAATTAATGAAAACAGATCCATGATGCATGTGATGAAATTTTTAAAAAATTTATTTCTGTTTATTTTAAATTTACAACACTCGTTTCCACAAAGTTTTGAGTTACAAATTTTCTCCCCATTTTCCCCCTACCCCCACACCAAAACAGCAATCCTACTAATTACTCCCTCACCAATCTGCTCTCTCCTATATCCTTCCCCATACCCCCTCTAACTTTCTAGTAGGGCAAAATGGATCTCCATATCCCAGTGCCTGTATATCTTATTTCCCAGTTGAATGTAAAAAAAATAAAAATAAAAATAATTTTTTTTAAACATTTGATTTTCAAATTTTGAATTCCAGATTCTTTCCCCTCTTCCCTGCTCCCCACCCTTACTGGGAAGACAAGCAATTCAATATAGGTTGTTCATGTGTCATTATGCAAAACATTTCCATAGTGGATATATTGTAAAAGACTGACTATATTTCCTTCCATCCTATCCCACCCCCACTAGTTCTTTTCCTACTTTGACCCTGTCCCTTTTCAAAAGTGTGTACTTCTAACTAGCCTCCCCCCTCCCCCATCTGCCCTCCCTTCTATCATTCCCCCTCTTATACCCTTTCCTCTTACTTTCCTGTAGGGTAAGATGCCCAGTTTAGTGTGTATGTTATTCCCTCCTTAAGCCAAATTCAGTGAGAGTAAGGTTGACCCATTCCTTTAGCCTTCCTGTTCTTCCCCTCCATTGTAAGTTTTTCCCCTGCCTCTTGCATATGAGATAATTTGCCCTATTCTGTCTCTCCCTAACTCCTCTCATTATATTCCTCTCTCACCTCTTAATTTTATTATTTAAATATCAACCCTTCTTATTCAAATGATCCTGTGCCATCTGTGTATGTATACCTGTACACATATATACACATACTCTCATATGTATTCATACACACATATACACTTCTGTATAGACATATATATGTATGTATGCATACATACATACATATATACATATATGTATATATGTATATACATATATATGTATATATACACACATTTATATTCCCTTCAACTATCTTCATACTGAGAAAAAGGTTCATAAGTTAAAATTATCATTTTTCCATATAGGAATGTAAATAGTTCAACTTTGATAAGTTTCTTATGATTTCTTTTCCCTGTTTACCTTCTCATGCTTCTCTTGCTTCTTGTATTTGAATGTCAAATTTTCTATTCAACT
>CM053582.1:501150972-501163338 GCA_028627135.1 Pseudochirops cupreus
TATGAAGCATTTAAAAATAACTAATATGAATCTGCGGGAATAATTCTTAGAATATGAGAAAAAAATTATATCAAACTAATTTTATAGAAGAAAAATGACTCTAATACCTAAACAAAAAAAAGCAAAGAAAGAGAATTATTGGTTCAAAACACAAATAAATAAAAAAAACAAAGAATTTTAAATAAAACCATAGCAGAAAGATTACAACAATGCATCCAAAAATTATTTACTGTGATGCAGCTGGTGCTCCACAGGATAGAAGAATCTCTTTAAGGAAATATTAAGGTAGTCTGCAAAGACATTCAAGAATGGTTCTTTCAGGAAACATTAAGGAGATTATTAACATAATAAATCATATTAAAAACCAAGACAATTGAAACCACAATCTAGAATAAATGACAATGAAGTGCCTGACATGTAATAGGTACTTAGTAAATGTCTTCTGATTATTTTATTGACTTATTCTAAAACCCCAAAACATGTGTCTAAAACCAGAAGCTAGCCACAATTTCAATGAGGAAACAGCAAAGAAACTTTTCTGATTACTAAAGGAGGAAATCAAGTATGGCCCTACACCCCCCCCACACACTCCTCATTATTTGACATAATTCTAGAAATGCTAGTGCAGCAATATAACAAGAAAGAAATAAGGGCATTGATATTGGCTTTCACAAGTCCAAAACCTTTTAAATCACTTCCATAATTTCTTTTTCCTTAGATCAAATACTTCTTTTTTCTCCTATTTTTCCCCAAAACTTTCCTCATCAATTTCTGGCCTCTTTTCTCTTCTGTTTGGTGTTTCCTTTTCAAAGCCCAAATCTCCATGAGTGGTTCAAACCTATAACAATAGATATTCAATTAATATCTCCAAGTGCCCTGAGGTATCAGTATGCCAATAATTAGTGCCAGAGAGGATGCAGGCTTCACAAAAGAAAAATAATAGAAGTCCTAGCTTTTTCAAATTTAAAAAACCCAAAGAGTGGATTTGTGTTTGTAAAATTTATTGGTCTTTCCCAATGGAAAAGCTTTGCCCCTATATACACAAATGATTGTTGTCCTTTGTTCCTGAGGAGGATTAAAATGACATCACTATGCTAAAGTCAAGTTTTGGTGTGTACTGCTTTGGCTGATCAAACCAATACAAGCTTGGAATGCTCTATCACAGGTCAGGCACAAATAGTCCATGTGAACATTTGGGGTAGATTCTCCAAATTTGTGCATCCTCCATTTCCTTTGAGCTGTCTCAATTCTACTTTTCTCATTGTGCACAGCACCTTCTCTGATGTGGGCATGCCATGCTGAGCTGTCCTGTGCCAGTGTCTCTCATGTCACACAATTCCAAAGTTCTTGAGAGAGACCTTGAGAGTGTCCCTGTATGGCTTCTTCTGACCACCATGTGAACACTTGCCCTATGTGAGTTCTCCATAAAATAGTCTTTTTGGCAAGCATACATTTTGCAGTCAAACAAGGTGGCCAGGCCATCAGAGTTGCACTCTCTGAAGCAGAGTATGAATACTTGGCAGTTTAGTTCAAGTAAGGGCCTCAGTGTCTGGTACATTATCCTGCTAAGTGACCTTCAGAATCTTCCTAAGACAAGCGATCGGGAAGCAATTCAGTTTCCTAGCATGGTGCTTATAGACCATCCAGGTGTCACAGGCATACAACAATGAGGTCAGCACAATGGTTCTGCAAACCTTCATTTTGGTAGACAGGCTAATACCTCTTCTCTCCATATTTTCCTTTGGAGACTCTCAAACACTGAGCTAGCTTTGGCAATGCATGTGTCAACCTTATGTACAATGTGTACATTGCTGGAAAGTACACTGCCAAGGTAATTGAACTTATCCCCAGCATTCAAAACTTCTCCATTTGCTGTAACTGTTGGTTTTACCTATGGATGGTGTGGTGGTGGCTGATGGAGCACCTGTATTTTCTTGGTTGGTGTTAAATATTAGGCCAAAATTAGTACAAGGAGCAGAGAATTGATCCATATTTAGCTGTATCTCAGCTTCAGAGGCTGCATTGAGTACACAATTATCTGCAAACAGAAAATCATGCACCAACATCCCCTCTACTTCAGTTTTGACTTGTAGCCTTTTCAAATTGAAGAATCTGCTATCAGTGCAGTAGTTGACGTTGACATCCTCATTGAAAGCATACACAGATAAAAATCATAACAAGACTCTAATCCTTTTCAGATGAATCAAGTTACTTCTGATCATATCCTCTATACTTTTTTGATAATGCCTCACCCCTACTTACAAGCATTTAATAGCTTTGAATTATCTTTCAATTTTCTTTAAAGACTATTCTTACTCTTTACTCAAATTCCTTTTAGATCCTCCCTGGACACTTTATGCTCATATTGCCCACACTCTAGTCAGTTTGTCCCATGTTTTTCTACTTCTGCAATTTTCTCTATACCTGTCATACCCCTCTCATACCTGCCTTTTGATAAAATATCTGTCCTGCCTATCCCACTTCAAATGTTACTTCCTTTAGGAAGCCTTCTCAGAAACTCCCAAATAGACTTCCTCTATCCTCCAAACAGTGTCAAGATACTTTGAATTGATCTTTTGCACTTATACTTCTCTTACTTTCCTGCTCAACTGTATATATTTTCTAATCATCCCCACTGACTTTTGAGCTCTTAGAAGGAATCGTTTCATTTATTTCTATGTCCCCTGACACCTAGCACACAGCAGAGTGCACATAGTAGCTATAGTAGCACTTTGATCCTATGCTGAATGATTTAATGAAGGAATAAATGGATAGATCTTCAGATGGGCCAACCAACTCACATGTTCATGTTTTCTTGAAAAAAGAGCCAAAATTCAGAGAAGTATAGAATATGAATGGTGCAAATGATACATATTTGGGGAAGGATTAATCTTGTTTTTCAAAACAAAAAAACAACCTTTCTTGCTCTTTTTGGTTACATTTTTATATGACAATAAAGTATAATAATATTGATAGTATGAAATGGTGAAAGATTGCTTTTGTGATCATCATATCTTAGTAAAAACCAAATGGAAAATTATAATGGTTATGACCTCCAAGGAAAGCCTTAAATTGTAAATCTCTTGGGACTAATGAAAAATAAAAAGCAGAGGAGAGTCTCTTTTTTGCCAGTAGATTAGCCCCAAATTTCTTTTTTTTTCATCTGCTAGTTTGAAGGCCTTATGCATATTTGGCCTGAAGATAAGTTTCCAGCTTTAGCAGAGCAAAAATAATATTTTGGTAGTATTTAAGACGTGTATTTATCCTTATTTTGTTGAATAATTTTCAAGTAAGGAAAATACTTCTAAATAGCCTGTGATTCCTTTTCTTTATTTGATCTGATATTGTAATTCTATTTTTTTCTTATAGCATTGTCTTTGTTCCTTTTTTTCCCAGTTGTTTCTTATCCCTCCTACTGGTAGCTGCTGTTGTCTGGAAGATTAAACAAACATGTTGGGCTTCTCGACGGAGAGAGGTATCAAAACCATATCTACTATAAATGGTTACATACATGTTTCACATAGTGCATTTAGAGATAAAAGTGCTTATGTGTTATTAGTGTAGTCATTTTAAATTTGTGAACCAATTTGCCTAATTTTTGTGTGTTTAGGTAGAGCAAGGAACTCTAATGCAATTTTAGTTTTGCACTATGTGACAGATTTTAAGCTAAAATTAAATTGAGTCAATATCTAAGAGTTAGTTAGAAGTTGATGGGTAAAATTGGGCCTCCTCATATCACTGGTTATAGTGTTGTCCTATAATTTCTTTTCCTCTTGTGTTGTATGAACTTATAAATTTTATAACAACCTTGAAAGCAAACAGTAGATAAATGCTGGCACTTATGTAGGTAAACAATTGTCTCCAAGTTAACCCTCGTATCTCAAGAAAATCATTCATCTTAACAAGTATGATGTTTAAAAACCTGCAGTAATTTAGGTATTACATTTAAGGTTATATATAATTTCAGTGATGATCATGTATTGCTGAGTTTGGGGAGAGGTTATTTTGTTATAATTCATTCATTTTGTTATAATTGTTCAAATAATAATGATTTTCTTAGAGAATGGAATGGTTTGAGTTTATCTATCCTGATCACCTAGTATGTTTTAAGTTAAAGAAATTTTATGTTTGTATATGTATTATACTTATATGTGTATATATGTGTGTGTGTGTGAGAGAGAGAGAGAGAGAGAGAGTGAGAGAGAGAGAAATAAAGATCTGTATACCTTAGAAGTCTAAGACAATTTGGTAATGTATAAAAGGCAAATAATTACATAATCATAGTCAATTTTCATAATCCAATGATATAAATAAATATTAGACAATTTTATTATTGTTGCATGAATTTCCTTTTATTCAAAGGTTAAAAGGAATGTCATAGTCAAATCCTTGCTTGGCAAAGATTCTGAATGCATTTATTATTTCTTTCCTCATAGTTTTTAACTGAAGTTTGGTTTTTTAATACATTAGTATTCTCTTTTATTCCATATTTTGCGATTCTTTCCATGTGAGTAATTTTATTCAATGATACAGTTGTTTCTTTTTTAAAAAAAAATATTTAAAAGCAGTCTGTTTTTTATAGAATCTATAGGTTTAGTGAATGTATTCAGTTTTCCCTAATTATTCTCCTGGATATATTTTAAAATTTCATTAAACTCTAGGAAGCTGTTACTGCTTTTATAACATATTCAGCTTCTGTTCTCCCAAACTAGTCTCTGTCAAGTTTATTAGGATTTTCTCCCAGTATTATGTCCAAGGCTTTATATGTTCTAATTTCTAAAGAGATTTTTACCTGTCATAGTACTGCAGTAGGCAATAAATGAAGTAATTTAATCAGACAGATACCTTTCATATTCACAGATTTCTGCTGAATTTACCAACTAAGGTTTATAATTTGGACCAAATCTCCATGTTCAAATATTTTTTTATTGTAGAAATATTGTTCTTTAGCAAAGGGAAGAAGTGTGTTTGACTAATAAAGAGGAAGAGTCTATTCTAGGTTTTTCTTGTGACTTAGATTGTCAAATTTTAGAACCAATGGAAAGAGAAACATTCATTGCAGAAATAGAGTAGTAATTGACCTTTGAGGTCATCTTGGCTCACAACTACCAAAATAGGAATTCTCTTTACATCACATTCAACAAGCGATAATCTAAATAATAATAATAAAACTTTTCTTTAAGAGCTCTAGTAAAGTGGAAACATAAACTCCTGTTAATATACTTGTTTAGCATTTCTATGATCCATCCTTTGACCTGCTATTTAATATAACAATTTGGGGACCATATACATTCTTGTCCTTTGTTTATATTTCTGTCAGTAAATATTTATTAAGCATCTACTATGTTACAAGCAGTGAAGATAAAAAGACAAAGAAGAATTCCCTTTCCTAAAGGAGCTTACATCATAGCAAGGAGAGACAATTCCTTCACATAGAATATTCATTGTGATTTTTGAGTGAAAGTATCCACTTCTTGGGAGAGGAGGGAAGTGGGAACCATGAAAGGCCTCTCATGTAAAAGGTAGAACTTGAACTGAGTGTTGGAAATGACTAGGCATTTCATAGGGATAATATATAGATAGAATTGGGGGATAAAAGCATGACTGAAGGTAGGGTTGAAACCACCCCAATACCATTTTAGACTTGATATCTTAACTAGATGACATTATGAGATTTAGATTAAATCCAAAAAAGTCCCCTGAATTGGAGTGATACTGCACAAGACTCTTGGTTGGATAGGCCAAGGCACTTTGGCTATATAGGAATCATCCATAAATTAGCAAAATAGTTAGAATTAGATTCATTCGAGCATGATTTTATAGAACACCTCTGTAGACTTGCTGCTTGGGGAGTGGAAAAGAGGCTTTGGTATTAGCCTTACTTAGTCAGATCTCTTCCCTCAACTCCTACATCAGAGGCAGATTTCTAGATAAGCTAAAAATAATGACTGCATCAGGAGTCAATGATGGGTAGATGCAGATTTATGTTCTTAAGGGGTACTTTTACCTCTCATAGTACTACAATAGATAGTAAATAAAATAATTTAATCAGATAGATACCTTTTATATTCATAGATCCCTGCTCAATTTACCAACTAAGGTGAACAATTTGAACCAAATCTCCATGTTCAAATGTTCTTTTATTGTAGAAATATTGTTCTTTAGCAAAGGGAAGAAGTGTATTAATTATTTTCCTGAGAATCTGGAGAATGTTTAAATTATTTTTTAAGAAGTATTTAGACCATAGATACTTTAAATGCAACTAATATATTCTCACTATCAGACATGTTACCACTTTCTTTTAATGAGATAAGCTTGTGGATATAAAAAAGTAACCTGAGTGTAATTTTAATATCAGAGTTCTTTTATTAATGTGATTCTTTCTGAGTAGTTCTCCTGAGAATTCAAAGGCTTTTAAAAATACCCAAATGAAACTTCATAAGACTTCTTTTTAATAATATTACCCATTCATATAATAGCTCCAAGATCATTTCTGTGCTAACCTTATTAAAGATATGAAAGTTTTCTTTTATTCTGTGTTAATGAATGGAAACAATAAGTGAATTTTGGTTAGAGGATTATTATAATAACAGAAAGACTGGTCCATTCCTTCTTACTACATGTCCTTTATAATTCCCTTTAAAATGTCAGGTTTTTCAGTGATATGTTGTTTTTAACATAGGTTTTTGACAAGAGTAAACATAAGTTGAAAAAAATTAATTTGAATTGTTTCAATGTGAGGTGATGCTCATTTTTAATTGAAATGTGAGTGTCAGGGTGACTTATTGAACATAAAGATCAAAACTGTATCATTTCTCCCTCTGTTGTATCTATTTAAGTCACAGAACCGACTAACTGAAATAGTATCATCAGTGAAAATATCATGTTTATTTTAATAACTACAGAAAAAGTTAACCTTTCCAATTAGGAAAAAATTGCTCCCACATATTTTATCATGTGATTTAAATTTGTTAAAAGTTGACTTCACTAAGTAATCAAGTAATGGACATTCTACAAATGAGATGTTTTTCAGCCTACACTACTTTCATAGGATTTATGAATAAATTCATCCCTCTCTTCTGCCACCTCCCCTAACTTCTTTAAGTCTTTTCCTCAGTCACTGTTTAAAATGTTATGAATACATATTATATAATAGATCATGTTATCCATGTTTTCCTTTTATGGTTTATTCTGATATTTCTTTTAAATATAAATTATCACTTTCTGAGGTCAGTGAAATGACACTCAGATTGTTGATTTCTTTATTTTCCATGCTGTAGTCATACTATAAAATCTATTTTTTGTTTGTTTTTTTTTTCGTGCAGAATTTGTGTGTAGACCATCCATAAGGACCTAGATTTCCTTTTAGATGTATAAGATGAACTGTTCTATAAAGTAAGCATATAAAAGATGCAAATAACATTTTAGCATTCATCAGTCATTTTGGAGATTCTTGCTTTAGGGCTAAATCCATACCAATATCTGTGTATAAGTATAATATTTGCTAGAGAATAACAAAACATGAACATTCAATGGTACCTTAGTTTCTAAAGCTTTCAAGTTATCATAAGCAAACATGGGCACAAAAATAGCCTACAAATTAGACTAGTTGGCTCAATTCAATTCAACAGATAGGGAGTGTCATGTGAGCAATGGATTTTTAGTCCGAGAACCTACATTCAAGTCTTGCTTTTTTAGTGACTCAACTTTCTGGTCCTCTTTTTCCTTATCTGAAAAATGAGTGTATTGAACTAGATAATCTACAGGGTACTTTATGGCTCTAATTCTGTGATCCTGTGAAGTATTTGTTGAAGCCTTTTCATGAAGGGACAAAAAATATGAAAAAGACATAGCTTTAGTTATGTAGGAGCTTATAATTCTATGTTTATATACTGTCATTTATGAAAGAAATCATATAATATCAACCATTATCTTCTAGAATTCTCCATGGTGCTTAGATCATAGACAGGACAGCAGTAATGAATTAAAAAGGAAATCTGACACTTTAGATTCCCAGTTTACTACCAAGACTTGCTTAGGGAGAATTAAAAATAATTAAATTAGAAATTATACAAAAATCATTTTGTATCACATTCATTTTCATGAAATAGGGTGGAAATATTATTGAAAATAATATAATTTAATACATATTTTACATATTTAAATGAAAAAAGTAGTTTTTTCCTGTGAATGTTTTGATCTCAGCCAAACTGACTTCTTTCCAAAGTCAAAAGTCTTTTATACCATGTACAGTGCCTGTTATCATAATTATTATTTTATGTATAGGTCATTCATGTAGCATAACCAAATCTAGAAATACAAAGTTGCTTTGCTGTCTCTTCTACTCCCAACAATGAGCCATGGTACATTTACCAATTGCAAGACTCTCTTGGGCAACCTCTATTCTCTAAACTTTAGGATGGTTTCAAAATATCCTGTTGGTAGTTTCTGTTGTGTCCCTGAAAAATATTAATAATATTCATTAGGTATGTTTTAAATAGGCAAAATTTCATGAACAGCTTCTGAGAATTAGTTTTCCAAATATTTCATTTTGAGTAATTTGAGTGTAACCTTTCTCATTCTAAAATAAAATATGCTCCTTACACATTGAATCATGGCATTTAGACCTTGAAATGGTTTTATATCTCATTCAGCCTCCTCATTTTTCACATGAAAACACTGAGGTCTATGGTTAGTTTAAATGATTTGTCCAAAGTCACACAGTTAGTTAAAGGCAGAGCCAGAACTGAAATCCAGTTATTTTGATCTTGAGTACAGTGTTCTTTCCATTAACCACTGACTGTATGACTCTGATTTGGTTTAAATATCTGACCAATATACCTCGATCCTATTCTCTAAGTGACAAGTCTGCTATGTCTGCCTTCAGGTTTCTAGGTTGTATGTCTCTTTTTTTCTCCAGTAAACTTGAGCTCTCACCATTTGTGTTTCCCTCTATTTTAAGGGGCTAGTAGTTATCACCTCAGTCCCATTTAACCACTTTATATCAGGTAGATTTTACAAAGGAAGCTAAAATGAAAACATATTTTCTTCAAAATCTTGGGACCATAATTTGCCCTAAAGCGCATCAGTTTCTGTTGGGAATTAGGTTCACTACTTAGCTCATTTCTTACATTGCATGGGTCCTACCAACTTTATATCAAAAGAAAGTCAGAATCCTGACTTTGCACAAGTACTAGATTGCTGCTAGATTCTGCTGGGGTGGAGTCTAGAAGGTTATTCCAAAAATTAACTCCATGTTCTTCAAGACCTCGATGCCATCCTGACTCCAACATCTGATCTAGATTTGTATAGATTTCCTGACTCCTGCGACTCATCTCCTGGATTTTGAAATTCCTAAGGTCAGAGAATCAACTCCTTGCATCTAAGACAGAAAAAAACAGATCAAGAGGCCAAGAAATCCCAATTCCTTAGGGACCTTATAGCTTTGGTGGGAGTTAGGGGAAGAAAGAAATCCTAAGACCTTGACCTCCTTATTATATAGCATAGGTGAAGAAGTTAGTTCATCTCCCAGATGTTAGTGCTGCAAAGAGAGTCAGCCAGTGCTGTCTTGGTCTCTTTTAAAAAGATTTGGCTATTCCATCTATATAATCAATGAGAAAAGGTTCCTTCTGATCACCCAACCATATTGTATGTCAGTTACAACATGTCCACCCACACGTTTCCCTCATATATCATTGCAATTCACCCAAAGTAGCATCTCCTAACTAGCCAATGTGGTTTATAATACACTAGACCCCCATTACAAAAAGATTATAAAACAGTTATGCATATCAAATATTTATAGTCTTAACTCTGATACAAAAATGTTAGACCTGTTAAAATCTTCTCTCTTTTGCATGAGTGCCTAGAACTTATCATCTTTCTTTTGAGTTTCCCAAATGAAAAATACAATGGCTAATTTTTACAATGAAATTATCATAAGTTCCTACATAATTATTATGTTACTGTACTTAGAGAATTAATATAAAGTACATACTTAAAATAGCCTGAAAATGAACTAAGAAAATTTAGGTAGGCATATTCTTAAATGATACTACGAATAAAGCAATAACTACTACAATTATTGTTACATCTTCAAGGATCCATTACATCATCAGTGTGAGATTTCCTCCATACATGCTATTACAACCAAACTGGATTTAAGTCAGTGGTTTCATTAATTTCCTAACCAGAAAAAAAATTCATCCCCTAGTAGCCAGACTTTGAGGATGAGCCTCTTTAAATGTCTCTAAGGTGATATCTAGACAACAGGAATGACATCCATGTATAGGTCCATGATAAAAGCTTTTAAAGCTTGGTTTTGGACCTTACAAATGGTCTGCATGTATAGCTGTTGAGTCACTGGGGTCACTTCCACATAATGATAAAATGTTGAAGGAGGACTAAGTGCTCCCTATACACTCTACCAATACTACAGCTATTCTACTCTGACTGTGACTACAAATAAGACTATAACAATCATTATTATTACTGCTATCACCACTACCAACACATTTATATAGGACCTTAACAGTATTTATTATCATCATTATTATTATTATTGACAACATAGTCATTCCTAGATGCCATACTCTTCCCCTGCCACAGACACAAATGAACCAACTTCCCACCTATGAGATTATACCTTTCCCTTGTATGAAATAGAAATAGTTAAGAAAAGCAACAACACAGTGGCTATATCTGACATTGGATGAAAGTTCTGCTCTCATAACCCCTGGTGCTCTCTCTGCCAAGAAGAGAGAGATATGTTTTGCTATTTGCTTTCAGAGATGTTATTAATTTTTGGATTTTTACTATTCTGTTTTCTTTTCAACAATCCTATAAGACATAGGTTGCATATGATAGTATACACATTTTTTATGTGAGGAAACTGAGGTTTATAATGATTAAGTGATTCAACAATGATTACTTAACACCTGAGTGTTGGATTTTTGACTAGAACCTAGATCTTCTGGGTCTAAGTCAAGTGCTCATTATACTCTACCCATAAAAGAATGCCTCTTTGATTAATCAGCAATTAGCATGACACAGAATTTCATAATAGGCTGTCTGAGTTCAATATTGCTATAAATCTATCCCATCTGACTTAATGTTTGTTAGAAAGAGTGAAAATAAACTATAAGTTATTGCACTGATTTGCATTATACCTGTTTTCTATGAATTAACATAGTGGTGAAAATGTAGAGGGTATTTCAATTTGTTTTTAAGTGCTTATTTTAAAGTCTTTTATTACTTTTCTTCAATTTACATTTTGAGTCCCTGTTGTGCTAGCTAAACAAAATGACAATCAATGTTTTTTCTGCCCTCAAGGTTTTCACAGTTTGATTAATCAAATGTAATTTGATCCATCTAATATGTGTACAAAAGGAAAAGAAAGTTGTGAAATAGAGGAAATAAAAAAGACTTAAACAAAGATGGATTAATAGTAAATTACACCCTACATAGTCATGTCATAGTCTAATTCATTGTAGTTGCCAGGCATTTAAAGACACAGGTCCAGCTTAGTTTGATAAATATGCATTGAAAACAAACCCAAACAATTATTTTTGTATAATTTTATTTACAGTAATTTTACTTACAATAATACAGTAAGTATTTATTTATGTAGCCCTGAGACAATAAAAATAAGCATGACTTTTTAGTAGGTGATAGACTAGCAATACAGCCTTCAATTCAGAGTTCAAAATAACATCAGAGGAGGCAAGAGGGACAGGGGGAGGAATGAATGGTCCTATTGAGAAGACCTTAAAGGAGTTTATCTTATTTTAAAGCTTAAAGGTAAAATAGCAAAAACATAAGCTTAGAATCTAGACCCAGGTAAGAGTTATCCTTGCCACTCCACTTCCACCCACCAAATTACTAATGAGTTCTTAATAATAGAGGCCTGAACTTCAGCAATGACTGTTGCTTGTTAGAAATGGATCTGACTCATGTTATATATTGGTAATAATATATGGATCAGAAAGGAAGCCTGATAGACATTATTTCTCAGGGCATAGAAATGAAACTTTAATAAGAGGAAAGCACTGTTACTCTCAAACACTATTAATATCTATATACCATAGTAAACTAAATGCTAATAAAATATAGTACAATATGCTGTTTACATGGCTTCCCACATTCACATATCCCAAAGTATTATTGTTGTAAATTTCTTCCTTAAGATGGGATTTAGATTTTATACCTCAAATGTCTATTTGATTTTTACCCTATCCTAAGGGGGGAGAGAGACAGAAAAAGAGAGAGAAAGAGAGAGAGAGAGAGAGAGAGAGAGAGAGAGAGAGAGAAAGAGAGAGACAGAGACAGAGAGAGAGAGAAAGAGAGAAACAGAGAGAGACAGAGAGA
>CM053582.1:501163438-501203211 GCA_028627135.1 Pseudochirops cupreus
AAAGATAGAAATACAAAGGCTGTACCCTAAAGGAGCTCAAATTCTTTTGGGGAGGACAATACATACAGAAGTGCTGGAATCCAGTGAGGAGGACATGGTGAAGAGATGGTTTGAACATGATGTGAACCCCAAAGTTATTACTTTCCTATTTCCCACTGAATTCTGTCCTCTCAACTATGTAGTTCCTGAGTTGTGTGAAACATCCAAACAAAGGTAATTATAATCATCTCTGTGAATAAGTCAAACCGATCTGAGGTACATAGGTAAAACAGAATAGTTTTGTTTGGTGTTGTTTTTAGTTTTTAACTAGTCACTTTATTTTATTGATGTTATATACATAAAACATTAATTGGGAAAGTTCAACAAAGCAAGTTAATTATATTTTATCCCTTTGAAGTCCAACAACAATTTTTCTCTCACAATCTTTTATGTAGGTCAGCATAACAAAAAGCCTAAAGAAGAATAGGAGGGAAATATTTTTTTAACCTTTTATTCATCTTGTAGATTATTAGGGATCAGTTGTGGCTCTGGCATCTAAAAAATTTGCTAAATAAAACAAAAAAATTTTGTTATCTGGAGTGATTTTTCAGAGCAATTGAGTATAGTCATTGTTGATGCATAAATGTATTAGATGAAGGACATAAATGGCATAATACTGAGATACAGTAAAGTAGACACATTGAAGTCTAGTGAGTATGCCCAGGTTCAGTGGCATGAGCTCTGGATCTGTAGGTGGAAGGAAGTCTTGAATTCAAATTTGGCCTCTTAATTATAAGATGTGTGACTCTGGGAAAATCATCTCAGCCTGCCTCAGTTTCCTCATCCATAAAACGGGGCACTTACCACTCACAGTTGTGAGGATCAAATAAGATTACAATCGTAAAGCTGTTTGCAAATCTTAAAGTATTATGTAAATCCTAGTTCTAGTTCTGGTTAGTTTTGTTTAGTACCTTTAGATTAGCAACTTTATCTTTAATAAACTGTTCACTAAATATACATAATGATTATCCATGGGAAGCATGGAAATTTGTTTTGGAGCATTAGTTAGTGATTTTGCACTTGTTTGAATCACTCATAAAAATTACATGAGATATTTGTGGGATTTTAGTTATACGAGCAATCTATCAAAATCTAATTTTCAGTAGAGCAGTACATAGGGTTTTAATAAATTAAAATTTCTTAGTTTTTGAGCTTTTTGAAAGTATCCTACTTTTCTTTATGAAAAAGTGCTTCCAAATGAATAATGTGGTTCTAAATTGAACATTTTTTAAATTTGTGAAATCAAAATTTGTCACTTAATAAGACACATTGAAATCTGTACTTTATATACATTTAAGTGGCTTTATTTTGAAGCATTATGTTTTGGGTGCAATATTAATCATTTTCAGACACATTAGAGAATTTTGTGCAAAATACCTTGTAATGATAAGTTTCCTTAAGAACTGATTTTCCCCAACGTTCTTAAGATATAGAAAATAAAAAGTTTGAAAAATCAAAAATCTGGATCATGATATAATAAAAAACTATTAAATATGTATCTCAATATATATTGTCTTTATTCTTTGGCATACATTTTGAAATTAAATAAATGTATTTTAGTATATCATATCTTGATAGATTTTAAGATTGTTATCACTTCATTTGGTTTATTATCTCAGTATAACTATAGTAATACATTCATTTCTTTATATAAGCATATTAATACATGAAGCCACATATAATAGTTGCTGCTGCTTTTTTAGGAAGTATTCTTTCAATCAATCAAAAGCTGCCTTTTCTCCTTCCCATCTGCCACTCATGCCTCCCTATCCTCTATTAAGAAAGAAAAAAAAAAACCCTGTGGTACTAACATTTATAATCAAGAACAAAAATGGCCTTATTGTCTATCTGTCCCCAAAAAGTGTGCATCAGTCTACATTCTGAGTACATCATCTATCAGGAGGATCTGGAATTGCAGATTGGTTATTGTGTTATTCAAAGTTCTTCTACTCTGCCCCTCAGTTTCCTTCCCTCACCCAGACCTCAATTACTAGTTCTTTTCCATCTTTTCTTTTAAGTTTATCTTCAAAATCTACCTTCCTTTAAGTTTGTTTTGCTTAGGACAAAACCTTCCCTTAATCTGTTCTCTCTTATCCCCCCTTTCATTCTCCCCTTTTTTACCTGCTTTTCTGTTGAGTGAAATGCATGCCTAGATTTAATTATGGGTGATTTTTTTTCCCCTTTAGCTCAGATGACAGTAAGGTCCAGAGGTCATTTAGTACCTATGTCCTTTCATCTTGGCTTTTATAGACATTGACTTGCACACCCCAATTGTATGAAATGATTTTCCTAATCCTTCAGCCACCCCTACATTGTATGTTCATCTTCCCTTCCATTTCCATTCTTCTTGTAAGATCATCAAAATATAGCATAATGACATCCATATCTTCTGTCCAGTTTGTTGAATTTTAGTCTTTTTCAGTCATGACCAATTCTTCATGACTCTATTTAGGATTTTCTTGGAAAAGATACTGGAGTGGTTTGCCATTTCCTTCTTCAGCTCATTTTACAGATGAAGAAACTGAAGTAAAACAGGATTAAGTGATTTGCCCAGGGTAACACAGCTAATAAGTATCTAAGGTCAGATTTGAATATAGGAAGATGAGTCTTCCTGACTCTAGGCCTGGTCTTTATCTACCATGTCACCTAGCTATCCAATTAAATTCCTTTTACGATCCCTGAATGTAGAGTTCTGAGGGGAGACATTTATCATCTCTACATATCACAAAGTAAACAATTTATCCTTGTTTAGTCTCTTATAATTACTCAATCATGTTTACCTTTTTTATCTTCCTCTAAATTCCCATATTTGTATTTCAGAATTTCTACATGGCTCTGTTCTTCTTTTTCTTCAATAATACTTGGAAGTCCTCTATTTCATTTAAGATCCTCTTGCTGTCTTGTTAGTGAGTTATTCTTGAGTTGCCTTGTGGGTGAGTTATTCTTGATTATGTCTCTATCTTTTGACTTCCGAAATATCATATTCCAAGCTCTCTCTCCTTTAAAATTGTGAATGCCAAATCTTGTGTGCCTCTGACTCCTTAGAATTTGAATTCTTCCTGGCTTCTTGAAGTATTTTTTTTTCCTTTGACATAACAGCTCTAAATATTTTGTATGATACTCCTATGTATTCATTTATGGTTTTCTTTCAAGAAGTGATTGGTGGATTCTTTCTATTTCCCCTTTGTCCTCTGGTTATGAGAGATTTAGACAGTTTTATGATTTTTAAAATATGATGCTCATGCTCTTTTTACTGGCCATGGCTTTAAGGTAGTTCAATGATTCTTAAATTATCTCTCCTTGACCTTTTCAGGTCAATTGTTTTTGACCATGTGATTCCTTATATTTTCTTCTATTTTTTTTAGTCTCGCTTTTGATTTAAAATTTATTGTTGCATTGTAGAATCATTTATGTCTTATTCCCATTCTAATTTTCAGAGTTTCTTATGTGAGCAAAGTTTTGTGCCTCTTGTGCTAAACTATTAATTCCCTTTTTAATTCTTGTTTCCGTAGCTCTCATTTTTTTCTTTTTCCTTTAGCACTCTCATTTCATTTATAAAAGTGTATTAACTCTTTTTTTTAAACTCTCACTTCATCTCTTCTAGAAATTCCATTACAGCTTGTGCCCATTTTTTTCTTAGAGTTTTTTCTTGTAGATATTTTGGAATAATTTCCTTCTTCTAGTTGTATCTTTAATGTCCCTGACACCATATAATTTTTTATAGTGTTGCTGTTGTTGTTTGCACATTCTTCCCACCTTTTTCTTGACTTTGGAGTAGGCTCTGTGTCCTTCTGCAGGGAAGGTCTGGGCTGATTCCTTCTCTTAATTTCTGCGGCTGCTTTCTTGGAATATTCAGTGTTATGCTTTTCCAGGTTATCACACAGCTCAGGTTGGCATGTGCAATCTTTTAGTATTCCGAAAGTGTTCTGTCTGATCCTGCACAAAGTCTACTCCTCTTTCCAAAATTAATACACCTTTCTTAATTGGCAAATATAATGACCTTTTCTCAGTTATGATCCTCCTTGACCTCTCTGTAGGAGCTGAAACTGAAAGTCACTATCTCCTTCTATATCCTCTCTGCTCCCTAAATTTTATTATCACTGTTCTCTCCTTGATGTATCTTCTCATTGTTTTTCAATATCTTTTGCTGAGGTGTCTGCAATTCAGGTCACACCCACTAATTATGAGTATGCCCTAAGGCTTTTCCTGGGCCTTCCCTTTTTTCTCTATGCCCACTTACTTGGTGATCTCCCCAGCTTTCATTGATTCAAATATCATTTACATGTAGATGATTCATATAAACAACATAGTAAAGGTGATCATTGAACCCATATACGTACATCTATAGATATATGGCATAAAAACACACAGAGACACATATATGTATTTATATTTGTGTGTTTATATGTATAACTTGGAATATTTTCTTATGTATTCATACACACGTGTCTAGATATATGTGTTTATATGTGTGTCCTTAGTCTGTCATCTAAGACATAGTCATATATATATTTCTAAATACAACATAGAAATTTTTTGCAGGATGTCCCATAGGTACCTCCAATGCATGTCTTAAGCAGAACTTACTATGCTTACCTTCCATCACCCCCAGACTGTTCCATTTTTCTATTACTCTTAAAGGTACTACCTTCTTCCAAATACTTAGGCTCATAATCTTAGTGTCAACCTTGACCCCTCGCTTTTACTCACCACTCATATATATTTCATTGTCAAGTCTATCCATTTTTACCTTCACAATATATTTAGCATACTGCCCCTTGTCTCTATTCACAAAGCCACAACAGGCTCTCGTTACCTCTTGTGTGAACTACTACTCACTAGTCTATCTGCCTCAAGTCTCTCTACTACTACAATCCTTCCTTCATTCAGCTGCCAGCATGATTTTGATAAAAGCATAGGTCTGACCAGTGTCTCCTATGTAACTCCAAAATGAAATATGAAGTCATTGTTTTGGCCTGTAAAGATCTTCATAGTCTTGTCCTCTTCTACCTTTTCAGCTTTCTTTCACCATAATCCCTTTTACATACTCTACAATTGAGCTACAGTGAACTACTTGCAGTTTCTCAGACACAACATTCCATCTCTCATTTCTGCAAATTGACATTAGCTACCCCCACAAATTCTTCCCCTTCAATTACATCTTAGATTCTCTGACTACTTTTTATGTTCATCTCAAATGCTACATTCTATAAACTTTTTCCCAGCTCCAATAACTCCTGATGTGTTTTCCTCTGAGATTACATACAAAATCATAATATTTTCTTAATAAATGCAGAAATAATGCCACTGACAAAGTATAGCATCCATTTATGCAAAAAAAAAAACAAACCCTCTAAAAATATAAGCATAGGGGGGTTTAACATCATAAAAATTATCTAAAGCTCAAAGCAAGCATCTTATACAATCTCAATATACTGGAAATTTTGCCAGTAAATAAAGGAGTAAATCAAGAATGCCCACTCTTCCATTGTTGTTTGGTAATTTTCTCAAAATGTTAATAATAGCAATAGGACAAGAAAAAAAATTAAAAATTGGCAATGGGGAGAATAAAGTCACTCTTATTTGTTGATGACTAGATGAGTTAGAAAATTTCTGGAAATCAATAGAGAAAGTAGAGACAATAACTTCAGCAAAATTTCAGCCCACAAAATAAACTCAGAAAGGTCAATGATATTTCTATAATAACAACAAAGTCAAGTCAACAAGCATTTATTAAACACTATTTGTTAGGCAATGTGCTTATAGGTAGGGATAGAAAGGCAAAAAACAATCTCTGACCTCAAGTAGCATACAATACAATGAGGGAGGCAAGTAGGACAAGCTACATGGGTACAGGTAAATTAAAGGTAATCTCAGAGGTTAGCATTAACAGAGAGTTCTTGCAGAAGGTGGGGTGTTAGCTAAAATTTAAAGGAAGTCAAGCAAGGCAAGAAGTAAAAGTAAAGACAGCAATCTATGAATGAGGGATACCCAGTGAAAAAAGTACAAAGTTAGGACGTGGAGTATATTATACAAAATCCAGGAGGAAACAAAGTAAGGATAATTCCTCTCAAAATATCTATAAAATGGACAAAACATATAGGAATCAATTTATCAAAACACACTCAACGCTTATATAAATTTAATTACAAATCAATCCTTAAAGAAATAAAAAAAAAATAAATGGAAGACACGAAATACTGGAAGAATATTTAGTATTCACAGCTGAGTTATGTCAGTATAATCAGTAAAATACATTCTTTCAATGGCTTTATACATATATGAAAATATGTGTGTATCTATATCTCTGCATGTGTGTGTGTATATACATAAATGCATGCTTATATATAAAAAATTTGATGACCTCTCTATCATGGATATCATGGACAGATTGATGACAATCAATCACTGTTCCTCTGGATTCATGAAGGATGGTTATATTTGTCTTGGTTCTTATAGCTTTCAAATTTTATTGTTCTTAAAATAAATTGTCCTGGTTCTGCTCAATTCAATCTTCATTTATAAAAGTCTTCAAAATTGTTCGTTTAATAATATTGGCATTGCATATAAATTGTTCTTTTTGTTCTGCTTCATTCATTCTGTACCAGTTCATCCAAGTATTTCCATGTCTTTCTTATTATTTTTGTTCATTTCATTAAATATTTCCCATGTAAAAATATGTTTAACAGTCACTGTTTGAAATTTCGAGTTTCTAATGAACTCCTTCCCTCCAGCCCCTCAGCCATCCTGGAGAAGACAAACAATTTGATATCAATTATACATGTGAAGTTATGCAAAACATGTTTCCATATTAGCCACATTTCTATGGAAAACACAAAAAAATACAAATATAGGTTTTGGTTTTTTTAAGCACACTTCAATCTGCAGTCAGAGTTCATTGGTTCTCTCTCTGAAGATGGACAGCACTTTTCATCATGGTTCATTTGGAATTGTCTTGGGTCATCATCTTGATCAGAGTATGTATGTCTTTCACGGCTGATTATCTTTACGATATTGCTGCTATTGTGTATGATGTTCTGATTCTGTTCACTTTACTTTCCATGAATTCATATAAGTCTTCCTAGGTTTTTCTGAAACCATTCTGCTCATCTTTATCACAATAGTATTCTACATGTAACATATAACAACTTGTTCATTCCGCAGTTGATGGGCATCCCTGTAATTTCTGTTTTTTGCTACGACAAAAACAGCTACTATTAATATTTTTGTACATATAGATCCTTTTCCTTTTTCTCTGATTTCTTTGGGATATAGATCTAGTAATGATTTTATGGGGTAAACAGTTTTATAGCCCTTTGGGCATATCTCCAAATTATTCTCCAGAATAGTTGGATTAATTCACAACTCCATCAACAATACATTAGTGTCCCAATTTTCCCACACTCACTTCAGAATCACCTAATACATACTCAACTACACTAAAAAACATTTTACTTTTTTCTTCAGTTCCTGAGCCTTTCCCTCTCTGATATGGTATTTATTGGGGAGTTCTTTCATAGAATTACATCATTGTTGATTTTCCTTAGGAAATAATCTCATAACATTTCCAAGTACAACTAGAAGAGACCTTTAAATGTTATTATACTCTCCCCTATGGACTGTCCTACTGATGTTTACATTCTCTGTGATTTCCGTATATAAGAACATATGGTTCCCTGACTAGGAATTGAACCCTGGCTGCGGCCATGAGAGCACTGAATCCTAACCACTAGACCACCAGGGCAGAAACACCAATGTGTTGAGGTTTAGAATTTAGGGGTTTTCAAGACCCCAAAATACCAACACTTTGGGTCCTACTGAGTGAATTTGACTCAAGTCTTCTCTCAGTCAAAAGTTTGTTAAAGATTCACCATAATAGGTAGGAGCCTAGTTGTCTATGATGCTTGTATTGGACAAATGGGACAGAATATTTTGACACTGCATGAGTCTGTGCTAGATTGAATTCTCAGTCAAATCATGGAGGCAAGATGAATCTTATATACAGAAATATTGTGGGAGAATTTGGGGGTGCTCTAGAGGAGGAGTTTGGGGAGGTCTTGAGGAGGAGTCTAAGGAGGATCTTTGATGGAACTGAGGTCAGACTTCAGTAATGGGATTAAAGGTGGGAAACAGCTGAAGGCTACTTGGAGATGACAGACAATGGAGGGCTAGGCTACTTTAAGGGTAACAGATTTGAGTATAAATATTTTGATAGGATCAAAGGTGGGAAGTAGCTGGACAATGGAGGGCTAGGCTAGGTTAAGAGTAAGAGGTTTGGGCCTAGCTATAATGAAAGGCTTAGGCCTCAGGCAAAAGCTTCATTAAGTGGAAAGATTCAATCAGACTTCAAGGAATTTCCCAGAGCTATATCCTATCAGTAGTGTTGAAAACTGTTGCATCAGAGAAGAGAGCCCTATATGAACTTGAGAAAGCTATGAAAATTTAAAATAAACCTGTGAAGAGGATCAGTCTCTGAGAACTCAGATGAATGACTGGCCCAGCAGAGACTCCATACTCAAGGATGATTTTGGGTGTACTCCATAAGAGTGAAAGGACATTGGTGATGAGGTGCAGGCTCTGGGAACCCCCTTAAGCTCTCCTTGAATCTTCCCACTTAAGATGTGTCTGTGCTCCAGTCTTTAGTCTGCCTTTGTTCAGCAATTTTCCACCCTTGATCCTCCAGTGCCACCCTTGAACTGGCCTGGCCCACCATTGTCTGTCACCTCCAGGTAACCTCCAGCAACTTCCCACCCTTAGTCACTCATTACTGGAGTCTGACCTCATCTGGCTCCTCCTGGAGAACCTCCCCAAACTCCTCCTCCAGACCACCCCTACATTCCTCCCACAACCTTTGCCCCTTCTAGCACAGACTTACTCTGCCCTGCTTGCACAATGCAATCATCACAGATACCGAGGCTCCTTAAGGGTCTACTCAATATGGTGAACTTTTAATTAACTTTTAGTTAACTTTGCTTTTCTTTGGCTGAGAGAAGACTTGAGCCTAATTCATTCAGCAGGACCCAGCATGTTGGTATTTTGGGGTCTATACCTCTTCATTTTATGGTTATCACATCAATTGGGACCCTATAGGATTAAAGTTGTGAGTTCCTTTGACCACATGTATACCATACATTTCTACTCTTCTAAGTTTGAGACTTCTCTTCCAATGGATGATATGTATTGTAGAAGAGGTTGCCCCAAATGTATGAGAGAATTTTTTTTACCTACTGTCCTAATTATATTAATTTAGTAAATGCCTCTGTTAAGAGTTAATTGGATGGGGGTGGCTAGGTGGCACAGTGAACAGAGCATGGGCCCTGGAGTTAGGAGGACCTGAGTTCAAATCTGACCTCAGACACTTAACACTTACTGGCCATGTGGCCTTATTCAAGCCACTTAACCCCAATTGCCCTGCCTTCCCCCCTTCAAAACAAAAAGAGTTAATTGTGCCTATTGGCTGATTGTTAATGAAAAGCACATTGGCTGAAATTTCATTTTGCATTTTAAAGTCTTCACTGATATTTCATGACATAGATGATGATATTTAAAACATTGTCAGTTAAAGAAGCAGGTTTCTGGAAGTGACTCAAAAAAAAACCCCTATTTTCTCATTGGTACACCTTTTCTAAGTCAGCAAAATAATGAAAACAGAATTCTGAAGGTCTCCGTTTAGGAATGTGCTAACTTATTTTTTTAATATAAAATTGAGATTGTTTCAGGGAAAGTAGGACTCTTAAGGAATAAGTAGACTTTGTGGTCACAAAGAAGAGAAAACTACCTTCTATTAGAGAAGAAAAAATAATTGAACCCGTTTTGGAGTTAATGTTGACAGCTGAAATAGAGGTGAAAAAAGTACATAAAAATAAAAGTTTACCTACTCTTCTTCCCTCCCTCAGTGTTGTTGCTCTTTGTCCTACATTCTTGAAGAGAACCAATGACATCACAAGGGGAATGTCTTGACTTGTGAGTGAATTGGATTTGAGTGAGGCAGAACTGTGCAAAATCAACTTCACTCTCTCCTTCAGTCATTGAAGTTGTCAACCTCCAGAGTTAGGTCTAAAAAAGAAAAACAGGATAAAGTTGTATCCGTGTTTATTTCTCTTAAAGCAGGTGGCATGCATGCATGAGAGCCAATCTGGAACTGGGTTCATTTTGGGGTTAGGGTGCACAGTTTATGTATCCTTTCAGTAGGGGCTGATATCACCCCATCATCATTTCATCTCAAGACAGAGGAAATTCCTCTTTTATCAGATCACTCACTCACCCTACACCATTTGGGCTATCTAGACAAAAGAATCTGTCTCCATGCAAACTAGAGTAAAACACAAGGGGCTTCCCTACCTTACTTCTGAGCTTGGGTGGGACTGACCAAGATAAGGAGAGTCTGGGCAGTCTCATTATCAGTAATGTCCTCCTGAAGAAAAACTAAATTTGAAGGGAAGGGAGGAAAGAGGAAAAGCTCAGAATCTCAAAGATATTGGTTATTAATAATCATTTTCATGTAGTCCAGTGGCAAGACAAATTTAAGATGACTAGTGATGGCCCAGGGTGCAGTCAGTGACCTTGGGCTTTCTAAATTAAAGTCTTTTCCAGGTCTCAGTTTGTCTGAGTTTATGCTCTTTATATGACTAAGTGTTAGGTAAGAATTGAGACAAAAAAATGGTTCAATTTGCCATTAAAAAAAAACAACTTAATCTAGGAGGGGAAGGCCCTCAGAGTTTCTAGTCAGAACAGAAAATAATTACTATTTACACTTATTCTAAGCCATCAGAATCTAAACAATGAACAATTGATTAGTCTGGGGCTATTATTGGCTATACAAGGAAAGCCAGAATGATTTGGTTTTAAAAACTGTGATGGTTTCAAATGGTTGCAACACAATGGGCTTTTTAAAAGCCTGTTTGTTTTTTCAGAGCTCTACTTAAAACTGCATAGGACAAAACTAAATTGGCTTAGCTTTTTTAATAAATAAATAATTTTAAAAAACTTAATGTAAGTCCTTAAACACCAATATATTTTACAAAACATAGGTGACCAAAAATTGTTGTTCATCCTTCATTCTTGAAGAGGATCCACAGCATCACAAGGGTGATGTCCTGATCTGACTGTGAATTAGATTCCAGTGAAGCAGAGCTTTGCAAAGTTGTCAGCTTCGCTCTCTTCTCCAGAGTCATCAAAGTCCAGTAGCAAGACAAAAGTCAAGATGACTGGCAATGGCCCAGGATGCAGTGGGTGACCTTGGCCTTTCTAAATTAAAGTCTTTCCCAAGTCTTAGTTTGTCTAGAGGCAATAACTAAAGGGTAGGTAAGAATTGAGACTAAATATGACCCAATTTACCATCACTAAAATATCTGTTTGGGAGGGGAAGACCCTCAGTTTCTGGCAAGAACAGAAAACAATTGCTATGTATTTTCTCCCTAAATAGCAATGAGAGCATTCGTGAAAATTGGAATGCCAATCACTACAACAAAGGCTATTTTTATGGTTGTTTTGTATGGTAATAGTTTCAAAAATAGTTTGCTATTGTAGAAATGGCTTGGGTTAGCTATTTTTTTTTAAATTTGACTCAATGGAAAAAAAATAACTATTAGAAAGGTAAGAAGTACTATTGGTTAATTCTTTTAGCTCTATGACACTAAACTGACAGAACTGATTTTACATCCAGAATTGCTGGATGTTTGGTGAGTTGTTTTGGTCTATTGTCGATTCCTTGTGGTGCTGAGTTGCCTAAAAATGTCTCTGAGTCCTTTTGTTCTATTCTTCCAGTTCTTTGACACCTTATCTTCCTGGGATCTCTTGTAGTAATTATCATTCCAGTGCTTGTACAACAGCCCAGGGTTAACGTGAGCTAATATATACTAAGTTTCATTTTATTTTCCTCAGATAAAAATTTACATATAACCTTTGGCTTTTCTTTCATCTTCAAATATTGACATAAGTCATATAAAATCATGCCATGTGGGGGAAATGCTTTGAAATGCAAAATATAATTAAAACGAATGCACTGTTATTTTAAGTGCTTGTACAGAAGCAAAATACTTTGGGGGAATATCATGAATATTTGAAAGGGATCTTTATTTTTATGCCTCCTGTTCAATTTTACACGAGTCACTTAAGTCTAATGACTGAGTATTTTTGTTAGAATTTCTTGGAATGACAGAGAGGTAAATTATAATCTCAGTAAATCATTTCAGATTATTTTTCATATCAACTGAAATATGTATAAGTAACAAAACTACAGCCCACACTATTTTTTCTGCTACATAAATTTAGAAAAACTTCAAGCCTTTAGTTTCAGTATTATCAATAAGTAGCTATTATTTAAAGACTTTTAAGTAGATTTTAAGTTAATGGCCTCAACATGATAATAGTCTGCCTAAATATTCCCCAGTGGAACCATATTAAAATGTAATTGGGAAATATTTATCCAAATAAATAAAAATACAGTAGAACATAGATAATACTCACATATGGTTTTCTAACTTAATATGAAGTCCACAGGGATCCTTATGTGTTTAGTGACCCTCTCTCTATTTGAATTAGATCCTCCTGGTTTACATTCTCACTGATTTATCCCATCGCATGGGTAAATATGCCACGTTTCAGCTTTTTGGAGAAGGTATAGTTAAATGAATGAAGAAAGCTTGTGAGGCATTATTCCACTAATCTACCTAGGGCACTAAGATGCAGTACTATTTCAAAGCTATTTTTAGTAGATGTTGTGGCTCATTTGAGCTCTTTTATCTTTGAAGTTCAAGTGTTTATTTTATTTATTATTCTAAACAGGAAGCTAGGTGGCACAGTGTATGGAGTGCTGGAATCAGGAAAACAAGGTCAAATTCTGCTTCAGACACTTAGAAGCTATGGGACCCTGGGAAAGTCTCTTAAACATTCTTAGCCTCGGTTTCTTCATCTGTAAAGTAGGGAGGTGTCTCACAGGATTGTTGTAAGGATCAAAGGATATAAAAAATGTTAAGTGATTTTGCAAACCTTACTATACATGCCACCACAATACAAATAATTTTGTGCACTATAACATTTAGCTTTAAAATCTGACTATTTTTGAAACAAAAATATCTAACCTTACAGTTAACTAACTGTAAAATTAACTAGAGGTTTCAGAAGCCTTTCTTATGATAGACTATTAGCTTAAGACAGTGCTTCCTTTCACATGCATTATAATTTATTTTCTTTTTTGGAAAAAAATATTCTGAAAATATTCACTCCAAGTTGTGACAATCATAGTGGTTTGAATGTGTATGTTTTGATAGAACCAAGAAAACCCTGTCTTCAATATTTCTTTTAAACAAAAAATAAGCCTATAACAGCTTTTTAGATATAGCTTGAAGAATAGGTATTGTTGACTCTATCCATCTAGGAGCCATCCTTAAGCATAGATAGATAGATAGACAGACAGGCAGACAGATACACAGATAGATAAATAGGTAGATCTTTCCAAACTCTGCCCGATTGTTTTCTAATAAAAAAAATTTTTTTTAAACTTTATCTTCAGAGATTATTTTTGTATTTTATCATCTTATATGAAACATCATTTTTCTTAAATGAAGACTGAGAATTTATTATTGCTCTCAGAATAGTTATTTGCCTAACAGATGAGCTAACATAAATTAAGCAATAACTCAGTTTTACTTCCTTTAGATAATTAGTAATTTACATATAACCTTTGGCTATTCTTTTATCTTAGAGTATTGATATAAGTCTCATAAAATCATATTCTGTATTAAAAAAGTGCTTTGAAATGCAAAATCTAATTAAATAAATGGTCTTTTACTTTAGGACAGTTGGGCTGTTGAATGATGCCATTGAAAATAATAAATTTGAAAAGTCTATTATTTGTGTTCCCTGCTGTCACACTGAAATGCTCAGGTAATTTGTGAAAAAATGACAAGGTATATCGTTTTAAATTTCCCAGAATGAATGCAGCATGACATGGTACTAAATTATAATCTGTGTAGATTACATTAAAGCATTTTACCCATCAGTCAAAACAAAGTAATTAGCAAAACTAAAGCTGAAGTGAACATTTAGGGAATTTTTTTTTGGAGGAGTGTAGGGAGGGACTTTTGTTCTTGTGTAAATTTAGAAAAAGACTGTTAATTAGATATTGCATTCCATAAAAATAGCTGTATTTAAAGACTTTTTGGTACATTTTTCTATTTAACAAAATTATGAAATGTGTAATTAGGATAAGTATGTATCTGGCACATGTGTGTTTGTTGACTCGATTAACAGATTTTAATCTGTTATTGAGCACATATGAAATGAAAATGAAGTCACCTTAAATGAGTTATAAAGACATTTATATCATTATATCATTAATTTGCATCAACTAGTAAGAGTATAAAGCCCAAACAGCAGCAACAACAATAAAATACCCCCAAAATATTATCTTGATCACTTCTTTTGTAATGTTTTGCAAAATTTTCCTTTCCTTTGATATAAAGCAAAATTTTCCATTTCATTCAGGTTTTAACCCTAACTGAGGTGCTTATGGTAAAATATCTATATGGAAATGTTTCATAATTTTATCTGTATTTGATGCCCCCCCATATCATTAAAACAAATTGTAATCACATTTTTCCAATGACCAATTATTTTTAAGGGAACATTTATTTTATATCACAATCAATAGGAAAATAGGATTTGTTAAATTTAACTTTGCTTCTTTAGAATGGAATGAACATGGGATTTGGAATAAAAGGACCTAGCAGGATTCAAATCTAAGCCATGTCATCTTCCACCTCTTTGATCTTGGACAAAAAACTTGGTTTTATTAAAGTTATTTCTTCATCTATAAAGTTAGAAATTTGGATTAGATGACCTCTACTGTTCCTTTCAGCTCTGAATCTAAGATCCAGTCACTTATTAAGGAAGGGGTTATGTTTTCTGAGATTTCATGTGAAAAACACTTTTTACTTTCATACATCCATGCTAATAGAAGGGTAAAAATGTCCAAATGCAGAAGAAAGCCAAGACTTTCCATAGTACATAAGACTTATTAGAGGTGCCTTAATGTTTCCCTGCCTCTGCTATAACATTTGAGTGGGTATAAAGTATTACATTTCTGCTGCTACCAATTGAAAAATTAATTAGATACTAAATCACATTTCTTAGATACATAACTTTAGATCCTTAAAGAGGCTGATTTTTTAATTTCCTAATTAGTAAATTATTTGCATATTAGTGGACAACTAGGATATGGTCTGAGAGCATTTAGTTTAATTAGGAGGGTAACAACTTTTAAAAATTCTCCAGAAAATGTTGGAAAGGGAAATAGTACAAAAGAGTTAATATAACTACTATTCTTAGAGGCTTGTTGTTTGTTTTTTACCTTTAAAATGCCTTATAGTTCTCCTAGCTAATGATTGAAATATCTGGTAGCAGTCCCGATGTTATTTTCAGTGGCCTATCTCTGAAGCTCCATCTATGGTAACCTCATTTCCATTTTTGCTGTTGTGCATATATAATGTTCCTCATTATTGTGCTTCAAGCTCTTTTTTCTCAAGATAAATGTTTGTTGGATCTCAAATGAAGGTGCCTTTGATGCTGAAAGGCTGCCTGTTAATGATAACAGTGAAGCAACTTTTATGAGAATGTGTCCCTGTAATAGTGGCTAGCTGAGGAGGTTATTGTTATGTGTAGTATGCAGCCAGCATACTTAGCACAGGTTGTTGAACTCTAGTAGTATCTTTATTTTAGCAAGAGAAAAGGGGATATTTTACTAATCCCTTTACAAACATAAAAGTACACCGGTAAAGGAAGAAAGTCTAGTTTAACTTCAGTTATTTTTTTTTAATACAGAAAATTAAATCTCGAAAGAGAATTGAATATTCTAGATATAAGAACATTGAAAGCAATAAAGTATGACCTCTGAAGATGGGCTATTCAGTTTCAAAAGTCATGTTCCAGCCTTTTGTTTTATTAAAGATTTTAAATGCCAGCAACATCACTTTGGTATTATAATTTTCAGTAAGTATTGATCCACAATGCACAAGCATCCAAATGCCCATAAGAGCTGGCTTTTCGTCATATTGCCTTGTTGGAATTTAAATCCTGAAGGTAACATAGAGTCAACTCTTAGAAGGTTTTCTGAGGCTAGACTAAGGATGCAATTTCAGCCAAAATGTGGGGCTTGTAATCTGCAAGCAAAATCTAAATGCATCTGTTTCAGAAATGTGTTCGATATTAATAATATTATTTAATATATCAGCATATCTCATCATATTACATATAAACAAAATTTTTGTGTCTCAAGGGGGAAGATGAAAAAATAATGAAATAATGAAAATGTTTATATAAAACAAGCTGTGGAACACCTCTCCCAACTCCTACTGGCATTGGCAGTCTGGGTCCCAGATACTGGCCACTACTTCTCCCCTTTGAATGTTCCTGTCTCAACCCTTATCTCCATGAACTGTGTCTTCCTCCCTTAGTCCTCACTTTTACTAGTATTTCCTTTCCTTCCTATCTCCAAGTTTCCATCTACCTTCTTCCTTCATTCTCAACCCTCACATTTTCAAGCATCTCCCCTTTCCCAACCCAGAAGCCCCTTTTGTGTCAGTTAACTTTTTCTGTCAGTCATCTCTACTTCCTGACCCTATATTTGTCCATTTAGAGACATTATTATACCCTTCCTCCAACATGGGATCTTTCTCCTTTTCCTGTCTTTATTGCCTCCCTCCTGCAGTCAGGTCCAGACTACTCTCTGTCTTTGGAACACAGGAACAATTATCTGCTTGCAACTACCCCAGCTTGTGGAAGCCTCTCAATTCTTAGGATGAGCTTTACCTTGATCACAACACCCCTATGCCACAATTAGCCTAGCGTCTAAATTTGTGCATTGTAGAAACCAGATAGGCAGCGAATAAACATTTAGTAAGCACCTACTATATGCCAGGACCTCAGCTAATTGCCTGGGATACAAAGAAAGGCAAAAGATAACACTTGCTCTCAAAGAGCTCATAATCTGATGGTAGCTCGCTAGAAGCTCTCTTGGGCAACTGGGTATCACAGTGGATAGAGTCCTGGGCTTGGAATCAGGAAGACACATCTTTCTCAGTTCAAGTTCAGTGTCAGATACTTACTAGCTGTGTGACCCTGGGCAAGTCACTTAACCCTGTTTGCCTCAGTTTCCTCATCTGTAAAATGAGCTAGAGAAGGATAGGGCAGATCACTCCAGTATCTTTGCCAAGAAAACTCCAAATGGGATCATGAAGAGTCAGACGCTTCTGGACAACAACAAATTGCTTCTCTCAACCCTTTTGCCTATACACATACACACACACACACACACACACGCACACACTTGTGTATTGTCTGTTCTAAAAAGTAGTCTCATCAAGAAAGGGAACTTGTCTGTACCCACTTGGTTTCTGTAGCCTACTGAATATAACATTATATTTTTTCAATGATCATTGATGGTACTGACCTCCTTTTTTCATGTTGCACATTTAATAAATGGTAAGGCTTGGGGATGAGAGATGAATGGTCAGCTATAGATCTGCCAGTGAGGGATGATTCAATCAGCCTAATGCAGAATATAAAAAGGGAAGTCCCAAGGACATGTGTGGGATGTACTTTTAAGAGTCTGGGCGGCTGGCTAGATGAGATAATACCTAGATCAAAGGCCATCCTGTCCTTCAAGTGTGGTGATGTCACCAGGATGCTGAAGGTATGGCAAGGTCATTCCTTTTTAGGTCTGTACCTCCCCCCAACTTCTGAGAGCCATGATGCTCCTGGATACTCAGGCTCCTGATCCCAGAATCATCCCAAATTTTTCTCCTCTTCCTCCTTATATGGTAGAGAAACAACAAAAATGGGGAGGGGTATCTATTGGAATTAGGACAGCAGAAATACCTAGCTTCAGGAGACCCATGTCTTTTGGTGGGTCTAGCCACCATAGTGTTAAAGGAGGGCAAAACTACTGGTGCATAGACTATGAGTCACTTGGAACCTTGATCCAAATCAAATCATAAATCTCCTGGGCCTTCAGTCTGGGCTATACTTTCCCTGCCTGTTTATACAAAGTCCCTAGTTCTGGGAGCAGAACGAATCGTTTTGGATCTGTACATCCTCTACAGCCTTATCTGCTTCTCTCAAAGGAAAAGGATAGGCATTTATATATCTTCTACTATGTGCCAAGCACTGTACAAAATACTTAGCAAATATTATGTCATTTAATTTTCATAACAACCCTGAGAGGTAGATGCAGTTACTATCCCTATTCTTTTTTTCTTTTTGGAGAGGAAAGGTAGGGCAATTGGGGTTAAGTGACTTGCCTGAGGTCGCACAGCTAGTTTTTGTGTTAAGTGTCTGAGGCCAAATTTGAACTCAGGTCCTCCTGACTCCAGGGCCAGTGCTGTATTTCCTGAGCCACCTAGCCGCCCCCTATCCCTATTTTATAATTGAGGAAATGGAAACAAATAGAGGTTAACTGACTTGCCCAAGTTCCTACAGCTAGTATCTGTCTGAGATTGGATTTGAAATCATGTAATCCTGACTCCAGAATTCATTGTGCCTCATGACTATCTCATAGTTCCCAATATACCTCTTCCAAATTCCAGAATTCATAATGATACTCATCTTTCACTGATCAGTTACACTAAAAATCCGTTAGGACATGGAGATGATTCTGACTTTCTGAAGACTGTGGCAGAACACAAACTCTGGCAGGTCCTGTCGGTGGGAAAGAATTTCCTCTCGGGTTGACCAGAAACTCTTTTCCTCTATTCTAGAATCAGGTCACAGTCTAGTGATTGCTTTCAACTTCAGCAACCAACAGATGTCATCTACTAATGCAACAAGGAGTTGGGATCTGTGTTAAAGGAAGGAGTACCCACAGAGACAAAATCTCATATCCCAAGTAATATTTTACATGTGTAAAACAATATTTGTAATTTAAAAAGCATTTTCACATACGTTCTTTTCTTTGATACTGAGAGCAGCAAGTTTAGTATATCAGCTTTAGCTAGGACAGGCCCTGCAGATGCACAATGAATTGAGCCCAGAATTGAATGGGCAAAAAAAGAGCAGGCTGGATTTTATTTGGAAAGTTTTGCCATGGGTTTTACAATTTCAAGCTGCTTTCCACCACAATAAATCAATTTTTAATACCAGTATTGTCCAAGTGATGTTGCATGATTACAAATCATGAAACACTATATAATCTCTAAGGAATTATAATTGAGTCACACAAAGTTCACTGGAGACATGCATGGTGAATAAAAAAAAGTCTACAGCACACATAAAGCAAAGATCTATTTACATAACTATTATAATAATGCTAACAACTCACATTTGGATATGGTTTACAAAATGATTTTTTAACAACAACCCTGTTAAGTTAGGTAACACATGTATCATTATCCCAACTTTAGAAATTTGACAACTGGAGTTCTGAGAAAATCATGTGCCCATAATCATGTAGCAAGTTAGGATACATGATTGGATTTGAACCCAGGTCTCCTGACTCCAGGACCAGTGCTGTGTTGACTGGCTATGCTTCCTTACAAGGGAACATTATATAGGAAATGTATAGATAAAAAGGAAATGGTCTGAACTCATAGAAAGAAAGAAAAAACAGATGGAGAGCTTGGGTACTACATACCCAGGAAATGTAAAAAAAAAAAACCAAAACCCATCAAATAAAGCATCCTACCTATTAGGTAGTTCTCTGGAGAATAGATAGGAGCATATGGAGACATATCCTACTAGAGGAAAAAGGTTTAAATGAGTTATGATCAGTATGGGCAGAGGGAGACCCTTCTCTAGTCTCAGGGATCTCAATGAGATCTTGGGTTCAGTTAAGCTCTGAATTATGAAGTCCAAAGATCAAGATGCATAATTGGATATTGCTTATTTGGTTGGGTCATTATGTTTTTGCAAGTCTTCTATAGAGCTATAAATTGCATACATCATAGAATCTATAATACAGAATAGTGTATTTTATAACTTTAATGTCAGTAGGTCCAAGTAAATAGTAGAAATCTGTCTTGCACTTGACGTTTCAATATTTCAATATTCAGTACTTCAGTAGATCTGTGATGTTATTAATGTGCCTGTTCCCTTATTATTACAGATTGCAGCTAAACTACATCTTCTCCTGTGCAGCTTTGTCCATGTTCTCTCACGTTATGGCTAACACAATGGAGATTTTATAAATTTAAATATTTATTTCAAAAATAATTACAAATATGCCAACACCACATGAGAGATATAATCCATATTCTCCCTGTACCGCTCCAGTCTCTGGGGAAAGGAGGGAGATTAGGTTCATAGATTAGCTCTGTTCCTTTAGAGCACAGTGCCAAATCCAGGTCGAAAACTCAGCTAGGTTCAAGTCCCAGGAGCCTTGGCTTCTTAGGGCTTCTGGGCTGGTCTGTTTGGCTATACAGGGCAGTCCTGGCTTTGAAGTCATCATGACTTGAATTTCCAGTCCAGTGGGGATCGCCTCTAGCACTGTCCAACTGAGTACAAACAACACAGAACAGAAATGAACACCCCCCCCACACACACACACACACTTCACCTCCCCATTTCCATTCCGTAGAACTGGGGTAGAAGCAAGGGAAGGCAAGTCCTTCTCTTCCTATTGGTTCAGCTCATGATGTCCCTGCTGTGTGCATCAGCTAGGAGCACAGACAAAAACATGATGGAAAGAGAGAGAGAGAGAGCAGCTTGGGAACACTACTTTTTTTGGGGGGGGGCGATTAGGGTTAAGCAACTTGCCCAAGGTCATAAGGCTAGTAAGTGTTAAGTGTCTGAGGTCACATTTGAACCCAGGTCCTCCTTACTCCAGGGCCAGTGCTCTATTCACTGTGTCACCTAGCCACCCAGAGGGAATACTATTTTTAGAGAAACAGTCAATCAAGGAGGTTAACCCGACCTATTTTGTTGGGGACTCAGGGAGCTTCATGGTATGCAAAGTGACCTTGCTCAAATCCGGATTACAACTGTAGTTATGTAGAAGTCTGGTGTAGTAATATTGTATTAGGTCGTCCATTTGTGATTCCTCTATCACTATGATTTGCCCATATCCTTTTCTGATAATACAGTTTATGAACATATCCCTTTCAATCCTGCTTCCCTTCTCATAATGATTTTATAAAGTTGAGAAAGCAGGGATATGTGTTTGTAGAGTTGTCACTGGACAGTAGAATATGTGAAGTAAGTTATAAGAAGACTGAAAAGTTAGAAAGTGGCCAAATTATAAAAAGCTTTGAAAGCCAAATAGAAGGTTTTATATTTGATCCTAGAGGTGTTAGAGAGTCACTGGAGTTTATTGAATAGAGGTGTGTTATGGTGGGATTGCATTTTAAGAAGAACACTTTGGTTGCTGAGTGGAAGATAGAGTGTTGTGGGCAAAGACTTAAGGCAGGAAGATCAACTAGCAGACTGTCAGCCTAGGCATGAAGTAATGAATGATAGCTGTGTCAGAGAAAAGAATGGGGCATATATGAGAGATATTGCAAAGATGGAATCAACAGGGCATAGCAAGGGAGCTGACATATCAGATAAAGGGAGAGAGGGGAAGAGACTGAGTCCCTTTAAAGTTTAGGAGATCTTTAACTCTGCAACTTATTGCTTGGTTTGGCCTCAAGATTCACTCATGCTATGACATGAGGATCAAAGTTATTAGTTATTCTCTCAAAAAAGGAATAGTTAAAAACATATTTTGTAAGCCTTGATAATATTTATAGATTAACAGTTTGTCTACTCTGTAGTGAGAGATGTGGCCTGTACCTGGTGAACCAGTATAGAATCATATTTTAGAGAAAGATAATGTCTAAAGTGTTTTCAATTTTGAAAAGGTAGACAGATAGATGAAAACTAAATCATGTAAAGCATTTTCAAAATACAAGTCCTATGCTTTGCCCCATTTGCCAGGAGTGAATAAAGAGTCACCTTGTGAAAGTAGTGAATCAGGCAGGAATAGGTTAGATCTTCAACACTAAGAGAAGCAAGCTACAAAAGTAACTGGTTTTTCTGCATTACTATCCAGTTTTGAACAGGTTGATTCTATTTATAGAGAATAAATAGTTTGCTTTATTTAAACAATGAATTAAAAATGAATTTGATTTATTAATGAGGAAGACACTTGGGGGAAGACATTGATTCAGAAATCTGTTAGTTTGCACGGAAAGGAAAGAGCCTGGGAACACTGCTGTGATTTGAAGGCCATTTTGAAGGGGAAAAGTAGATCAAAAATTGGTTTTTTTGTTTTTACTTTTAGGACATAAGTCATTAACTCTACATGTATTTTGATTTCAAAAAGGACAACCTACATTTCAAGTCCCAGTGAATGGAAGGCTTATGATGGCCTCAATAATCATATGAGGATTTGGAAGAAGGTAGGGTTTGAGTGGAAATATGATATATTGAGTTTTGGACATGTTGAGTTTAACATGTCCATAGGATGTACAATTTCAGATATCTAATAGGCAATTGGAGATGGGAGGTTGAGTGTCAGGAGAAAGGTTAAGGTTCAGATAAGTAGAACTGACAATCAGTGTCATAGAAATAAAAATTGAATCCATGGGAAAAGATGAAATCTCTAGGAAGAAGAAAACAGGGCCCAGGACAGAGCCTTGGTAAATACCCATGGTAACTTGATGGATATGATTTTGATGATAAACCAGCAAAGGAAAACAAGAAGAAACAGTCAGACAGGTAAGAGAAGCAGGCCAGAGCAGCTTTACAAAAACCTCTAGAAAAAGGTAACAAGGAGAAGAGGTTAAGTAACAATGCCAGAGATTACAAAAGTCAAGAAGATTAAAGATTGAAAGAAGACTGAGATCTGGTGATTAAGTGATCACTGGCAACTTTGAAGAGAGCAGTTTCAGTTGAATAATGAGGTCAGAAACCAGGATGAAACTTAAGAAGAGAGTGAAAGGAAAGGATTTGGAGGTACTCATCATAAAAGGCATATTCAAGTTTAGCTACTAAAAAGAAGAGAAATATTTGGAGGGATCAAGTGAGGTTCTTTTGAGGATATGGCAGATATGAGAAAGAAGTGATTCAAGTAATGGCGGTGAGTGCATATAACTCTTTCATAGAAACTTGGCTGTCCCTTGTCTCTTTTTATATTATTCTCAATCTTCTCCCTTTCATAGCCAAATGTATGCCAATTAAATGCTCAGGTAATGTTTTTGAATCAATGAAGACAATTTCTATATGAATTCATTTTGTTGTGTCTTGTCCCTAATATATACTGTTTTCTTTTCTCTAAGAAAAAAAGAAATAAATTATGTTATTTCTTTATTAATGTTATAAGCATCATTTAGGATACATAGAAATGTAGGCTTTAAATTTCGCCAATGGCTTCCCATTTCTCACCACTTCAATAAGCACTTTTGTGGTAATTCTTAAGAAAAATAAAGCTGCAAGTTTTTCCAAAATAAAAACTAGGTATAATCAGATTTCCATATAGTAATTTATTAACCATTTTAAAGATTTTGATGTCTATTTACTGCATTTTAGTTTTTATTTTATTTATGTGTTTATTTTATTAATGTCTTTCATTTTAAAAGTTTGCAACTTCATAATTGTTAAGCACAAGAGAATGGGCAAAGCCATTGTAGCAATTTTTAATACCTCTGTCAGTCTTTAATGGGAAGAAGAATAGCCTGCAATGCAGTACTTTGAAAGGAGCAGAGCTTGTTAGTATGGAGAGAGCTCTACAAAAGTTGTGGACTTTTTTATTAGACAAATCTAATTTTTTTAAAAAATTTCAAAATTATTCAAAATTACTTCATTTCAGTGTCATAGATATAGTTAATTATTCAAGTGAGTGTGTGTGTGTGTGTATATGTTTTCATTCAAAAGAATTAAAAGAGATTTCAGTGTTTTCTGGCATGTACTGTAGTATATATGGTGCAATATTGAGAGGGTATTAGTCATGCCTGGATCAGTAGCTTCTTTTTGTTCCTGGCAGAGACTTTGTCTTTAACACTGGACAGCTGTCTTCCAAACATATGCCATTTGATTACAAAAAGATGTGGGTGAGACATTTTGGGTTGATAGATGAAATTTATCCGTACTACTTGAAAAATAACTAAAAACATGTGCTCTCTCTAGTGTGGTTTTAAAGGTCTCTCTTCTACACAAAGGAAAAGATTATGGAATCCCCAATGTCAAACATGAATTCATGAGCCTCATCTCCTTAACTTAATGATATCTTCATGAAGACACTTTGCAGATAATATAGTTTAATGAAATTCTGGACAATCCATTAATTTTTTTTATAACACAATAAGAGGAAAGAAGTATTAAAATGTTGCGCAAATGTTCACAATATAAGGAGATGCTTCTTTTCAATGCAGAAAGTTAAGATGGGACAGAGCATAGTTTCCTTTCCCTGGACTTAGGGATATTTTTGTTTAAAAAAAAAATCAGCTATTGAAAATTAAAAAAAAAATTAACTCACCTGAAATGCTCCATTTCCATCATCTTGTCAATCTAATTGGCCATTTTCACTAACAGCCTCTGTCTTCCAATATATGACATACTGAATGTTGCAGTTAAGATTTGAGGGGGTGTGCCTGAAATGAAATGAATGGATTGATAGACTAAATGGAGAGGGGTATTATAGTTAAAACTGATCAAATCTTTCTTCAGCAGGAACATTTTCAGATATTCTAAGATGACAATATTTAAGGGATTTGTTACACAGAAAGGAAAATCCCAAAGATATCTCATTGTAGAGACAAGTTTTCAAAGGAATTCCTCTGAATTGAATTATGAGAGATTCATTGTCTTATGTTTGGTATGGCTTATCCCTTTCAAATCAGCAGATATTACAAATAGTTTGAAATGCTTCCACTAAGAATATCTTTGAGGCTTTCTGTTTGCCTTCTAATGTAATGTAATTAAGAGTTTAGAAATAATATGATGTGTCATCATCTCCAAGATAAAATCATAGGTATAAAATATCATATTCCTTTATAGTAACATGTTAGACCTTAATAGCAGGTTAAACCCAACATAAGAAACGTGGCTGCAGATAAGTGTATTAAAACATAATTAGGATATGAATAAGAAATATATTTTTTAAAAATTGCTGGCATATTGAAATCATTTGGAGTCTTTCCCAAATTTATAGAACAAAATTAAATAGCTAGTTATTAACTAAATGACTTGAAAATGAGATTATTTCACTCTGGGAGGAGCTTTGCATATGAATTTTGATCATAGAATGACAAACCACTAAGTATGTGGTGGTGGGAAAAGAGAGTCATTTAAATCCTTCTTTTTAAAACTAAATTTGTAAGGGTAGATAGGTGGCACAATCAATAGGGCAGTAGGCTTGACTTCAGGAAGACCCATCCTTAAGAATTCAAATCCAATCTCAGAAACTTCCTAGCTGTATGATCCTGGGCAAGTCACTTATCTCTATTTCCCTCAGTTCCTCACCTCTAAAAATGAGCTGGAAAGAAAATGAAAACCACTTCAGTATTCTTGCCAAAAAACCTCAAATGGGGTCACAAAGAATTGGACATGACTGAAGTGACTGAACAACAACAAAATCACCTGTCACACGACAGCTATTTCATGCCTGCCTAACTGTAAACAGTAACTACAGTTTGGCACATTGATTTTTAACTATTCTATAATTTCTAATAAGTGATTCAAGTTTGATGGTTCTCCACACCAAGCAGTAACACTTAGTAATCTCTAGAGAGATATCCCATTGTATACACAAAGACCAAATTCCACAGCAATCAAAATAGAAATGGAGTGTGTTTGACACATACAAAGAATGAACAGTTCATACTGCCTTGCCATTTTCTCAAGGCTTCAGGAGGGTCATAACCATTACTGTGAGTACAATTGTGCAAATAGGATTAGGAGCTAGGAATAAGAAAGGAATGTTAATAGCAGGCAAAACTTCAGGCTTAAAAATTGTTGCTTACCTTCAGGAGCACAAGTTTAATAGCAACATGTAAATTTACCAAAAATGAATAATTGAAGAGAATACTATTAAGCCTATCAATTTTGACTGGGGAAAAAAAAAGTCAAATTCATTTTGAGGAATTTTGTATTTAGAAAGAAAAAAATCATTGCTTTTTAATTTGGTTTCATTTTATTTGTGATTAAAAACCTTGACTTTCATTTAAGCATTTCTATAAAATACCTTGGAGAATTATTCTAGTTTATTCATTTTCTAGCACTTTAAAAAGAGTGTAAATGAAACTTACTTGAGCAGCAGGGAATTAAGAACCCAAAATAGTATTTTGTGTTCTGTTTTGGCATGTGTTTTATGGTAATTATTTACCTCTTATTTGAAATCTACATATATTTTGTTAATTATATTTTAAGGTACTAAAATGTTTGAAAACTAAATGATTTGCATGTTAGTGATGTTTGACATTTTATTCTCTTCTAATGAAATGAAAATTTGTTTACTGTCAAAGTGATTTTGGCTTTTGTCTTTGAAAAATGAATAATTCTTTTCAAGTTGACTTTATTGGCAGTTCTTGGTACTGAAAATTATGTTTAACCTTGTCTTGCTAAAGGCATTGCTATATTTTTAGAGAAAGCATCTTGGCCCTATTTGTTGAGTTACTTATGGTCATGTTTGTAGGTAGAGGCAGCTAGCTTGCTCAGTGGATAGAGTATGGATCTGGAATCAGGAAGACTTGAATTCAAATCTGACCTCTGATACAAGCTCTGTGACCTTGGGCAAGTCACTTTACTCTGTTTGCCTCAGTTTCTTCTTTTATAAAATGGGCTGGAGAAGGAGATGACAAATCATTCCAGTGTCTTTACCAAGAAAATCCCACGTGGGATCACAAAGATTTGAACAGAACTAAAATGAGTGAACCACAACAGGAAAGCAGGGAAGGAGCCAATAAGAAAAGTGATATGAGCAAGATAGAAAGTTATTAGAATTGTGAAGGGACTCACAATCATGCCATGTGAATATTGATCAATGTTATTAGGATTATGGAAATGAATGGATGAATGAATGAATGGATGGATGGATGAAAAAAACATTTATTAAACTACTACTATGTGCAAAGCATTATCCTAAGCAGTACTAGGAATACAGATGGAAAAATGGAGATGGTTTCTACTCACATTCAAATAGGGAATACAACACAAATAAGAACTTTCACCTGAAATTCAAATGGAACGATACTGTGATCCTTAGGGTGCAGCAGCAAAACAGATGGTAATCCATCCTTTTAATGTTATTTCCATGTTTTAAAAAAATGTTTCTGTTGCTAAATTACACTGCCAAGGAATTCAGTGGTAAGAACATTTTTTTCCTAGGCCTTCAGTAGGTGCAATTATTGACTAGGTAGGGACTTCAGCACCATCAGTATCAGTTTAGTTGCTGCTTTTCTTTAGGCTCTTAGGCTTATTTTCCTAATAGTGGCAGTTGGTCATCAGGTGGTACAGATGGTTGTGAGGAAGGTAATTGTTCCCTCTCAATGATAGCTCATGTGAATTTTGGATGATGGTCAGTTGGTGAGGCAGGGAGATTGCTATTCCTAGGGCTCTTGGATTTTGATTCCTATGCTATCTCCATCAGGATATGAGGGGAGGTAATGGTTAAGGTTGTAGCAGTGGATTCACTTACTGTCACATGCTAGCAGTAGCACCTGAGTTAGATTTAGAAAATAAAAGACTTAAGAACCCAATAGTCTTCAGAAATCAAAAGATGATTATGTGGAAGAAGCATTAGCATTGTTCTCCTTGTACTCAGAGTACAGAAGTAAAAGTAATGGGTATGAGCTACAGAGTGACAAATTTTACCTTAATGCATAGAAAAGAATCCTAACAGAGCTACCCAAAAGTGAAATGGGCTATTGGGGAGGCAGTGTTTTTTTCCCTCCTTAGAAGGTTTCAAGAAAAGTTTGAAGGACCATTTGTTGAGAATGTTGTGGAAGAGATTTTATTCAAGTATAGGTTTTACTGGGTGGTCTGTGGGGTCTTCTTCTAAAATGAAAATCTGTGATTCTAGGGTGAAGAGTAAATAGGTGGTGAATCAAGTAGAAAAGTAGTTGTAAATTACTCTTTCAAGAATTGGGTGATGAAAGGAAGCACTTGATAAGTAGGACTTGATGAGGTATATGTTTCAAAAAAAAAATCTGAGAGTATTTTTGGAGATGGAGAGATTGACTATATGTGAGAACAAAACAAAAGATCGTGCAGCCAACGAAATGGCAGATCGATTATTCAATATATACAAATCACTTCAGTTCTCAAACTGTCCAAAATAAAGAATTATGTACCAGATGGAAAATAATTAGAGCTAAATCCCCAGGGAAAAAGAAGATAGAGTACTGGAATACTTGTATACATACAAGCATAAACATATGTAAATTAGCATGTGTTGTACACATATATATGTGTGTGAATTCATATAGATATAAATAGCACACATGTATAAATCTATAAATACCTATTTGAATATGTATGTGTTATATGTATATGTTGGTGTGTGTATACACACATGTTTTGTATGCAACTACATATAGAAAGAATAATAAATCTATAGATAAATATAAAATATATTTTAACTCTATATACATATGCATTATATATATATGTACATCTCTAAGTATACATATAATCTAAGTTGAAATATACCTACATATTCAATGTTTGTTTGTACTTATATATAAAACTTTAAATGTATTGTATCTAATATATATATATATATATATATGTGAATGTTTATATGTATAGTTGTGTGTGTGCATGTGTATATGTATTCATCTTTGGCACTGTCATTTTTTAGCGTATAAAGACTGTTTACTTGGAGTCAAGAGAGACTACATAGGTCCGGATCCCACCTCTCTTATTGACTATGATCGTGAGCAAAAAAATTAACCTCTGGAGCTCAATTCAATCATTTGTAAAATGGAAATAATCATACCTGTATTCTATTAACAGGCAGCTTGCCAGGCCTGGAGTCAGGAAAACTCATCTTCTTCAAATTCAGCCTCAGACACTTACTAGGTGTGTGACACTGGGCAAGTCATTTAATGATATGTGTCTCAGTTTTCTCATCTATAAAATGATTGGAGAAAGGAAATGGCAAATAACTCCAGTGTCTTTGTCAAGAAAATTCCAAATGATGTCACAAAGACTCAGACACTGAAATGACTGAACAACATTTATTATGCTTCTGCTATGTGCAAGGCAGCTAGGTGGCACATTGGATAGAGTACAAGCCCTGGAGCTTAGAGTACCTGAATTAAAATCTTGCCTGAGACACTTACTTGCTATGTAAATCACTTACTTGTTGGATAAGTCATTTAACCCTGTTTGCCTCTGCTTGCCAAGCATCACAAAGAGTCAGACATGATTGAAATCTGTTGAACACATGTGCCAGGCAATGTGCTATGCAATGTAGAGCCTACCTCACAGAAATATTGTGAGGAGCAAATGAAATAATATATGTATAATACTTTGTAAACCTTAAAATGCTATGTAAATGCCAATTATCTTTCTTTTCCCCCCTTTCTTTTAAAGGGAGGAGGCAAGGCAATTGAGGTTAAGTGACTTGCCCAAGGTCACACAGCTAGTAAGTGTCAAGTGTCTGAGGCCAGATTTGAACTCGGTTCCTCCTCATTCTGGTCTAATGCTCTACTCAATGCACCACCTACCTGCCCCATAAATGCCCATTATTGTATATATGTCATAGGTTTTGGCAAAAACAACATCTATTCACTTAAAAAAAAAGATCTCCATCAATGGTTTTGAGTATAGTGAATATACCTTTTTGGCTAGTGCAGAGGATTTTTGTAGGAAAGTATTGGATATTAATTTTGGAAAATTAATCTGGATCCAAATTATAGGGGAAATTAAATGCTAAACTTTCTCCTGTAGGCAATGGTTAACCAATGAAGGTTTGGGAGCAAGAAAGTGACATAATCTAAGTATTAGCCTAAACAGGCTATCTTGGTGTTGCAGGACAGATTTAGAGGGTGAAGAGGAAAGAAGCAAGGAAACTGATGAAGAGACTATTGCCATGCATGATGTAATAAGTACTTTATTTGCTGCCATTATGATATCAATGAATGGGGCAGGGAGGCGGGGAATGAAGCAACCAAGATATTGTCAAGGACAAAATGAGAAGACTCAACAGCTGACTAAATTTGAGGGTGGAACTGTTAGAAAGAGAATGAATGTTCATTACTAGATGACCCAAAGAATTGTGGGATGACTGACAGGAATAAGAAAGTTAAGAGAAGAGTCTTATCTGCATAGGTAGATGACAATTTTGGTTTTAGATTTTGTTAAACTTTGAGTTAGTGGGGAATCTGTGACTGGACCTTCAGAGAAAGCTTAGGGCCTATGGAAGAACTTCAGAAGAATCTGGAACAATCAACTTCTAGCTGTCAGGTAGCACAGGCAAGAGTAAAAATTTAAGCCCATACAGAACTCTCTCTTATAAGATTTATTTAAATTATTTCCTTCCTTGAACTACTAGCAAACTTTCCATTATTTTGTCCTAGATTTGAACAGCACATTAGCAGAAAACATAGATCATAGATCATGATTGAGATTGGATGAAAACAATTACATTCTTCCCCAAATAGGAATGATGTGCCTGTTGACAGGGAGAAAACAACTAAATTCTACAAAAATAGAATAAATTGCATATGCCTGGGGATAAGTCTGCAATAACTTGCCTGCCATAACAACTGGGAGGAACTGCACATGGGAAGGCTATTTATGTTACTCTGGAGACACAGATCATACTGACTTACAGTGTATATATTGAAAAATTAGCTAATTTTTTGCCAGAGAAAAAAATAGATTCCATCACAAGAATTTTTCCCTCTTAAAAATAAGAATATTTTCTTTTGGGCCTCACAAATTGTCAACTAGATAATACCTTAGCTTTGTTGTTTTCAGAAAATGTAGAGATTTCCCATCAGAAAATAAATTTTAATTTAATATGTTACCTTACATCAAACGAACAAATAATCATCCCTAATTTTATTTATTTCCTCACAATAACCATGTGAGGCAGGCAGGCAAAAGAATTACTTGATGCACTTTACACATGAGGAGTCAGGCCTAGAAAAATTAAGTGATATATCAAGGTCCTAGAATTTAGTGTCTGAATTAGGACTTATATGTACAACTTTTAATTGACCTGATGTCTTGTTATTGTTGTTGTTGTTGTTTCTACTAAACTTCATTGTTTTATTCAGCCTCAGTTTTATGGTAGCCTAAATATATGTATGGACTGGCCCACTTGATCACTATAGCATTTAGCATATTGATCTTACTTAAGAGAAAATGAGAATATGGAGACCCAGGTATCAGTGAGAACCCAAAGTATAGGAAGAATCCATGGAAGTATCATAGCACTCTGGTTATTATCTACTTTATTTACTACTTTAAAGATATAGATGACAGATTAGGAGAGTTTCTTAACTAACTTGATAAACTTACAGAGTATGAATCTTTGTTTAGAAGTGTTGTATGTTTTCTTCCAATGGGAGATATGGACATACATACCCCTTAGTGCTCTATGGAACATGGGTCTTTGTAATTCTTATTAGTTGATTAGGTTATATTGGGAAAGGAGCAAATCTTTGTGCAACCTTATATAAAATGACATTTTCATTTGAAGCCTTTAACCTTTCTTTTCTCTTTTATGAGAAAAAACTAAAGGGGAACCATTTTAGTTGTTTTTTAATTATCAAGTATACTTTTTTCTCCCTCCTGTGTGGGGTATGGGGACCCAAAAAATCCTCTACCCCAAAAAATGAAAAGTCAGAGCTGTCTTGAGGAAGGAACAGGAAGTTTTATTCTCTTCCCCCTCAGAAAGACAGTGGTCTTCTCTATGGTAGGGATCAAGGTGTAGGAGGCATGTTTACAGAAGACAGAACAAGATTTTATACCCTAATGCAGTCAAGCCCCCTCCCCCCTGCTGTCTTCTATTGGCTGGGAGGTGTGCTCAAGTCTTGGCATAAAAATATTCCCCAATAGCAAATAACAAGGAAGCCTGATACTATCCCTCATTGGCTGGGAGGTAGGCTTAGAAAGAACAAAGAAATAAGGAATAGCCTATTCAAAAGTACCTATCCTTATTTGGCAAACACCAAAGTGAAGAAGGGAGGGACTAAAGTCACCAGCAAGGTTGCAATTCAAAAAACCCTAAAGGGCCTAATGCTGATAACAGTGTGGCAAACAAGGGTAGGGGTCTTAAGACTCCTGAAGAGGCCTAATGCTAATGTGGCAGCAGTAAAGGGGGGGGAGAAGGGGGGACAGGGAGAGGGGGGATGGTGAAACTTAAATTCTGGCTTGCTCCCACAAAATTTATGGGCTGAGAAGTTTCACTTTTCCCATCCACTCCTATTTCCCACAATATAATGGAAAGAAGGAACTCATATCACACAAATATAGTCAGGCAAGTATATTTGTTCCAGCATTGGTCATGTCCAAAAATGCAGTTCTTATTCCATATATTAGTCCATCATCAGAAATGTCATAAAGTATGCAGTATTTTTTTTTATCAATCCTCTGTAATCATAATTGTTCCCTGTTATTGTTGAGGATACAGCCATCCTCCCAGTCACCCATGCTCTCAACTTGGAGATCATTTCTGCCTCCTTACTCTTATTCCACATATTTAGTCATTTATCAAAGCCTGTTGATTCTACCTTCTCTCCTCTCCTCTGGGACTGCCACCACCCTGGAGCAGGCCCCCATCACCTCTTCCCTGAGCTATTACTACAGCCTTCATGACTCTTCCTACTTCAGTTCATCTTTCATCAAGCTGTCAAGTTATTCTTCCAAACATGTAGGTCATACCTCTATTTAATAACCTCCAGTGCCTCCCTATCACCCTCAGGATCAAATATAAAATTTTGTTTGGCTTTTAAAGACTTCATAACATAAACTCTCCCCACTTTTACCATCTTCTTACACTTTTCTCTTCCCCATCTATTCTGTAATCCTAGGGTCCTGTTTCATGTACATAGAACCCCACCTTCTTACTCTAGGCATTTTCACTGGCTGTCCCAATCATCTCTATCTCTTGGGTTCCTTCAAGTCTCGGCTTGAGTCCCACTTTCTTCCAAAAGCCTTTCTTGATCCTTGTTAAATGTGGTGTCTTCCAGCTCACCTTCTCTCCAATTGTCTGTTACCTATCTCTTTAACACAAATTTGCTTCTCTCCCTCTTATTGACTATAAGCTCCTTTAGAGCAAGGATTGTGCGTTTGTTTTTGTTTACTTTTTTCTTTTTGCTTTTCTTTTTATCCTCAACATACTTATTACAGATCCTTTCACTTAACAAAACTTTAATAAGGCTTGTTGACTTTAACTTTTAGAAAACTATTTATTTCTTTGTTTATCGAAAACCAGGGACAATTTGCTTTTTGTCCTGCACAATTTTCATTTATGATTTCTTGAAACTTAGCTCTGAAAAAACAAGCTTTAAAAAAAGTCCATTGTGATTCAAATAGTGCTACTTCATTAAGCCTTTAAACCCAAATCACTTTGGCTTTCATTGAATGCTTAATCACAGCCCCCAGCCCAAGCCTCAGTGCCTCATTGTTTAGGTTGCACAGTTTAGAACGTGCATAAATTGCAATTGTTTTCTGTCCTGGACTGAAACTCTGCGGGCCTTCCCCTGCCAGATTGTATTTTGTGATGACAAAATTGGGCCATCTTTTGTCTCAATTCTTACCTAGCCCTAAGTCATTGGGTGTGGCCTCAGACAAATAGATCTGAAAAGACCTTAATTTAGAAAGACTAATGTCACCACTGCATCCTGAGCCGTCTCCAGTCATCTTGACTTTTGTCTTATCACAGGACAATGACTCTGGAGAAGAGAATGAGGCCAATGACTTCGGGCAGCTTTGCCTCACTCAATACAAGTCAAGATATTACCCTTATGATGTCATTGGGCCTCTTCTAGAAGGAAGGATGAACCATAATAAATAACACCTAAATAATTGGAGAAACATTAATTGTTCATTGATAGAGCCAATATGATCAAAAATTACAGCCGTATGTAAATTAATTTACTTGTTAAGTTCCATACCAATCAAGCTATCAAAAGATTACTTGGTAGAACTAGAAACATAATAAAATTCATATGGAAGCAATAAAACTCAATACTGTCAAGGAAAATAATGAAAAAATGGGGAATGAAAGGTGCCCCACATGCCGGATTTCTAATGATTCCGAACAGCAGTCATTCGGAGAACAGTTTTGTTCAGGCTGAGAAAGAACACTGATTAACAGTTACTAAGTAGTTGTAGTTGGACAGAAGAGCTGCCTAGAACTCTACAATTTTGTCTTTATTTCTACAAAAGAGTTTCGTAGTTATAGTTATATAGTTCTTTTGTGTATCTTGGTAGGTAGGATCTCAATTATTTCATTCTGTTCTCATTTTAAATGGAATTTCACTTTCTTTTTCTTCTGGGCTATATTGTAAGTACAACAGTTGCAAGAGTAGGTTTGCAGTCAGGCAAGGGGGAGGTTCATTTCCTGGGGTAAAGGGATTACCCATCCCTACCCCAAACTATAGAGCTGTAAGGAATGCCTCAGGGCAGAGGAACTAACAGGATAACTACATTTGCTCTAGACCACATAACCTAAGAGGAGAGTTGCTGAGCTACATATTCTGACCTGAGCAAGCCCAGCTTTAGTAGAAGAGAACCATGTGACCAAATGGAAAGAATTTCTGAATCCTAGTCTCCTAGGTAGAGGGGTAAGGTGAAGAGGTAAGGATTTTCATGATGTAATTATCTAGCCTTCTAGCAAGAAAGGTCAGGTCCTGGTTAGTGCCAACTTTGGTTTTGCCTTGATGGCAACCCCAGATTTTAGACCTCTGGAGTCCAGCCTGCTAGAAGCAAAAGAGGCAGTTCTTGAAAGCCCATTCCTAGAATTCAGCCTTCAGTTTTGAGAAGGGGGATTCCTGAATAGAACCCACATTATAGTTATATTTCTAGAAACACCATTTTCAAGATCAACCAGCTCCTTGGAGAAAGAAGAGGATGATATATTTCTTCCACCCTGACCCTTTTCTTTCTGAAACAGCAACAAGGAAATCTAAGTCTTGATCTAGGAGAGCAACATTACTGAGGTTTACCCTCTATTGTAAGTGTGAGCTACACCAAAAGAACAGCTCTGATAGGAAGGTATCAAGTGCATTCCTTTTGGGGGAGGGGAGAAGGGAGGCAAGCCCTCAGCACAATACCATCAAACTGGCTTTGAGCGGGACAAGCTAAAATGAGGCAGTTTCCGTACTATTGAATTGATTTTCCTTCATGTTTTCAACATTTTTCTGTGTGGTGTAACAAAGACTGCCCTGAAACTGAGTATGTAGTGTTTATCTTGCGTGCTTACACTTTCCCCCCACATCTGTGGGGACTGGGAGATAAGTTATGTGTGAGTTATATTTAGAGATTCCTTAGAGGCAACCCTGGGTAAGAACAACACGAACCACAAAGACGGCAATTCAGTGCAGGAGTGGGGAAAAGACGTCAAGGATGGGTAATGGTGTGAGAACATATAACTTTATGCATGTGCCTTGCTTAGTAATTTCCTATAAAAGTGGTAGTATTGGTAGATTTTTAAATCCCCAAATCAACTATAATTTCTTTATATTGTCTCTACCTGTTTTTGTAACCTTATTTCAGGACCACAGCATTTGTCATAACCTTTTGATGTCAAGAATATTTCATAATGTATGCTCCATTCTTTAGATTTGTTCATATACCTGTGCTCTTAAATGCAATGAAATCCAAAAATTTTCAGTTGGTTGCTGATATTCCTTGCTAAATATCTTGTCAACTCTGTCTAGTTTCCTTTGAATCCAACATTAATTTGGGCTCCGTTTACTCCTTAGCTGATTTTCATTGCTCATATCTAGAAACTCTCTTGCCAATTGCTAACATCAAAGCCATTTAAAGTTTGCACAATCTTGTTCTTGGCAACAATTTTCTCTGCACGTAGCAGGGTGCTAGGACAAAATCTTCCATCTTTCTCTGCCTACATATTCATCTGGGACATGGCCTGATTTCTTTGAAAGCTTTCAGAAAGAAATCTTCAATTAAATAAAATTGCTGAATAAGCAAATGTAAATCATTTTGGAAATGCCTAGATTCTATAGATATTTGTTCAGATATATCTTCTAAGCAGCATATAGCATTTTAGTTCTGACAGTTAACTGTAATGAGAATCATACAGCTTAATTTGTGGTTGAAGCTTTGCAAACTTTCTGAATTATAGAGAACTTATGAGAATTTGAACCCAGTTAGATTCATTGATATAACGAATGTATTGGTGTTGAACATTATCTTATTGTGAATAAAATATTCCATTTAGGAAAAACATTCTTAAACTACTTAGAATAACTTAAAAGATTTTGAAGTGATAATGTTTTATATATATATGTATATATATTATATCAAATATCATATGTGTATATGTATTATATATACGTATATGTAGTATGTATTCACTTATAAATATATCTCTTTCCCCTCCTCCTTCAAGATGAGTTTAGGAAATAAAAGTTGGTAATAGGACAGCTAGTTTCAATCCAGTTAAACACTTTCTTTTTTAGCAATAACATTTTGTTTAGTAAGCTGGAACGGAATCCTGGCAATTACGCATGTAGTAAACCCCTCAGAATAGAATACGTGGCATGAAAGAACGTTCTTGTCATTTGCAGTGAAGCAGAGAATAGTGACAGACTTTAGCCCTAACTAGGATTAAGTTGAGAAGCAAACTGTGGGTATATTGTTGCATTTGTTATTATCTGAATGGCTGAGGCTTTATGGTTGTTGACATCTGGGGTGTTTCTCAGCATGTTAGCGGAATGTGCCCCACTCTCTCCATTGTTGATCACACAGCTATTTGCCATCCTAGCAAGTGTTTTCCAAATGCTCATAACCTTATTCCTTTTCATGCCTTACCTATCATTTGCTGCAACTGTTTTCAGCAACCAACTTTTGTTCGGTACAGACTTCAGGTACGTTAGTAAAGCAGGTAGAAATGGCTTTCTTATAAACTTCGCTGAGGGTCTTGGGTGTGTGTGTTTTTATGGGGCCCATTTTTCCAGCTGATATTGCCATTTATGTCGGCTGCTCAAACAATTACATCCCCGCCTTTCCAGCTGGTGGTAAATTGCACAATATTGGTTGTCAGAAAGGGTTGGCATGACAGAGATTGTAAGTAAAAGTGTGCGTTTATGTGAGTCATAGTGAACGTTGGAGAAAGAAATAATTTTTAATAAGGTTAGAACAATACTACTTAGAATTTAATGTTAAAAGGGCCCTAAAGGCAATTAATGTGTTCATAAACATGAAACATGTAACAAATTGGTTTTTTTTTAAAATTTTTACCAATACAATTGTATACAAGCCATTGCCAATGGTTACAGAGCTATTCACCGAGTTCAGAAGATCTGGTTTCAATTCCTACATCTGACACACATTTATTAAGTAACCCTCAGCAAGTAACCTTTTCATGTCCCGTGAAACTCTCTAAGACTGAAAGTTGCAAAATAGTTATCAATCTACTTTAGAAAAAGAAATTTTATTTTGCATAGCCCTTCTGTTGATTAAAACCACAAGTCTGCACAACATAAAATAGAAAATATGGTCACTGGTATATTTAATGCCAACTACTGTCTATTAATAAACTTGTTCCAAATTAATTTTTTTCAATCTTTAAAAATAACAAGGAAATTGCAGACATTTTAAAACAATATTTTATTCTTTTACAATTGAATAGTATTATACAGAGATAACTCTCCTAGAAGTAAAGAGACCCAGATTTGCAAGGATGGTTTAACACTATAAAAACAAACAAAAACATATTTAATAACACAATTATATCAACAGATGCAGAAAAACCCTTTGACAAAGTACAATAGTCATTGATGCTAAGATAAAAAACCCTACTAAGAATAGGCATAAACAATCTAGGTCATAAAAACATAGATCTAACCTCAAAAGCAACATTATTTTCAATGAAAAAATACTAGAAGCTTTCCCAATAAACATAGGTGAAAAAAAGAAAAACTAATCTCTTTCTTCTCAGTTGTTTGGCATTTCTTAAAAGGCCAGCAATAGGAAAAGAAAGAAATTAAAGGCAAAAGCCTAGGCAAAGGACTTATTGAGAAAACCCCAGAAAGTGAGACAGGAAAATACTTGAGATAACCAACTTCAGTAAAATAACAGGATAAAAAACAAACCCACAAAAATCAACAGCATTTCTATATAGTGGTAGCAAAATCTAGGAAGAAATAAGAGGGAAGTCCCATTCAAAATAACTGTGTATGGATAAAATATCTTGAAGTTAGTCTACCAAGGTACCTCAAGACTTATGTAGCCTTAACTACAAAATACTCTTTAAAGAGATAAAGAAGTACTTAACTAATAGGTGCAATATTCTGTGTTTATGAATGAACATACAAATAGGAAAAAATTGATGATATAACTCAAATAAATGTGTGTGTATATATATATATGTATGTATATATATATATATATATATATATATATAATGCTATCCCAACCAAACTGACAAACTCTAGCTAGATAAAATAATAGCAAAATTTATTTAGAGTATTAAATTATTTGAATTTCAATGGAAATCATGAAAACAAAAGATTAAGAACTAGAGGAGGGGAGAAGAATATTTCTGAGAAATTGAACTAATATAATTGTAAAGCAGCCAGCATCAAAACTCCGATAATTTTTTTAAAAGTTAAGTAGATCAGTGAGACAGATTAGATAAGGAAGAACAAGAAACAATTGACAAATTTGAGAAATCAATTGGTAGAAAAACCTAAGATTGTAATTTATGGGGGAGAGGGGAGGCCACAAGGAGAGAGATTTTCCTATTTGATAAGGGCTGAAGGAAAAACTGAAAAAAAAGTTTGGCAAAAATTAGGTTTAACACGGGTATACAATCTAAGTATTAAAAGTCACAAGGATTTGAAGTGGAAGAAATTCCCATCAACTGAGAAATGGCCAAAAAAGTTGTAGTATATGATTTGGTTGGAATACTACTGTGATATAAGAAATGATGAGCTTGATGATCTTAGAAAAACATAGATAGATCTGCACAAAATAATGAGGACTGAAATGAGCTGAACCAAGAGAACTTTGTATGTAGTAACAGCAATATTGTTTTAAGAACAACCTTGAGTGAATATTCCATTTCGACTCTTATAAACACCCAAATTACAGGGACAGGGTAGAGAGCGGAAGGGGAGGGGGAGAGGGATAGGAAGAAGGGACATGTAATTAGTCTCTCACAATATACCCACTGTAGAGAGGTTCTGCATAATTACACATGTTCAGCCTGTATTTGATTGCTTGTCCTTCCAGTGGGGGTGAGTGACAAGGGAGAAAGAGAAAGAATCTAGAATTTAAAGTTCTATAATCAAATGTAAAATCTATATCTATATCTATATCTATATCTATATACACACATAATAATAATAATTATTATTATTAACTACATCCAACTGGAACTTAAGATACACAGGCACTGTGGTAGGGAGATCCATCCTGCCCTACCAGAAAGTCAGAGGGGTAATGGGGGAGGACATAGGGGAGAATAGATTGGGGGAGGGGTTATACAATGGAATGGCCATTTTGGGGTGGTGGGTAGGGTAAAGATGGGGAGAAAATTTGTAACTCAAAATCTCGTGGAAATGAATGATGTAAACTAAAATAAATAAAAGTTTATATAGCTTCAAAAATAAATAAAT
>CM053582.1:501203311-501218183 GCA_028627135.1 Pseudochirops cupreus
ATTAGCTACAAAGGATATATGAAAGAAGACACTATCTGCATCCAGAGAAAGAACTGAGAAAAAGAAGTATGTATAAATTATATATTTATCTATATGTGGTGTGTGTGTGTGTGTGTGTGTGTAATGGTAGCCATCTCTAGGCTAAGGGGAGGGGGAGAAAAAGGGGGGAAAAGAAATTTACATGATAATCTTACTATGTATTTAAATGGAATAGCAAATTGTACATAATAGAATTGCAGTTTCATGTGCAATCAGCTTTTTAAAAAGCATACTATGTTATGGAAATATTTGTTTCATTACATAAATTAAAAATTAAATTTTACAAAGGTCATAAGATACAGAAATTAAGAGAGAACCATATCAAGTTACTTTTTACATTTATGACTAGGGAAGCATTTCTTAACTGAACGAAAGATAGAAGCAATCACAAAACATGAAACAATAATTTTGATCACGTTAAGTTAAAAAAAAACACCACCACCTATGCCACTACAAAATCAAGGAAACTAGGATAAGAAGGGAAACTATAGATTGAAGAGTATTGGGAAAAATGTTGCATCAGATATCTCTGATAATTTACTGATATCCAAGATATATAGACAACTAAAATAAAAATATAAGACCAAAATAAAATTAAAATATAAGACCAAAGTCATTCCCTGGTGGATGAGTGATCAAAGGATGCTTGAAAAAAAATACTCCAGATCACTAGTAATTAGAGAAATGCAAATTAAAGAAATTGTGATATTCTACCTCACACTCATCAGAATGGCAATGACAGAAGTTAGAGGGGTGCTGGGAAAACAGGCCTGTTGGTCTATTATTGGTACACCAGTGATTGAACCAGAAGTATAACTAGAAGTTTGATGGACTTAACTGAAATTGGCTCTTCAGAGACGATTGTTTAATTTGCAGTATAAGCATTTATACCTCAGAAACAAGAAATAAAAATCAAACTACAAATCAGGATTTGATTTATTATTTTGTTTGTCATTTGATTTTAAATAAGCATAGAGGAAATGTTAATAATGCAGATAAATGATAAAAATATGTTTTCTGGACTTTTTTTCTCAGAGTGCTGAGTGCTAAACATTTAGCAACATAAAGAAATTTGAATTACCCACAAAAAGTTACTATGCAGTGCATAGTACCCTTTGACCTAGCTGTAATATTGTTAGGCCTATACCCAAAAAAGATCAAAGAAAGGGGGAAAAAAAGATCCCTTTAATACAAATATTTTTGTAGCAGTGCTTCAGCACTTAGCAGGAAATTGCAGGGATGCGCATCAATTGAGGAATGACCAAAGAAGTTGTAGTATATGATTTTGATGGAATACTCCTGTGATAGGAGAAATGATGAGTACAATGATCATAGAAGAACATAAATGGATCTGCACAAAATAATGAGGACTGAAATGAGCAGAACCGAGAACTTTGTATGTAGTAACTTCCTGGCTCTTAGTAGGAGTTATTTTTTTTCTTTTTGGAGGGCAGTTGGGGTTAAGTGACTTGCCCAAGATCACACGACTCGTTTGTGTGTGTGTGTGTGTGTGTGTGTGTGTGTGTGTGTGTGTGTGTGTGTGTGTTGTGTCTGAGGCCAAATCTGAACTCAGGTTCTCCTGACTCCAGGGCCAGTGCTCTATTTACTGCACCACCTAGCCACCCCCTGTTAGTAGGAGTTTAATAAACATTGATTGGCTGATGATTTAATTACTTGATTTTGTGGTGGCAAAAAAAAAAAGAAAACTACCTGGGAATTAAGAGCTGTTATATATGACTGTGATGGAGTACTATTGTGCTATAAGGAATGAGGAAATAGATTACTAAAAGATATGGAAAGACTTACAGAAACTGATGAAGTAAGCAGAACCAGGACAGAAGTTTATACTTTAACATCAATATTATGTAAATGAACAATTTTGAGGACTTTTATAAACTGATAAAGAATGAAATTATCAGAACCAGGAACAGTTGTGTAATAACAATAATGTAAAAGCAAACAACTTTGGAACCTGTAAGAATAATAATTGAGAAAATGATTATTCATTATCCAGAGGACTGAAGATGAAACACGCTATCTGTGACATGGTCATGACAGATTTAAGGTATAGAATGAGACACAAATATTTTTGTATACCACCTGTATTTGTATACCACTTTTTGATTGACTATACATATTTGTTAAAAGAAATTTGTTGAGGGGAGTTTCTGGGAATTGTGGGAGTAGGAGGGAGAGAAAATAGATTTTTTTTTAAAATAGAGAGGTGGGTAGGTGCTACAGGTATGACGTGTTGCATGCAGTTTCAGATGTGGTCATTATTATTTGAGTTTGCCAGTAAGTTTGTTTTTATTAAAGAAGAAAATGCATTTATTTGTCATTGATCTTCTATTTTAAACTCTAACTCTTTGAAAGGACCTGATAGGAACTATATCAAATGACCCCATTCTCAAAAGATTAACCTTTAATTTTTAGTTATAAAATGCTTTTAAAAAGTCAAATGAAATTTCTCGTTTCAAACAATCAACAAGAGTTGATCAACTACCTACTCTGGGCCAAGCACTATGCTAAGTTCTGGAGATAAAAGTTATGTTCTGTTTCTTTAAAAGAATATGTTCTGTAGCGATAAAATAAGTAGCTATAAAATATTCACAAATTTTAGTTTTTAAGAAACTTCCTCTACCAATATGAGCTATGAATGACTGCTTGGTAGCAAACTGCTTAGGAGCCATGATAATTTCAGATATGGAATTAACACCTCTTGATCAATTTTATTTTAACTTTCTGTGACATACTTTGGTCTGAAATAAATTTATCTAGAACATAAGGTAGGACAAAAAAAATGCTTTAACAAGTATATTGCAATGAGTATTGACCAAATTGGAGACTATGAGTCTCTCAACCAGAAGGTCAAAAGTTCAATCAACAGTTGTATGATCATCTGACCATTTCAGACAGCAGGCCATCTTAACTGCTATTTTTAATTGTTATCTTTTGTGAGGAAAGTGAAATATGGCTAACCCAGCTTTGTGTGTTAGCTCTCTATCAGAAAGCTTTAACACAACAACTTATCCCAGGATTGTGAAATTTACAGTATAGGACATACTGTGGCAAAATAAATGAATTCAATTTGTGCCTTGTTAAATTGGAAGCATTGAATCTATGAGCATTCAGAACAAATCTGAATTGTAAAGAGTCTGATTGTTAAATGATTATAATCTTTTACTGCCATAGGCTATAAAAATTAAAAAGGTCTAAATGCTTCTTTCAGACAGAGATGCAGAGACTAATTTTACATGAATGCATATCCTAACAAGATTAGCTAGCTTATTCAGGCGTATGAATTGCACTTTTGTTCTTCATGTTGAACAAGCTTGTACCATCAGAGTCACTCTATGCTTATCATAGTCATAATCAGTTCCTTCCTTTCACAGGGTATTTTCCTTCTGCAGCTCTCTTTTGATATCAAACCACAGGTTTTTTTTTCCTTTTCTTTGGTCATATTTAGTGTATTTATTCCCTTACCTTTGATTTCCATTTCATTGGGTTTTAAACCTATTGCTTATCTAAAAGATACGAATCACAATGACCATTTATCTTCTATCAGGCAGCTAAAAGTTAGATGATAGAAAAGATCAATTCCTGATTGTCATTTTCTTTGTTTAAAAAAAATGTTCAGTGTTTTGCCATGAAAACAATCTCTGTTCATTTAGTAGTCTTCTGGGGAGCAAAGAACTCTTTTTCCATCATAGACTTCAAGATATATCTTAGATGTGGCTAATCTTTTGTTGGTAAAATGTTGACTCTGTCTCACTAACAAGAAATTCAAAAAAATTAGTTCTTTTGACTTTTTTTTTTATCTCATGAGATCAAACGCAGTCTGCTTTTTATGTTTTATAAAGCAGTTTTCTGATATCCATTAGAAAGCATTAGGCCTTTTGTTCAGTTTAGATAATTATACATTTTTTAATATACTCCCATCTTTCTATTTCAGCAAGCGAATGGTTTCATTTGGGGACAAGTAATTGATATGAATTTCTTTTTTTTCCAGAAGGCCTTTTCAGAAAATCAAGAGTACATTAAAACTTGCATTATAACACACCACTAACAGGTTTATTTTAGTGGTACATCTGTGCTATGGTAGTAAACCATGTATCTGTGCTCCAATTTTAGACATTTATTTTTAATGTCAGAAGTTTATAACTATCTCTAAAATCCACTTTGGGCAAAAACTTGGCATGCAGGGCTTCTAACCAGCCCTCATGATCTTCTTTAAATGGAAATTTATTTCCTTAAAAAGAAAACCCTTCACATTGTGCACACATTTATTATTATGGCCTCGTTTTTTAATGATGATTTGATTGGTCATCGAGTCTTTTCCACAGTCAGTGTTCAGCAAATATACTACTGCTTTGTGTAATATGTAGTCTAATGACTCAAGAGAGTTAGATTTCTATTATTTGCTAGGAAGACTTCTGAAAGCTAACATTTGGTCAGTGTTATTAACTGATCTTTCAAGAGAAAATTGCCAGATTTTGCCTTCTTTACATTAGTTTTATTTACCTTCTCTATTGTACTACATATATTTTTTTACTTTACTTTTTTCCTAGAAGGAATGAAATATGTATTTACTTGTTTCCATGATTCATGGCATAGATATTTTCTCTTTTATTGGAAAGATTCAAGAAAGATATGTTACTTAGCCTTGGATTTACCTTAAAATGTGAAGAGGGAGATACCTTAGGATTTTAGACCCTGACATTCTTGCCATCTGTAAGGAAAAAAAAACAAAGAGCTACCTTTGGCAATAGGTTTTTTTTTTGTAATAAATCTCCAAAAGGTTTGATAAGACAGGCATCTGATATTAAGGCTACCTTTTAGCATTCTCTGGGAAGCTTATACTCATATATTTTTAAGTTAACCCAAGATTTTTCAGACTATGATTTAGAAATTGCCATATATCAGTGACCAAGTCATTTTTTTATTAAGGACAAGAAACCTGTGGTACTTGGCCATTCATGAGCAAATTTAATTATGATAATATTTTATTTAAAAAAAGCTTTCAGATTTGAGATCATAAGTGTGGCATTAGTCAGTATTTTTACTTATGATTCAACTTTAAAAAATTAATTGATTCATTCTTTGAAATGTTGCAAAACGTTAATTGATCTTATGTTGGAAAGGTTAGAATTAATCATCTCTAAACACTTTAGTGATGAGCTGCTAATTGACATAATTAAAGCCTGACATTCCAAAGGTCAGTATATTTGTTATGAAGCATCTTGGTAGTCTAAGATTTGACTATACTGTTAGTCAGATAGGGTGTATGTCTACACAACTAAACTACTAAGATCATTCTTGAAGTGAAGATCTCATTTTTTTCCCTTTCAGCTGTCTGAGTAGCAAACAGACACATATTATATGACTGTCAGTTATGGATGTCATTTTAAAAGATATCAGTTTCCTGATTCCTTTTATCTGATGAGTAAATATAACATTCACAGTTTTAATAAAAGAAATAAGGAACAACAACAAAAAGGTGTTGGACCTATTTGCCTGTCATCAATTTCCACTTACATTTCTGATAAAAGAAATGGCATATGAAAACGAATGGAAGTATTCTATATTCACTTAAAAAACATTAGGGACCTACTATGTGCAGGGTATTGTGCTATATCCTGATGATCTGACAGTAATTGTCAGATGTTGTATCTAAGTGTTCCATATTCATTCAAGAAACATTGAGGGCCTACAATGTGCAAGATACTGTGTTATGTGCTGAAGTTCTGAAGGAACTTATTATCTGTCTTGCAGAACTCTCAGCATATAGCACAGAGCCCTCTTCTTCACCTATACTACTTTATTTGGTGATCTCATCAGCTCCCATGGAATTAATGATCATTTCTGTGCTAATGATTCTCAAATCTACCTATTCTGTCTCAGTCTCTGACCTCCAATCTTACATCTCCAAACATCTTTTAGACGTCAAACTGGATGTCCAGTAGACATCTGAAACTCAGCATGTCTAAAACAGAACTCATTGTCTTTTCCCCTAATCTTGTATTCCTCACTATCTCTCACCCTCTAAATCTAATCTGTTGCCAAGGTCTATTGATTTCACCTTTGTGCCATCTGTTGCTGTGCATTAATTAGACCTTCTCTGTGCCTTTTGCATGTGACCCCTTCTTTATTCTTATTCTATACCCACCCTAGTCAAGGTTGCATTCACCTTTTACCTGGACTATTATAGTAGCTTCCTAATTTGTCTCACATAATCCATTCTCTACTCTTTCAAGTCCATCCTTCACACAGCTGCAAAATAAATATAAACCAAGTTCCAAAGCCAGTTGATGTAGGACTCTCTCCTTATTAGTGGAGATTCACATACCTACATGAGGGACAAGACCGAGGTAGTGAGAGAGTGAAAGAGGAAAGCTTTAACCTCTTTGGACTTTATTTGACTCACTTCAAGTGTTTTGAGTATCTTTGGTTCTCTTCCGGATTCCAGTTTCTCTAGAGATGATAGGTGATGCCTATTCATGTTGCTGAAAATGAGAATAAGATCCTGGGAAGAAATTAGCATAAGAGCTAGCTGTCTTCATTATCTACTTATCCACAGGTTGCTACATTAGACTTCAGGGAATTTTGCCTTGAGTAAGATCTGGCACTTCCTCTCTTGCTTGAGCTGAGTTACCTCACTCCCATTGGGAGAGCTCCTTACTCTGTATTGCCTGGTATATATTCATCTACTTATACTTTCTCTGATTTCATCTTTACTATTGACTTGGATAAATGGATTGTTTTATTGCTCAATGTGGCTCATTATGGAACTGGTATTTGGTGGGAAGTCAAATGGTCTTCCTTTCCCAATAATAAACAGAGCTCAGAAGTTTAGCTTAAACCTGAAAACAGCATCTCTAAACTAACAATATTTAAAGGAGCAGACAAATACAACTCTAGCCCAGTACCCCCTCTCTCTTTGGGGGACAGAAGGATCAAACTTCTGGTCCCAACCTCCTGTTTCTTCTCTGGGCAGGATACAAAGTCTCTCTCAAAGAAGAATAGGGAGAGATGAGAACAGAAATGTCTATTCTGTTTCCCTTCAAACTCCACAATGACATCCTTATGTTACATATGTTACACATTATATGTTTATGCTTCATAAACATTCCTAAAGCATATCTCTGGCCATGTCACTCATCTGTTTAAGAAGTTTTAGCAGACTTTACATTTACCTAATAACTTTCCTATCTGGCATTTAAAGGCTTTCACAATCTGGGTCTAGTCTATCTTTCAACACTGATTACATATCTTTCCCCCTTACACACTCTACACTCCTGCCAAAATGCCCTGCTTCCTGTTCTCTGTACATGACATTCCATTTGCCTCTATTCCATTGCCCAGGATCTCCCCCATGCCTGGAGTGTGTTCCCTCTTAGCATTTGTTGAATTGACTCTTTTCAAGTCTCATTTCAAAAGCAATTTCTTTTGAGAGTTCATTTTCAGTTCCTTAGTTTTTTGAAACCTACCTCCCCCCACAATCACTCTGTCTACAGAGTGAATACAGGGTGTCCCAAAAGTCTTCATTCAATTTTAAACTTTAATAGCTTAAAGATACACAAAGGAGGATATGAAAATATATCCCATATTAAAGAAAAAATCTAGGAATATATTTCATGCACCTAATAGAATATAACCTTCTTGAGGTGTAAGACTATCTTTTTGTCTCCATGCCCAGCACTGCCTGATACATAATCAGTACTTTAAAAATACTTGTTAATTAATCAGTAGTATGATTGATTAATATATGTTAGATATAATAAGAATAGCATAGGTTTACATAGTGCTTTATCATTTATAAAAGATTTCCACTGAACACTATAAAGTAGCTATTGTAAATATTCTGCCTATTTTTAAATGATGAAATTGAGGCTTAAAGAGGGAAATTGAAATGCCTATTATCATATAGCTAGTATGTTACAGAGAGAGAACTCAAACTCCAATCTTCTACCTCCAACTCCAGGACTTTTTTCACTCATTGTATCATGCTGCCTTTAAAAATGAAGGCGGTCCTTTTGCCCATTTTTCTTAGAAATGAACTGAGATGCTGCCAAAATCAGAGTAAGATTAGCATTGCTTACTTTTTAGATCATGATTGTCAAAATAACATCATGTTTATATATTTTCTAACGTTAATTTAATTTCATTTTATGTTACAAAAACCTTTTGCAAGATTGAATTTATTTCTTCTTTTTCTAGTTGGTTGACTACAATATTGTGCCCAAAAGAGTATGCATGTGTGTGTGGGGGGGGAATATCTCCTTGGCAGTTGCATTAACTTTTATTTCTCATAATAGCTCACCACTAACAAAAGAATTCACTTCTTAGGTTTAAACCTACATCGGAAGCTTTGTGTTAAGATATATTGATTACACTTAGTTTTGAACAAAGGCCATTAAATTATTTTAAGAGTAAGATAACTTTGGGGAGGGTTTATGGTTTTGGGGGGTTACTTTATTGTTGTAGTTCAAAAGTTATGGGGGTACACTTTTATATCAAGTTTTGTGGGACATAGATTAGATAAACTCTAGAATTCACATCTGTAGTATAATTTACATGGAGACTGGGCTGTCTGAATAGTTATCATCCTTCTTGGTGCTGGAATTATTATACCTGAAATTGAGAAATCAAGGAATACTTATTAGATACCTACTAATAATGATAGTACAGCTCTAATAGTGTATCTTTTAGAAAAATTTAAGTGTACAGTGATGTGATTATTAAGTATTATAATTATACACTTTAGATAGAATTTTCTAGCTCTTCAGGAAAAATAATTTTCATTATTTAATTAGACATACCACAAAAGCAACATTCTTATAGTTCATTGAATTTTGGGGAAAACCTTGTGTTCTTTTTTAAAAAATGTATTTATTTACTTTTCGTTTACAATATTAAGTTCCACAATCCCTTGAGTTTCACATTTTCAAACCTTGTGTTCTTGAAGACAGTATATGTGTAACATAAGCTCTGACAGGTCCTATCAAGGTGGAAAAGACCCAACAATGAACTTGGTTAGCTCTAAAAGAACTGGAGAGGTAAGGTATGGGGGGCTCATGTCTAGAAGGCTGCCCAGTATCAGAAGAAAATTTTTGGAGGTACAGCAAACCTTCAAAGGAATAAAAAATATAAAGTGACTATCAGAGCTCTGTAACTCCCAAGAAAGAAACAGAGGATGCTAAGGATCATGCAGTTCTAAGACCATCAATAAACATGATTTTTACTGTTAGTATCCCTGAATATGTGATAATTGTCCAAAGATTCACAAATTGATCCAATGCAATAAGAACTGAATGACATGCAAACTGAAAATCAATCCATGAATTTTACTTAGTGGCCACTCTGTGCCATGTAATGTGCAAGACATTAGGGGATGCAAAGACAAAAAGAAAACAATCTTGGCCTGTCTGGAGCTTCATTCTGTCTCAGAAAAAAAAAATGCACATACACAAATAAATTCAAAACACCCTCATAGGATCAAATTTCTTAATTTTTAAAGTCATGATATTAAAGCAAGTAAAATATGTGTTTCAGAAACATAGATTTATGTCCTTTTATGGATTTCAAGGTTTTTTAATTTTGGAGGAAAGAATGGGAAGTACGTTCTCAAATCCCTGGTCTTAGATGTATTTTTGAACATTTTACACCATATATGTTCCTTGATGATAAGATCCAACTTTTTGGTTAGGGGGTTAGACATTTATGTATGACAGTAAACTCAGTAAATTAATCATCTGAAGTATATAGGCCTTTGGTTTTTGTTTTGTTTTTTTACTACTTTATCCTTTTAACATGATAAAAATCTGTCATCTCATAGTCTATATTTTGATTATGAAAACTAAAAATAAATTGGTTAGGTTGGAGGAAGTACAAGAAAAATTGGCTCAATAATCTCCCCATAATATTGGGCCCACCCTCACCACCCGTTTCTTTATTAGTTGAGCATGCTGCACATCTGAAATTGAAGATGAGATTTTATGACAAAGGGAAAACATTTTTCAACATTTTCAGTTTTTAAAAATGAATATGAAAACTGAGGGTGGAGTTGTGAGGCAATAGGCTTCTTTGTAATATCATGCTAAATTGGAACTAGCTTTATTAGCCTCCTCTCAAATACTGCAGATGGACAATGAACTGTCCCCATAATTGAATAGGAGGAGGAGAACAGGCTGGCTTACATTTGTGAAATTTTGCAATGCCTTTAATGATTCCAATCTTCTCTGTGAAACAAAGGCCTATCTTTTTAAGTCAGATATTCTTACTATGGTGCTATAGGAATGAGTGAAAAAAGCTATGTGTGAAACACTGTGCTAAACTGGGAATACAAAAGTTTAAAAAAAGTGTCTGTTTTCAAGGAGCTTCCATTGCTAAAAAAGCAAATATATGTGTTCATGTATGTATACATATGAATGGGGTGTAGTTATGGGTATATGTGTGTATATATATGTATATATACATAAACACATGGACATGTATATATATTAGAAGGGTGGCTACAGAGACATGTTTTGTTTTTGAAAAATAAAAGTACTTCAGATTAAATAAAATGCTTGGGAGTCTACCTACCAAGATAGACACAGGACATTAATGAAAACAAATACAAAATACACTTTATAGAATATACGCCTAAAAAATTGAAGAAATATTAATTGCTCAAGAATAGGGCAACAGATGTAATAAATGCCAATTAATTTACTTATTCAGTGCCATACCAAACTATAAAAATATTGCTTTATAGAACTAGAAAGATAAAAACAAAATACATCTGAAAAACAAAAGGTCAAGAATTTCCAGGTAAATAATGAAAAAGAATAGGAAAAGGAGATCTGAGAATCTAAAATTATACTACAAAGCATTAATTATCAAAGAATATACTCAAGACACTAGATACATTCCTTGAGTTCTTTTCATGTTATAAGAATATCCATGCCCTACTGTGGTAGTATGTTTGTTATTCTTCACTCTTACAATATGATCAGTCCATCTTTTTTTTTTTTCAGGAAGGCATGTTCTTGATAATGTATCCTTCCTAGTCACAAGCCCATATGGGAAATATGACATAATCTATTAAAGTCTGCAATTCTTCTTGGAACTGTTTTTAAAAAAAAGTTGATTTATGGAAAGCATTAGGTACGCAGCATCTAAAAGCAAACAAAAATGGCATATGCTTGAAAAACCCAAATACCCCAACTACTAGGATAGAGATTCACTATTTGACAACAGTATCTGGAAAATGCTTAAAAATCGTCTGTCAGAAACTAGGCATAGACTAGATAAACTCCAAAAGGATATATGACTTAAATATGAAGGGTGACATCTTGACCACATTAGAGAAGAAAGGAAAAATTGACTTTTCAAATCTCTGAATAAGTACTATTCCATGACCAAATAGAGGTTAAAATAGAGAATGTTGAGAGGGAAAAAAATCTTGGCAGCAAAATTCTCTGATACAGCTCTGCTCCTCACTTCATAAATAGTCAAAAAGCGGTTCCCTAGGGAAGAAATCCAAGCTATCAATGAACATATTAAAAAGATTTTAAATCACTAAAATTAGGTGAATGGGAAATAAAGCAATTATGATATTCCGTCTCCTAGCAATCAAGTTAGAAAAGTTGACAAAATAAAAAATAACACAAGTTTGAGGAGCTACCAGAAAATAGAGCATTAATGTTCTGTTGATAGAACTGTTCGTCTATTCATACTGAAAATTTGGAAACAGCCCCAAATATTACTAAACTGTGCCACATTTAGGCCTACAAACCAAAGATGTCAAAGAAAGAGGTAAAGAATCCATCCATACAAAAATATTTATAGCAGCCTTTTTGGTAAGAGCAAAGAACAAAGTGGGTAACCATCAAGTGGGGAATGACTGAACAAATATTGGTATATGAACACAATATAGTACAACTCTATTTTGAGAAACAGTGAAAAGGAAAGTTTTGAAGAAACCTGAGAATATTTGTATGAAGTGATATAGAGTGAAGTGAGCAGAACCAGAAGGAAAATTCAATTATAAAAGCAATACTGTAAAAAGAAACAACTTTTAAAACTTAAGAACTCTGGTTGATCAGTGCAATGACCAACCAGGATTCCAGAGAATCAGTGTTGAAGCATGCTTAAGGTATAACTGAATGAGCAGAATGAAATACATATTTTTAGTGCATGACTAACATGGCAATTTGCTTTGTATGAATATATACATATATATACATATATGTATATACATATATATGTATGCCTGTGTATATATGTATATACATACATATTTATATATATATGTGTATATATATATATATATGTTGTCTTTTCTTTCTTTTTAATGAGAAGGAAAGGTTGAAGAAATTAAAAATAAAATGTTAATTGAAAAATAAAATTTAATTTAAAAAATAAAGGTCAAGATAGTGAATGGATCTATAAGGGATTAGACTGATACACTCTTTCCAGGAGGGCTAGCATTGTTGACTGTATTCTCTTTCCAAAACTGGAAATTCATGCCAGAGATGGGTATTCCCAGTCATAAGGCTCTTAGAAGATGGCCAAGGATTAGGGATCAAAGTGAAATGTGACTAGGGGCCATATGAGATAGTGGTCCAGGTGAGGCATGGAATACTATAATCCCCAAAGAATTAAGGTTGCAAGTCTTCCAAAGGACAGTGAAGAGACTCATGATGAGTATGAATAGACTAAGGCCTATTAATGCGTTATCAGCTGTACCAGAGAAGTAGCATAAAAACTATTAGGGGCATATGTAACTAGCAGGGGAGGGGAGGGACTTGATCAAGTAGTAAGAGTCAGAGATTACCAATGGACAATCATATGTTTCACTGGTAACAAAACAATGTCAAGAAAACTAGAGGAAGAATCCTAGCATATTGAGTAAATTCTATGTGAACACTCTACAGGACAGAGGCAAGGGATTAATGGAATGAAAAGGTATGGATGGAATGTATTCATTCTCATTGAAAGGATTGCCCGAATTAATGAGATTTTTTAAAAGCATTTTAAATGTCCCCTCATTTCCATCCTTTGCCTTCTTGGAGGCAAAGAGTGTTTAAGGGTATAGGATCTTTCTCATGAATTTATTCACTAATTTTGTTCTTTTCCTTTTTCATATATATTTTCTGTCATTTGCAGAAGCAGTCCTTTTTTTCTGAATACACATATACATATGCATATACATATATGGGTACATACATATACATTTATATACATATATGTGCATCATAAATGCACACCCATATGTACATATTCTTTAAAAACTTCAACTTTAATTTATTCAATTTAACTCTACATTAGTGAATTACTGTTGTGTCAGAGGATGAAACTCAGCGTCAGATGGAAATGAAGAAGGCCAATGGATAAGGGAGACTGTCTTTACAATGGAGGGAGGATGCTGAATTTTAGGACAAGGGTTGTAAGTTGGAGCCAAGTTTAGGTACTGAGGGGCTCTATAGGCCTATAATTGATTAGCCTATGCAATAGCAGTTTGTCCCTTTTTTGTATTAGCAAGTTGCTTTGCAAATCCAATTGAATAAACATTAAGTAAACTTCTGCTGTATATAAACATGACATACCAAGTATATGTTGTAGTTATATCCATGAATTGATAAGCTACTGATAATGACTCATCTAAAGTAATGGAGGGAGGTGGAGCCAAGATGGCACATTAGAGAGGTACTCAACAGAGCTCTCTCAAAATTCTACAAGCATCTTTAAAATAACTCATTTTGATTTCTGGAGTGGCAGAGGCAACAAAACATAAGATGAGATTTTCTTCTGGGATAAGATAACATGGGAGGTGAGAAAGAGATCAGGGACATGGGGAAGGGGGATAGATTGGAGCCCATATGGAAGAAACACCAGTGGTGGGACTAAGGGGTGATTCAACCAAGAGACAGAAGGGGAAACTGACAACTGATCAGAAAGAGATTATGGGATATCCCTGTGCTATTACTGGATACAGCACCAGATACTGTTTGGCAATACCATTGCCTATACCCACATCTGGATCACAGTTCAGTGGAAGAAAGGAGCACTTTTGGGTAAGAGGGATCAGAAGCATAAGGGGCAGTGTCACTTTCAGCCCAGAGGAATCAGGATGCTGAGAAACAGTATAATTTCTGGTCTCAAAGGGAGAAGGGTGCTGAGGAATAGTTATCAATTGCAATCCCAAGGGTTCAGGGGCCTTTGCTGGGTAAGGACCAGAGTGAAGACCAAGAGAGTATTGAGTACACTTCTCCCAAGGTCATATGACCTTGGAAGCACTGAAAAAATCCCAAACCCCAAGAATTATCTCTGAAAATGGTAAGGTAAAAAAGCCTGAAGCTTGAGGCAAAGTCCCACCTCTCCCCTACTTGCCCCTGCCATACCAGGAACAGAGCACATTACCACTCTGTGATGGTAACACGGAAGATTAAGGCAGAAACTCAGAAGAAGGAAGACAATGAAGGAACTCAAAACTTCTATAAACAAAGCCTCAAAAATAAATTCCTAGAGCAACTAAAAATAATTTTCAAAATCAAAGAAGAGTGGTAGGGGAAAAATTCAGCTGAGAAATGAAAGAAAAGGAAGAAAATTATGAAAAGATGATTAGAAGACAATTTTAAAAATATATGAAAATACTGAAGAAAATAACTTTAAAAACAAAATTAGTCAAAGAGAAAAAGACAAACAAAAATTCACTGATGAATATAACTCCTTAAAAAGCAGAATTGGTGAAATGGAAAAAGAGGTACAAATGTACACTGAAGAAAATAATCCCTTAAAAGTTGGAACGAGAAAGTAGAAGCCTTGGATTAGCAACAGCTGCGAGCGG
>CM053582.1:501218683-501249971 GCA_028627135.1 Pseudochirops cupreus
TGAGCTGAACAAAAAATTTGATTCTCAAATACAAGAAGCAAAAGAAGCATGAGATGGTAAATAGGAAAAAGAAATCATAAGGAACTTATTAAAGTTGAATTATTTATATTCCTACATGGAAAAATGATAGTTGTGACTCATAAGACTTTTTTACACTATGAGGATAGCTGAAGGGAATATATATCTATATTTATGTATACATACATATATATGTATGTATAGGAGGATGTATGTGTATATAAATATATATGTGAGTATGAGCATGTGTGTTCATGAATACTTAGAAGGCATAGGATGAATTGAATATGAAGGAATGATATCTAAAAAAATAAAATTAAGAGGTGAGAGGAATTTATTAGAAGAAGAAAGGGAGCCATAGATTAGGGTAAATTATTTCATATAAAAGAGGCAAGAGAAAACTATTACAATGGAGGGGATGTGTAGGAAGGTGAAAGGGAATGGGGCAACCTGATTTTCATTGAATTTGGCCCAAGGAGGGAATAACATACATACTCAATTGGGTATCTTAACTACAGGAAAATGCGGGGGGGGGGGGAGATACGGGATAAGAAGGGGGAGGGTAGAAGGGAGGGCAGATTGGGGGAGAGGGTAGTTAGAAGCAAACATTTTTGAAAAGGGATAGGGTCATAGGGGAAAAAGAATAAGTGGGGGGCAGGATAAGATGGAGGGAAATATAGTTAGTCTTTCATGATATAACTGCCATGTAAATGATTTGGATAACTACACATGCACAATCTATATTGAATTGCTTATCTTCTCAGTGGGGATGGGTGAGGAGGGAACAAGGGGAAAAAATCTGGAACCCAAAGTTTTAAAAACAAGTGTTTAAAAATTTGCTTTTTACATGCAACTGGGAAATAATATATACAGCTATTGGGCTATAGAAATCATCTTGCCCTACTAGGAGGTTAGTGGGATGAAGGCAGAGGATACAAGAGAGAACAGATTGGGGGAAGGGGTATTCAGTAGGCTTGCTATTTTGGAATGGGGATAGGGGAAAGATGGGGAGAAAAAAATCATAACTCAAAATCTTGTGGAAATGAATGGTGAAAACTAAAACAAAAATTTAAGAATATTTAAAAAAAGAAATACAGCTGGCCAGAAAGAGGCAATTCAGATAGAGAGTCATAATCAGGATCACAAAGGACTTGGCAGCTGCAACATTAAAGGATTGGGGTGGGTGGAGCATGATATTCTGGAGGGCAAAGGATCTAGGAGTACAACTAAGAATCACTTATCACAAAAACTAAGCATAATACATCAAGGGGAAAAAAATGGACATTCAATGAAATAGAAGGATTTCAAGTCTTCATAAGGAGGAGACTAGAACTAAACCAAAAATTTAACCTCCAGTGTCCAGACCCAAGAGAAGCATAAGTGTGAATAAAGGCAAAAGAACACATAAGGGATTCAACAGAGCTACACTGTTTATATCCTTACATAGAAAGATAATATTTATAATTCTTAAAAATTGTATCACTAACAGTACAGCTGGAAGGCATATACATAGGAAGAGGGTATAAGGTAAAGTATAAGGTGAATTTGAGCCAATGATAGAAAAACATATTAAGGACTGAGAAAGAGGATTACAATGGGTACAAAAGGAAGGAGAGTTAGAATGGGGTAAATTATCTCACATGAAGAGATGGGGAAAGACCTATTTAAGTTGAGATGAAGATGTGAGGGTGGGTGATGGGCATGGTTTGAACCTTACTATCATCAGTATTGGCTTAAAGAGGGAATAATATTATATATAATATCGGTTGAATATAGAAATCTATCTTAGCAAACAGGGAAGTAGGAGAGGAGATCAAGTAAAATGGGGAAGTAGGAACTGACAGAAGAGTGGGCAAAATAAAATCACTGGTGAGAAAGGAAAGGGTGAAAAGAGAGAGTAGACCGACAGGAGGAAGAATAGGATGGAGGGAAATACAAAGGTAGTAATAACAACTGTGAATGTGAATGGGATGAGCTCTCTGTAACAGTAATGAGATTTGAAGTTCCTTTTGTATTGCTAAGCTAAGAAGTACTTAGCACCTAGTTCAGATTAAGCTTCTGTTAAAGAAACAGAATGTATGAACTCCTGTCTCCTGTTGCTGATGTAACAGGAAGGGGTTGGCTGAAACAAGAAGCTAGTCAGATCTTCTTGGAGCAAGCCAAAGAGGAAAGACTGCCCTAGGCTGCAGAGAATGATTTTGATTTTAAAAACCTGGATGGAATAATTTTGATTCTGGGAACCAGCTGAAACTTCTGCTGAGTCTGAGGGCCAGCTGGAGCTGCTGAGGATTTCTGAAAGCCAGCCGGAGCTGAGGGCCAGCCAGGGAGCTGCTAAGGAGTTGCTGAGGATTTCTGAGGGCCAGCTGGAGCTGCCAAAGACTAAGGAAGCATGACTGTGATGCTGGTACCTTGTATGGACCTGTTTGTGGCTTTGTCAAGCCTTGACTTCCAGGGAACAGAAACTGTGAAGGATTTAAAGTGGACTGGACACTGTGAACTTCAGTGTGGAACAGGACCTGCCCAGAGAGCTGGGCAAGGATCTGGGAGCTGTCTGCCTTTGAATCCAGGTGATGATAGATTCAGGTAGGAGCTGCCTGCCTCAAGTCAAGACGAAAAGACCTCTCCATGGGTACTGAGTAGTGATGAAATTGTAATTTACTAGTCACCTAGGGGTCAGGGTTTGTGTATTTTCTGACGATTGAATACTGAATGATAAAGGATGATTGAATGATTGAGTTGATTGAATGATTGATTGACTAAATGATTGTACTTTGTGATTAATAACTGAATAAGTGACTGATTGAGTTAACTTAGTGTGCCCCATAAGTGCAGAAATTTGACTATTGTACTTGGTGATTGAACTAAGGATTTTGTGATTAACTAAATGAATGTCCTTTGTCCAAAACTTTCTGACCACTGTGGTAGAAACTATGTGGCTATTTTCTGTGATGAGTTGTGAATGCTATATCTCAATTTTCTGTGATAAGTTGTAACATTGTGAATGCTGTACTTTGATTTACTATGAATGTTTTGCTTTGATTTGTTATGGAATAAATAGTGTTCGCTATCCTGTGTAATCAGAACCTTAAAAAGCTGTTCATACTAGCATTCTTCTGGAAAGCTGCTTGTGCTTGGCTTTACTATTGCCCATAAAATGGAAATGGATAGCACAGTGGATCAAAAACAAGAATCCTGCAATATGTTGTTTACAAGAAACATACTTGAAGCAGAGGGACATACACAGAGTAAAGGTAGTGGGCTGAGAAGAATCTATTATGCTTCAAATGAAGTAAAAAAAAAAAAACAGAGCTAGAGTGCCTGATCTTAGACAAAATAAAAGCAAAAAGAGACATAATTAAAAGAGATAAGACAGGAAACTCCATCTTGCTAAGAGGTATTTCTAGACACCAAGGGGTGGAGGGTTTGTGTGGTTTTCTAATGACTGTATTTGTGATTAATGATATTTAGTAATTGTGAATCTAGATTAGTGACTGAGTAAGTTGATGGTTGCCCCATGAGTGGAAGTTTGATTATTCTATTGTTCCTTGTTCTAAATATTGTGGCCACTGTAGTGAAAATTGTGTGGCCATTTTTTGTGATAAGATGCAATGTTTTGAATGTTTGTCTTGATTTGTAATGGAATAAACAGTGTTCACTATATTGTGTAATCTGAACTCTAAAAGCTGTTCACAGTAGCATTCTTTTGGGAATCTGCTCGTGCATGGCATTACATTATGGTATTATAGACAATGAAGCAGTAAAATTAGAAGAGCAATCATTAATCAGATATATCTGGAGGGGAAGAAGTCATGATCAAACAAGAGATAGAGACCATTACAAACTGCAGAATAGATAATTTTGATTCTATTTAATTAAAAAGCTTTTGTACTAACAAAACCAATGCAACCAAGATTAGAAGGACAGTAGAGAGCTGGGAAACAATTTTTACAACAAGTATCTGTCATAAAGACCTCCTTTCTCAAGTATATAAAGAACTGAGTCAAATTTATGAGAATATAAGCCATTTCCCAATTGATAAATGGTGAAAAGATATGAATGGGCAGTTTTTAGATGAAGAAATCAAAGTTATCAATAGGCATATGAAGAAATGCTCTAAATCACTTTTTTTATTAGAAAAATACAAATTAAAACAACTCTGAGATATCATCTTACACCTATCACATTGACTAATATGATCAAAAAAAGGAAAATTACAAATATTGGAGAGAATGTGGGAAAATTCAACATCTAACCATTCTGGAAAGCAATTTGGAACTATGCCCAAAGGACAACCAAACTGTGTGTACCCTTTCATCCAGCAATAATATTATTAGGTCTGTATCCCAAAGAGATTATAAAAAGGGAGAAAGGACCTACCTGTGCAAAAATATTTATAGCAGCCATATCTGTGGTGGTAAAATACAGGAAAACTGAGGACATACCCACCAGTTGGGACATGGTCATATAAGCTATGATATAGGAATGTAATGGAATACTGTCATGCAATAAGAAATGATAAACAGGCAGATTAAAAAAAAAAACCTGGAAAGACTTACATGAGCTGATGGAAAGTAAAATAAGCAGAACCAGTGAAACATTATACTTAGTATCAGCAACATTGAGTGATGATCAACTATAAAGGACTCAGCTCCTCTCAGCAACACAATGATCCAAGGCAACTACTATCTACCTCCAGATAAAGAACTGATGGACTCTGAATGCAAATTGAAGGATATTTTTTTTCACTTTATTCTTTCTTATGGGTTTTTCTTTTTTTTTACTCTTTTGATCTGTTTCTTTTTCCACAACTATGCTGAATATGGAAACATATTTTAAATGATAGCACATGTATGAACTATATTGAACTGCCTCCCATTTTTAGGAGAGGGGAGGAAAAGAAGAGAGGGAGGAAAACAAAAACTTTGGATCTCAAAATTTTATAAAACAAATGTTAAAAATTTTCTTGATACATAATTGGGGAAAAATAAAATAATCTTAAAAAGATTACTCAGGTATTGTGTTGCTAATGTATTCTGCTGATCCACAAATCTATTTCTTGGCTAGTACCAGATTGTTTTGATGATTACTGCTTTGTAATGTAGTTTGAAATCTGGAACTGCTAGGCTGCCTTCCTTAACATTTTTTTTCCATTAATTTCCTTGATTGTCTTGACCTTTATTCTTCCAGATGAATTTTGTTACTATTTTTTCTAACTCTATAAAGTAATTCTTTGGTAGTTTGATTGGTATGAAAGTTAATAAGGTAATTAACCCAGGTAGAATTGTCACTTGTATTATATTGGTTCATTTATCCTTTGAGTAATTAATATTTCTCCAGTTGTTTAGAGCTGTCTTGGTTTCCATGGAAAAAACTTTTTATTGTTTTCCTATAATCCCTAGGTTTGTCTCAGAAGGTAGATTCCCATATAATTTATGTTGTCTATGGTGAAATTCTCTTTCTATCTCTTCTTGCTGCTTTTATTGGTAGTATAGAGAGATGGTGATGAATTATGTGGGTTTATTTTATATCCTGTATCTTTTCTGAAATTATTATTTTAACTAGTTGTTTTAGTTTATTCTCTAGGGTTCTCTAAGGATACTATAATATCATTTAGAAAGAATGATAATTTTGTTTGCTCATCATCTATTTTTATTCCTTCAAATTTTTTCTTGTCTTTTTGCTACAATACTGAATGATGGCAGTGAAAAGGAACATCCTTTCTTCACCCCTGATACTATTGGGATGGCTTCAAGTTTATCCCCATTATGGATAAGGCTTGCTCTTGGTTTTAGGTAGATACTACTTGTTATTTTAAAAGATGCTACATTGACTACTACACTTTCTAATTCTGACTCACTCCCATTCCCTCTTTCTATGTAGAATCCTTCTAACAGCCCTAATAATGATAAAATTCTTAGAATATATATGTGTTATCTTCTCATATAGAAAAGTACACAGTTTTAAAAAGGTACACAGTTTGAGTCTTTTTATGGTTTCTCTTCACTGTTTTCCTTCTTATGCTTCTCTTGAGTCTTATATTTGAAAGCCAAATTTTCTGTTCAGCTCTGTTCTTTTCATCAGGAATGCTTGAAAGCCCTCTATTCCATTAAATCTTCATTTTACCCAGGAAGGATTGTATTCAGTTTTGCTGAGTAGGCCATGTTTGGTTGTAATCCCAGCTTTCCAGAGAGAGCATTGATGAACTCTGAATGTGAATTTAAGCATATTCTATTTTTTTTTACTTTCCCTGTTTTTATTTTATTTGTTTTTTTCTTTCACAATAATATGGACTTATGTTTTTCTTGACCTCACAAGTATAACAAGACAAGGAGATGAATGGGGTAGGAGGGAGGGAAAGAATTTGGAACTCAAAATTTAATTTAAAAAAAACTACTGACACAGATGGGGCTATAGTAAACTCAGAGCTGGCTTCAGGGCACTAAATCACTGGCAACTGTGGTGGTTTCCAGACTTCTCAACCTACAAACACCAAAGATTGCTTAGAAGGTCATTGGAGAAGGTCTGTTCAACCTGGGTTAGAGAGCAGTGTGGTCTCGCCCCAGCCCTGGGCCAATGGCAGAGTTGATGGTAGCTTCAGTGGGTGTTTCTGGAGCTCTCAGTCCACAGGCAGTGGGGGGATCCAGTGATTGATCAGAGGGGGATTGCACAGATCTCCTTGCTGGTGCTGAGGCAGGATTGGCTTTGCTTAAGCTTTGATCTGGGTCACAGTCCTAGGTGGTGGTCCTGGGGCAAGGAGGAGTATTGGTGTTGTAGAGCTTGTGGTAGTGGTGAAAAGGGAATCATCCTCACAGTTGCAAGGTAGAAAAGAGTGCTTGTAGTTACTCACAGGCAAGAGCACAGACCAGGAGAGGAGTAACATCTCTCCTTTGATAACACCACCTTGAAAGAACTAAAAATTTACAGGTCCAGAGAAATATCTCTGAAAATAGCTGTACAAAACTCCTGAAACAGCCTCCACACTGGAAGCAGAGTCTTACCTTAACAAAGAGCTAAAAAGTATATTAATTGACTGGGAAAATAAGCAAACAGCAGAAAAAATCAGACTATGGAATCTTACTTTGGTGACAAGGAAAATCAAAACATACGACCAGAAGGCAACAAAATCAAAGCTCCTACATCCAAAGACTCCAAGAAAATTATGAATTGTTTGCAGGCTGTAGAACAATTCAAAAATGATTTTGAAAATCAAGTAAGAGAAGTAGAGGAAAAATTGGGAAGAGTAAGGAGAGTGATACAAGAAAATCATGAAAAAGAGTCAACAGCTTGCTAAAGGAGACCCAAGAAAATGCTGAAGAAAATAACACCTTAAAAAATAGACTAACCCAAATGACAAAAGAGGTCCAAAAAGCCAGGGAGAAGAAGAATGCCTTAAAAAGCAGAATTGGCCAAATGGAAAAAGAGGTCCAAAAGCTCATTGAAGAAAATAATTCGTTAAAAATTAGGATGGAGCAAATGGAAGCTAATGACTTTATGAGAAATCAAGAAATTATAAAACAAAACCAAAAGAATTAAAAATAGAAGTCAATTGGAACAAATGTCATTGGAAAAACAGGTGACCTAGAAAATAGATCTAAGGGAGATAATTTAAAAATTATTGTACTACCTGAAAGCCACGATTGAAAAAAGAGCCTAGACATTGACTTTCAAGAAATTATCAAGGGGAGGTGAAGCCAATATGGTGGAGTAAAAGCACAAACTTGGTGTGAGCTCCCACTCCAACCACTTCCAATACCTGTAAAAAAAATGACTCTAAACAAATTTTAGAGCTACAGAACCCACAAAGTGACAGAAACAAATCTCCTGCTGAAGGCATCCTGACAGGCCAACAGGAAGGGTCTATCACACCATGCTGGGAGCCGAGCACAGTCTTGCGTAAGCCGCTCACTTCTGGCCTGAGTATGGTCCTGACCAGTGACACAAACCTGCCTCACCAGACTTCAAGAGAGAGAATCACTAGCAGCTGTTTTGGTTTCCAGAGTTCTCAACTCATAAACACCAAAGAGAAAGTAAAAGGTCATTGGGCAACTCTGTTGGAACTGAGTGATAGAAGAGCACAGTCTGGCCCCTGCCCCTGGAGCAAGAGGCAGTAGAGGCACAGTGGCTGCATCTGATGCCACATAGCTGCCTCCAGAGCTTTTGGTCTGCAGATCATAGGGGGACCAAGTGACTATTCAGAGGATAATGGCTCTTGCTTTGACCTGCTTGGCCCTGGGTCACAGTCTTGGGTGGTGGTCCTGGAATGTGTGGCCAGTGTGCCGTAGCTTGTGGTGGCTCTAGAGAGGGTACCCTCCTCATAGCTCTGGCAATTGTGAAAACCCCAGCAATTTGAGACACAGCTCTCTCCACCCTGGAAGCAGAGTTCTACCAAGCAACGAGCTCAAAAGTCAAGTAATTAGCTTGCAAGATGAGCAAATAGAAGAGGTGAAATCAGACCATAGAACCTTTTTTGGGGGGACAAAAAGGATCAAAATATGGAACCAGAAGAAGAGAACAAAGTTAAAACTTCTGTATCAAAAGCTTCCAAGAAAAATATGAACTGGTTACAGGCTATGGATGAGCTCAAGATTTTGAAAATCAAGTAAGATAAGTGGAGGAAAAATTGGGAAGAGAAATGAGAATGATGCAATAAAATCATGAAAAATGAGTCAACAGCCTGCTAAAGGAGACCTGAAAAATACTGAAGAAAATAATATGTTCAAAAATAGACTAACTCAAATAGCAAAAGAGGCCCAAAAAGCCAATGAGAAGAATGCCTTAAAAAACTGAATTGGCCAGATGGAAAAGGAATTTTAAAAACTCGCTGAAGAGAATAATTCCTTCAAAATTAGATTGGAGTAATTGGAAGCTAATGACTTTATGAGAAATCAAGCTATATAAAACAGATCCAAACAAATGAAAAAATAGAAGTCAATGTGAAATATCTTATTGGAAAAACCACTGACCTGGAAAACAGATTCAGGAAAGGTAATTTTAAAATTATTGGACTATCTTGAAAGCCATGATCAACAAAAGGGCCTAGAAATCATCCTTTAAGAAATTCTCAAGGAGAATTGCCCAGATATTCTAGAACCAGAAGGCAAAATAGAAATTGAAAGAATTCACTGATCACCTTTTGAAAAAGATCCCAAAAAGAAAACTCCTAGGAATATTATAGCCAAATTCCAAAGTTCCCAGGTCAAGCAGGAAATACTGCAAGCAGTCAGGAAGAAACAATTTGAGTATTGTGGAAACACAATCATGTTAACACAAGACCTAGCAGCTTCTACATTAAGGGATCAAAGGGCTTGGAATATGATATTCCAGAGGTCAAAGGAGATAGGATTAATATCTACTGGAAAGTAGGGGGGGGGAGAGCATAAGAGAAGGGTTGATGGAAGGGAGGGCATATTGGGGGAGAGGGTAAAAGCAAACACTTTTGAAAAGGGACAGGGTCAAAAGAGAGAATAGAATAAATCAGGGGCAGGATAGGATAGAGGGAAATATAGTTAGTCTTTCACAATACTATGGAAACATTTTGCTGAACTACACATATACAACCTATATTGAATTGCTTATCTTCCCCTTGTAAGTGGGTGAAGAGGGAAGAAGGGAAGGAATCTGGAAATCAAAATTTTAAAAACAAATGTTAAAAAAAAGTTTGTTTGTTTGTTTTAACATGCAACTGGGAAATAAGATATACAGACACTCAGGTATAGAAATCCATCTTGCCCCACTAGAAATTTGGGGGAGAATATGGGGGAGGATATAAGAGAGAGCAGATTGGGTAAAGGGGTATTCAACAGGCTTGCTATATTGGGGTGGGAGTGGGAGAAAGATGGGGAGAAAATTTGTAACTCAAAATCTTGTGGAAATGAATGCTGAAAACTTCAAATAAATAAAAGAAAAGGAAAAAAAAGAAACTGCTAAAATTTTCACATATAATTTAAAGTATTTAATGAAATAAATAAAAATAATTTTAATATAAAGTAGTGTAGGTATTCAGAATTCATTCCACAATTAATTTCAGTAAACATTAAGTCTATACCTTTTATTCAGTGCTCCATATTAGATAAATAGTTTCTAATTACCTCAAGAGCTTAATATGTACTGTATTTAATAAGATTGGCACACAAATAACTAGAATGCAAAGCAGAATGTAGTAAGTGCATAGCAGATTTTCCAGAAAAAAGTGCATGAGAAACCTAAGGATGAAGAAGTCACTCATGACTCGAAGCATTGGGGAAACTTTTATGGAGGAGATGCCACCTGACTTGAGACTTTTTTTGAAGAGATTTCACTAGAGATATGGGGACAGAGGCATCATGATGTGGGAAAGTAACTTCTGAGCACAGAGTAATGAGAGACTGTATTTGAATATCACCCCAATCAATTAATCTGTCAACAAGGAACCTGTGATGTGCCAAGCACTATGATAAGTGCTGGGGATTAAAAGACAAAAATGAATCATTCCTTCCCCTCTATAAATTCACATTCTAACCAGGGAGACCAACATACCTACATAACACTTTCACACACAAACATATACCTATACATATTTTATGTACATGTACAAAATAGATATTAGGTATTGGAAATGTGGACTAGAACTTGGGCAAATTAGGAAACAGCTTGTTCAGAAGGTGATGCTTGAACTTAGTGTTAAAGAAAACTGAAAAGTAATAGGGGAATACATTCTATGCATGAGGAAAGGGTAAAGAGTACAAAGGTATAAAGACAGAAAATGAAATTAAATGTATGAAGAACAGTAATGATACCAGAATGACTAATCTATAAAGTATAATAAGGTTGGAAAGATAATTTGGGGCCAGATTTTGAATGCCAAACAAACAAGTTTAATATTTGTTCTAATTGAGTCAGACCTGAATTTTAGGAAAATAACTTTGACAACTATGTGGAAGATGATTTCAAGTAGGTAAAGATGAACCAGGTAGAGCAATTAGAAGGCTTTTCCAGTAACCTAGCAAAGAGGTAATAAGCACTTGAACTCTCAAAGTAGTTATATGAGATAAGAAAAGGGGATGAATGGGAGGTAGCATGGAGGTAGGGAATAACCCTAGGCAGTTCTCTTAACACAACTTGGCAATTGATTTGGATATATGAAGTCAAAGAGAATGAGGAGTTGAGGATGATGCAGAAGATGAGAGCCTGGGGGACAATAATTGGGAATGTGGAAAGCTTAGTAGGTTTCAAGAGAGAATGATAGTTGTGTTTTGGATATGTTAAGTTTGAAGGATCTATATGGTATCTAGTTCAAAATGTATAGTTGAGAGTTGTGATAAAAAGGTGGATCTCAAGAGGGAGACATGTTGGAAATACACATCTGAAAATTAGCTACAGGGGTATGGCAGTTGCCATAGGTGGGAATTGAATAGGTCACCAAGAGAGAAGAAGGCCCAGGAAAAAGGCTAGGGTATGATAATCCAACAAAGGATACCAGGGGAAAGTGGTCAGATAGGAAAAAAAAAGCTGAGAGTTTTATGAAAATCTGGAGAGGAGAGTATATCTACAACAGTTGTTCTCAACCTGTGGGTCACCTAAGACCATCAGAAAGCACATATTTCCAATGGTCTTAGGAACTGAGACACCACTCCTCTATCTGTCTCCAGACAGGTCCACCTACATGCAGATACACCCACATACAAGTATTAAAGAGTCCCGGCATTAGAAAGGTTGAGAACCACTGATCTTGAAGGATAGAGAGTGATCAGTATCAAATGCTTCCTAGAGGCCTAGAGGAATGGGTACCGATAAACATCTATCATACTTGGCAATTAAGAGTAGTGTGACCACTATTTCTATTAAGTGAAGATAATCACATCTGTAACACCTAACTCACAGGGCTGTTAAAAAGTTCAAGGGAAATATATTAAGTGTTTTGTAACTTTGACACCTCCTGTAAAATTTTGCTATTACCTGGTGTTTCAAAACATATTGAGGAGGTAGAACTGGCAGTACTTGGCAAATGATTAGAATAAGGAGAGGAGGAAGCAAGAGGGAGAAAAAAGGAAGACTCAAAGGCACCTCTAAGATTTCAAGCCAAGGAAGGAAAGTATATCTGGAATCACAATTTATATTCACAAAGTTATTGTGTTAAGTTCAGGAGAATGAGGACTGGAAGGAAAAAAGATCATTGGACTTAACAATAAGGAAGTCATTAGACATCTTGGAGAGATCAATTTGAAAAGAGTAGTTGGGAAATAAGCCAGTTGGCATAGAGCTCTTGGAATGCAAAACTGTGCAATATCAAGTCTATCTCTCATAATTCTCAAATCTTATAAGCATGTGTATTTTGATACAATTTAATTTCAGAGTTCTTAAAGGCAACTATCCTTTGTCTGAAACAACATGGAGAATATATTAATGAAATGGCCAAGTGCATTTTATTCATTTGCTAAATGTAATATATACTATGATACTACATCTCTCATTTATATAACCCTGATCAGTCACATAACCTGGCTTCCTTCAAGTCTCAGCTAAAACCCTACCTTCTGCCTCAAACTTTTCCTAAGTCCCATATAATTCTAGTGCCCTATCTCTATTGATCATTTATAATTTTTCCTCTATGTATTGTGTTCATATGTGGTTGCTTATATGCTGTCTACCCTATTAGAGTATAAACTCCTCAAGAAAAAGTCCTCTTTTGTTTTTCTTTATATCCCAAGTTTACAGTGCCTGGCACATAATAGGTACATGATAAAATTTTTTGACTGACTTTTTCTTGTATAATGTACTTTGTCTCCCACTCATAAAGCTTTCATATGACTTTTGTTAGCAGCCTATTTTTGTAGAAGACATGATCAGTGAATGGAGCAATAGGTAGATCAATGGATGTCTGTAGCATTATATCTAATAGATTTCAAAAGACAATTTAGAGTGCAATTTGGTTTTATATATTAAGGCTCTTTATTTCCATGCGTACCTAATGAAGTCACTTATTTGGTCCTGAATCCCAGTTCTGACTTTGCCACTTTGTATGACTTTAGGCAAGGCAAACAATCTTCTCTCTACCTTGGTTGCTTCATCTATACAATGAAGGGATTTTAAGATTTCTTTTAGCCCTGAAACTCTTAAGAGTCTATGCTAATAATAAACTGTCTCTTGTTGAATATTTAAGTTACCCCATGTTAGACATTTTGAAATTGACATCATCAGTTGAATTAGGAAATACACACTTTATTATTTTAAATTGTGCATATTTATATATCCTGTGTTTATTTTTCTTTTTGTATAGTATTTTCTTTGGCAGAGTTCTGAATCCTTGAATAGAGGTAAACATCTGAACATTTTTGAGGGGAAATTCAAATGCCAACACTGATAATCAGTCCATCTTATCAAAAGATGGAGTCATTTATAACATGCTAAGCAAAATTTTCCAGTTGATTCTTTTCTCCATTCATAAGGAATGTTTTAAGAAACTGTTTGATTTTCTTGAATTGAGCTTTGAATTTTGAAAATCTTTACTTTATTAACAAAATGAGACTTATGCTGTTTCTATACATTATGCCCTGAAATGAGAAAAGATTTATTTTCATTGTGTTTCAGGTGTTGAGTCCAAGCCCCAGTTGCTGTGATTGACTGTATACTGAAATGTGTTGAGTGACCATATTTGACACTTCACAAAACATTGTTGTGGTTTTCAGATACATTTTTCATACAGATATTCCCTTTAATTGAGAGGCAGAAGTTCAGATAGCATCAACACAGATCAAGCTTTGCATATTTGAATCTAGGGAGGTAAATTTCCAGCATGGTGCTCACAGAATTAAATGCACAGCTGCCAAAATTGTTAATGGGAACTGTGAGCTTAATTTAGTGCTATACTGAAAATGTACCCTTTCTCTCTCAATATATTTTATCAAAACATCCTCATTAAAAGAATTCCTTATCTGCTTTTAATTTTCAAGGTATAGCACAAGAATATAATAATCCATTTAAAATAAATATTTAAGTAAGAAATTTCAGAAATAAAATATTGACTTTTAGGAGTACTTAGTAAAAAAAAAACTTAATTTATGACAAGGAAAACTCTTGGAATACTATTGTAGCATTTCAAGCTTTATTTTGTGTATGCAATTATTATGCAAATATTATTGCTACCACAAATGACCTTTGTCATGAATTGTTTTATAATGGAGCAAGGTTATTGAACACTGTGGGTTTTTTAATAGAAGTTTCTATGACAGTGCTATGCATAAGACCTGAAGATAAATTGCTAATGGTAAAAGCCTAGGCAATTATCTCTGGCATTTTCCTTTGTATTAAAGTAGTAAAATTAAAGATATTTAATCAAGTATTTTAAATCTTTTTCTTTCTGAGACAAAACTGATTTGGACAGAGCCATGTCTTTTCTGGTAAATAAGAGGAAAATGATCGTGTCCAGCTTTTCCTTTCCAGCTGTCACTAAGAGAGTGTCATAATGTTTAGAGATGCACTCTCTACCTGTCAGAGTTGGTTTCAGTTCAGTGATGCATGATGAAGTGTGAGGGACATAGTCTTCCTGCACTGCTAACAGGATAAATGTAGTGATGATGCTTCACAATGACTTCTTCTTCAAGGTCAAGATAATGTAATTCAGCTATCAGTTTCAACAATTCATTTATTAATCGGCATATTTTTAATCTTAGATCTGGGTTCCTTAAAATGCTGATTTAAGTTTCTGAAGAATTCCTGAACATTGAGGAAATGCATTTTGCAACTGAAAGGAATAATTCATTCTTTGCTATGTTTATCTATAAATTGTTTAATATTGTCTGGTCTCTTGGCTCAGTCTTTTAAAATAAATTGAATAGCAGTAAAGCATTGGTCTTGTTCCTGTTAAGTGTATATCTGAAACATCTCTAACTTGTTCTGACAATGTTTAAGTATCTGAATCTGACATATACAAATGTGTAAATTATTTCATGAACCATATTAGAGGATATATTCTCACATCATCTCCTCTTAACTGTTCATCAATAAGTACCTGCAATTAATTTTACTCTATATACTCTGTTTATCAGTTTATATTTATGGAGAATCTAAAGGCCATGTATCACTAATGTAAGCATTACATTAGGTAATCTGTCAAGACAGACAGCTTAATCAGATTGAATCATAGCAAGCCAATTAGATATATAAAAATGACATGCATAAGTATAATGCTAGCACAGTAGAACAATGCTAAGCTGAGTAGATTTTGAATACACAATTTATCAATTTATTGACATGTATATATTCTGGCCTACATTGGGATTGGTACTTTACTTGCAAAGAGGTAGAAGTGATGTGCCCAAATATTCCCTAATTTATTGATTCAGAAAACAATTTTTAAGTGCCTTCTGCTGAGCAGAATAAAGAAAATACATAAAAGTGAGTCTCAGCTGTAGAAATCTACCTATAACTGTATTACTTCTTCCTATATTCTGCTTTTTTCCTAGTGTGTGGTAAATGCTTTTTCACTGTCTATTTTATAAAATCTAATTGGTAAATGTTGCCCATTTATTGACCCATTTCCCAACTATTTGTGTATCTATACTTTTAAAAATATTTTTATTTATTTTATTAAATATTTCCCAATTGGATATAAAATATTTTAACATCATTTAAAAAAAATTTTAATTCCAAATGTTGTTCCTCTATCTAGCTCCTTCCCATCTCTTAGAGAAGAAAAGCAATAGAATATTAATTTATGCAGGTGAAGTCATGTAAAACATATTTCCGTATTAGTCACAGTTGTGAAAAAAAGAAACAGATCTGGGGAGGAAAGAAAAAGAAAGGAAAAAAATCATGAAAAAGAATAAAGTAAGTGAAATTATATTCTTTGATCAGCATTCAGAATCCTTTATGTGGATGTGAATAGCATTTTCCTTTGTGAGTCTGCTGTACTTGTCTTGGATCATTGTGCTGCTGAGAAAAACTGGGTCCTTCATAGTTGATCATCACACAATGTCCTGATACTGTGTACAATGTTTTCCTGGTTCTGCCCATTTCTCTTTGCATCAGTTCATACAAATCTTTCCACATTTTTCTGAAATCTGCCTGTTCATCATTTCTTATTACATAATTGTACTTCATTAAATATACCACATCTTGTACAGTCATTTACCAAATGATAGGCATCCCCTCAGTTTCCATAATTTTGCCACCACAAAAAGTGATGCTATAAATATTTTCACACATGTAGGTCCTTTTCCCTTTTTCATGATCACTTTGGGATACAGATGCATTAGTGGTATTTCTAAATCAAAAGGTATGCACAGTTTGGACATACTTCCAAATTGTTCTCCAGAATGGTCGGATCAGTTCACAACTCCATGAAGAATGCATTAGTGTCCCAATTTTCCCACATCCTCATCAACATTTATCATTTTCCTTTTTTTTTTTGTCGTATTAGCCAATCTGATAGATATGAGGTGGTGCCTCAGAATTGCTTTGATTTGTATTTTTCTAATTAAAAGTGATTTAGGCCACTTGATCATTTATCAATTAGAGAATTGCTTGTATTCTTATAAATTTGATATAGTTATCTATATAGTTGAGAAATGAGGCTTTTATCAGAGACACTATAATGACTCTCTCAATTTTTTGCTGTCTTTCTAGTCTTGGTTGAATTGGTTTTGTTTGTGCAAAAGTTTTTTTTTTAATTTAAAATAGTTAAAATTGTCCATTTTATATTTTAATGCTCTCTATCTCTTGTTTGGTCATGACTTCTTCCCCTCCCTATAGACCTGACAGGTAAACTATTCCTTGCTCTTCGAAACTGCTTATGCTGTCACCCTTTATGTCTAAATCATGCACTCATTTTGAGCTTATCTTGGTACACAATGTGAGATGTTCTCCAGTTTTCCCAGCACTTTTTGTCAAATAGTGTGTTCTTATCCCTAAAGTCGGGGTCTTTGGATTTATCAAATACTAGGATACTATGTTCCTTGAATATTTTGTCTTCTGTACCTAATCTGTTCCACTGATCCACCATTCTGTTTCTTAGCCAATACCAGATAATTTTGATGATTACTGTTTTATCCCATAGTTTGAGATAGGGCATTGCTAGGCCACCTTCCTTTGTATTTTTTTGTTTTGCCAGATGAATGTTGTTGTTTTTTCTAGCTCTGTTAAATACATTTTGGCAGTTTGATTGGTTGGCACTGAGCAAGTAAATTATATTAGCCAGGATTGTTATTTTTATTATATTGGTTTGGCCTACCCATGAGCAAATGATATTTTCCCAATTGTTTATATCTGATTTTATTTGTGTAAAAAGTGTTTTGTAATTGTGCTCATATTGTTTGTGGATTTGTCTTGGTAGGTAGACTCACAAGTATTTTATATTGTCCACAGTTATTTTAAATGGAATTTCTTTCTATCTTTTGCTGTTGGGCTTTGTTGGTCATTAAAGAAATGCTGATAATTTATATAGGTTTATCTTATATCTTGCAACTTTGCCAGTGTTGTTAATTTTTTCAAAGTTGTTTTTTAGTTTATTCTCTATAGTTCTCTGAGTATAACATTATATCATCTACAAAGAATGATGTTTTTGTTTCCTTATTGATGATTCTAATTTCTTTGATTTCTTTTTCTTCTCTTATTGCTATAGCTAAAATTTCTAGTGATACATTGAATGATAGTGGTGATAATAGGCATCTTTACTTAATCCTTGACTTCTAGCTTATCCCATTACAGATAATGATAAGCAGTGCCTATCTAAAACCATCAGTAAGCATTCCTTTATTCCCATAATATCTAAATGTTTTTTAATAGGAATGAATGCTGTATTTTGTCAAAAGCTTTTTCAGCATCTATTGAGATAATCATATGATTTCTGTTGGCTTTGTTATTGATATGGTCAGTTATGTTGATAGTTTTCCTAATATTGAATAAATCCTGCATTCCTGGTATAAATTCCACCTGTTCATAGCACATGATCCTTGTGTTATATTGCTGTAAACATCTTGGTAGTATTTTTTTTGAAATTTTTGCATCAATACTCATTAGGGAAATTCATCTACAATTTTCTTTCTCTGTTTTATCTCTTCCTGGTTTAGGTATCAGTACCATATTTGTGTCATAAAAGCAGTTTGGTAGGACTACACCTATTTTTTCTAATAGTATATGTATATGTATATGCATATATATATATATATATATATATATATATATATATATATATATGTATGTATGTATAGTATTGGAATCAATAGTTCTTTACATGTTTGGTAGAATTAACTTGTGAATCCATCTGGCCCTGGTGATTTTTTCCTAGAGACTTCATTAATGGCTTGTTCAATTTCCTTTTTTAAAGATGAGGTTACTTAGGCATTCTATTTCCTGATCTGTTAATCTAAGTACTTTACATATAATTGGACAAAATATTTCCTAACTATTGTTTTAATTTCTTCTTCATTAGTGGTGATTTCACCCTTTTCGTTTTTGATACTGGATATTTTCTTTTCTTCTTTTATTAATCAAATTAACCAATGGTTTTTTTTCATAAAGTGACTTCCTAGACTTATTTATTAGCTCAATGGTTTTTTGTTTGTTTGTTTTCTTATTTTCAATCTTATTACTCTCTTCTTTGATTTTCAGTATTTCAATTAGTGCTCAATTGGGAATTTTTTATTTTTTTCTGTTTTTTTTTTTAGTGGCATGCCCAATTCATTGACCAACTGCTGTCTTGTCATTTTGTTGATGTAAGAATTTAGAGAAATAAATTTTACCATATGTACAGCTTTGACTGCATCCCATAAATTTTGGTACATTGTCTTATTGTTGTCATTTTCTTTAATGAAATTATTGATTGCTTCTATTTGTTCTTTGACCCACTAATTCTTTAGGATTAGATTTTTTAGTTTCAAATTTATTTTTAATCTATCTTTCTACTGTCCTTTATTATATGTAATTTTTATTGTGAGATCTGAAAAGAATACATTTAATATTACTGCCTTTTTATATTTGTTTTTGAGTTTTCCATGCCCAATTACATGATCAGTTTTGTGTAGGTGTCATATGCTACTGAGAAAAAGGTGTATTCCTTTCTGGTACTATTCCATTTTCTCCAAAGACCAATATACCTAACTTTTCTAATATTCTTTTTACCTCTTAATTTTCTTGTTTATTTTTTGGTTGGATTGATCAAGTTCTGAGACAGGAAAGTTGAGGTCCCCCACTAGTATAGTTTTGCTATCTATTTCTTCCTGTAACTTATTTAACTTCTTTTTTAAGAATTGAGATGCTATACAACTTGGTGCATTCATGTTTACTATTAATATTGTTTTATGGTCTATGCTGCCTTTTAGCAAGTTATAGTTTCCGTCCTTATCTCTTTGACTCTGTTTTTGCTTTTACTTTATCTGAGATCAGGACTGCTACCCCTTCTTTTTTTTTTAACTTCCTCTGAAGTAAAACAGATTCTGCTCCAGCCCCTCACTTTTAGTCTGTGTGTGTCTTCTGGCTTCAAGTGTGTTTCTGTTAACAACATATTTTAGGGTTTTGGTTTTTGATCCACTTTGCTATCCACTTCCATTTTATGGGAGAGTTCATCCTATTCATGTTCGTAGTTATGATTATTATATGTGTATTTCCCTCAATCCTATTCTTCCTCCTGTTTGTCTTCTCTTGTTTTATCCTTTCCCTCTCTTCTTCTATTTACCACTTCCCCTGATCTGCCCACCCTTCTGCCAGTTTCCACTTACCCCCTCTATTAAATCTCCTCCCCTTCCACTTCCTTGTCAGATAAGTAGATTTCTATATTTAATTGACTGTGTATTTTATTTCTGCTTTGAGCCAATACTGATGAGAGTAAAAATCAAGCAATGCCAATTGCCCACCTTCCCATCTTCCCCTTCACTGTAAGAGATCTTGCTCACTTCTTTGTGTGAGATAATTTACCCCATTCTAGCTCTCTTTTCCTTCTGTACCCTATGTAATCCTCTTTCTTATCACATTTTTTTTGGTCATTTCCTCAAATTCACCTTATACCCATACTCTCTATGTATATTCCTTCTAGCTGTACTATTAGTGATACAGATTTTTAAAAATTACAAGTATTTTTTCCATGTAGAGATGTAAACAGTTTAGCTATACTGAATCCCTTATCTTTTCTTTTCCTTTTTTACCTCTTTGTGCTTCTTTTGACTTTTGATCCTGGAGACCAAATTTTTGGCTTAGTCTGATCATTTCCTTGTGAGGTCTTGAAATCCTTCCATGTCATTGAATTATCATTTTCCCCTTGATGTATTATGCTGAATTTTGCCAGGTAAGTGATTCTTAGTTGTAGTCCTAGCTCCTTTGCCCTCCACCTCTGATCTTTTAATGTTGTAGCTGCCAAGTTGTATGTAATCCTGATTGTAGCTCCCTGTTACTTGAATTGTTTCTTTTTAGTCACTTAGGGTATTTTTCCTTAACCTGAGAGTTCTCAAATTTGGCTATAATATTCCTTGAAGTTTTCTTTTTGGGATCTCTTTCTTGAGGTGATCTGTGGATTGTTTTTTTTAACATCTATTTTTCTCCCTTGTTCCAACACATCAGGGCAGCTGTCCTTGATAATTTCTTGAAAGATGCCATACTTGTCCTCATTTTTATTATGACTTTTTGGTAGTCCAATGATTCTAACATTGTCTCTCCTGGATCTATTTTCCAGGTCAGTTGTTTTAGCCATGTATTTTGTATTTTCTTTTTTTTTTCATTCTTTTCAATTTATTTGATTCTTAATGTCTCATAGAGTCATTAGCTTCCAGTTGCCCAATTCTAACTTTTAAGGAGTAGTTTTCCTCAAATAACCTTTGTACTTTCTTTTCCATTTGATCAATTGTATTCTTTTAAAAAAAATGGTTCTGGGGGTGGAGTCAAGATGGTGGCTTAGAAGCAGGAGAACTCCACAGCTCCCCCCATAACCACCTCAAATACCTATAAAATATGACTCTAAAGAACTTTTAGAGCTCCAGAACCCACAAAAGTACAGAAAAACAAAGCTGCCACTGAAGGCAGCCCAGCAGGCAGGATGGGAAGGGCTCATCATAGTGCGCTGGGAGCCCAGACCAATAAAGCCTGTATCCCCAGGGTGGCCAGGACAAGCTGCAGCTGGAGCATTTGGGAGAGCGGATCACCAGCAGCTGTGGCAGTTTCCAGAATTATCAACCCATAAGAACCAAGTACAAAGTGAAAGATCAGTGGAACTCGGCTAAATTTGGGGGAGAAAAGCAGGTCCAGCCATCTGCCCCCAGGGCAAGAAAGCAACAGAAGCAGCAGCCCTGTAGCCACCTCCATGTGGCTCCTTCAGAGGTCCTGGCCTGCAGATTGCAGGGGAGCAATCATTCAGAGGCTAAGTGCTCTTGCTTTAAGCTGCCTGGTTGGAGATCGTGGTCTTGGGTGGTGGTCCTAAGGTGTCTGACCAGTGAGCCAAAGCTGGTGGGGGCTGGAGAGACAGCAGCCTCCTAATAGCTCCAGCAGCTGTGAAAACCCCAGTGATTTGGGACAGAGCTCTCCCTCTGGAAGCAGAGTTCCACAGACCTAAAAAGTCAAGTATTTGACTGGTGACATGAACAGGCAAAGGAAGCAAAGTAAACACAACAATCCAACTTTAGATTCCTTTTTGGGGACAAAAAGCGTCAAAGCATGGATCAGGAGGAAGACAACACATTCAGAACTCCTCCACCAAAAGCTTCCAAGAAAAATGTAAACTGATTACAAGCCATAGAGGGGCTTAAGAAGGATTTTGAAAACCAAAGAACAGAAGTGGAGGAAAAATTGGAAAGAGAAATGAGAATGATGCAAGAAAATCATGAAAAGAGAGTCAACAACCTGACCGAAGAAAATAACACCTTAAAAAATAGACTAACTCAAATGGCAAGAGAGGCCCAAAAAGCCAATGAGGAGAAGAATGCCTTAAAAAGGTGAATTTGCCAGATGGAAAAAAGAATCTCAAAAATCTCTGTCCCTGGGAACAGAGGCTGACCACAGTCTTCTCTCACCCAGATCCAACAAAATTCCCTTGCTGACATTTTATTTTCTTTTTGGTGTTTATGAGTTATCTGGACACTGCCACAGATGCCCTTGATTCACTCTTCTAAAGTCTACTCTGGCCAGTTTGTGCAGCAGGTCTGTGCTGGCGTGGGCCATGCAGGACTGCACTATGCTCCCAGCCCAGTGCAATAGAACCTTCCTGTTGGCCTGCCAGGCTGCCTTCAGTGGGAGATTTGTTTCTTTCTGTCACTCTGTGCATTCTGTAGCTCTAAAATTTGTTTTGAGTCATTTTTTACAGTTGTTGGAGGTAGTTGGAGCAGGAGCTCAAGCATATTCCTGCTTTTACTTGGCCATCTTGGCTCTGCCTCAGTAAAAATTGGTTAATTAACTTCCATGTGCAAGGCAATGGGCTAGTGATATACAGTGTGGGTAAAATATGAAAATGAAACAAACTCTATTCTCAAGGTACTTAAGTTCTACTAGAAAAATATGCCATGTACACATGTGAGTCAATGTGTCACATATAAAAATAAAGTGATTTCAAGAGAGAAAGAGTACCAACAATAACTGAAAGGATGGGGAAAGGCCTAAAGAAAGTGTTAAAGATCATAAAATCATGAATTTTATTGTTATAAATGACTTTAGACATCTAGTCCAACTTACTCTTTCACAGCTCACAAAACTGAAAACTGGACAGAGAAAATGATTGTAGGGATCTAGGGATCCAAGCTGGATTCTTACCACATCGTCCAGAACTCTCTCCACTGTTCTCTCTATTAAATCTGTCAGATCCCATTACTTTGTTAATTCTTTCCTTAGACTACCATGTGACATCATAAAGAAGGTCCCATCATTTTCAAAAGAAAACCATAACCCTTACCATAACATCTTATTTATTTTTTTAAAAATTTTTTTGTCTTTTTGGTGGGAGAAGGCAGGGCAATTGTGGTTAAGTGACTTGCCCAAGGTCACACAGCTAGTAAGTGTTAAGTATCTAAGACTCAGGTCCTTCTGACTCCAGGGCCTGTGCTCTATTAACTGCATCACCTAGCTCCCTCATCTTAATTATTTATTATTTGAAGCTATAAATTCCTCTGTGTCCAGTTTTATCTTTAATATTTTCTAACAGATTAATGCTACATTATTTTTATAGTTTCCAAAACATGCAGATATACACTTGAGATATAAATTAATCTAAGAAGGAATTTCACATTTATCAAGTTATTTATCAAGTATTAATGGCAAATAATAAAGAGGAGTGAAGGCATTAATGTGTTATGTGATTTTTGAATCATAGTTTGAAGACTTAGGATTCTCTTTAAAATTTTAAACAATTTAGTTTTTATGGGACACAAATTCTAAAATTCTGTAAGGAAAAGAGATAGAAATATTAATGTTTAAGCTTATATAACTGAGAGAACGGCTGTGCAGTTGATCAAAATGACTTACACTATCTTCCTTTGAGAAGTTTTACCATGTCTTTAGTTATATTGCTATCTGTGACATATATGACAAGGCATGTTCTGCTAATTTGCAAACTGATATGTCTGCATATGGCAAAGTGATTTTCTTTTAGATTAATCTGTAGGCCATTAAAATATTCTTACTAAATATGTATAAGTATGTATATGTATAAGTATGTAGAAGTGAATGATTTTAACCCAGCTTAATCTGTGAAATTGGCTCACGCGTAAAATTATTTTAACATAAGTAAAACCTGTTGTGTAACAAATTCCGTGCATTTACCCATAAATGGAATATTTTCCCATAAATAAGATCAAGCCTCAGCAAGCATCAAAACCCCTTTGTCGTTGCTGTTCAATAGTTCTTCAGGCTTGTCTGGTTCATGGCTCCATGTTGGGTTTTCTTGGCAAAGATACTGGAATGGTTTTCCATATCCTTCTCAAGCTCATTTTACAGATAAGGAAACCAAGTCAAACAGGGTTGAGTGATTTGTCCAAGGTCATGTGGCTAGTAAGTACCTGAAGCCAGATTTGAAATCAGGAAAGTTAGTCTTCCTAATTCCAGACCTAATACTGTATCCACAGTGACAACTAACTATTCCTTATTTTGTCCCTTACATATAGCCATTCTCCAAGGTTTAGTCCTGGATTTTCTTCTCTTCCCTGTCCATACTTTCTCACTTTGTGACCTCATCTCTTTCTATTGATTAATATATCAGCTTTCTGCAGAAAACTGCTAGATTCTCTGTATTGCCTTAAACACCTGGTAGACATCTCTGTCCAAATGTTCTATCAGCATAATAAACTCATACAAAGCAAACTAGTCTTCTTCCCTTCTTAGTCTTCTTCTCTCCTAAATTTGCATATTTCAGAGGAAAGCACTATCAGTCATCTGCCCAATCAATGAAGTTCACAATCCCACCTTATCTTTAACTCTTCCCTCTTTCTCATCCCCTATATCTACTCCATTTCTAAGTCATGGGCATTTTACTATTATATCTTTTATTTCTCTCCCCTTTTTTCTGCTTGTATGGGCAACCTTACGTAGTAGAAAGAGAGCTGGCCTTAATGATTGACAGGGCTGAGCTGATAACCTGTTTCTGAAGCATACTGACTGTATGGCCCTGCGGAGTCCTGTAAGCTCTCAGTACTCTGAAAGAAGTAGCTCTCTAAGCATGTAAATTCCAGAGAAGAGACTGACTTGCATTGGCCCGATGGGTTTCTTCACTCAGGAGCTTTCCTTACCAATGAAATTACGGATCTAGCCCTATCCCTGTTCTGTCTCTCTACTCATATTTACACCACCCTGATTTAGGTGCTTGTTACTATTTGCCCAGACTATTAAGTCCTCTTCTTGGTTCCTCTCTTCTATCTATCCTTCATATAGCTACTAAAATATTAGTTATTCTTTAAGGCGTTTGTCTAACCATGTTATTCCCCTGAACAAAAACCTTTAGAGACTCCCAAATGCCTTTAGGATAAAATCACAAACTTACTCTGGTATTTAATAAATTTAATAAAGCTTTCAGTGTTCTCCACATTTTGATTCCTAAGTTCCTTTGCAGCCTCATTTTACACTATTATCTTTCCCCAACCAAATGATACTTTAGACTGTTCCTTGAATTATCTGACATTCCAACTCCAGTCTCCACACATTTGGACAAACTAACCTCCATGCTAAGAATGCCCCACCTCCTCAGCACCATCTTTTAGGTTCTTTCTCTTCCTCTAAAACTTTCCTCCCTGCCATCAGCTGTTTATGCCCTGCCCCTCCTCAGAGCCTTGTAACGCTTTTTTCTGTCGGATCCCTTGTTTCACCCTTCTCTCACCTTGTATCTTACTTACTTATTGCTGTTGTTGTTTAGTTGTTTTTCAGTTGCACCTGACTCTTCATGACCCCATTCGGAGTTTTCTTGGCAAAGATACTGTAGTAGACTGCTATTTCCTCCTCCAGCTTGTTTTATAGATGAGGAACTGAGGCAAACAGAGTAAAGTGACTTTCCCATGGTCATACAGCTACTAAGGGTCTGAGTCAAGATTTGTGCTCAGAAAGATGTGTCTTCTTGACTCCAGACCTGGCAAGCAGCCTGTTAATAGGCTACAGGAATTAGTGTTTCCATTTGCAAAATGAATGAATTAAGCTCCAGAGGTTATTTTTTTTTTTTTGCCCATGGTCATAAAGTCAGTGACAGAGTTAAGATTTGCACCCATGTAGTGTCTCCTGAAACTCTGTACTAAGACATCAGCATCCAAGATGGCTCTTGCCCTCAAGGACTTTATATTCTAATAATAGTCTAACAGTGGTGTTCAGGTAGGAATATTTTGGCTTGGATAGTTGCAGAGATGGTATAATAGGGGAGTATGCTGACTCGTAAGAGTAAATTGAATATAAAAAAGTTATTGCATGAAAGATGAGAGGGAGAATCTTTTCTAGTTGTAGTAGGCTTTTGGATATGATGTTTATATTAACTGACAATAAGAAGTTAGAAGAGACTCTAATTTCTCTATATGAGAGACATAGATCTGAATGTCATGATCATTCAGACTATAGAGAGGAGTCTCATTGTACACAATACATAAGAGGAGAGGCTAGGAGTTTGACCTATAAACTTTTTTTTTTCAAAAAGTATGTGCAACTTTTTAGAAAATATTCACTATAGTGATAAGACAGCTTTATGTTTATAGTTTAGCTTGCAAAATGTGGGTGACATCTTCAACTTCATTGTATATCAGTCTTTTGCTTGGCATCTTGTATCCCTCTTAATATATGAAGGCAGATGAGATTCATTTTTACATTAAATAGTTACAATCCAAAAAGCTTCTACAGTGCCCTGAAGGCTATTTATTGGCCAAAGACCTTTGATGCATCTCAACTACTCAGTGCTACTGGAGCCACGCTGATCAGTGGAAAGGACATGATGCTAAAGAGAAGGGCTGACTACTTCCATAGTGTTCTCGACAGACCATCATAAACCAATGGCTGAAGCCATTGACAGTATACCTCTGGGTTGAAGTCAGTCCCTCTCTAACTGAACTTCCAACTGCAAAAGAGGTTTTAGATGCCATTATGCTCCTCTTGTGTGGCAAAGAGCCTTGTGCTGATTTCATTCCAGTAAAGATCTACAAGACAGGGGGTCCACTGTCCACAGACTGAAATCTTCTGAGTTATATGACAAGAGGAGGTCATCCTACAGGAGACCAAGGATGTCTCCATTGACTATCTCTATAAAGGATAGGTTGTCTTGTGATAGTCATAGGGGTGTGTCTCACTTTTTCACTGATTGCAAAATTTTTTCTACAGTCCTCCTAAATTGACTGATTCTTCACCTGGAAGGTATTCATTTACCTGAGAATGTGGCTTCAGAAAGGGCTGAATAATAGTCAACATGGTCTTTACTGCCTGACAACACCAAGAGAAATGTCAGGAGCAGAACAGAGGTCTGTACACAAAATTTATTTACCTGAACAAAGCCTTTGGTACTGCCAGTCATGAGGGCTCAGGGAAGACCAGGGTGAAATTTGGTTGCCTGGAACAGTTCTTCAGTATTGCACACCAGTTTCATGATGACACGCTTACACAGATTCTGATTAATCATTGATGTTCTCAAGCTTTCCTAGTGACCAGTGGAGAAGCAGGGCTCTTATTGTGCTCTGATCTTTAGCCTGATCTTTTCAGGATTTTGTCAGACACTTTTTAAAAGGTCCAGAAAGGCATTAAGGTCAGCTACCACACTAATGGTAAATAATTTTGCTTGAAAAGACTACTAGCTAAAGTGGAGGGAAAATTGGTGTGTGGCTTTTTCTTCACCGATCATTGTGAATTCAGTGCACCCTCTGAGGTTGATTCTCTGCCACTTGTGCTAATTTTGCCCTGACAGTTAACATCAAGAAAACAAAAATTCTCTACCAGACTACACCACTCCATCCATATGAAGAACCATCAGTTACAGCAAATGGAGAAATTTTGAATGCTGTGGATAAGTTTACTTACCTTGACAGTATACTTTCCAGAAATGGAGACACCAACAATGAGGTTGCCACCTTCATTGCCAGAGCTACATTAGCATTTGGGAGTTTCTGAAAGAAAGTGTGTGTGGGGGAGAAGTATTAGGCTGCTTGACAAACTGAAGGTCTGCAGCGCCATTGTGCTTACCTCATCATTGTATGCTTGTGAAACCTGAACATTCTGTTGATGCCATGCCAGAAAATTGAATCACTTCCATTTGAAGTAGAATATTCTGGAGATCACCTGCCAAGACAAGGTACTAAATCCTGAGGTCCTTTCCTGAGCTGAATTGCCAAGCATTCTAACTTTACTGCAAATAGTGCAACTTCAAAGGGCTGGCCACATCATTCAAATGGCAAATATGCATTTGCCTAAAAGACTATTTTATGGAGAGCTCATATAAAGTAAGCACTCACTCAGAGGCCAGAAGAAGTTATACAAGGACATTCCAAAGTCTCTCTGAAGAATTTTGGTATCAGTTGTGAGATATGGGAGACACTGGTATAGGATCATTCAGTATGGCATGCCCACATCAAATAAAGTACTATGTTCTACAAGCAAAGCATAATTGCAGTAGCTCAAAAGAAACATGGGATGTGCAAATTTAGAGACATATTCATCCCAAATGTTCCTACAGACTATTTGTGCATAACCTATGGTAGAGCCTTCTCAACTCATATTGGTCAGATCAGTCACAGTCAAAAACACTATACATTGACCCCAACATCATGATGTCATTTTGGTCCTTTCCAAGTATTAAGAATGATAAACGAACAAATGAAAGTACTTAAATGGAGTTAAATGGAACTGATGGAGTTTCCCTATATCTCTGGTCATAAATACAAACTTAAATTCTAGATACTAATAGTGCTACAATATGAGACATACTGCTTGGGTCAGATAAAATGCCAGATGATATTCTGTTCCCACTCCTTCTTCATATACTCATAATTTCCACTATTTGAGATGATGGAGATTTACTCAGATGAAAATAGAAGTGCTCAGTCATAGACTTTCATTTACTTTAGCTGATCCTACTTCTTTAATTGAAGTGCATATTGACTTGCAAGGATTTGTGTCCAATATTTTCATTTTCATGACTATGCCATGAAAGCCAGCTGTGACAGTTATGGTCACCTATATGTCATCAGATGTTCTTTAGTTTTAAATAGCATTTGGTAACAGCTTAGGCCTTTCATGCACTCAGAGATTTATCCTGAAATTATATACTAGCAAATTAAAAACTGACATTACAAAACTTTAAAAAAAAACCCTTTGTTGATAGCAGTGTCACATGTAGCAATTAACTGGCATTACCAATAGCTGCCTTTCCCAATTAAAAACATTTAAAAATGGAACTCATAATCAGGAGATCACAATTCAGCTGTCAAACTAGAGGTGAAAAAACAATATCAGTCCAAGTATTCCCAAAGGATAATTTGAAAGGCAGATATGAACTGTGAACTCATGTGTCGGAATTTTGATTATGAAAGATCTCTGTAGGTCAGACAACAAGGATAATGAAAAGTATAAAGTTTATTTTGTTTGTATGATTGTACATTACAGTATGATTGTTTATTCTGATTGTACATTATAATAGCTCAAACATGTCACATTAGATTCATGATTATAACTTAAAATGACTTAAATGTTTGTAATCACTTAAAATATATGTATATAATTTCATTTAGTGTCATTTAAACATTTATGTTGTACAAAAAAAAAAAAAGACATGACCTGTTATTGATATATGCCACTGTCACAAAATTCTAGAATTTTGTCCGTTGGGAATTTTGGAGGTTACTTTGCTGCAGTGTATGATGACAAAGATAAGTCTCAGCATGAATGGTAGCAAACACAGACTATCTTTGTTCTGTCCTGGCTTTCATGTTGAGAGAAATGTGATCTGAACTTGGGTTCAGAAATTTTGTCTTCAATGAAAATTTGTAATATGAATTTGCTAGTAGTGTAGATGGTATAGCTTCACAGCACACAGTGTCATCATAGATCGTAAGAGGAAGAAGTATCTTGTAGATCATCTAATCCATTTATTGTTCTGGTAGAAGTTAAACTAGATGGCCTCTGATGTCTGACTCCATCATAAGAACTTAAAATAGGAAGGGACCTCAGAGGTCATCCATCTAAGTAAGCCTCTGCTAGAATCATGAATTCACTGAAAATATGTCATCTCTCCTCTGCTTGATGCCCTCCAGAACCAAGAACTAAGAACTTCCCAAATCAACCTCGTCCATTGAAAAATATTTCTGATCATTAGGAAGTTTTTGTTTGTTACAATTCTCTCATTTTATCAATAGGGAAATGTAAGTCCAGAGAATCTAAATATTGCCATCCAAATAGTCTAGAATCCATTCAACCATGTTATTCTCTAGTCTACATTTGTCTATTTTCTCCAGAGTAAAGAGCAAGCTCCTTGAGCATAGAGACTATGCTTTTTGCACCTAGCAATAGTGCCTCACACATTTAGTAGGCATTTAGTAAATGTTTGTCAAATTGAATTCAATTAAGTTCAATTAATCCAGAGTAGTTCAATTAAGTGCTTGAATTATAATAATATAGTTTATATGGGATTAAATAAGCTGTTTACTCCTCAAGAATTCACTGTCATTGTATCTGCCAGAGATTTCATGGCTCCTTCTTAGGCTATGTCTATGTTAAAATTATAAAGTTGCTGCTAGAGCAACTCTACCTCCCCCTCAGGCAAACTTATAGCTACATAAAGTTTCTGGGAGGGAAAAAGTGGAAATGAAAGTTATGTAGCTATTGATTTTCTCAGAGTTGAAGACATCATTTATTCAACAAGCACATTAAATGATGTATTCTATATGCCAAGCACCATACAAGGTTTTGGGAATACAAAGACAAAAAACAAGTGTTTGTAGTAAATTAAAATTTTGTACTAGATTAAAATCCTGAGATTTCTAGGATCTATTTTTTTTATTAATGACTAAACAAATATACATATTACATACTATTAAACTAATTATGATGGCATAACTCATATTTCAGTGTGTATTTCTTACATAAATTGTAGACAAATCTCTGGGATCAGTTTCTTCATCTGTAAAGCAGCGACAATATTTTACTTACTTCACTCTATGATTATAAATAGGGAACTTTGAACATCATGGGGTAGAGATAAGGTGTCAGGGAAAGAGTACAAATCAGTCATTTCATTATGGTAGGGAATTCCTGGTAATGATATTTAAATTTTTAGCATAGATTTACAAATCAGAATCTTATTGAATTGCTGACACAGTAAGATATTAAGTGACTAGAGACACACAACCACTGCCGTTCACAGATAGGACTTGAACCTATGTCTTACCAATGCCAAAGTTTATTCCCTCTTGACTTCATGATGCTACTCATAAGTCTTTCTTTTGTTTTTTAAAATTCATTTATTTATTTTCTTGTTTACATCATTCATTTCCATTAGATTTTGAGTTACAAATTTTCTCCCTATCTTTCCCCCACCCACCACCCCAAAACAGCCATCCCATTGTATAACCCCTCCCCCAAGTTGCTCTCTCCTATGTCCTCACCAATCATCCCTCTGACTTTCTGGTAGGGCAAAATGGATCTCCCTATCCCAGTACCTGTATATCTTAATTCCCAGTTGCATGTAGTTAATAATTATATATATATATATATATATATATATATATATATATATATATATATATGTATATTAACATTTGATTATAGAACTTTAAATTCTAGATTCTTTCCCTTCCTTCCTCATCACCCACCCCTGCTGGAAAGGCAAACAATTCAATATAGACTGTACATGTGTAGTTACACAGAACATGGACATATTGTG
>CM053582.1:501250471-501280405 GCA_028627135.1 Pseudochirops cupreus
ATACACATATACACATTTGTATTCCCTTCACCTATCCTCATACTGACAAAAGTTTTGTAAGTTACAATTACCATTTTTCCATGTTGGCTTGTAAATAGTTCAACTTTGAAAAGTTCCTTATGATTTCTTTTCCATGTTTACCTTCTCATGCTTCTTGTATTTGAGTGTCAAATTTTCTTTTCAGTTCTGGTTTTTTTCAGCAAGAATGTTTGAAAGTCCTCCACGTCATTGAATAACCATATTTTCCCCTGGAACATTATACTCGACTTTGCTGGGTAGCCACTCATAAATCTTAAATTATTCAGTAAATGCACTTTTATAGTTGTTGCTGCTAACATTATTACATTGTTGTTGAAAGTCCAAAATCCATAATGTGGAACTCTGATCTTCTATAACCTGACTCTAACCTTCTTTTTGGAAATACTGTTGGGGGCTAAGCCCTCCTGAATAATGACTAAGTGATTGTGACCACTCAGGCTGTAATGGAATCGGCTTGTCTTTCCATCTCTTATTTTGGGCATGGTACATTCAGTGTTACCATTTCTTCTGGAAAGGACACATCATTTGACAACCCTATAGATCAGTTCATTATCCTAGTGCATGACTTTTCAATCCAAAATTCCCTTCCTTGACTACTTTACCTATATGTGTATGTATTTGTGTTCATGTATGTGTATAGATAGGTAGATATGTCTATATATCTATGTCACTGTGTGTCCATATCAATATCTTTATATCTTTATCAGCATATAGATATATCTATACACATGTAAAAATACTAGTAACTATGTTACTTTTGTACTCATATTCCCAGTATGTAGTACATTCCAGACATGCAAGTATAAGAATGAGAAAACTTTTACCTCTTCTCCAGCAATTATATTCTTTAAGGAATCATGAGCCAAATACTTATCCTTGATTTATGGTCATCATGCAGAAGGCTATGTATGCATGCATTTCAAGTGTAAGCAGGTCAAGATATATAGCCAACCAATGAAGAACTTGAAAGAAGAACAATCAGTCAGTGAACATTTATTGAGTGCCTACCCTGTGCCAAACACTGTCCTAAGCACTGTGAGTAGAATTGTCTTTTGCCAATCCCTGTTCTCAAAGAGCTCACAATATAATGAGGGAGAGAACAAGCAAACAAATACATACAAGCAAGATACATAGTGGATAAGTAGGCAATAATTTACAGAGGGAAGGCACTGGAATTAGGAGGAATTAAAGAAGGCTTCTTATAGGATGTAGGATTTTAGTTAGGGCTTAAAGGAAGCTGGGGAGGTCAGTAGCATGACCACAAGAGAGAGAGCTTTGCAGGGATAGGGGACAGCCAGAAAAAGTCCAAAGCTGAGAGACAGAGTTTCTTGTTTGTGGAATGCCCAGAAAGCCACTGTCATTAGATTGAAAAATACCTTTTGGGGAGTAAGGTGTAAAAATCTGGTAGGGTAGAAACAGGGTAGGACTTTGAATGCCAAACAGAACATTGTGTATTTGTTTGTGGAGGCAATAGGGAGCCACTGGATTTTACTGAGTAGGAAATGACATGATCAGATATATACTTTAGGAGAATCACTTATTGGAGCAGCATGAGACTTGAGGAAGGCATACCTTCCCCCTCCCCCACTGCAAGCAGGCTATTGCAATAATCCAGGTATGAGGTGATAAAAGGCAAGAGGAGAGAAGGAGGCATATTTGAAAGATGTTGCAAAGGTGAAACTGACAGGCTTTGGCAACAGCTTGAATATGGGTGGATGAGGCATAATGAGGAATCCAGGATAACTCCTAGATTGCAAGCCTGAAGGACTGGGAAGTTGATATTGCCCTCTATAGTATAGGGAAAGTAGAAGGAGGAGAGTGCAGGGGTAAAGATAATAAAGGATTCCATTTTGGATATAATTAGTTTAAGCTGTCTTTTGGACATGCAGTTCGAGATGTTGAAAAGATATTTCAAGATACTAGATGGGAAATTAGCAGAAAGATTGGGGCAGGATAGGTAGATTTGAAAGTTATCAGCATCAAACAGCAATACTAGATGATGTCAAGGAATTTTATGATAGGAAAAGAAGATGATCTCATCATGTAACAAAGGGATGCATCATAGGTGTGTTTTACTGGTATCCTTGTAATGTGAGGAGAAGACTAAGGTCTGTAATAAGTTGAGTAACTTTTTGTAAACTTATGGAGAATATGGATACAAGTCACACTGGATGTACAAACATGGCTTTGTTATGAACTGCATTGCTGGAAGGAAATTTCAAGTAGATGAGATCATAGATCCATCCATCTGAGGATCTGAGTATCACTGGAAAGCTTGAGGGAAAAGACTAATAAGAATTGAGCTTGCCTTTTGTTGCTATTTCAACTGTCTATCTTATTGGGGCTTCAACTAGTGATAAATATTGTGACTATAAGATGAATTCTTATAAACCTAGCTTAATATCTTCTTTTAAAAATTTCAGCAAATTCCTTTATCTCTGATTGTGAGTTTTGGTAGATTTCAAACTGATGGCACAAACAATGTTTTCAACTAACATTATGCTCTAATGAAAATTAGTGTACAATGAAAATTTCAATGTTTTAATAATAAAAAGAATATTTACCTTACATTTTAACAGAACAAATTACCAAAGTAAGTGGACTCTCCCCTTGTAAGCTAGTCAAAAGAGTGCAACTATTTTCAAAGGACTGCTTAACTGTATACTTCATGATCCAACCAAACAATGAAAGAAGGGTTTAATAAGGTGGAACTGATTGGGTCAGACATTTGTACACCTCTGTGGGTATTGTTTAATTGTCCATGAGATTGAGTTGTTAAATAAGCCGACTAAAATAAACTGAGTAACAGAAGAGATCCAATAAGAGACTACCCAATATAATTTTGTTTCTAACATGTAGTTCTTAATTACAGTGAATTTAAAGGAATATTCTGTGCTTATAGGGAGCTGTTTGAATTTTATTTTGTGGAAAGAAAAAAAAAGTGAGGTACTTTTTGTTCTTCTGATGTTAGCAGGGTTAGGTTTTTATTTCATGTATTTTATTTATCGAATGTCATTTGACTGTAACACAGAAGAAATGAACATTGAATCTGGAACATGCAGATTGCTAAGTTAACTATTTGCTCTGATTATAGGCTATGCAGATTAAAATCTTCACAGCATTTTTAAAATCTAAACTTTTGGCGATTTTTTTATTATCAATTCTTGTTGTTAAGGAAGGTTCTAAACTGGTGAGTATTAGAAAATTCAAGAGAAGTATAAATATAAGGGAAAACTGAAAAGTGTATAATGGAGGTTTCCTCTATTTACTTAGAAAAGGGATGGTTTTTAAGCAAATACAAAGACTCATTTCATCAAATTTGTGAGTTAAAGATATCATAACTGCCTCCTGATATCAGAACCTTGGAAAATTTTTGATGAGGTTCTTTTTAAATTAATGAAACTGTTGCCAATTTAGGACTCCCTTTGATTTAAAGACAATTCTTGTTGCAAGAGTTAAGAAAGACTTGCTTGTAGTATAGCATTAAAGGGAAGATGGTAGTCTATTTAAAATTTAAGACCGGTCAAATTTGCTACACTGAAAATATTTCTTTCAAATTTGATATTGTCTTGTTAGACCTTTAAGGTGAATAAAGACCACGTGAGCCACAGAGCAGACTTTGGTTAAAGGTAAGGAGTGGGGAGAAGGGAATGCAGGCAGGCATATAGAGAACTAAAAGAGTTGATAGCTAGGAGTATAGGAAATTGGTGACCGAGGAGCAGATCCCACTAACCACCTCAAAATTGCAGCCAAAAAAAAAATGCTCCAGAATGTGAAAGGCCAAGTAACACTAAGACAGAAAGACAGAAATCCTCTTAAGGAAGCCATAGTCAAAAACAAAACATGACAGTAGTGAGGCTCAAGAAATGAAGAAACAAAAAAGAGGCCTAAATACAGTAAACAAATTCTATGGAGTAAAAGAAAGGATAAATTTTCAGAAAGAAGGAAAATACTATAATCATACACAGAATACATGGAAGAGAAGATAGAACAATCATCAGAACCTCAAGTGATTTAATAACTATATTAAATAAAGGAAGAAAATGGTGTGGATAGTAGAACTCTTAAAAGCACAAAAAGATGAATGAGAGACTCTGCTGCTAGAATAGAGAGCAGATACATTTGATAAATCAGGAGATTCTGAAAAAGAGATATGCAGAAATCACAGAATCTCAGAACTGAAAGAAAACCAAGCAACTAGTCAGTCAAATAAGACAATATTTATGTGCATTAGTACAGTGCCTGGCTGATATTAAGTGCTTAATAAATGCTTATTTCCTTTCCTTTCCCCTGTATATCTTAGAAATGAGACATTTATCAGAGAAACTTGTTTTCCTGTTTCCCTGCTTTTCTTTTCTTTTTAAATTAATTAGTTTCATTTATGCTAAAAAAAACTTTTAAATTTTATGTAATCAAAATTGTCCATTTTACCTTCTATGAACTTCTCTATCTGTTCATGAACTCTTCTATTCATAGACCTGAGAAGTAATTTCTCCCAAAATTTATTATTTTTAAGAACTTAAAACATTATCTGGAACATACCCAATACAATATAAATGCTAATTATTATTTATTACAACTTTTATATCTAATTCATGTGTTCATTTGAAAACATCTTAGCATATAACATGAGATCTAAACCTTATTTCTATGTAAGTGTTTTCTAGTTCCCAACACATGATCTTTGGGTTTATCAAATAGGAGGTTAATTAAAAAATACTAAAAAGAATAAAGAAATAAGCTTAAAATGATAAGTACTATTTATCTAAAACCATCAACAAGAATTATATCTATATCTGTAGAAGCTTTCCCAGCAAGATCAGAGGGGAAGCAAGAAGATACATTATCACCACTATTATTCAATATCATAGCAAAATGCTAGTGTTAGCAATAAAACAAGAAAAGGAAATTGAAGAAATTAAACTTGGTAGTGGGGAAACAAAACTATGACTGTTTGTAAATAATATAATGGTATACTTGGAGAATTCTAGAGAATCAAGTAAAAACAGTTGAAATAATTAATAACATCATTAAAATTTTGGGATACGAAATAAACTCACACAGCTCATCAGCATTTCTATATATTGCCAACAAAGCCCACTAGGAAGAACTAGAAAGAGAAGTTTCTTTTAAAATAACTGAATACAAAATAAAATTCTTGGGACTCTATCTGTCAAGACAAACCTAGGAACTATATGAACAAAAGTACAAAACACTTTTCACACAAATTAAGTCAGATCTGAACAATTGAAAATATATTATTTGCTGGCGGGCAGGCTCAGTCAAGGTAATAAAATGACAGTTTTACCTAAATTAATTTATTTATTCAATGCCATGCCAATAAAAATATCAAAAAATATTTTATAAAGCTGGAAAAATAATAACAAAATGTATCTGGAAGAACAAAAAAGTCAAGAAGATCAAGGGAATTAATGGAAAAAAATGTGAGGGATGGTGGACCAGAATTTTCAGACATCACAGAGCAAAAATCATCAAAACAATCTGTTACTGGCAAAGAGGTAGAGTAGTGGATCAATGGAATAGATTGGGTAAACAATACACAGTAGGTAATGACCATAATCATCTAGTGTTTGATAGACACAAAGATCCCAAATTTTGGGACAAGAACTCAGTATTTGACAAAAACTGCTAAGAAAAAAGAAAAGCAGTGTGGCAGAAGCTATGTATAGACCAACATTCACACCCTGTACCAAAATAAGGTCAAAATAGGTACTTGATTTAAACATAAAGGGAGATATCAAAAGCAAATTAGGGGATTGTGAAATAGTTTACCTGTCAGATCTATGCATATGGGAAGAATTTGTGAGCAAAGACTTACAGAACATTACAGGATATAAAGTGGATAATTTTGATTTGTTGTTGTTCAGTCATTTCAGTCATTTGAATCTTCTTGACCTCATTTGGGCTTTTCCTGACAAAGATACTAGAGTGGTTTGCCATGTCCTTATCCAGTTCATTTTACAGATGAAGAGGTTAACTGGAGAAAATAGGTTTAAATGATTTGCCCAGAGTCACATAGCTTATAAATGTTTGAAGTTGAATTTGAAATCAGGTCTTCCTGATTACAGGCTTGGTACTCTATCCATTGCACTATGTAGCTGCCAACATCTCACACCATATATAAAGTCAAAATGGGTATAGGATTTAGACATAAAGGGAGATATTATAAGCAAATTAGGGGATCATGGAATAGTTTATGTTTCAGATCTGTAGATAAGGAAAGAATTGATGACCAAAGAAGACATAGAGAACATGACAGGATGTAAAATTGATAATTTTTATTACATTAAATTTAAAAGTTTCTGTACATACAAAACCAATGGAGTCAAGATTAAAAGGAAAACAGAAAATTGGAAGAAGAAGGAATGTACAGCAAATTTTACTGATGAAGCTTTAATTTATCAAATATAAAGAGAACTAAATCCAATTTGTACAAATATAAATCATTTCCTCAACTGATAAGTTGTCAAAGGATGTGAACAGGCAATTTTCATCTGAATAAATCAAAGTTATCTATAGTCATATGGGGAAAAAATGCTCTAAATAACTATTGATTAGAGAAATACAATTTAGAACAACTTGGAGGTATCAACTCACACCAGTCAAATTGGCTAAAATAACAGAAAATGAAAATGATCAATTCTGGAGGGGCTATGGAAAAATTGAGATCCCAATACATTGTTGGTTGAGTTGTGAACTGATCCAGCCATTCTAAAGAGCAATTTGAAACTATGCCCAAAGGTTTATAAAACTATCCATACCGTTTGACCTAGCAATATAACTACTAGGTCTATACCCCAAAGAGATTTTTAAAACAAATGAAAAGGACATATATGTGCAAAAATATTTATAGCAACTCTCTTTGTGGTAGCAAAGAATTGGAAATTGAGGAGATGTACCTCAATTGGGAAATGGCTAAACAAGTTATGGTATATGATTGTGATGAAGTACTATTGTGGTATAGGAAATGATGAGCAGGATGTTTTCAGAAAAACCTGGAAAGACTTATATAAACTGATACAAAGTGAAGTGATCAGAACCAGGAGAACACTGTACGCAGTAAGAACAGTATTTTATGATAATCAACTGTGAATGAGTTAGCTATGCTCAGCAATACCAAAGATCCAAGATAATTCTGAAGGACTTATGATGGAAAATGCTATCTAGCTACAGAGAAAGCACTAATTTTGTATGAATGCGGATCAAAGCATACAATTTTTTTACTTTATTTTTCTCTTTTTATTTCTTGGTCTATGTTTCCTTTCACATCATGACTAGTATGGAAATGTTTTGCATGACTGCACATATGTAACTTTTATCAAATTACTTAAGCAGGTGTAAGGGAAAGAGAATTTGGAACTCAAAATAAAAAAAACAAATGTTATAAATTATTTTTCCCACATAAGCAGAAAAGATAACTTTTTTTTTTAATTAGGAGGTTATTGTGTTCATTGGCTTCTGTATATTGTAAAACTAATTTATTTCCCTGTTCACCCTATTTCCTTAATTATATCAACTTCTTTTGATCTTCACTGCTTTGTAGTATAGTTTGAGATCAAGTACTGCTAGATGCCCTTCCCATTTTTTTCATTAATTCCCTTTATATTTTTGACTTTTTGTTCCACCAAATGAATTTTATGTTATCAAGTTATATAAGTTACTATTTGGTAGTTTGATATTTCACTGAATCAGTAGAATTAATTTATATAGTATTATCATTTTATTTTATTGGCTTGGCCTACATATGAATAATTAATATTTTCCAATTATCTAGAAGCCTTTATTTGTGTAAAAAGTCTTTTATAATTGTGTTCATATAGTACCAGTGTATGTCTTAGCAGGTAGACTCCCATATTTTATATTTTCTGTGTTTATTTTAAATGGATTTATCTTTCTCTTTTTTCCTGTTGAATTCTGTTGATAGTATAGAGTAATGCTGATATCTATATATTCACGTATCCTTATTTATTTTGTATCCTGCAATTTTGTTGAAATTGTCAATTGTTTCAGTTTTTAGTTGACTCTAGCATTTTCTAAGTAAACCATCATATCATTTGCAAAAGTGATCTTTTTGTTTCCTCTTTGGCTATGTATAGTCACTAAATTTCTTTTTCTTATCTTATTGTTATAGCTAGCATTTCTAGCATTATCTTGAATAATAGTAGTGATAATGGAATCATGACTACAGCCTTGATCTTATTGGAAAAGTCTCAATTTTCTCCTCATTGCAGATAATGGTGGCTCTTGGTTTAAGATAGAAGCTATTTATCATATTAAGAAAAGCTCTGCTAATTCCTCTTTTTTCTAGTGTTTTAACATTAATGCATGTTGTTTTTCTGCATTTATTGATATGATCCTATGATTCTTGTGTTCTTATTATTAATGTTGTCAATTATATTTATAATATTCATAACATTGGCCCAGCCCTGAAATCCTAGTATAAATCCAGCCTGGATTGATAATATGATGAATTATTACAATGTATAACTTTGTGATATGTTTCTATAGTTCCCTTTGCTAATACTAAATTTTGTGTCTGTTCTCTGATCCAGCAATACCACTAGTGGGTCTATAATCTAAAGAGATCAAAGAAAGAAGAAAAGAGCCCTTGTGTACAAAAATATTTATAGCAGCTCTTCTTGTGATGGCAAAAAACTGTTTATTAGGGATCCCTATCTATTAGGGATAATTATAAGTTATGATATATGAATGTGATGGAATACTGTTACACTTAAAGAATAAAGGAGATAGTTTCAGTGAAATCTGCAAAGACTTATATGAATTTATAAAGGAGTGCAATGAACAGACCTATACAATAACAACAATAATGTAAAGACAGACACTTTTGAAAGACTTAGGGACTCTTTATCAATACAAGCCAATTCCAGAGAATTAGTGATGAAATATGCTACTGCCTCCTGGCAGAGAGGTGGATTTGAGGGACAGATTAAGATGTATATTTTTCAAACATGGCTAAAGTGGGAATTTGTTTTGCTTGACTTCATATTTGGTACAAGGGTCCTTTTTTCTGTCTTTTTTAGGTGAGGGAAGCAGGAGAGAAGGAAAGAAGGCAGATTTTCATCATTTAACAAAATTTAATATAAAATACCAAGAAAAATGAATTGATATTTTATCTAAGAAGCAAGAGTCAGCAACTGATGCTTTCAGAGCAGGAGTGACATGGTTAGACTTGTACTTTAGGAATATCAATTTGGCAGCTATGTGAAGGATGTATTAAAAAGGGGAGATACAGGATGAAGGGAGACCAATTAGGAAATCCCTTAGGGATATGATCAGGAGCTTAACTCAGAAAACCTGGGGATGAATGCAGAGATGTTGTTGTAACAAACCTTAGCTTCTGAGTGAATACCCAAGGTAAGGAAGAAGGCCTAAGGGGATCTAATTAAGTACTTGGAACTTTGCTAATATATATAAATTTCTCACAACCCTATCAGGGCAGTGCTACAGATAACATTTTCCTTATTTTGCAGTTAAAGAAATTGAGGATGAGAGATTAACCAATTTACTCAGGTTCAAAAACCTTGTAAGTGTCTGAAGTGGGATTTGAATCCTGACCTTCCTAACTCCAAAAATAGAAATTTCTTTCTACTGTATCATACAGACTCTTTAAAAATGTTTTATTGATGTCTTCTATATTTATTTCATTTATATTTCCAGAGAGCCAGTCCTTAAAACAAAGAATGGAAAGGAGGGGAAAAATTCATAATTCAGCAAAATAGCCATCACATAGAAAAAAGTTGAGCATCACATGCTGGATTCTAGAGTTCTATAACCACAATCTGCTCCTGCAGAGATAACAGGATGCTAAACATTCATTTTTTTTTTGTTTATTTTCTTCTTATTGCCATCACTGTGTATATATTGTTTTCCTGATTGTGCTTAATTCATTTTGCATATGTTTATATATCTTCCTATGCTTCTCTGTATTCATCATATTCATAGGTTCTTATAGTGTAGTAAAATCTTTATGTACCAAAACGTATTTAACCATTCCCCAACTGATGGGCATCTACTTGTCTCCTGTTTTTTGTACTTTTGAACAAACACTCTTTTATGACATTGACATTCTTCCAGTCATCCAGCCTTATAACCATGTAAATTACATTTGATCTTTTCTCATTCCTCATTCCTTCACCATTCATCCAATTGTTGACTTGCCAATTTTACTTCTCAGAAATTTCTAAATCTATTCCCTCGTATTTCCTTTGCTACCATCCTACATCAGACCTTTATCACCTACCACACCCACACTCCCGATTATTTCAGTAGCCTATCAACTAGTCTTCTTCCAATCACTCTCATTTTCTCATCTTCAGTTAATCCTATACACATTTGGCAGGGTAATCTTCCTATTATCCAGATCTGATTAAATTATTCCTTTGACTAAAAACTTTTATTAGCTTCATATTACATAGTGAATAAAACACAAAAAGACTATATCTGAGGCTTTCTGCTGCCTTGACTTACCCAGTCTTATTTGATATTACTCCCATTCACACTTTTTTTTACATGAGTCCATTTTACTACCACCTCATCTCTGAGCTTGACCACTCTTCTTCCTTCCTCCAGGCATTTGTATTTAGAATCCTAGATTTGGAGCTGAGAAGGGTGGTAGCAGTAACAACTATTGGTTTGCCAAATATTCGTTTGCATATGTATCTGTGACTACTATATTTTGACTTTTTTTCTGTGCTATTTTATAGTTTTTGAGGAAGATGCAGCTTCCATTGACTTAAAAATATGCCAATAGTTTCCTCTGAATAATTTCAGATATGTCATGAATGAAAAGTATCAGGGTAGCATAGAGGAAGAGGAATTTGTCTTTCCATAGTAACTTCAAGTTATTCAGTGTTACATTCTCCCAAGACATAGAGGAGAATCAGAATTAATATCATTTTTTGTGACTTGATTTCTAGTAATCAAAAAAACCATATTCAGTGAAATAATACTTTCACAAACCTGCCAACATTCAAAGGCATATAATAAAATTTAAAAATTATATAGTATTATAGATGCTGAAACATGTTCTCCACTGGGGAAGTAAAATGTTTTCTTTAATATTTTAACAGTGTGATCTGAAAGAAGAATTGCTTCCTAATATTATGTTGCAGCTATAGGTATACATTTTAATTGTGCCCTGCATGGTTAGATAGCAAATCTTTTTCTTTTTTTAGAGTTATCATCACTATTTATTAAAAAAGCAAAATCAAGAAATGACAAATGTATGGGAAATATGAGTTTTTTTTTTTAAAGATGTTTCCTTCACTTTCATTTCTTTTTTTTTCCTCAGCCAAAGAAAAGTAAAGTTTATTAATAGTTCACCATATGGGGTAGACTATTTTTTAAAATTTAATTTTATTTTTTTTCATTGACTTGTTTGTTTACTTTTAGTTTACAAGATTCAGTTCCACAATCCCTTGAGTTTCAATTTTTCTCCCTTTCCTTCCCCCCCCACCCCTATGGTGGCGTGCAATCAAGTACAGAATCTGCAAATACTTTCCCATTGTACAATAGTCTGGTTGTATAGAAGGGTTGTAACCCATGGAATGAGCAGTGGGAAAAAAAAAAGAAAGGAAACCAAACATGAAAAAGAACGAGAGCATGTAGATTGCTTCAGTCTCCATTTAAACTCTGGTCTTTCTAGATCTTTTTTTTAATGTAGCATTTGGCTAAGACTTTTTTTAGAATTAGTTTCCAAGAATTATTATTAAAAATTAGATAAGTATATTTTCACATCCATATATAGATCTTTTGTTGTTCATCATATTTCCATTCTGATATTTTCCATCTTTGTCTAAAAAGTAAGTCTATTCATTCATTCCACCATTTTTAGTCTCCTGGTCATCCACTCATGGTGCTATGGGATCCAGTCTGCTGGATGCTACCTGTTCTTGATCATCTTTATACAATCTGCCTAGAATATTTCTACATATTAGATTTCAATATATATTTGCTCCCTCTTTTTGTCTGTTCTTTAGTTGTTGTTTGGACCTAACTTGATGATTTCATCAATGGAAAGATCTCCCAGTATGGCAAACTCTTTTCACCAATTCATATTGGTGATATTTCTAGTTTGTACTCTGAGAATTGGAACACTGAGAGTTAAGTGATTTTCTATTGGTCTATCTACATTGTTGTTTTGGCAGCAAACAAAGGGAAGTAGAGGCCCTAATTCTCATTTAACTTCAAATGTATCACTGAGACTAGTTGGGATGAAACCCACGACTAGACTCTTGCTCTGGATGGTTGTACCTTTTTCAAAAGAAACTTGATATTTTGAAACAGTATCTAGCAGACTGGATCCCACAGGACTGACTCTCTCTCTCTGTCATACGCATACATATAGACATGTATATGTGTGTGTGTGTGTGTGTGTGTGTGTGTGTGTGTATGTATATTCCAATATTAAAGGTCCAAATCTGCTATTCAGAAATACAGGTTGAAAATGGCCCAATTAGTCCCAATAGCTGGAAGTTATTTTTTAAATGGGCATTTGTGCACAACTTTATTGTCACAGAATGTTTTACATATATTTTCTCATATGGTGCTCGCAACAACCTGCAAAGTAGGCAATGGTAGTATTATTATCCCATTTTATACATGAGGAAAATGAGATTCAGCATAGTTATATGTTACTTCCAAACTTATATACCTACTAAGTGGCTGATCTGGGACCAGAAATAAATCTTCCAGCTCTATGTCCCATGCTATTTCAACAGTACTACACTACCTGTCAGGAACAAGATGTAAATGCAGTGATATACAAATCTGTCTCATTATTGCCAACTAATACAATTTATTGACTCTCCAGAGGTTCCTCATATCTTTTTTCTGCACAGATAGGACAGTTGCATTTGAATCTTGTAAACTGAAAAGCATTTATGTATTTGATTAGAAATTATTTGTAAGAACTTTGTGTTTAAATATCTTAGACAACTACTTAATCCCAGATAAGCTTCTTCTTGCTATCTACTGTTTTTTGGGATCACTTTTATCCACTATCCCATTCCCAAATAATGTAAACATAATTAGAAAGATAAATCTGAAAAGAAAAATTTAAGACATCCCAAAGTCAAATAGGAATTGTTTGGGATTATTAATGTTACAACCTTCCAACATTGTCCGTCAGTCAGTAATTTGCTTAGGTCACTGTCCGGGGTGCCATAAAGAGCACGTAGGTATAAAAAACAGAACCACCATGCTCAGGGTGATTAGTCTAGTTGAGGATATAGGATATAGACATACAAAGTCAACTAACAGAATAAGGCAGCATGCAGAGGAAAGGAAATATAACTGAAAGAGCACTGGGTTTTAAGTCAAAGACCTGGTCTTTAGCAACAGTTCCATTACTAGTCAATTCTATGAACTTGACCAATTAATTCACTTCCAAGGCTTAGATTTCCCCTCTTCAATTTAGGAATAATATTACTTACACTGCCTACCTCCATGGAAATTCTGTGTTAAGAACAAATAAATAGTACAATCAATAATGGCTATAAGAGATTAGGAAATGAGAGAAATTATCCTTGCTTGTTCAGCAGGGAAGGCTTCGTAAAGGAAACGGGACCTGAACTAGGCTTTGGGTAGAATTTAGAGAAACTGAAGGAAGAAATGACATTTCATGCATGAAGAAATGAATGAGCTAATTTGTAAAGCCAGAAAAGTTTTGTTTAGAGGAGAGGGTGGCTATAATAGAGGAGAATAGCAGGAGGAGAGGTTAGAGAGATACTTGAAGATCCTTGAGCACTAATCAAAGAATTTTGTATTTTATTTTTAGGAAACTTAAATCAATTGGAGGGTTTTAGTGTAATTTGTCAATGATAAGAATGAATTAGAAGAGAGAAAGATGGAGTTGAAATTATGAGACTTTTGCAATAGGATAAGTTTGAAGTGAAAAAAAACAAATTGGAAATGGAGAGGGGGAAGGTGGGTTTGAAAGGCATTAATTACTAGATAATAGGCAGGTATTTGTTACACACTGGATATTGAAAGCAAGGTAAAATCCTAGATAATCAATAGTGGATAGTTAAGAGTTGATTGAAAATTGGAAATTTTATAACATCTTGAGTCTTTAAAAATACATTTTATGAATGACTTTTGTTTTTATAGTACCATCATCCAACCTCTTGACAGAGCCATCCTCTGTGATAAAGAAAAACAGTTTAATAAAAACATTTACTGTATTGACCTCTTCTGACAGTGTTTGTTATATTCTATCCAAGTAGTCACCTGCCTCTCTGCCTTGGAGTAACAGGTCTCATAATCCGTTTTCTGAGACCTCCATTCATTTTTCAGTGACTCACTTTGACTTCTATTTAGTAAACTTGTTACTTACATTGTAGACGTCAACATGCCGTAAAGTTAGGTGGCACAGTGGATATTGTTCCAGTCCTAGAGTCAGGAGGACCTGAGTTCAAATCCAGCCTCATACACTTATGAGGTGGGTGACCCTGGACAAGTCTCTTAACCCTGTTTGCCTCAGTTTCCTCAACTGTAAAATGAACTGGAAAAGGAAATGGCAACCATTCCATGGTTCTAGCCCCAACTCAAAAATTTTCTCAACCATATTTTACATTCAGCACTTTTGTCGGCACAGTCTCTTACTTTAACTAAAACATGTATCTCTGGTTGATTTTGTCATTGCAATCTTTTGAAATTCAGGTTAGTGCTCAGTTATGCCTTAGGAATTGCCAAAAGCTAACCATGCAGTTTAACTGTCCTCCTGTCTGACAATGAAATTCATCTGCTATTTATGTAAGACTTCTTTATCCTAATTATTTATCCTGTAAGGTAGTTTCTATTCTATCCCCATTTTATAGATAAGAAAACTGAGGTTCAAAGAAATTAATTGATATGCACAGCCTTACACAACTGGAGAGCTTCTGAAGACTCAAACTCAGGTCTTCCTAATTCCTCCAGCCTACTGTGGATTTGTCCTGCACTATTGCCTCTTAGCTATCAAATAACAAAATGTATTTTTTTATAAAATAGATTATTTCTATAAACTCAGGTCTTCCTAATTCCTCCAGCCTACTGTGGATTTGTCCTGCACTATTGCCTCTTAGCTATCAAATAACAAAATGTATTTTTTTACAAAATAGATTATTTCTATAAACTCAGGTCTTCCTAATTCCTCCAGCCTACTGTGGATTTGTCCTGCACTATTGCCTCTTAGCTATCAAATAACAAAATGTATTTTTTATAAAATAGATTATTTCTATAAGATTTCCATAGACATGAATATACTCCCCAAATTCTTTTTTGACAGTAAAATATTCTTATTGATTGACTTTATAAACATTGCTTACTGGATGTGAGTCTTTTAACAACATTTCCCTTGGAAGGTATGGAGGGGAAGGGCTTATGTAAAGTATTAACAAAAGTTAGAGAGGATGTTTTATTATCTTCGCATCTGTGTTCATTACTGTCTTTGTGACAAGGAGGCCAGTGAGACCACCCATTCAGGTATCTTTTTTTTTTCCTGTAGGAAAAAATGGATTGAGCAAGGTCTATAATTTTGTGCCAACAAAATAGTATGCATATAAAGGGCAAGGTCTAAAAATTATTATTTAAGAAACAAATTAGAAGACAGATTCCCTTAACTCTTTTATAATAACATTTTTACCAGATAAAACATATTTAATAAGTCCAAATTTTGATATACAACATGCCATAATTATCATGCTTTTTTATTATCTTTGCCAAATTATCCTTGCTGTTTTCTAAGTGACTTCAATGAGACAGATTTTTCATTTCATGCTACACAAATAGCAATTCATTAGTGCCTATAATGGTACTTATATTCGATCAACCATATTAAGCACTGACCTATTTACAGGACGGTTCAAAAACTAGTGGTTCATATATTTGGAATTTGATAGTCTTAGACCATGGTAAAAATGAAATCAATATTTTATAGCTGCTAAAATTCATACTGGAACAATGAGTTTAAATGACCACCAGTTAGTAAGCAAATGATATGTCAGAAATCTGTATAATTGAGTAGTCTATTAAGCTTCATGGCACTACTTCCCACAAGAATTAAAAGCAAGTACTCTGAAATTGTGTATTAGACCATCATCATCACCATCATTTACTTGAGCATCTCATACTCCTATATCAAAATTAAGCCCAATTTAAATGTAATATATTTATCTTACAATTAAAAATATTTATCAGCTTAATAACTGACTTTTTTCCATATACAAATAAATACCATTCCTAAATAAGATTTTTTTTTTTACTCTGCCATCTTGACTCTGCCCTTCACCCAAATATGTAACAGACCCAGTTCTACCATGACTTAGGGTATGACCGTAGGCAAATGACTCACCTGTTCAGGGCCCCAGTCTCATTATCTGTAAAATGCTTTAGCTAGAGCACATGTTTTCTTCCAGCCTTAAATCTTTATGATTATGTCATAGTTGCTGATGTTCTGATCTTTGGCCAATGACCTACGTGTTCAATAAATTGTTTCATTATAGTTTATTTCTTTCCCCCCCGCCCCGCTACTTTTTAAGTCAAATTCTCCTACTGTGTAGGAGCTCTCCCCCTAGCAAGTACTCAACTGAAATGACTGTTTGACAAACCAAATGACTATCTTCTTTTCATCTTTAGCTCTATGCTTCATGCTCCCCCACAAGCTTTCTTTCCCCTTCTAATTTGGAATTTGAACATTCTTTTTACATGTTCAACCCTTATGGCCCACCACAGATATCTTCTCCTTCAAAAATCAGTATTATATCAAATAGTAACTTAATGAGTTACCTATAGCCTCCTAGGACAACGAATTAACAGGATCTGTCATTATTCACCCAAGGTTTCTTGATTCTTAACCTCTTAAAGGAGGTTTCCTATTTATTTTTTTTAAAAAGGCAAATGTTGCCTTAGGTAACTACTTATGACTAATTTCAGGAAGAAATTCCCATGTGCATAAGTGCAAGCACCTTTACAAATATGACTCTTCATTATATATTTTAGGTCACCTATGGGATTATTTGGCTAGTATGTTCTTAGGCATTGTGAACAGTGGCAGCTTGTGGAATCCTCCTGTAAATAGTGGGTTCCCCAGATGGAAAATTGCAAAAAGCTGTTCATTATCACTTCTAGATAAAACGCCAGAGGATTTAATTTAATTAGCTGAATAATTTCCTTACCTTGCTGCAGAAATTGGCTCAAATAAAATGGTTCAGAACATGGTACATGAAAATTAATTCTGAACTCTTGAAAAGTATGTGATTACTTCTCTAAATAATTAAGTAAACAGTCTAGCAGAGTGCTAATGTTAAAAATAAACATACAGTATTAGTGATAGTGCTACACATTCTGTTGTAGCTAGTTGAAGGGATTTTACTGCATTTTCATCACTGACATTTTAAAAATAACATGTATATTATAATAGAGAGATTTCTGAAAATTCTATTCAGTTTGCAACGTTTTTATTGCCATAATTTATGACAATTTATTTGGCTCACTCTAAGAAGTGATATCCCGCCCTTCCCCCCCCCCTTGCTATATTCAGTGTCTCTAAATGTTAGCACTACCTTTCAAATGTCAAAGAATCAACAGGGACTTGGACCAGTAGTTACAACAGTACTAGCAGTTCAGTCTGGGAAGCTGAGACTGGAGGTCTCAGCTAGGGAGAACAGCTAGGGAGGAACAGTTGATCAGGGTTACTAGGCAAATGATCTCATTAACAATTAATCCTCAGCCTTCTCAGTAAGATCATATGTGAAAAAAGGATACCCATTGTCACCAATATTATTTAATATTGTATTGGAAATCCTAAAAATAGAAATAAGAGGGGAAAAAAGAAATGGAATCAGAATAGGGAATGAAATAATAATCTCTTTTTTTGCAGATGATATTCTTGGAAAATTCTAAAGACTTAACTAAAAAGTTTATTGAAATAATAATTTCAGCAAAGTAGCAGGATATAAAGAAAATCCACATAAATCATCAGTATTCCTATTTATCATCAACAGGGTCCTGCATGAAGAGGTAGCTAGAGTCATCCCATTTAAAACACCTCTAGACAGTATAAATTACCTGGGAATATACCTACCAAAACAAATCCAGTATATATATGAACAAAATCATAAAAAAAACTTTGTATACAAATAAAATCAGATTGAAATAAATGTGGAAATATTAATTGTTCATGGCTAGGCAAGGCCAATATAATAAAAATGACAATTTTACCAAAATTATATATTCAAGTCAATCCCAATCAAATTATCAAAAAATTATTTTATGGAGCTTGGAAAAAATAGTAACAAAATTAATTTGGAAGAACAAAAGGTCAAGAATGTCAAAGGAACTAATGGGATAAAATGTAAAGGAAGGAGGTTTAGCAGTACCAGATCTTAAATTATATTATAAGGTATTAATTATCAAAACTATCTGGTATTGGCTAAGAAATGGAAAGGTAGATGGGTAGAACAGAATGGACATACAATCTACAGCAGCAAATGAATATAGTAACCCAGTGTTTGACAGGTGTAAAGATTTAAATTTTGGGGACAAAAATTCATTATTTGGTAAGAATTGTTGGGAAAGCTGAAAAGCAGTCTGGCAGAAATTGAGCATAAACCAATATCTTACACCATTTACCAAGATAAGGTCAAAATGGATATATGACCTAGATCTAAAGGGAGAAATTATAAGAAATTTAGAACATGAACCATATTAACCTATTGGACTTATGGATGGATAAACAATTTATGGACAAAAAAGAGATAGAGTGTTGTGAGATGTGAAATGGAGAGTTTTGATTACAGTAAATTAAAAAGGGTTTGTACAAAAAAAATGTAGCCAAGATGAGAAGGAAAGCAGAAAACTGGGGGGGGGGAGGATTTTATAAATAGTTCCTCAGATAAAGGTCTCTATCTCAAATATAGAAAGAACTTTTAAAAATCTTTAAGAATGCAAATCATTCCTCAATTCATAATGGTTAAAGGATATATACAGGCAGTTTTCCAATGAAGAAATCAAAATAATTTATAGTCATGTCTTTATTGATTAGAGAAATGCAAATTAAAACAACCTTCAGATATCATTTTACACCTATTAGATTGACTAACATGATAGAAGGAAAAAGTGATCAATATTGGAGGGGATGTGGAAAAATTGGGAACTTAATTCATTGTTGTTGGATCTGTGAGTCAATCACAACCATTTTGGAGAGAAATTTGGAATTATACCTAAAGAGTTATTAAACTGCCTATATATACCCTTTGACCCAGCAATACCACTATTAGGTCTGTTTCCCAGGATGATTAGGGAAAATGGAAAAGAACCTACATGTCATAAAATATTTATAGCAGTTTTTTTTTTTTTGTGGCAGCAAAGAATTGGAAATTGTAGGAATGTCCATCAATTGGAGAATGGCTAAACAAATTATGGATGAAATATTACTCTCCTGCAAGAAATTATGAACTCACTGGTTTTAGAAAAACATGTAGAGACCTACACAAAATAATAAAGAGTGAAAGGAACAGAACCAAGAGAATATTGTATACAGTAACAGCAGTACTATTTTAAGAACAACTTTGAGCAACCAAGTTATTCTATCATAAATACCCAGATTAACAACAAAGATCATATGAAGGAAGATGCTATTTGAATCCATAAGAACTAATATATGTATGTATTCATATGTATATATGTGTGTTTTGTACATATATGTACATAATGTGTACATTATGTGTACATATGTACATTAGACACAGATTTGTGTCTAATGGTAGCCATCTCAAAGTTTAGGGTGGAGGAAAGGGAAAAAACAAAGTTACATGATAATTTTGCTGTATATTGGAAAGGAATAGCAAGTTATATATAACGGATCTGCAATTTCAAGTAAAATCTTTTTGTTTTCTATCCTACTTTGTTATGGAAATGCTTTTTTTATTTCTTAAGTTTAGAATCAAATGTATTTTAAAAATTTAACCTTCTAAGAACTCAAATGACACTTAGTTTTGGATTTTTTAGTACATTTGTCACATTCCCTAACTGCATATTTTATAATATTATATTGTGATTGTTTGTGTCCTATCCCTCTAATTTGATCATAAATTCCATGAGGTCAAGGGCCTTGTCTGATCCACATACTGTACTTCCTTCAGTGCTTAATATGATGTTCTCATCACAAAGCAGCTATTTATTTTAATCAGTGTTTGTTGAATAAATGGATTTTGAATGCTCATCACTAGCTATATAAATAAACTTCTCTCTGCTTGATTTCCTATGTGTGGTTATATGCATTAGTTTATGGACTTAATTTTCAAAATTTGAGTAATAGAGGAGTTATAAGTTTGGAGGTTACCACAGTTCTAGACTTTAGCATTGGTTAGCTTCTTTATTTCTTCTGGTTTCATTTATAGTAAGAATGTTTTCAAGATTCGTATGGTTCTGTTGTGCTAGTTTGACCACCCACAAATGACCAGAAAACTGCCACACACAATGCCATTAGGTAGGTTAATATTTTTAGATAGTCTTAAAATTGTATGATTTTTAAGACCTTCTGCACCCTTTTCAAACATGCTGTCACTGCAGAAAATGAAGGGGAACCTGGTGATCATTTTTCCATTTTTCCATGACTTGCCATGAGGACCTAATTCATCACCAAGTTGTGAACTTACTGGTGATGATGTTCTTCATACTTAGATTGGTTGATCCTCAGAAATCAGACACTGCTTGTTGCTATACCAAAACCTTTCTAGCCTCAGAGAATGGGCTCTCCTAAAGTAGCCTTTGAAAACTCAGGGTTAGCCAGGCATGGTAGAGCCAACCTGTAACTCCTGCTGCTGGGGAGGCTGAAGCTGTTGGGTAACTTGAGCTTAAGAGTTATGCAGTAGGACTAAAATCAATCATATTTCTACACTAATTCAGGTATCAGTACAGTGAGTTCTCACAAGTGGGAGACCACCAGGCTGATGAAACTAAGTTGATCAAAGCTTCTATGCTAGTTAATAGTGGGATTGAGTCAATGAGAGAATATCGTACTTCATGCTGAGCAAGATGAGATGCAGTATCAAAAAATAAAATAAAAAGAACTCAAGATGCCACCTACTGTCTGAATGGGACTAATTATAAAGGGATTCTCAGTTAACATCATTAATTCTTAATTTGAAATTTTGTACTTTGGTGGAACTGTAATATCATCAGGAGTAGTACACTATATTCTACAAATATGTCATGGAATCTCTGTGACATCTTATCTTGTGTTTTTCTTGTCCAAGTTTTCTCTATAAATACTCAGTAGAGAATCTAAGTAAACAATGCAAGCCTTTTTCTTACTGACAATTTTGACACTCTTAAAAAAACTTAACTTCAACATATTGCTGATATCCAAAATTTAACATTCAGAGTATACCTCTAAGACACACTAATGCATTTTTGGTGAATGGAACTGAGGACTGGTACAACTCTTCTAGAAAGAAATTTGAAATTATGTAAATAAAATGACTAAAATGTTCATAACTTTTGACCGAAATATTCTGTTGCTAAGCATATGCCCCCAAAAGATCACAAGGAAAGAAAAAGGGCTACATACATATACACACATACACGGATATGCATACACACATACACACATACACCCTCCCTCATATTTACAGCAGCACTTTTATGATTAAAAAAAAAAGACCTAGAAACAAAATAGATGCCTATCAATTGGGGAATAACTAAACATATATTGTACATGAATATAATAAAACATCATTACTATATAATGAAAAAAATGAACATGAATGCATAAATACATGAAAAATCTCATAAGAGCAGAAACAAAATAAACAGACCTAGGAAAACAATCTGCACAATGACTCCAACAATGCAAATGGAAAGAGACATATCTGTAAACACCTGAAGATACATATTACAAAAAAACAAGACTGACTTTGATCCTGAAAAAGATTTGTGAAAAGACACCTCCCCCTAGTCCTCTGCAGAAGTGGGGATCCACAGGTATGAAATATCACATGTGATGTCAGATTTTTTGATATATTGATTGATTTCATTGATTTTTTTCCTTTTTTTAAATATTATTTTTAATTTATGGAATAAAACAAATATTTTCATTACATAGTATAATAAAAATATGATTGTACATGAAACTGCAAATCTATGCACAACTTGCTATTCCTTTCGAATATACAACAAAATTATCACGCTTTTACATTATCATATACATTTCTTTTCTTTCATATATATGTATGTGCATGTATATATACATATTTATACATATATATGCAAAAGTCATTCTATACATACTTCTACTTATCAGTTCTTTCTCTGGATGCAGATAGTACTTTTCTTCATGTGTCCTTTATAATTCATTTTATAAGGAATGTATCTCTGGAAAGGGGAAGGGAAGGATATAGGGAGAAATATAGGCATTGTAGCAACAAAAGGTATCGATGAGACCTTGATCAAAGACATCAGTGATTTTTTTCTAAGTGTATACCTCTGATGGGGAAAAAAATGCATTGTACACCTTTCAATAAAAGCACTGTGTCCTAACATCGGATTTACTGTAATTATAGTGACATTCAATTTGATTACACAAACTTTCAGTGAGTGCTTACACAATGTGAGTCCTGGCTTACTCACTGAGAGATTAAAAAAAAAAGTAACAGTCCTCAACTATTTATTGCAAAGAAGCTACGTATAATACTGAAAAAAAATGTAAATGCCTCATGCTTGCATTGTAAGGATTACCTACAATAAAACCATGTAAGCCATATCCAAAGAGAAAGAAATGTCGTATCACAAATAACTGCATGGAGTTATAGAGGTTTAAAGTTTAAAGGGACCTTCAGGCTCATCTAGTACAACCTCCTCATTATTGATAGCCCAGCTGACTTACCAAATGTTACATAGCTGGTTAATGACAGAACTAGGACTAGAATTCAGGGCACCCAACTCCCAGGCCAGTATTCTTTCTATTTTAACATGCTGCCTATCTTATAAATTTTTCTAAGTTTTTATTATAATATGTATAATACATAAAAGATCTTTATTGAAACATTATAGAAAAGGTACTATGGGACAGAGCTTAATGAATGGGAAGAAATTTTTAAATCTAATTTTACACTTTTTCTTTTTCTTTTTTTTTTACTTTTTGAAAGGGGGGAGGCAGGGCAGTTGGGGTTAAGTGATTTTCCCAAGGTCATACGGCTAGTAAGTGTTAAGTGTTTTAGGCTAGATTTGAACTCAGGTCCTCCTGACTCCAAGGCTGGTGCTCTATTCACTGCACCACCTAACCGCCCCAGACTGTTTATTTTTCATTTGTATCTGTTACAGCGTATAAAAAGCTTGTCTTTGACCTCCTTCTAGCTGGTTTATTTTTGGAAATATCCAAAGGACCATGTTTTGGTACTGTGTCACCTTTGACAGTATCCCATCATTTGAACCTCAAACTAGGATACAATGGTAACTTTTCTCCAATGTAGATTATTTCTAATCCAATAATATGGAATGCAGTTATAAAAAAATACTGGTTAGATGTAAGATGTCCTAGGATCAATCCTAGCTCTATTTAGATCTGACTATATGCACTGCATCAATTGAGTTTCTGCTTCCTCATCTGTAAAATGAAGGGATGGGTTAGGTGATCTCTAGACAATCTTCACCTTGAACACCCTATATCTTCAATATCCTAATTTCCTGAACTTCCAAATACTAAGGTGAAGTCTCTGTCTTATTCATTTGTTTGTATCTATAAACATAAATCATCACACTGAAATAATAACATTTTATTAACAGCTTGAATTCATAGAATTCAATAAAGGAATGAAATTTGGGATTTGTGCTTTTTCGTGCTTAGTTAAATTTCTTAGCAATATGAAATAAGCACTTTCCTGTTTCGGATGTGATTTCATAATAAGGCCTTTGAAGGTCGTTTGAAATACTGCACTAATTAATGTTTTATTTCCAGCCATCCTTAATTATTCTTGCCAGCTGGTCTTTTATTTATGTTATTGCTGGGAGTTTCCAGCTGAGGTTGTTTGATTGTTGAAGAAAAATATGTGATGGCACTATAAGATAACTGTAATTGAATTGTTAGGTATGTTAGAGCATTTGAACCTTCTGTCCCCTCTCTATCCACATCTGGGAAATAAGTTTACTAACAAAACACTTGGCACCTCATCCAATGCTTGAGTGATATTCTGAAATATGTAGATCAAATTCAGATGAGGAAATGACTGTATTATAAAAGAAAGCAGTTTGTAAACATGTCTTAAAGCAGAAAATCAGTTTACTTAGTGGAATAGCAGTTTAAACTAACCAATCTCTTTAGCATGTGACCTGTGTCCTTAATATTTAAGAGCAATCACTTTAAGAATAAGCTCTCTCTTTAAGGTCAAATTTAAAACTTAAACACATTAGCAACCACTTAGGTAGCAGTCTAATGGAGTTTTATGACATTAAACTTCAGAAGTGTAAATGAATTATCAAATGAATGGATATTTTGATGAAAAAAGCCGACTTAAGGTGCAAGATAAAAATGATAAAGTGATAGTGAACTGAAGAACAGAACCAAGAGTTCTATTGTCAGAGAACAACACTAAAACTTGGGAATGATCTATAGCCCTTGAAAAAGTCACTTTTCTTTTTCCCTTGAGCTCTACAATTTAGAAACAAGTAAATTAACAATATTCAAACTGCTCATTTCTATCTGTTGGTCAAGATACAGAGTAAATTTGATTAATATTGCTAATTTAATGTAAGTACTGAATACTTGGTCACCAGCCATGTGAAATTCAAGCATGTATATGTAGGATGCATCTGTTTCAAAGCACAATCATATAATGCTATTTAGCATAGCTGGCAGAGTAAAGGAAATATTCAGTTGACCTCTCCCAACATTCACCTCTGATAACTTTAAAATAAGACCTCAAATAGAAATCTTGAGTGGCAAAGCCAACAAAAGGTCAAGGTAAGACATTCTTCCAGTCCAAGACAACTTAGGAGGTTGAAAGGAAAGATCTATGACATGTGGATGGAGGCTGGCCTAGAGCCCATGTGGATTCAATGCCAGTTTTGTAGTGAAAGAAGCAACAGCAGCTTTCGGAGCTCTGAAAATAGAATAAGAAAGTGGACCTGCTAACTGGTCAGAAGTAGATTGCAGGGGACTTCTGTGCTATCAGTGGGCATTGGACTCAGAACTGTTTGCCAGTTTTATTGCCTATGTCCTCTTCTGAGTCACAGTTAAAGGATAGAGAAGTGTACTTTTGGTTAAGAGGGAGCAGGGGCTTTAAGGAGCAGTATTGCTTTAAGGCACAAGGGATCGAGAAATGTGAGGATCAGTAGTATCACTTGTGATCCAAAGGAAGCAGGTACCCTGAGGAAGAGTATCACTTCTTGTCCCAAAGGAGCAGGATCCCTGAGGAGTAGTATTATTTCAGGTACCAAGGAAGCATGACTCCTAAGGAGTAGTGTCAATTGCAATCCAAAGAGATCATGGGCCTTTTTTTTTGGTAAGGCCCAGAGTACAGACCAGGAGAGTAGTGACCATTCCTCTCCCCATATTATACCACCTTGGAAGCACTAAAAATCTCTGAACCCTAGAACTAGCTCTAAAAATAACATTGTGAAAAAGCCTGAAACTGGGATAAGTACCCTTCCATACTCATTTTGGGAACAAAGCCCAACTTCAAAGTCAAGAAATCAGGTGGATAAATAGGCAGACAGCAACAAAACCAAAAGAATTTAACCATATAAAGCTATGTGGTGACAGGGAAAATCAAGAAAGAAAATCAGAAGAAGGCAATGAAGTCAAAATAGTTATAAGCAAAGAAACAAAGAAAAATGTAAATTGGACACAAGCCCAATAAGAATTCCTGAAAGAGCTAAACATGATTTTCAAAATCAACCGAGAATAGTAAAGAATAGGTTTTTTTTTTTAAATGAGAAGAATGGAAGATTATGAAAATACAACTAAAACTCATTAAAAGAGGCACAAAAATACCAAAGAAAATATTGCCTTAAAAATAGAATTGACTTAATCGGGATATTGATTCACTGATAAAATAATAATTTAAAAATTGTAATTGGGCAAGTGAAGCTAATGATCCCATGAGACATCAAGAAACAATGACATAAAGTCAAAAAATGAAAAAATAGAAGAAAATGTGAACAATATCATCAGAAAAAAAAAAACCTGACCTGGAAAATAGATCAGAGAACCAATTTAAGAAATATTGGATTACATGAAAACCAAGATCAAGCAAAGAGTACAGGCATATTTCAAGAAATTATCAAGGAAAACTGCCCTGATATCTCAGTCTCTGGACAGAGAGTCTCATCTAGTCCTCCAGGTAGTTCTTGTTACATACTGAAGCTCACAGGGTCCAGCACATCTCAAACCCTTCACCATTTCTGTTGCTGGGAGCTCAAGGATCCACCACGCCACAGACAAAGGCTGATCCCAGTAATGCTTCTTCAGTCCTCCAGAAGTTTGACTGGCCCTAGGACCCAGAAGGAATCTCAGCTTCCAGGAGGCAGCAACTTCAGCCTTCACCAGAGTCTGGTCTCAAGAAAACTTCAAGTCAGTTTTTCAGTTCAGCAGCCTAGCTCCCCAATGCTGGAACTATTCTGCTTCTTTCACAAGAATCTACCAGGAGGAAGATTCCCGATTCTGTCTCTCTGTCTCTAGAACTCCTATATACACACACTGGCCTCCTGTCTCAGCCAACCCCTTCCTGCCAGGTCAGCAACAGGAGACAGAGTTCACGCCCTCTCAAAAGAAGACAGAGTTCATACCTTCTGCTTCACACAGGAGACAGAGTTCGTACCTTCTGCCTCTCTCAAGAGGTACTTAGCCCTAAGTTACCAAGGGCTAAGTATCTGCTAAATTTAGTTACTGTTATACCTTTCCAATAAGATTAGGGATAAACCAAAGGTGGTCATTGTCACAACAATTATTCAATACTGTACTAGAAATTCTAGCCATAGCAGTAAGACAAAAAAAAGGAAACAAGAAATAAAAATAGGCAATGAGGAAACAAAACTATCACTTTGCAGATTGATATGGTGGCATACTTAGAAAAACCTAGTTAAAATAATAAACTAAGTTTCAGGATATATAATCAACTCATATAAATCATCATCACTTCTGTATACTACTAATACATCTCAGCAAGCAGAGAAAGAATGGAAATTTCCATGTAAAATCAGTGGTAAAAATATAAGGTACTTGAAAATCTACCTACCAAGAAAAACCTAGGAACTATATAAACACAATTCTAAAAACTCTTTTCACACACATAGGCATCTAAATAATTGGAGAAATTGCTCATTGATAGACCAAGCCAATATAAAAAAAATGATAATTCAACCCAAATTAATTCCTTATTCATTGTCATGCATATCAAACTACCAAAAATTATTTTACAATACTAGAAAAAATTATCACAATATTCATCTGGAAAAACAAAAGGTCAAGAATATCAAGGAAATCAATGAAAGAAATGTGAAGGAAGATGGCCTAAAATATGAGATTTTAAACTATATTACACAGGAATTATCATGAAAGCAATCTGACATTGGCTAAGAAATAGAGTGGTAAATCAGTGGAATAGATTAGTACATGATTCATAATAGTAAATGACCACAGTAATCTAGGGTTTGATAAACTCAAACATCCAAGCTTTTGGAATAAGAATTCACAATTTGACCAAAATTGCTAAAACAAAACAAAGCAAAACAAAAAAAAAACCCTGAAAAACAGTATCAAAGAAACTAGGGACAAATTAACATCTCACACAGCATATCAAGATTAGGTTAAAATGGATAAATGATTTAATCATAAAGAATGGCATAATAAGTAAATTAGAGGAGCATGGAAAAAATATACCTATCAGATCTATGGATAAGGGAAGAGATTATGACCAAACAAGAGATTGAGAGGATCATGGGAAGTATAATGTATAATTCTGATTACATGAAATTAAAAAGATTTTGTGCAAAGTAATGCAGTCAAAATTAGGAGAAAACGGGAAATGGTGAAAACACTTCTAGCAAATTTCTCTGATAAAAGTCTCATTTCTCAAATATATAGAGAATTGAACCAAATTTATAAAAATACAAGTCTTGCCCCAGTTAATAAATGGTGAAAGGATATAAATAGGCAGTTTCAAAAGGAGAAATTAAGCTATCAATAATCAATCACTTTAAAAAATGCTCTGTCACTACTAATTAGAGAAATGCAAATTAAAACAACTCTGAGATAACCCCCTTTACCTTTCAGATTTGATAACATGACAGAAAATGAAAATGACAAATGTTGTAGGGGATTTTGAAAAATTAGAACATTAACGCACTCTTGATGGAGTTGTAGACTAGTTCAACCATTCTGGAGAACAATTTGGAGCTATGCCCAAAGGACTATAAAGTGATGCATTCCTTTTGACTCAGCCATACCACTGCTAAAATGTTGGTATCCCAAAGAGAACAAAAAAAAAAAAAGGAAAAAAGACCTATTTGTACAAAAATATTTATAGTAGCTCTTTTTTGTGGTAGCAAAGAATCAGAAATTGAGGCTATAAGAAATAACAAGCAGAATTATTTCAAGAAAACCTAGAACTTCTTATATGAACTGAAAACAATGAAGTGAACAGAACCAGGAGAACTTTCTACTTAGTAACAATAATATTATAGTGATTAACTGCGAAAAACTTAGCTTTTCTGTTCAAGACAATTATCTAAGACAATTTGCAAAGGATTCATGATGAAAAATGCTATCTACCTCTAGAGAGAGAAATGATGAATTCTGAGTGCATATGCAAGTATACATTTTTTGGGGTTTTTTTTTTGTTGTTGTTTGTGTGTTTTCTTTTGTGACATGGCTCATGAAAATATGTTATGAATAACTTTACATGCATTATCATTATGTTGCTTGGCTAGTCAAGGGATGGTATAGGGGAAGGATAGGGAGAATTTTTTTAAAATTAATGTTAAAATATTTTTACATGTAATTGGGAAATATTTAATGAAATAAAATATTTTAAAACATTATATTGCATAATCAGGGCTGTCACAAATATGAATATCTTAATGGCTTGATATATAGGCTGTTTTTTTCCATATGATATTAATTATGTTGGTCTCATCTCTGTTTACTAAAGATTTAACTACAATAGTAGTTAGCTCCTAGTAATTAGAAACTCTAAGTTTTATTTCTTTTTAATTTTTACATCATTGTTATAGCTCATAGAAATCTCTGCACCTACTCCCTCAATTTATGGCACCTTATTTGTAACAAAGAGCAAGTTTTATTTAAATGGGGACAAGTGACCACATCTGACTATGTATGCAATTGACAGGATATTTTTTCTTAAAATTTTCTGTATTATTATTTATTAATAATAGTGATAGACCAATAATAGCTAAAGTAAGGATCTGGTCACATCTTTAATTGGTCAAACAAAATAAATATGGAACTCCTCTTGCTCAACAATGTAGAAATCTAAATTCATTTAATTTTTATTGATTTTTGTATTTCTTTTGGTGAAAGAAAATGTGGAATGTATATTTTATAAGAGTTCTCTGTAACTATAGTTAGTACCCATTGGTTGCAATTAGTCAGCAGTTGGCATTGGTAGTAGACAAAAAAAAAAGTCACATAATTTATAGAGTAAAAATTACCTCAGGTTGAAATTATATATTTAACACTTTAAAAAATAGATTAACTCAAATGACAAAGCAGGCCCAAAAAGCCAATGAGGAGAAGAATGCCTTAAAAAGTTGAATTTGCCAGATGGAAAAAGAATCTCAAAAGCTTTCTGAAGAGAGTAATTCCTTCAGAATTAGAGTGGAGCAAATGGAAGCAAATGACTTTATGAGAAATCA